>CM038672.1:545800973-547000973 GCA_021605145.1 Aegilops bicornis
CATCCTAAAAGGATCTGGGCTACCAAACAAGCTCTTCAAGGCGTTTCTCCGGAATCACTCCAAGAGACAGGCCATAGGAGAGGAGCTAGCTAAACATTGGAGGTCGGATTCATCAGTAGATATAAAACATCCGGACTGGCTAGGGCAAACCCAAGTGATGGTACCAAAGAAGGACAAATCCTGGCACCCATGCTGCCGAATTTCAAGGACCTTAATACACAAGGCTGGCCCAAAGGATCCCTTCCTCCCCGCCGATCGACATCAATTATCGATGCTACCGCGAAGGATAGGATTCATTGTGCTTCCTCGACGATACTCCTGGGGCTACCACTAAAATTAAGATGGCAGAGTTACTCAATTGCCGCAGAACGGGCATTCATCACCCCCACACGGCCCATTCTCGTTTCAAATACTAAATGCCGCGTTCGGGCTTTAAAAAAACACCGCGCCAAGTAACATATCAAGCAATTGATTCATATGCATGTCTCGCAAAACCAGAATCGGGCAAAATGCTTGGAGGCATACGAGAGCGTATTTATGTGGTCGTTAAAAAGCTAAGCATGTCGAAGAAACTCTAGTAGACGCATTTGAGGCTCAGATTCGATAATCTCCGAACATATGACATCAAGCTCAACCCGGAAAATGCGTTTTGGCGAAGTAACAGCCGCAAGCTCTTTGGGCTTCATTGTATCCGCAGAGGAATTGAAGCAAACCAGCCAAGATCCCAGCTCTGTCACAATTGGATGATATCCCAAAAGGACCTCAAACAAATACAAAATTGATCGGATGCTAAGCGGTTCTAAGCCGCTTTATCTCCTGCTTGGGGAGAAAAGGCATTACCCTTTATCGCCTCCTTCGAAAGCAATCGAAAGACTTTAGTGGACGGATGTAGCTAAGGGCCGGACTGAAGAAATAAAAGCCATATTGGCAACAAACCGGTCCTCGACACGCCCCCAACATGGGCGTAACTAATGCTATTATATATCGCGGCAACTCATCAAGTTGTGAGCGCCGGTGCCTCAAGTTCGTTGTCGAACGAGAAACGACGGACACAAGTTCCCCTTCAAAACCAGTTTACTACGTGTCCACCGTCCCTAACTCCATGCAAGTCACGCAGACCCAAGATTATCAAAAGATAGCGACACGTGTTCATGGCATCCTCCGGAAGTCATGCGACACTACTTTCAAGAGTGTTCGATAACAAGAGCCTCAAGTACCTCTCAATCTGACATTATAAAATGAACACGACGCCGACGGACCGGATTGCCAAATGGGCCACCGGCTTCTCCCGCTCGGGACATAACCTTATAAGCCACGGCGAGCTATTGTCGCGATGTTTTTGGCCGATTTACGTCGCCCAATGGACCGGAAGCCGAACTCCCTAAAGAGCATACGCCATATTCCAACCGGATCATGCACTTCAACGGCTCCAAAATATTGGTTGGTTCAAATTTGGGCGCTGCTCCACGCCCTCTAACCGGAGATACAGTTCAATACATACTCCAGATAAATGTATACGGACTCCAACAACGCGGTATAATACGCAGGCCCTTCTACATGGTCTCCGGATGGCAGTCTCCATGGGCATTCAACGCCTATAGGTGCGCGGGTATTCGAACCTCGCGATATCCCAAATAAATGGAGACTTCGATGCCAAGGATCCGAAAATGGCAGCCTATCGCAACGCCGTCCTAAAAATATCAGCGCTCGCTTAAAGGGGCTCGAATTTCACCATATAGCCCGGATAACAACCAGGCAGCAGACGGTATTTGTTGGCACGCATTGGCTAGAAGCGCCGATTGCCGCCCTCCCAACACATCTTCCTAGAGAGGCTGTTGCTTCTTCATCCGTATTTATGGAGGGGGAGTTCGAATAACAACCCGGACTCCAACCGCTATCGCCTCGACAATTCCGAACATTCCGTGACACAATTGGTGGTTCTCGCCAACTAAGTAACATCCTCGCCCACGTAGAATAATGGCAGTCATCGCCTGCAGGGATTAAAACCATTCCTAGCCTACCTAAC
This sequence comes from Aegilops bicornis, assembly GCA_021605145.1. Taxonomy (NCBI): domain Eukaryota; kingdom Viridiplantae; phylum Streptophyta; class Magnoliopsida; order Poales; family Poaceae; genus Aegilops; species Aegilops bicornis. The sequence continues at coordinate 545,803,000 of CM038672.1, forward strand.
CAGTAGGGAAGTTCCCGAGGACCAAAATGAGGGCCGCATTGCATAGTGCGGGCGATCTAAAGCCTAAGGTCCACGCAGGGAGATTTATAAGAAAAGCACAACCGGAGTCCTCTTCAAAGGTGTGTATCTAAGAGTGAAGGGCGGAATCTTCTGGCTGAAATTCATGCCGGTGACTCTCGGCGTGGGCACCACACACCGCAGCCCGGGCCCCTTGTGTAGGCAAGGCCTTCCATACAAGATAAGATTTATTGGCCGACGGGTTCCGGCGAGACGCCAGGACTTCTAGTCCAACGATGTTTCGGTTGCCAGCGCTCTTGCTAATCAAAGCCACATGCCACCCACCGCTTCCTCAAAAACTATACCCATCACCCGGCCCTTCCAGCGGTCTGGGAGCTTGACATGGTTGGACCCCTTAAAGGAGGAACCCACAAGCAAAAAATACCTACCGGGTCATGGTGGATAAATTCACCAAATGGATAGAGGCCAAACTCTGTTAAGACGGTCAAGATCCGGGACCAGATGATAGACTTCATATCAGGGTCGCACACCGTTACGGCGCGTCCCCACAAAGCATCATCACCGAGTAACGGTACGTAACTTCACGGCAGCCGACGAGGTCAAACTCGTGCAAAAACATGGGCGTCAAGCTGGGTTAACGGTTAACGCTGTCGAGCGAAAGCAAATGGTCCTAACTTCATGAGCTGGCATCAAACCAGACTAGTGCGGTCCTCAAGGAATCTAACACGCACCTTTGGTAGAGGAGCTCGACCAGTACTGGGAGTCTGTGGACTACGCCAATCGGGCAGTATCGGATTCACGGCCCATTCTTTATGGTATACGGGCGCAGAGGCAGTGCTCGCCTCGCAATATAATTCATGACTCGTACCTCGGCGTGCGCATGTACGAAGAAAGAGAAGCCGAGCTTCGATCGGCAGGTGACAGTTTGGACGCCTTGGAGGAGGAGCGTGACGTGGCAAAAGCCCTTCCGCATTCTATCAACATCAGGCTCAAGATATCAAAGCAGAAGCACGGGCCAAAACTTACAATGTTGGGCGAAGAGTTCTAATACCGCCGACAAGAAAAGGACAAACTCAAGCCCAAATGGGAAGGTCCCTTCATCATCGACCAAGTCCTACTCGCGGAGAGGTACCGCCTTCATAAAATGCATCGGATATACCGACTCGAAATGGAACCCATGGAACGCAGGCCCGCCTCCTCGAAGATTCTACGCCTAGCGCCGGATTCTCGAAGTTCTGCCTCTTCTTCTCCGTATATATTTTATACAGTAGCTGTCTTATATGTTCTCCCTTCTCCCTCCTTTTCTTGCAGCCTTTGAAGAGCGTGTGGTGACGCTTCTCGATTCAAATCGCATACACTAATCATGCGCAATTTAAAATGTATGCGATGAGATCAAGACTGGCGACTCACGGAAGATATCACAACACAACTCTAAAACATAAATAAGTCATAAGCATCATAATACAAGCCAGGGCCTCGAGGGCTCGAATACAAGTGCTCGATCATAGACTAGTCAGCGGAAGCAACAATATCTGAGTACGTACATAAGTTAAAATGTTTGCTCTTAAGAAGGCTAGCACAAACCGGGATACAGATCGAAGAGGAGCAGGCCTCTGTCGGGATCCTCCTAGCTACCCCGGTCGCCGCCGGGCTGCACGTAGTAGTAGGCACCTCTGCAGTAGTAGTCGCCATCGACGGTGGCGTCGCCCCGGCTCCATCGTCTGGTTGCAGCAATCGAGTAGGGATAGGGGGAAAAGGGGAAACAATGCAACCGTGAGCACTCATCCAAAGTACTCGCAAGCAAGGAGCTACACTACATATGCATGGATATATGTGTAAAGGGGCCATATCGAAGGTCCGAATCAGCAGAATGCCGTAATAAGAGGGGATAGCTAGTCCTAGCGAAGACCACGCTTGGTCACCTGTCTTGGCAAATGTAGAAGAGGTCAATTGAAGTCCTCCAAGTAACGCCACATAGCAATAATCCACCCGGCATCCCTCCTCGTATCCCCCAGAGAGAGCGACCACCGTTGTATCCGCACTTGGAAGGGTGTGTTTTATCAGCATCCGGGTTCTAGTTGTCATAAGCTCAAGGTACAACTCCAAGTCATCCTGCATCAAGATCACGGCTATTCAATAGATTAAATCACGGCAGGGTGCACCATCTTACCCAAAGACGCTTTTGATCCCATTTGGCCGACACACTTTCCGGGTCATGCCCGGCCGCTGAAGATCAACACGCCGCAGCCCCACTCTAGACACAACAGAGAGGCCAACACGCCGGTCTAAACCTTGCTGCAGGGCTCGGGCCCATCACCGAAAGCACACCGCACGCTATGGCGGCCGGAAGCGCACTTCTAGCCTAGTGGCTGCTCAGCCCAATTCGGCAAGGCTTCGGCCTCGTGGCCGACGCCCGGCAAGTGCTTTCGCCGATACCACGATCATTGGATACCCATGCTACTCCTGTAGATGGTTGGTGCAGATAAGGTTCGGGAGAGCCAACCTCGGATCAAATACCAAGACCTCAAGTTGCGGTTAAATATCCGCGAACGCCGGTCAGGCTAGGCCCACCTCTCTCCTAGGCGGTCTCAACCTGCCCTGTCGCCCGCCATTAAGTAACAGCCGGGGTCAAACCTGTGCCCACCTCTACCGGGATGGAGCCACCGTCCCTTTCACCCCATCTCCCGGTAACAGTATTGCTGTGTAATGTAATAGTGTAAAGTATATAGTATATGCCCGTGATCACCTCAAGTGATCACAGCCCAAAGTAGTATAGCATGGCAGACGGACAAGAGTGTAGGGCCACCGATGAACACTAGCATCCTATACTAAGCATATAGGATTGCGTAAAGGTAACAATGTGAGTAACAAGGACAAAGGCTATGCATCAGATAGGTATAATCTAGCAAGAATATGCTACACTACTCTAATGCAAGCAAGATAGAGGAGAGTAGGCGATATCTGGTGATCAAGGGGGGTCTTGCCTGGCTGTTGCCAAGAAGAGAGAGGGGTCGCCAACTCCGTGAGTCGAATCAAGCAGCAGCTGGCCGGTCTCTGTAGTCTAACGGAGAGAAGAGGGGAAGAAACAATGAATACCATGCAAACAGATGCATATCGATGCATGACAAGACAAGTAACGATGCTAGGCGTGCTAACGTGGTATGAGGTGGTACCAGTGAAGGGAAACATCCGGAAAGTATTCCTGTTTCGTGATTTCAAAGAGGAGCCGAGGGGGAAAGTTGAGTGTTCGATAGGTTAGGGGGTGGCGGATTTAACGGACTGCAGATCCGGATTCGCCTCGCTGCTCGGCAACTTTCATGTTGAAATATTTTAACCGAAAGCTACGATTAAAAGATATGATTTTCTAAGGATTTTATTAATTTCTCGGAATTTAATTAATTATTTAATTAATTCAAAAAACAGGTTAATGATATCAGCATGATGTCATGTCGACATCGCAGTCAACAGAGTCGACTTGGTCAACCCGACATGTGGGTCCCGCTTGTCATCGATGCTAACTAATTAACCTAGATAGTTTAATTAATGCATTAATTAGGTTAATTAAACATGATTAATTAAGTTAATTAACTTAGTTAATTAATTAATTAATTAGCATTTTTATTTTTATTATTTCTTTTTAATTCCCTTTTTTTTAAACGTTGGGCGGGGCCCTGGTCATGGGTCGGTGGGGCTTATGGTCAGCCTTGCGGTCGCCTCTTGGGTGCGGCGTTGAAGACGCCTGCGCAAGTAGGGCACGGGTGTTAGGGCGCAACCCGACGGGCTGCGCTGGTGCTCGAAGGAAGCGATGCCCAAGGGGCGCGATGCCAGCACGCGCTGCCGCATGGCAGCTGGATTCCGAAGCGGCGCCACAGTGAGGGGCGCTTGCATCAAGGGGCGGCCGGAGGGCCGAGTCCACGAGGGAAGAAGAGGCCGAGGGGAAGCGTGACCGCGTGACGGAGCAGGAGCGGCGCGGCCACGGCGAGCAAGGCGGCCGTGACGAGGGAGGGCGCAGGGCGCTACCAACAGCCTCGAGTGGGGCGGCGGGCGGCTCGGCCAGGGACGCGGGCGTAGTGACGGCCGGGGGGCCGCGAAAGCACGGGGCGCAAGGCCGGGCGTGGAGTCGCGGGACGCGGGCCGGGTCGTGGTGAGCGCGGCCGTGGGGAGGGGAAGAGGAGAGGAGGCGAGGCTCACGGCGGGCGCAGTGGATCGTGGGCAGCTGGCTCGGGGCGGCCGGGAGGACCGGAGAGGAGGAGGTCGAGGCTGGCCGGCGACGGGGTCGACGATGAGTTGATGCCGGGACGTCGAGCGGCGGAGCGGTCCGTGAGGTGAGGCGACGGGGGCGGGCGAGCGGGGAGCTTCGGGGAGGTGTCGATCCGGGCGGCGGTAGCCTCGAGCGCCGAGGCGCCGGGCTGGCTGGCCCCGGGATCCAGACGGGCCGAGGGGCGAGGGAGCGAGGGGAGGGGGGGGGTTCATTGCGATCCCGATTGGATCGGGAGGGAGAGGGAGGGCGCCGTGGGGGATGGGGATCGAGGTGGGGATTAGGGTTTCAAAGGGATATGGAGGAGGGGGCAGTGGGTGATTGCCTGGTAGTCATGTTTCGATATTCTGTCAATGGGCTGTGGCCCAAAGCAGGGGGGCTCTTTATTCTTCTTCTTCTTTTTGTTTTCTTTTATCCTTTCTTTTTATTTATTCTTTCGTTTATTAAATTATTAATTTATTTCAATTTTGTAGAATGTGAAGAACACCTAAATACGGTATGTTAAAGATACCATCGCCACATTAATTTGGATAGCTAAATAGAATAGTTTAATATTTTACAAAACACAAAAGGCATTTAATTAATTTCTTTGCTCTGTTTTCTTTTACCTTTGAGCATTTAAACATTTATATAAAAATGTGGTTTCATCACCATAATTACTTATGCATTATATGTCACCTCTCTTAACATTTTAGTTTTAATATTTGAAAACTTTTTATTGTTTGCTCGATTTTGAATTTGAAATTAACTAGGTTCAACTAACGCGAAGTTTAAACACAAAGAACCGAGGTGACGTGGCATCATTAGCGGGATTATCAGTAGCTTAATTACCATTCGGGCGTCACAATTGCTCGCGCTTTTGTTCGCATTGAGACACTTGACGCCGCTTATCCGCTACCATTATACCTTAGGGCTTCTTTAATGTAAGGTTTATTTATCGCGGGTTTATGCCCAACACATGCGGCCACACTTCCGCATGTACCTTTTATTCACCATTATATGCATCGATATGACTTAAGTTTTGGCCAAGCTGGGTTGCCTGCCCTGTGCTTACCTCCACGCTCCGATTGTTCGGCTAGGGTGGTAAAGGAGCACCTCTGCGATTATTCTTGCCGGGTCACGGATGTGTACTCCTGGATCAAGTGGGTGAAGCCAAAGCTAGCATTCTTAAGGGAATATTCGATTTGGTGAACTAAAAGACGCATCTCTTTATCTATTTATTTATCTCGCCTCAGATATTTTTCTGATTTTTTCGCAGTCCGGCATGCACTTTAGGGCATGCCTCCTGTGGAAAGGAACCCCTAACGGAACTATTCTCCCTGGAAGATGTTTCTTACTAACCATGTAATATAACATAAATAGTCGTGCACTTGTCTGATAAAGCACTAATGACCCCTACGCCTGGTCTCCATGCATGCCCCGAATCTTATATAACCGCGAGGGTATTCGGACACACACCGGACTATTGGGTCCCGAGGTTGAAGCGAAAAGGTCTGCTATGACAAACGATCTACAATCCGGCTAGAAGCTATTTTACATGTCATCTTAAATTACATAGTCAATTCGACTGATTGTATTCCTCTTCAATGCCATCTAATAGGCTGTCTAGTTTACACAGTCCTCATTGAATACTTTGCGGCCAACTCTACTTGGCCGCACACTAAGCTTCACAGGATCTCCTTCCCATCGGGCCCCACAGCCCGACCTCGGCCATGTGGTTTGGGTCAGCCTTCGTGTACTGCTGTTTTCACCATGGCCCAGCCTCCTCGGGCGCTTTGACGGCAGCCGATATCTTCCATAATCGGAAGCGCCATTGCTCACTGAAGCCTCTCAAGCTCTCCAAGTCCTTCGGCAGGGGAGACAGATGGCCACAAGGTTCGGCGACGCTTTCATCACTCCGTCAACTCTGCTCGTAGAAGTTGCAAGAGCTCGGGAAGAAGGTCACCCGTAGAACCGGCATTTCCTCCTCACGGGACGACCTGTGAGCATACCTACGGACATAACTTTCTGTTAGTCGACTTCCTCGCCGAACTTTTAAAGTTCTGCTCAAGCACTTACTAAAATGCCAGCACTGAAGCCACCGATTCTCCTTAACGGAGTTCCACAGCTAAGCACGAACATCCTTTAGTTCCTCACCCAGCTGGGTGTTGGCATCTTGAGATTATTTTTCTCTTGCCTCACCCTTGTAAGCACATTCTCGCCGCCTTTTAACCGGCGCATGAGCTGTTAAGCTTGTACGGATCTATCCTGCTTATCTCGCAATATTATTGTCGACTTATACACACCGCACTTCACAAATTACTTATCTTTTGAAGCATATATTACCAAAGGGGTCTCTTTGGCTTCCCCATGCGGCTAGTGCGGCCTCAAGTTGGGCTTTGCACCTCCTCCAGCTCGATAGTTGGGTATTCTTTCAGAAGATCAGACAATAAATGATCCTTAAATCAGTTATTCTAACTATTTCAAGTCTCGGCCACCGGGTATATATAATCACAAATTTTCTCACCCGTATGTCTTTACATACCGCTCCGTGGCTCGCTAGACCATTTTGAGCGGCACGGAGGTGCGATCTCCAATTGAAGGCATTCAATGCCTCTAGGGAGAAACATGCGCCACGAAGAACTGTCCGCCTGACGCCTGTGATTCATGGCACTTCCACCTCGAATTGGTGGCAGATAACCTGTCGGCATCCTCTCTCGCTTGGAGGAGCATCCGACGACGCCAGTGTTCGCCTCCGCTTCGACCTCGGCTTTGGAGCTCAAGTAGCGGAGGATTGATTGGCAACCTCTCCGGACATACCCCATGAAGCGCTTTTTTTCCTGAAAAAAGCACAAGCGTTAGTATGCCTCCCGAGAATAAGACTGGAGTAAGATGACACGCCATACCGCTGCACCCTGCTTCAATCTAGACTGCACTTCTTTTGACTGTTGGGCCTTATTGCATCCTTGTTGACTAGCCGTCGCAGGATCGGCCTTCCGCCTCAAGGACTTCCCCTGCGAAACACCATTGGTATACGGTGATCAAAAACAAGCACGGATGGGTCATTTTCAAAGTATTGGGACTTCGGTCTCAGTTACCTGCGAGGCTGGAAGTATTTCGGAGTAATCGGCCGTAATGGCTACTCAAGGCATTATCGATGCTCGCCGGTGAAATACCCCATCGATCAGCTCCACCGATATGTCCGGATCCTCTTGGAGGTCGATCGAGGAACCGCTCCGGATCCTCGGGTTGTGGAGGCGGGCTATTTACATCCTTGACGGCTGGCGCAGCCTTCCTGCGCCTCACCAAATCACAAAAATGAGATACTTGACTATGGGAGTATCGATCGGATAGGCAAAATAAATGTCCGCTTACCCAGCTTGAGGATTGTACATAGAAAATCTGTCATGTGGATTGACGCGAGAAATTCCTCCTCTTCTCCTTGTACAATGCGGACAAGATCTTCATCGATCGGGCCACCGATCCCGCCCTTACGGCCGTGGCGGGTGGCATCATCCTCCCGCTGAAATCCCACATGGGGTGGCCTCTATAATCGGAGCGGCTGCACCCCCGTGATAATGCATGTGGCCATGACCCCGATCATGGTCAGTCCGTAATGAGCTAACAACCTTATTCGCTAATCGTAAAGGACGCCCCGCCATTTTCCTTCTCGAGGGTTCGCTGGACGCCAAATTAGGCGCTTTCTTCAAAGGAGCTTTAATGAACTCAGGGGAGGCCGATCCAACAGGTCCTAAGTAGGGGACATCTTCTATATAAAACCATTCAAGGCCGCCTTTCGGATGCTCTTTTTTCCGGGGTTCCTGATAGATATCCGTCCGCGATGCGCCATAGTTCGGCCCGCCCACTTGATATATTGACCCCTCTTGAGAACGGGGCACAAGGCGTAACAGTTCTTCCACAAATAAGCAAAATGAGCCTCGATGCCCAAATACAGCTCAAGAAGGACCACGAAGCCCGCAATGTGCAAAATGGAGGCATGCGTAAGGTTGTGCAACCGGAGGTCAGAGAACTCCAGAGCCCTTGAGAAATGGATGAATTGGAAATCCGAGCCCTCTTATCAAATAAGGGACAAGGCATACCCGCTCTCCTTGAGGGACTGGGGACACTTCCGCTTGCTTTCCGCCTCTTATAGGTGGTAGTCCGCTCGAACCGAACTATGAAGGCTGGGGGAAGAAATCCCTTTGGTTTGGAGCGCCACTAGCTCATTGTGCGGGACGGAGCATCTCTCCCAATCTCCAGCTGAGGGCTGGGAGGCGAGAGGAGGAGCCGCTACGACCGCCCATGATGGAATGGATTTCGTCCGATGCGCCTCCGATGAATGCTCGCGAAGGGATGGTGTGACTCGGATCTAGATCCTCGCCTTTTATAGGCAGCTCATTTGCGCAGCTAAGGGGTAAATGTAAAATACCCCGGCACAGATTCGCTCAACACGTGGAAGATGGCCATTAATGGGCGGAGGCCAAGGAGCGCAATATTTACAAGAAGCCGGGACGCTATTCAACAGTACACAGATTTGGAGAAGAACCGCCTTTGCAATGCCGAAGACAATCTACGCGCCGACTCATCGTCATTGAAGCCTGGTTCGGGGGCTACTGAGGGAGTCCCTGATTAGGGGGTGTCCAGATAGCCTAACTATCACCTTTGGCCGGACTCCTGGACTATGAAGATACAAGATTGAAGACTTCATCCCGCGTCTGCATGGAACTTCTCCTTTGGCGGAAGGCAAGCTTGGCGACACTTGATATGTAGATCTCCTACCATTGTAACCGACTGCAGGTAACCCTAACCTCTTCGTGCCTATATAAACCAGAGGGTTTTAGTCCGTAGGGATCTAACAACAATCATACCATAGGCTAGCTTCTAGGGTTTAGCCTCTCTCGATCTCGCAGTAGATCTACTCTTGTACTATCCATATCATCAATATTAATCGCAGGAGTAGGGTTTTACCTCCATCGAGAGGGCCCAACTCCTGGGTAAAAACATCGTGTCCCTTGTCTCCTGTTACCATCCGCCTAGACGCACAGTTCGGGACCCCCTACCCGAGATCCGCCGGTTTTGACACCGACAAGGCTCCAGAATCCAGAACCCACGAAGATGCACCTGACTGTGTAGATGCCGGCAGTGGTGGAGAAGGGGATGCAGTCACAGCAGCAGCGGAACCAGTCGACGAGGAGCCGGAGGAAGCAAGTAGGCGCTTGAGGCGTACAATGTCCTGGTCAGTGAGTGACAGAGTCGAGGAAGACGCAGGAGTCCTGGCCGAAGAGGAGCGCCTCGGTCTCGCTTCTTTGGCGACAATCAGACTTTGGGTGACCTGACCGGGAGCAAGAATTACGTGAAGGTGTCACGGCTGACGATTTGGCCTTTCTCAAAGATAAGGAGGACGGCTCACCCCCTGGAGGAGTAGGCAGGAGTGGCGGAACGGTGAGACGAGCAGACGACACAGGAGCTCGGGCGGCCAACACTGACGGAACCAGAAGCAACCCAGCAGAGCGAAGGTGGGTCTCCTCAACACGAAGCTCAACAAGCACCTCCGAGATAGGAACACGCCCATGAGCAAGCAGGTGAGAACGTCGATGCTCGAACTCAGAGCGGAGACGTGATAAGAACTCATGAACCCGTTGAAACTCCAAATCGGACCGAGTAGTCTGATAGCAATTGCAAGTTCCACAAACAACTGTTCGAAGAGAGTCAAGCTGACGCCAGATGGCAGAGCACTGTGAATAGAACTCATCAATAGAGGAATCACCTTGCTGGAGTGCGTAGCTCCCCGACGCACTACGTATAGCATGTAGAGAACGCGTCACCAGAGGGTTGATAGCGCCGACAGAGATAAGACCACATCGCTGCAACTGCAAGCCAAGTCCCATGAACTCCGGCTAAATCGAGGGAGGACACTTGCAAGAGAACAACAACAACACGAGCATCATCATTGCACCACTGAGTGTAAGCAGACAGATCATCACGGTACAAAGAAAGAGCATCTGAATAAGCTGATACCTGCCGGTCATAAGCATCAACTGCAGCATCATCGAGAGCCTTGGCTGCATCCCGGTCAGCCTGAGATGCATCAACAGCAAGGAGCGGCGGCACCAGTGGGATGGGGGACACTGGCGCAACAGGGCATGGCGGACAGGGTACCTCGCCAGAGAGAACACCCCACAGAAGAAGGCCACGCATATGAATGCACATGAAACCCACAAACTCAGCATAGTTGGTGCCATCGAAGATCACCGAACACCTGGAATAGCGACATAGCCCAAGAAGACATAAGGAGGTCTGCTTTTCCTTTCTCTGTTTAGTCTCTCTTTTTTTTTGAAAGTCAACCAGCACACACCCGATCTGGATCGGGCAGAGGTGAGCTCGAGCCCGGCAGGGGCTCGCTAAAGCAGATGGAGCGGCGATGCCTGGCACTGGCAGAGACGCGTACGTGCCTTGCTGGGTGCTGTTTGCTTGCTGGACAGGGGCCCGAAACAGCCAAATCTAGCCGAGGGCAAAGGCAGCGGCCAAAACCAGCATCCGGGGGCGGCGGGGCCGGACAGGACAGCTGGAGGCGGCGGAGCCGGGCGGGATTGCAGCAGGCGGTGGCGGCAGGTCGGGGGAGGAAGCGACGGCGGCCCGACGAGGCAGCCGCTGCCCAAGCGAGGCGAAGCAGGCGGCGGCTGCGGCCGGAGGAAGCAGCCAACAGTAGCTGCGGGGCGTGGCAGACAACAGCAGGCGGACGAGGCAGTCGGCGGTAGTAGCTACAGGAGGAGATAGAAGGAAGCAGCAGATCCGGGTAGAGACTGCCAGCGATGGGCGGAGAGAGCCGGCGACGAGCGGATCTGGTTACGGGCGAAGCACGCACGGAGTTGCATCGTGAAGGTTAACCTAGCATCTGATACCATGTTGAAGAATGAGCAACTAGTATTCACTGAGGGCCAAAGGGCATTACATATACATGTGCGGTAAAGTGCAAGAAACTCCTTATACAATGGAGATGTACCGGAAAGGGACTATACACATCTAACAATATTAGCATGAATTTCAGGCTGGAAGTTTTGTTTTTTTGCTTGCACTATGTAGGTGATAATCCCGGAAGGATGTTGTCGACACCTGCGCTTTCTATATAAAGCGGGGCCTGAAGGCCGATTCTCCGGGGAAAAAATATTCATTGCATCGGACGAATAGGCAGCAACGACAGTACATGTAAATGGCACTGTTCACTATCCGGCATAGAAGCATCACAACTCAATACCGGACTGGTATCCAACATATGCGATTAGTCCCTTTTGGGTTTTGATCAGTGATGCCGCCGCTTGCTTCTTCATCGACGCTAGCAGGTGGACAAGGTTATTCATAAGGATCGTCACATTGCTCCGAGGTCGCCTCTTGTTAAGTCTCCTCGGTGCTTTTGCTGTAAAATGCAACTTCATCTGGATCTGGCATGTCTTCAGAATTCACTAGTTTGTTGTTACGATGTGCTGATTCATTCTCAAGCAGCACCTTCTTAGCCATGTTCCGGAAGGATTCCGTTAAAGGATCACTATGCTTCCTGATAGAGAGCTTCCTCGGCGAGGTTTCGACCCTTGAGGCGATGAAGTCGATAAGGGCGCTACGAGCATTTGTCGCAATGTTGGCATTCTCGTCGGCCTTGTTTGCATCATGGCTGGCAAATCCATCAGCATTGGTTTCTTGTATGATGTCAGACTCATGAGTAGAAGCTGCATCCGGAGAGAGCCATGCCCCGAACGAACTGGTCCTCTGGACGAGGTCACTGCTCCTCTCCTTGTTCACTGGTACTGAAGGGCATGGCACTTTGGTGTTTGATGTTTCAGGCGAATCCGATGAAGACAAAACGTGTGCTTCAGGTGCTTCATCTTGTGACGAATCCTGATTCTGAAAGTTGTGCATTTGATGCCTGATTCTTCGGATGATGTGTCGATATTTAAATTGCCGGAGCGTATCGAGCAACGCGTCTGTTTTGAATCTGCAGGACGTACAAATTGGAAGTTAATTTGGATGCTAAATAATGAAACTGAGACCGGAAGATAAAAAAGTGTTACTTGGAGCATTTGTGGTGGGCTTCCTCGGCAGGAGGTTTGGGCTGGTGGTCTGAACTCCGAAGCTTTGGTTTGGTCTCCTGCAAGAAAAGCTCATGCTTGGCAGACTGGGCTGTGAAGAAGGACGGGTCCGTGTATCGCTTCAGGCACGCCCCCTCGCCGCCGGCATCATACCTGCAACCGAATCAAGCCAGAATTAACCAGGAAAATATCATCTTTGAGGCAGCTGCTGAGGTTTTCCTAGACACGGGATTAGGTGTTTCTACTGTACTTGTCAAGCATAGACAACTGCGGAGGACCGCGGCAACGCCGGATGTGCTCCACGATGGAACGAGGCTTCGTTCCTCCCACCACAATCACGCCGTGGTTCACTGGCCTGGCACATGGGAGGCGCGGTTGCACACCGTGGCCTGCGACAAGACACAAGCCTTCTGACCGAATGCCTGAAGAGAAAACTGAATTGCTGCAGGCAACGGTGACGTCCTGCTGCTGCAGGAAGCAGGGCGGTGCACTCCGACGACGGCGGAGCCGCTCCTCGACGAGCGTCAGCTCCGCCTCGAGCCGCCGCGTCACCAGCATGAGGCCGCGCGCCCGAGTGGACACCGCCGTGGCCTGGTCGTGCAGGCCGTCGAACACCTCCCCGGCAAGCCCGAACATCAGGTTCAAAGCTAGTCTGTTGAATTTGCAGTACGTAGCCGCACGCACGTATAGAAAGCCATGGGGAAGCTGAACTAGTGCAGTTGCAGACTTACAGTATGCAGCAGGACGGAGGGACAGGAGCAATGTACTGTGCGAGGTCCCCGAGCTGGCGGAGGAGTTCCACGAAGCCGGCCATGGAGGCACCCACATCCTCGAGGACAACAGCTTCGGGGAGCTCGTCGCCGTTGGTGGTGAGCTTGGGCCTTGACAGTGTTGGCGTCAGCAGCTGAGCACTCTGCTCCATGCGCGCATGCATAGAGCTGCTGCTCGATGGATGATTATTCTTCCTTCCAAATGGCTAGCTCATGACAAACGACTGACGGCCAAATTTCGTGTTTTGACCCTTTTTGAAAACAAAATCGAGATCTGACCCCGTTCGAAAATATTTTGGGATTTGACCCTTTTGCCTACCGTCAGGGGGCCTGGCGGTAGGATCATATAGCCTACCGCCGAGACCAGCGGCGGTAGCGAACTTGTCCACATCAGCAACGATAACGGCGGCTCGGCCCCCTCCGTCACACCCTACCACCGCTCCACCCGGCGGTAGGTTGTCTGAACCTACCGCCGGAGTCTCTGGCGGTAGGGTGTGGGCATATATAAGCCGCGGGCCGGCCGCCCCCACCCCTTCTCCCCGCCACCCAGCCGCCCCTCACCACGAAGAACAGAGCAGTTGCTCCAACTCACCCTCTCTCATCCCCTCCACTCCCCCCGATCTTCTTCGTTTCTTGACGGATTTTGCGGATCGAGATGGCCCCGAAGAAAGAAAAGTAAGCTCTATCAATCCCTCCAATAAGTTTTAATCAAACACCTTTCGATTCGTCGCATTATTCGATTCAAATCTCTCCTATTTAATTTTTTTAACCCTAGGATTGATTTAGGTTGATTGTAGATGTTATATTGTGTTAGGTATGAACTATATGATTGATTTAGGTTGAATAGTTGGTATGGTTGTGTCAAGATGAACCCTAGTTCATAATTGATTTGAATGGTTTTTTTTATATGATGGATGATGCATGTTCCTATGCTATGATGCAAGTATTGGATGTAGTGTATGATGAATATTGGAGATGAATATTTGATATATTTGTTATATGTAGTATATGAATCCTCAAGATGAACCCTAGTTTATTTTTTTAACAAAAAAATGAGATTATGCATGTTGGATGTTGTTGGAGAAATATGTGTTATGATGCATTGAAACCATGGTGATTGCATCTTCATAAAATTATTTTATTTAGTTCTTTGATATATGTATTGTATTTAGTTCATGTTCATAATAATCTTGATATATGATTATTCAAAGATTGAACTCATAGGTTCATTGGATGTGATTAATTTTTGTTATGCATCAATGTGTTTCAGAAGTTAATGTTGAACCCTAGTTCATGTTGAAAATGTTTTGATATGCTTATGCAATTCTTTTAGGAGGCCACCTCATGTGGATTTACATCGCACGAAGTACATAATGCTTGACCCTAGGTTCGACAAGCGCCACTGCGTCCGTTCATTGAGAATGGAGTGGTAATTACCATTTTAAACCAAATCTTTCGAATTGATGAAAACAAGTTGCTAACTATTATGTCCATGCTAATTATGCTTTGGTTACTGATTTTCACAGATGCTGCCGCCACTGCGGATGAGGGCTCATAAGACGACGGTTAAGATGGAGTATGACGAGCGGTACGCATTGTTCTTCAGGAGAGCCCGACTATTGGGTTTCGTCCTGCAGTTCAAGGGTAAGCCGCTGACACTCGTTCACTCAGCTCTCACGGCTTTGATCGACCGGTGGCGGCCAGAGACGCATACCTTTCATCTTCCATGCGGGGAGATGACCGTGACCCTCGAGGATTGGGCGATGATTACGGCAGTACCACTGGAGGGTTGTCCTCTCACAGGAAGAGTGGAGAGGGCGAACTGGCACGAGAGGGTTGTCAGCCTCATCAGCGACTACCCCCTGCTAAGAGCAATCGGACTTCTGGCATACCGCTGCCATGGCTCCTCGAGCACCGGAGCAAGTGCCCGGAAAATGCCGAGCCCCGGGTGGTGGAGCAGTACGCCAGGGCCTACCTATGGTACATTCTCATGGAGGTAGTGTTTCCGGACTGCTCCGGGAACTCTGCCCTATGGATGTATCTCGACTTCCTAAAGGACTGGGATGCGGGTACAACTGGGGGTCACGGACTCGCTTACCTATACCGTTTTTCGGTAAGTGAATATCACTTTCTTTCAAATATCAGAAGTGTGCTGCTTTACATTTTGACATCTTATCATCTATACTTGGTTTGTAGCTTGGACGACGCGACCCGTAGAGCGGAAGTCACGTCCCGTATGTGTGGATGTGTATGGGGCCTCTCCATTTGGATGTGGGAGCGAATCCCGGTGGGCCGTCCGAGAAGATGCGCCGCGGCATGGATGGACTATGGCGGAGATGACAAAGATGATCGGTACCCGACCGTCGTGATACGCTTGGGACGTGGTGCGGTTCACACAGGCTAATCAAGGCCTTATACAAGGTCTTCAGCAACGAGCTTGATGCTCTCACGCCTTTCCGGTATAAGAACTACATTTTCACTTGAGCTTACCATTGTTTCGATAACACTTTCACTTGAGCTTACCATTGTTTGGTTATAGGTTACTTGGCGGCCCTATAGTGATGATCGAGAGTGGGGGTTCGAGCTGAACAGAATGTGCAAGGTGACCAGCTTCTCTTCCGGTGCATCGTGCCCATGATTTGTGTCTATGCCGTGGAGTACCACTTGCCACAGCCGTTGTCGCACAATTTGGTAAGGCGAACACACACCACCACCGGCATCGTCTGGGCGATATTTGGCTACGACCTACACCTGTGAGTACCACAAGCCGTCCTCATTGATTCTAAGTTCTTGTTTTGATGCTTTACATTCATAAAAGAAGGGTGTTTTACATTCTTTCTTACGCATTACAGGATGAGTAGGCAGAAGAATCAATTAATCACGGATTGGGAAGCCGAACATGCGAGATACGTGAAGGAATGGAACGAGTGGAAAGGGCACAAAGACACGGAGAGGAGAGTGATTGACTGGGACGCGTACGAGGATCACATGTTGTGGTACGATGATGGCATCAAGCATCATCTGCGTCTGAGGCCCCAGTGGACGACAGCAGATGCCGAAGACCTGTTCGATGACGCCTTAGAGAATGAATCCTACAACGAGAGCATCAGACAGCTTCAAGGCAGGTTTAGGGAGTACGGACCCCTCATGAACAGAGTGGTATGTTGTTTTTACCTCTATCGAACCAACGGTTGGATGAAATCAGCTTTTTGTGCTATTGACTCATTTTATTACTTTGCAGTCTTCGAGCTGAACAAAAGCATTTTTCATGCCTCCGATGCGCTTAGTGCTATCCCTGGGACTCGAGCTAGTGAGAACAAGTTGAGGGAAACGGTGAAGGTAATACGGAGTTCATTTTCGTTATCATTGGACATTAGAGAAGTTCATATTGTTTCGTTGTCGTTGCAGAAATACATCAACAAAGCACGCTGGCTTGTGGGCCTGCTTGGGTGCGCTACAAACACCGAGGATGTTTTTCCTCCTGAACCGATGCGTAGCCTCGCTTCATCGAGCCATGCAGCCTCGCTGCTCAGGGCGGTTCAAGATGACGAGGAGGAGAGCGACGCAGCGATGATGATGCAGAGGAAGATGAAGAAGAGGGCGCAGAAGAAGAACATGGTGAGGAAGAGGAAGAGGACGGCGAGGAGGAGGAGGAGTATGATGATGACGATGGACCTCCAAAGCAACTCAGCCAACCCAAAGCAGAGAAGAGGAATGTGCCAAGAAGGATTGGAAGAGTCCATCCCGTTTCGTAAAGCACGCCCCACGACTCCGCAAGAAGACGGGCGCCGAGAAGCGATCCAAGGATAACGAGGACCGAAAGTCAAGAGGGAAGGAAGGATCAAGTTGCTGCCGCGTGTCGTTGAACTAAGAACTTGCATATTTGCTTCGTGAACCATATGAATTTGCTCGTGAAACTGTTTCGTTAATTTTCTATGTATCGAACCTACCTTATTTATAGATTTGCTATGTATTGAACCTACCTTATTTATAGATTTGTGGTGTGTGCATCATATATTGTGTGCTTCATACATCATACATATGTTGTTTAAGTGTTGTCTGCCAAAAATTGAAGACAAAAGAAGTTAGAAGGTGCAAAAAATGCACACTAGGCCACCCTACCGCCACACAAAGTTATGGGGAGCAGACACTTTACCACCATCATCCCGGCGGTAGGATGTTTTGACGCTTTTTCGTGACTAAAAAATCGATCAGCGCAGCGGTAGGATTGCACACCCTACCGCCAGGGAGCTCGGCGGTAGGGTGTGCAACCCTGTCTGCTACTGGTCGATTTTTTTGGTCATGTATAGGGCGAAGCAGGCATCCCACCGCTGTGTCTCGATGGCGGTAGGTGTGCAACGCCACTGCTAGGTCGCTCGATTTTTTGGTCACGTATAGGGCGTGGGGAGGCATCCCATCACCGGGTCTCGATGGCGGTAGGGGTGTACGCATTCTACCATCGCGCCCTTGGGCGGTAGGGTTTGGGCATTTATAAACCCACCCGCCCGCCCACCCCACCCCAACCCCTAATCCCCACCCACCCAGCCACCTTCTTCTTCCTCTCGCCCATTTTCTCATCTCCTCCACTTCCCCACTCCGATCTTCTTCGTTGATTCATGGATTTTGTGGATCGAGATGGCTACGGAAAGAGGAAGGTAAGCTCCTCCAATCCCCCAATTAGTTTGAGTCAAATCAGTTCGCTTTCTTATAGCCATATGAGGAACCCTCTCTAGTTGATATGATGAACCCTAGAACCTAGATTATTGCAATGTGATGAACCATCTCTAGTTGATATGATGAACCCTAGAACCTAGATGATTGCAATGTGATGAACCCTCTCTAGTTGATATGATGAACCCTAGAACCTAGATGAACCCTAGGTTTAGTATTTCTTATAGCCATATGTGATGATTTCTTGTGTGAATATTGTAGATATTTGTTTTGCTATATATCTTCATTGATTTAGGTGGATTCTACCTATATCTGATGAATGCTTGCATTAGAACAAATATTGATGTTTAATTAACTTTATCCAATCAATGCTTATATAAGGAACATGGCGCCACCGCCACCACTTGATGAGGATGATGACTATGAAGACCCACTTGAGGAAGCCATCTGTGCTCAAAGAGTGAGGCTGAGCTATGAGGAGGCGTGCAATCTATGGGACAACTTTCTGCCACGTGCTGACTTGGTCGGGGCGCCATTCGTGACCCGTCTGACAAGTACCATGATCGATCGATATGTCATGGTATGTTATTAGTGTAGAATCCAAGGAACTGTTAATAGTTTAGATAATCCATACTTATTAATTGATATGTTTTTCTTATTCAGAAATTTCCAAAGAGCCTATCTGAGAGTTGTGGCATCGAGGCTGATGAAGAAGGCTATGTTGGAATACGCCTTACCGCAAGGGGCCCCGTCACTACTTGTGCGTACGGCGTGGACACGGACGGTCGCACGCATTTAAGCTCGGTTGGGTGGAAGAGCTTTCTCGTTGACAAGAATCTTCATGTTGGACAGGTCATCCTAATTACTATTAGGAAAACCAACCGTCAAGGCTTGAAGATGATGATCGTCATCGATATCATATAAACTATATATGCGTGTGGCCGCTGATGATTGTCATGTTTGATTGCTACCTATGGATGAAACCTTTTATATGGTCGATGACCGTTGAACTTGTTAAACTTCTTATGTTGGCTTGGTGAAACTATTTGGATGTGATCAAACTATGTTATGTGATCACACTATATTATTTGGTACTTGTCGTGGTTTTGTCACGGCAGATGTCCTCATAAAAGGACTTAGTCGTGGAGCCATCGCTACGGGTTAACTTGGAGGGGTTAAAGCGGACGCAAAGACACGAGAGTTATACTAGTTCGGCCCTTCGATGAAGGTAAAAGCCTACGCCTAGTTTGTGATGGGATTGATGTGGTCTCGATAACTAGGGAGCAAACAGCTCGCTTAGGCCTCGAGTTGTTGTTCTTCGTCCTTGAGTCACTGGTCGCCCCTTATATACTGGGTGACGCCTGTCGGTTCGTGAGAGTCCCAAACTCCGGTTCATACTCATATCCGGGTTGGTCTCTCTCTATTCCTAACTTACAAAGACAAGTTTACATACCAGGCCGGTTTACGGCCACAGTGTTCTAAACCGACTACGCCTTGGGCCCTTACTCTCATGCTTGGGATTTTACACCGTTGAACTACTAATGAAGTTAACCCGGCCCGGATAGGCCGGTTCACGCCCAGTAGTAATATCCCCAACAGTACTTGTTTCTTAGTCCGTAATGGCAAAATTATTTGGATATGATCAAACTATGTTATGTGATCAAACTATTTGGATGTGATCAAACTTCTTACATCTATGAAATTGTGCTTATTGTTTCTTATGTCTATGGCAAAAAAATTGAAGACAAAATCAAAGCAGCTAAGTTCATGCGGACTATGATAACTCATCGCCAGGCCTCGGGCGTGTAGGTTTGTGTGGCTACCGCCGTGACCTCTGGCGGTAGGTCCGTAAGCAGCCGTTAACGGCTTGACGGCCGTCAGCCACACCTACCGCCAGAACCTGCGGCGATAGAATGTGCAACCCTACCGCCTGAAGGTCTGGCGGTAGCAAAAGGGTCAGATCTTGCAAAAAGTTTCAAACTGGGTCAGATCTCGATTTTGTTTGATAAAAGGGTCAAAACACGAAATTTTGCCACGATTGACATGTAGCCATTCACGTGCCCTGCACCCGGTGAGGTGACGAAGCACAGCGAGAGTAGGAGGAGGTACCACCGTACCGTACACACTACACATGCTTGTGCACGGGCGATGTTAGTGGTACGTACGGAATACAGGTGTTATGGTTTTGTACCGCACGTCGCGTTGCGGCTACTCAACGACTGCCCATGGAACCGTACGTACACGCATTTACAAACTACGGAAAATTGTTAGGTTCTTACCGTATAAATCAGTGACAGAGCCAGAATTGGAGCAAGCCCCGGGCCAAAAAACTTTTTTTTGTCACGCTGGAAAAACTTAATATTCATAAGGCTTTTAGTTACCTCAAAAGAAGGACAACACTAACACCCATACGTGTGGTGGGAGCCAAATCCGTCAACACGTCCTATAACATACAACATACATACTACGTCATGCCACCGCATGTATGCATGTGGAAATCTTTTTGGATTTTCAGTTTTTAAAATGTTTTATCTCTTAAATGAAAAATCCGATTTAAGATCCGTTTTCACCAATAAATCCCTTGCGACGAGATCTTCGAAACTAGATCTCATATCAATATATTTTGACGAAAAAAAAATTTGGTTAAAAGTTGCCATGTCTATTGCACATGAATTGCCATGATGTTTACACTAAAGTTGCCATGTTATGTTTCAGCCATTTTCTTCTATATTGAAAAGTAAATTTTGACATATTATAAAACGGAGAATTAAGAAACTAGACTTGCCATACATCATAAACTAAAATTGCCATGATACATGCACTTAAAATTGCCATGCTTCATGAAAAAAAATATTGTCATGGTCAAAATACTGAAATTGCCATCACCAAAAACTAAAGTTGCCATGATCTACAAACTAAAATTGTCACATGGCAACTTTAGTTTAAGCACCATGGCAACTACAGTGTAAACATCATGGCAACTTTTGGGCAATAAAAAATTTCGTCGAAACATATCATCATGGGGTCTAGTTTTGAAGATCTCGTCGAGACGGATTTAATGGTGAAAACCGATTTTTAATTCGCTTTTTTAATTAGGAGATAAAATATTTTTAGGTCGAAACCAAAAAGATTTTTGCTGATGTCATCTGTTCATACGTGGCAAAATGAGTGGTGATGGAGGCGTGTGGGCGATGTGCAAACGACCACACGTGTGGGCGTTAGTTTTACCCCATACAAAATATGGCTCAATTGCACGAAACATTTAGAATTTAAACACAATGCTTAACAATACAACAAAATAGATTTAAAAAATGATAAAAACTACAAAGAACAATACGTGATAAAAAGAGAGTACCAAATCAATGGTTTGCTTCATGCCTCGCATAACATCAACGGTGGAAGAAGAGTCAACACCTTCAAGACATCAAAAGAAAATTTTCATAAACGAAGGCGTAAACATCATGTGAAACGATTATCATTGATATAAATTTTAAAGCGTACCACTTCGATGAGTTAAAAGCTCTTTGCGAGACCTATATGATTAAAGCGATACACAATATAATCATCATCACTACTTGCAAATACATTTCTCTCAATATAGCAAACCATTCTATAATTCAGCCAATCGTGACTCTCTTGATTATACTCATAGCTGAGAAAGCTCTTTCCATGTGATGAGGTTGCAACATGCAAAAGCTTTTCATCTTCTTTTTCCACAATATAAAATGAAACATGCAATTACATTAATTTGAGTTCAACAATGCCCTAGATATATGACTGGATACAACATGGTATAAATTTCAGTTCAATGCATCTTGTACACTGATACAACTCATACAAGTAGAATACGGTTTAAGTAGAAAGCATCAAGGAGGAAACAGGGGAAGCATCAAAGAAAATTTCAAGCTATGGCAGCCGGCAGTGAAGCAACGTCACACGGGCGAGCGACGAACAGGAGGGCGGCGGCCTACAGTCCGGGAACAGGGGAAAAGTGGGTGGACTGGGGGCGGAGCCACGGCGGACGGCGGCGGCCTACAGTCCGGGAACAGGGGAAAAGTGGGTGGACCGGGGGCGGAGCCACGGCGGACGGCGGCGCGGGCGCTTGAGTCCCTGCTCCTGCTGGAGATTGATCGCGCTGTTCACATGAGTGCGACTTGGCGGCGGCCGCGCGAGCGTTTCAGCCAACAGCGCCCTCGTGTGCGCTAGATCGTGGGTGGTGGCGTTGCCTGAATGCGCAAGGCGTGGGTTTCTGGTAAGATAGCCCATCAAGGCTTTGGGCCCTCTTCTTTTCAATGGGCTGCGCCCCGGGCCTGGAAAGAAACCTATATACTCATAGCCTATTAATTTTTCCAAGCCCAGGGCCTGGGCCCTGGGTGCCCGGGGCCCAGCTCCGCCCCTGGTATAAATGGTTCTCGATTTCTAACAAGCCAACCTGTAAAATGCTTACTGATAAAAGTAAGCCCATCAAGGCTTTAGGCCCTCTTCTTTTGACTGGGCTGCGCCCCGGGCCTGGAAAGAAACCTATATACTCATAGCCTATTAATTTTTCCAAGCCCAGGGCCTAGGCCCAGGGTGCCCGGGGCCCAGCTCCGCCCCTGGTATAAATGGTTCTCGATTTCTGATAAGCCAACCTGTAAAATGCTTACTGATAAAAGTAATGCCTGGCGAACTGGCGATCTCCGGGCATTAAAATGAAAGGAAAACGTTTAAAAACAACCGGAAAAATCATCTACCAGATGCCACACGTCATAGTGGGACGACACATGACGCGCTCTTTCCTCCCGAAACACTCGTTTTCCTATCCTTATCTTCTCTCTTTGACGGTCATCGTCTCCTTCTCTAACCTCTTCGCTCAGCTCCTCCCACCACCACACTTGCGAGGCTGCACCCACGCCATGCCTGCTGCTGCAAATAAAACGCCGACGAGGTCGTTGCTCCCCAGCGGCTGCATTGAGGTGCCACCGGAGCTGCATCGCAACATCCCTGCTCTACATCACAGCTTCCCATATCATTGCTGCGCGCCGCATCGTAGATTTTGCCATGGTCACTGTGGTGTCCGCGTCTCAAAGATCCGGGCCGTCATCGCCGGGCGCAGAATGAAGCTTCACCGGCTCGCAATGGAGCACCACCGGGGTCGTTGGAGTTGTGCTGCGGCTGCAATGGAGCTTCATTGGACGTTCAACGGAGCGTGCCGAGGGCTGCAATGGAGCACCGTCGGGGTCGTTGGAGCTCTGCTGCCGCTGCAATGGAGCTTCGCCGGAGCTGCAATGGAGCCTGTCGGGGGCTGCAATGGAGCACTGCCGGGGTTGTTGGAGCTCGCCGCCGCTGCAATGGAGCGCTGCCGGGGTCGTAGGAGCTCTGTCGCGGCTGCAATGGAGCTTCACGGGAGCCGCAATGGAGCGCCACCTAGGGCTCGAGCTTTTTCTTGCACTGCAGTGAAGCAATGCCGTCCGAGGCTCGCCGGCTTGGCCCGCAGAATCGACCAGCTACTTCAACGAAACAACTCGTTTGCGGCAAAGACTCTTCGCTACGCGAAGATCGCCGTCGGGCACTCGAGCTGACAGGGGGTGCCATGGCGTTGCGAAACTGGGGCTGTTGCTTTTTTTCTCTCCGACGCGAAGTGTACCATACCTGGCCAAATGGGCCGGCCCGGCCCGGCACGGCCCGACCTGATTTAAACGGGCCAGGCACGGCATGGCCCATTCAGGCACGCTAAGTCATCGTGCCGTGCCGGGCCGGCACGCGTGCTGGCCTCTCTGGCCCAGGCACGGCCCCCTCGCTAAACGGGCTGGCACGGAGGCCCATTTAGCACGCCGACGCAGCTGGCCCGAGTAGGTACGTCGAGGCACAGCCGCAGACTACGTCGATCGTTGCCTGTTTTCTAAGAGAAAATAAACATCGATCGCTCTAGCTAGCTCGCTACCTCGTTGGCTGGAATAAAATAATCGATCATCAAACGGCCGACCGTGACCATGCGCAGCGCCGCAGTGCGCCAGTGCGCTTGTCTGCTCATGCTAGAGTCACATCGGTTGCAGGGATAAGGGATCGCATGCACGCACGTGTTCCGTTCCCTGGCTCGGTGCCGCTGGCTCTCTATCTCTGGTACGTATATGTATACGTATATATAGTACGCGTGCTAAGAAAAAGTTAGTCGTACCGTGCCGGGCTGGCACGCGTGCCGGGCATGGCAGCCCAGGCACGGCCTTATCCGGGCCACGTGCCAGGCACGCCCCACTAAGCCACGTGCCGTGCCGGCCCATGACGGGCCGGGCACGCGGCCTATCGTGCCGGCCTGACAAAACCGGCCCGTTTGGCCAGGTTTGAAGTGTACGCGCTGTTTGGTGGGTAGCAGCCGCCAAAAGAAACGCGAAGGGAAAAGCTGAGTGGGCTGACTCGATGGATCCCATGGCTGGCTTCCTGATCGAGTGGCTAATGAGGCGGCTTATCCTACGCAGGGATCAACCGGATGATTTGTCGCAGCCGCCAAAATGAAAAGGATCCAATTCGTCCAGGCAAGAACACAACAAACGCTGGCTAGCTGTTTTTGTACCATGCCACCGGACAAATACCAGGTAGGCCAACCCAGTGTCACGAGTAGCGAGGTCGCACGACCTACTTATTAGCTGCACGGTTTATCGTGGTAATTTTGGTTTAAGTATTCTAAGTTCAGGTAATTTAATCATAGACCCCATGTGTACCTTGACTAATAGTCATTGCAATCACAGGTGATATCACCATGAAGTTCAGGCTAGAGGTTTTATATTTTACTTGCACTATGTAGCTGATAGTCCCAACAGGATATTGTCGACAGTTGGGCTTTCTATATGGAGCAGGGCCTGAAGGTGTATGCAGTTTCTAGTCCTGTCCGGCACATAAGCATCGCAGCTTATACCGGATTGATAGCCAGCATATACGCAAAATTGTTAGGTAGTATAGTACCTCCTCCTACTCTCCGGAACAATGCATTGTTACCGTTTAAAAGGCTCTCAATTTACAAGCCAGCTTCAAAATAATTAAAGATTACGGCCATAGTGAATTCTTCTGATGGAAAGTAGGAGTAGTCTAACGATCGAATTCCTCAAGCCAGCAGCACAACAAACATTAGCTACTCTCTCGTTTCATCTATATAGTGCCTAATGCGTTTTTCGAAGCTAACTTTGACCAAGTATTAGATCAATAATATATGACATGCAAGTTACACAAAATATACCGTCAAATTCTTACATGAAAGAAGCTTTCACTGATATAATTTTCACATTATACATCTCATGTATTATTAATCTTATCAATAGTTAAAGGCGGTCTTAAAAAACGCATTAGACCCTATATAGATGAAAGGAGGGAGTACGTGTTTTTGTAACATGCCAACCGGACAAAGATCAGGTTATTAGTGTCCTCGGTACCCAGTCACGAACTCAAGATCACAAGAACAACCAAAGTTATCCTCCAAGGGTTAGTTCACGCCGGAAACCCATTCGAATCATGCGCATGCACGCTCTTGACGTTCAATTAAGCCGTTCATGAACACACAATATGTTGTTACCCTCCGATTCATTCAGTGGACAAAATATTAGGTTGCCAGGCTGATCCAGGACTCGTCAGAGTACCTGTACACTCCAACGTTCGAAGCAATGACCCCCCCCCCCCTCCCCCCAAATCCATATAATGGAAAACAGATAGTTCCAACACGCATCACGAAGTAGTGCCGGATAACAGAGTAAAACTTCTTAATACAACTCCTTGTTTCCTTTATCAAACTGGATGACCAGTTGCGCCAAATGGCGCAAAGAACCGTTTAAAACCATGTTCGTGTTGAAAATATTTGCATTTTACATTTGGTAAGAACTTATACCCCTATATATAAAGGAAATTAAATGCAAATATTTTCTTAAGGTAATAATGCCACAAATTAGATCATTGGTAGGTTAAGATAGTTGAGTCTGCAATTAGGAACTCCGAGTAGCTGTAAACTTGCATTAAAAAAGGATTTCAATGGAAAAATATGTTGATCCAACCATGACTTCTACTGGCAAATGCTACTTTATCTAAAATATATAGATTTCAGTGCTCAGAAAGTGCAAACAATTTGTACATTGAGAAATCTATCTTGGCATTCAGTTTATAACATAACAAGGAATGAGAGCTTTGACAAGCTTTTACACTTGGTCAGATTTTGCATGCATGATTTGTCAGATTGTAATGTCATGATTTGTCAATAACTGAATGTTTTCATTAGGCTGATGTACAAAACCTGAAAAATAAATTCAGTTAAAGCAGAAGTGCAGAGTGTATGTAACAGAAAATTCAGCTATAGAAGAAGCGCAGAGTGTATGTAACAGAAAATTCAGTTATACTAAAACCTGAATGTTTTCAATATGCTGCTGTAGAGTGTATGCATATTTTGAGACTATCACTGAAAATATGCAGTGTATGCATATTTGAAGAGTACTCAAATGTTCTGAAAATAAGATGTGAGACCACTACATAGATAGACCAATGCCGAGACCAATAAAATTTAGCTAACACTGGACAGAGATGTCTCCTTGCAACAATCTCTACAGAAAATTCTTGTACTCATCTTAGCTCTTAGCTAACACTGGAATCTGGAGTAGTTTCAATTTCTGAAAAACTGGGGTGCAGTACAAGAACTAAGAAACCTCTGTACACCATTTTTAAGAGAGAGAGAGAGACAGAGAGAGAGGGGGGAGAGAGAGAGAGAATTTACGTTGTTCTTCTTCATCAAAATTCTTCTTCTACTCTTCACAAGTAACCAGAAATTCAGAAATCAAATTAGATTATCAGAAAATCAAAGAGTAAAAAACTGGAAGAGGAAGATGCCAAGGACGGCAGCCTAGATTGGAGAGGAGAAGGGGAGAAGAGAAGGGAAGGAGGAGGGGCACGGCTGCTATCTCTCGATGTGCGTGGCTCCAGAGGGTTGCTCGCCTCCACCCCTCGCGTACGTTGCCATGGCCCTGTCCAGATCGATTGAAGAAACTTCGATGGCCGCCATCTGCCCAATCGACGAGCGCCCCCAACTTCTCCCGCCTGCCGGGCCCTTCTCTTCCATGGAGGTCGCTGCCGTTCCGGTCGACGCCCCACAGGCCGCTGCCGCCCTTCCATCCGCCGCCACGCACACCAGGCCCCCGTCAACAGCCACCGTTGTCTGCATCCAGGCCGTCAACACCTGCCTTGACCCGGCCCCTGCTCCCGTCGCCGTTGGCCGCTCCTGCTTACCCGACCCCTGCTCCCGTCGCCGCTTGCTGCCGCCGCTGCTGTCCCGTTGGGCATGGACCTCCTTCGCGTTGAATTCCCCTTCGAGGCGTGGATCCACCGTTTCGAGCATTGAGATGTTGTGGTGGTGCTCAAGCAGCCACTCGACCAACAATACCCGGTTGTTTTGCTCATTGATGAAGATTGGCCTTCGTCCACATGTGACCTCTAGGAGAAACACGCCAAATGCATATACATCAGAGAAAGGTGTTGGCTTCCCGGCGCACAAGAGTTCTGGTGCAAGATATCCCATGGTGCCAGCCACATGGGTGGTTTGAGCAGCACTTTCGTGGTCATATATCCTTGCAAGACCAAAATCACCCAACCGCCCATTCATCTTGCTATCCAAGAGCACATTACTTGCCTTTATATCTCGATGGATGATGATCTGCTCCCATTCCTCATGTAGATACAACAAACTTGATGCCACACCTTTGATGATCGAGTACCTCTGGGACCAACATAGAGTTGGGCCTTTTCTTGTGTGTAGGTACTTGTCAAGACTACCATTTTCCATGTAGTCATAAACCAAGAGAAGTTCACCCTTACGCCCGCAGTAGCCCAACAATTATGCGATATTTCGGTGTCGGAAGACGACCAATGCTAACCACCTCGGCAATGAACTCCTTTACCCCTTGCCTTGAATCGTGTGACATTCTCTTCACGACGACCTCCATATCGGGCTTGTGAATCACACCCTTATAAACACTCCCGAAACCTCCCCTCCTGAGCAGGTTCTTCTCATTGAACCCCTCTGTCACGTGAAACAAGTCTTCGTAAGAGAATCGCTTGGGGCCTAACAAAACCTCCTAGTCCTCTTGCACCTCGGAGCAATTGAGACGCCATCTTACAGTGACGTAGATTCCGATGCCAACTGAAACCAGCGAACGACGCTAAGGCCAGCATGAGCTTCAGCGACATGGAAATGGACGGTGAGTTGGACCAGTTGGTCTTCGTCCAGGCCGATGGCAAGGCCGGCAGCACCGAGATGTCAAGAACCGGGGCCGGCCGATCCAGCGCGAAGCTCCAGCCGAGGATGAATTTTTCAGAGGTGATATTGCGCATCACCGATGAGAAGCCGACGCATGCCGTGCTCTGCACCACGCCAGAGAGGTCGATGGTGGTCTGCAACATGGGCCTCTTGGGCCTGACCACACCCAGCGGAGCCATGGTCATATTGATCATCTTTGCCCTGCTGTTGTAGTCCACCCACACTTGAATAGCTTTCCAGCTTATGATAGATAGGTTTAATAGCCGCCCGGTGCCATCATCGTAGTACCCGGTGTTGGCGAAATTGAGGGACACCAGGCTATCACCGTTGACGCCGTTGTACTTGTTGTGGATGTCGTGGAACTCGGCATCATACACTACAAAAAAAAAGACACATCCGTGACATTTTGGGCCGAACGAATTTTTTTCCTGTCATACATATGACACTTCTATGACGATAATTGTGACAAAACCCGGTATCATCATAGATGTGATGGGCTCCTACTTCTATGACAAAAAATCATGACAGAAAATGGGTTTTCGTCCTGGGCGGGCCGGAGACCAGCTGCATGACATTCTTTGGGCCGTCCATGACGGAAAAAACCGTGGTAGAAGCAAGGGCGAGGAAAATTTCGGGGAGTTACCTGTTACAGTGGGAGGTCGGGGTCGAGCGATGCGCTGCTTTCTCTCATACACGACGCTGCTGCAAAAGCGTAGGTGTTGGCTCTAATCGAACCCGAGCGAGGTGTTGGGCTCTAATCGAACCCGGCGACAGCCTTTGCAGGCTACGCTAAGCATCGAACCCGAGCGATCGATCGATGGTCGTTAATCTGAACCCGATCGAAGCGATTCTTCGCCATCGCTGCTAATCAAGCCGATCGATGCTACCTCTGGATGAACAAAGAGCGCTATGCTGGGGGGGTTGGATGAACAGCTTCGGTGGGGTGGATGAACAGGACCCGTGGTGTTGCCTCTTCGGATGAACAGGACCCCGATCGATCGAGCGGTTGGGGCTGGATGAACAGGACCCCGTGGAGAGCTGGATGAACAGGACCATCCCGTGGAGGGCAGGATGAACAGTAGACGGTGGAGGGCAGGATGAACAGTAGCCCGTGGAGGTGTGGTTGAACAGGAGCACGTGGAGAGGGCTGGTTGAACAGCCGGTGGAGTAGCGCAGCGGTGGAGGCTGGATGAACAGGAGCCTGTGGATGAACAAATGAGGGTGGAGGCCGGAGGAGGTCGACGGTGGATGAACAGTGGCTCGTGGAGGCTGGAGGGGATCGACGGTGGAGATGAACAAAAGATCCCGTGGAGTCCTGTTTATGCGGTACGCCACACCCTCCCGATGAACAGGACCCCTTTCACCCGTAGCGCCCAACACAAGTCCGCTTTCTCCGTTTTGCGGTACACCACACCCTCCCGACCAACAGGACCCCTATTTCGACCGTAGGGAGGTCTGTTTCCTCCGCTTTTGGCGGTACGCTGCACTTCTCCTCGACGAAACAGGATCTGCTTTAACGTGGCCGGTCGAACACAAGGCCGTTTCCTCCGTTCTACGGTACGCCAGGCCTCGTTTCCATCGCTTGTTCCGTCCAAGCCCTCCCGATGAACACGACGCATTCCGTTGCCTCCCATGAACATGACACATTCCGTTGCCTCCCCATGAACACGACGCATTCCGTTGCCTCCCCATGAACACGACGCATTCCGTTGCCTCCCCAAGAACACGCATTTACGACGCTGTTTCTCCGCTCCGACCCAGCCATGTACACGAGCCCTGGCCGCAGACGTGAGCGCCGAGTAGGCGCTCGAGACCCTGCCCGTATGTACGTGACGTGCGGGTCAGATTTTCTTTCTTGCACCCTGGCCGCTGTAATGACGTGTACATGCTACGTGCGGCGCCTCTACCACGCACGACGCCGCCTCTACTACGACACGTGCGGCGCCTCTACATCGACCAAAGATATATATGTACGCATTACCGTCAGAATGACAACGCTTACGTGCACGCTCGACCAGGTGGGTCCCATCGCCGTGCAGTTCCTTGCGTGCGAAGATGTAGCTGGTGGGTCCCAGCAGTCAGGGGGCGAATCGTTTTGGTTTTTTTGCCCGGACGCACTTCCTTGCGTGCGAAGATGTAGCTGGTGGGTCCCAGCAGTCAGGGGGGCGAATCGTTTTTTTTTTGCCCGGACACACTTCCTTGCGTGCGAAGGTGTAGCTGGTGGGTCCTAGCTATCAGGGGGAAACGTTTTTCGCGAACACGGTGGCCCGTCCGGTGGGTCCTCGCTGGCATCGGTGGAGGAATCATTATTTCCAAAGCATAATAAGGAGGCACTTCCTTGTCGCCACCGTGGACCCACCAGAGCCTCTCCACGCATACGATCACGTCCGATGGAAGTCGTTCCTTGACCACGTTCACCACGCCACGCCGAGAGCACCAGGCGGTGGACGACGGCGAGGCCTAGGAAGGGGACGGCGAGCCGGTGAAGACACGGCGGTGGAAGCCCACGCGAGAGGAGTATGAGGGTTCACTGCTCGGTACTGGTGTGAGAGTTGCCGTCGCGCGAGGCCTCGCCAGTGTGGGAATAGTAGGGCGGTGAGGCCTCCGCGGCGGCACAACCGCCACGGGAGGCAGGAAGCGGCACGGCACGGCCGGCTGCTTGGCGGCCGGAGCAAGAAGACCAGAGGTTGAAGAAGCACTACGGCCGTTGGATGGACATCGCACGTCAACGTGAAGCTAGAATCGTTTATATTGACTAAGTTGACAAAGCCCTTGGTACGCCAACTTAGTAGGCCCACATGTCGACTTCGAAACGGTGCGCCCGGATGTCAAGGGAGGAATCATTTTTGGGCGGGTGAAGCTAGTATATCCGAGATTGAAGAAGAAGCACGGCATCCGTTGGATGGACATCCAACGGCCACTGCTGCTAGAACCGTGTGTTGACTATAAGTTGACGAAGCCTTGCATACGTGTCAACTCTGTTTTTTTGGGACGCGTCAACTTAGTAAGGCCATAAGTGTGTGGCAGAGAACTTATAGCCCATTTGAGATTTGTAAGAATGTGTAGCCCATTTTTGAATTCTAATGGAATTTACTACAACCCATTTACAGTTTGTTAAAAGTACAGCCCATTTCAACCGACCGTTCAAAACAGAATTTAATAAAATTTTCCACATTTTGATGGGATTCGAAATATTTTTATCCCGAAATTTCTAGTCAGATTAAATACAATTTCAATATAAATTTATATTACGTAAAAATCCAATAAAACATTGCGCTCGCAACAATTAATGAAATTAAAATTTTCATTATCCAAAAATAACTTTTTATAAAGTAATCACGTGTTTGGTGCATTTTTATAGTTCTTGCCCAGTTTTATAATTACATCCCATTTATTATTTCTTAAAGCCCATTTTCTTGTTAAGCCTAATGCATCCCTCCTAGGAAAGATTTGCAGCCAATGGGCGGAGAATAACAACTTAACCTTGTTCAGGTATTCCTAAAAAAGTATAGCTGGGCTAGCCATTTTCAGCTTGAAAAATTTAATATCCGGGCTGGATATCTGCTCGGGCTAGACGGGCCACAGCCGCCTGGCTAATACCTGCAGCGATGTTTTCATTGTTGTTCAGACGAGAAAAATTAATGTCTGGGCTAAACATCGAAAAACTCTGCAGTGCTCACACCTCAAAAACACAAATACTGCTCGAGCTGCTTGGTCCCAGCTGTCGGCCGCTTCTTGTGCAATTCTCTCGTTTATTGACTACTACATAGGTTGACAATGATGTGGGACCGTGATCTCAGGAAATCAGGGGGAAGAAAAATAAATTACTCCAGCGAGCGCTTCCACCTCTGCCTCGTTGTCTCCCGCGGAAACCCCTTTCCTCCCTTTTTTTTGCTCGGGCAAGGACCAATGCATGCAGCACGTCCATGCGGTTATTAGGCAAGAAATAAAAGCGCTTTGCATGCTATGAATTACGATGGCCTGCATGGGTAGCTAATAAGGCATCCTCTTAATCATTGTGATTAAATGTTGTGTTTAGAAGAGAGAAATATTCTTCTTTCCACCAATCTGCTTGCACCTAGGGCGTGACGCACCTTCTAATACGACTTATTCACCTAGACGGAGGGAGTATAGTTTTATATATATATATATATATATAATAAGGAGGCACTTGCGTACGTGAGGCTATGGTCCTGGTGGGTCCCCATTGTCATCCTCTCCAAGTAAAGTCATTTCCACGCCACAAGGCTTCCTCGCCCGAAATAGCCGCTTTCGCTTCTGGTGCAAAGCGATTGCTCCACCTTCAAACGACACAAGTGCCGTCAGTCCTTCCATCCGCCGCCTCGCGATTAATGATACGCGGTTGCCGAGAAGCGGTTACTGGCGCCACACGTCTGCTCTTCGCCTCGCCACCATTGCTATATAAAGCTAACTGCGCCGGCCATAGCCGCAGCCATCCGCATCCGCTCCTTTTTCCTGTCCACACCACTCATCGCCCACCATGGCTTCTCGCGCCCGGCGCTCTTCGGACAGGCGGACGACGGACCACAAGGAGATGGCAGCCATTGCTGCCGACCGGCTGGCCGGCAGGCAGCCGGAGGACGACGACGTCCCAATGGAGAACATGGTAGTCGACGATCCGGGCGCCAACACCCTCCTCTCGCCATCCTCGCCGTGCATTGCACCATGACCATCGGTGAGGCCCGTGCCCAATATATGGGCGATCCGGAGGCGGATGCGTCGGGAGCAGTTCCGGGAGGCGAGGCCGACGCCGCCTACAACCACCATCTCCTCGAAGCACTCGCAGGCGGAGGAGCAGATCGCCGCGAGCGGGCGGAGCAGGAGGCGCTGCTCGACTCATACCGCTCCGCTGCAAGGGCCGCCGAAGGCCGGGCAAGACTGCATGCGGGTGGTAGAGGCTGCGGCCGCCTACAAAGAGGCTAGCAAAGAGGGTGATGAAACGGGCGAGGCGCTGTTTGGCGAGACCGAGGACGAGGCAGATGTCACATCCCTAGCTTCTGGTGCTGCCTAGTGTTTGCATCTTGTTGCATCATGTTTAAATTTAATTTAAGTTGAATTGGGGATGACAGAACCCCCAGCACCCCCCTTAAACCAACTAGGGTTTACTAAAATCATTTTCAATGAACCCAAAATGCCCTTCTAAAATGTTCATCATCTTTGCCTTTGTCTAGAACCTCCGACAAAAATGGTGCACACTTTTCTAGGACAATGAGGGTCATGGTTAAATCATTAGTTAATTGCATTTGGGCATTTAAATGCTAGTAAATATTTTAAATGTCCAAATAATCCCAAACCAAATTGTTCCATGTTGGATATATTCTAAACATTGGGCATGCACAGTTTGGTGATTTTTGAAAATGCCTAGATATTTTTAGTAAAGCCACAAAGTTGCAGAAAAATAGAAAACAGGAAATAAGAGAGAGAGAGAGAATTACCTGGCTAACTTACCTGTTCGGCCCAGCTCAGCCTGCTCGGCCCACCGGGCGGCCCAAATTTACTGTGCATGGCGGCGGTGCCTTCAACCTCTCGCCAAGAGGCGTGAGGCGTGTCGACGCCAGGCCGCCCGAGGCCTCCACCTCCTCCTCCCTCCCCTCTGGCTCCTCCCGACGCTGTCTGGACGACGCCATCGCGACCCCAGCAGCCATCAGGCTCTCCTCTCTCTCCTCCGAACGCTCTCCCCTCCTCTGTTCTTTCCATTGAACGCCTCCCGTCGCCGCCGCCGCCACTACTTCGGAGACCGCCATCCCGGCGACGCCTCGAGATGCCAAGAGCTCCGCTTAGTACCCTCTACCTCCTCGCCGAGCTGCGGTAATGCCGGACGCCTCGAGCACCTCCACGCCGTCGTCTTCAACCTTCCGACGCCGGAGATCTCCATCGCCGCCCCGCTTGCTCCGGCCTCTCCCCGAGCCCACTGACCAACTCTACGGAACCGCTGTGAGCTCCTACGACCCTCGCCCCTCTCCCCGTCGACGCGTTCGTCCTCTAGCCCCGATCCCCAACCGTGAGCGAAGCATCTCGCCGCCGTCCATGGCGTAGCCGTACACAGCCGCCGCAAGCTCGCGAATCGAAAGCACGCCACTGCGTGCTCAAGACGTTCCTCGTGAGTCGATGCGACCACCCACGGCTCCTGCCATTCCCTGCATCGCCTAACCCGCCGTTGGCCGAACTCCGGCCGCCGCAAAGCTCGATGTTGCCATCGTTTTGGACCACCCAGCTGCTGCTTCTTACACCGATAGATGCGCGAGATCTCCAGCTACGCATAGAGCTCCTCCGCCGCTTTTTTGGTCGCCGGAACAACGTTTCCGAAGCCCTCCGCCGCCTCTGTCGTCGTCGGCGACGAGCCGTTGACCAGGTCCGGCGGGTTTGACCCTCGCTGACCGGGTTTGACTTCCGCCCTACTAATCGGCGTGTGGGCCCTGTGCCACTAACTAAACTAGGTTAGTATTAGTTTAACGCTAACTAAACTTAGTTAGTTTAACTAACTGCTGACACATGGGTCCCACGTGTCAGGTTTGACCTGGACCCGCCCTAGTTGACTTGTGACGTCGCACCGACCTCATGCTGACGCAGTAAAGTTTTTTGGAATTAAAATAAATCAGAAGTGATTTATAAATTTCAGAAAATACCCCAAACTTCCAAAAATCATAGAAATTAAACCGTAACTCCAAATGAAATAATTTATATATGAAAAATTATCAAAAAAAATCCAATCTATCCATCTGTACCATTTTCATGCATGTTAGAACAACTTATAGCTGCTGATTAGCACAAATCATATAAATGGCATTTTAATACCCACATATGGAGTTTGAATTTGAATCTTGGATTCAAACCAACTTCATTTAATCTGGTTGCTAGTTGCATTAGCTCAAACTACAGCATATTGCCATGCCACACTCATGCATCATATTGTTGCATTGCATTGATTGTGTTCTTTCTCTGTTGCTGGTGGTTGTCCCCTGTCGGTAGACGTTGCTTCGACGATGTGATCGATAACACCGATGAAGAGATATACTATCTTCGGAAGTGTTAGGTAAGCAAAACCCCCTTGTTCTTTCCGATAAAATCCCACTCTCACGGTCCTGCTCTATTTTATTGCATTAGGACAACAATGATACAACTGTTACTTGCTGCGGTAGTTGAACCCCCTTTATCCTATGCATGACCTGTCATTGCCACAGTAAATAGTTGAAACCCACTAGCATGAGTAGGAGTTGTTTGAGCCCTGATGTGCCTACTCATTCATGCTTGTTGTCATGCCTGCTATTGCTTAGAGTTGTGTCAGGTCTAATTCATCGGGGATGAATTGGAGGTGTGTGAACATGTCCTACTGTGTGTGAGCTAAGTGTGTGAACACGATTTGGTAAAGGTAGCGGTGAGAGGCCATGTAGGAGTACATGGTGGGTTGTCTCATTGAAACCGTCCTCGAGAACCGAGTTACGTGTTTGTGATCCATGAACAGTTACTACCACACATTGGGTTCCAAAGAATCGACCCTCTCGACTTATTAATCAACATGATCTCTGTCCGGGGAGTTGCAACTAGTTTACGGTGTTTGTAGGTAGTGTTAGTAGTCTACCAAGTGGCACCTGCAGGTGGGCTTTGGGACAGACTAGGCACCGTGGCACGGTGTACCAAGCGAGATCCACCTGGCCGAGGTGGGGCTTGGGAACCCTGCACACATCGTTTGGGGGCTGAGCGACACCCGGCCGGATCTCCTTGCGGATGGAACCCGAATAGGCGATAAACCCGACGAGAGACTTGTGTGGTTAGTCAGGTCGTGGCCGACTCCTCGCCAAAGCTTCCGCTGAAGGTTGCCGAGATACACGAGGTGTACATGGCGGTAAGTGGCGAGAGCGTGTGTGAAGAAGTACACCCTTGCAGGGTTAACATTATCTATTCGAATAGCCGTGTCCGCGGTAAAGGACTTCTGGGTTTCCTGTACACTTCATAGACAAGTGAAAGTGGATACTCTAAAATACGCAAGATAAGCGTGAGTGCTACGGATGGCGTTCTCGTAGGGAGACGGGAGCGGATCCATAGTGGTGTATTGATATGGTGAATATGTGGACTCGTGTGCGCCACCTCAAAAGAGTTGCTTGCAATCGTAGTTCAGGATAGCCACCGAGTCAAAGCTAGCTTTGTCAGTAGCTTAAACCCCACAATCCCTTTGTTGATAATGATGCATGTGTAGTTAGTTACGATGTAAGTCTTCTTTGGTACATTTGTACTCACGTTTGCCTATTTTACGTTTTTGCAGAGACTTCTGTCTCACTAGTAGTTCCGCGTGGACTTCGACGTTTAGCTTGTTACCTCAGCTACGATCTTGTGCCCTCGGCAGGATCTAGTAGATAGTCAGGCTTCTCAGCCTTTTTCATTTGTACATGTCTCGTACTCTCGGACATGTTAAGCTTCCGCATGTGCTTTGACTTGTATGCTCTGAATGTTGGGTCATGACACCCATGTTTGTAATATCTCTCTCCTCGGAGCCTATTGAATAAAATACTTGAGTTGTAGAGTCATGTTGTGATGCCATGTTGTATTTGCACATATCGAGCATATTGTGTGTATGTTATTGAAATGCTTGGTATGTGTGGGATCGACTATCTAGTTGTTTATCCTTGGTAGCTTTGTCTTAGCGAGAAATGTCTCCTAGTGCTTCCACCGAGCCACGGTAGCTTGTTACTGCTCAGGAACACTTAGGCTGGCCGGCATGTGTCCTTCTTCGCTCTCGTGGTTCCGCCCTTCGGGAAATGTCACGGTGTCTCTGGAGTCCTGTTAGCCTGCTATAACCCGGCTTACGAGTCCTGCTAGCCTTGCTACAGCCCGGATTCACTACCGATGACCGACACATTCGTTGCTGGGTCATGTATGCCTGTCCCTATAAGTTAGTGCCACTTTGGGTTCACGACTAGTCATGTCAGCCCGGGCTCCTTGTCATATGGATGCTAGCGACACTATCATATACGTGCGCCAAAAGGCGCAAACGGTCCCGGGCCTGGTAAGGCGACACCCGTGGGAATACCGTGCATGAGGCCGCAAGGTGATATGAGGTGTTACATGCTAGATCGGTGTGGCATTGAGTCGGGGTCCTGACAGCTTTGGTATCAGAGCCTGACTGCCTGTAGGATTACCAAGCCAAACTGGTCGAAGTTGAGTCTAGAAATGCTTTAGTTATATGTAGGGGAATTGATTGTGGGATGGAACGTAAGGCTCTTTTTACTCCTTATACCTTATGGCCTTCTGATCTGAGTCATCCTATCTTTCCTACGGGGTTAAGGAACTAGGCTATCTCTTCTTTCTATTAGGATCACGTGTTACTAATCCGTAGATCTATAGGATTGATGGTTCTAAACTTGAGTTCAGCTCCTACCATCTTCTGTATGTTCATAGTTGATCTCAGAACCTTGATATTATGATGATCGAGTGGTTATGCCACCATTTTTGTAGCATGTCTCAAATCTTTTCGAGCATTTACAGCCGTTATGCTGTCTGAGTCATCCCAGGTTTCTAAACAGTCTGATGCATTTGCAAATCCCTTCCTCCTGTTCCCGATGTCCATTTGGGCCAGGTTAATCACACTAATCGGTGAGTTGAGGTACTATGTTGCCACGACGTATATGTTGAAGCCATTATTATGACCCTAGGTGTCTTAGGGAGTCACCTAGTAATCTAGCAATGCTTGTATTCCCAGTGTGATGATTTTGGCCATCATTCTCCAAAGCATCCCGTGATGCAATTTAATTAGTAGGTATTCTATTCCTGGGTTCTTGAACCCGAGATTCACCCTACTTTCTTCATGTTGATAGTGTTTGCTAGTTCCTTTAGGATATTAGTAACCTTTGTGGTAGTCCTCGAGGTCCGTGGTATTTCCTTCTTCCAAATACCATGAACTATTTATGGCAGAAGTTCCTCGTTGAACCGAAGGATCACAACCGGAGTGCTCTTGATGAGTTCTCGACTCTATGTTCTGCCAGTTCTACCTTTCTGCATGGGATATCCGGAAGAAATGTTGAGCTTTGCTCGACATACTAATCTATGCATCCACAACCCAGAAAATCAGATGTTCTTTGAATTCGTCCCTCTTTAGTTGCTTTCTGGCCCTCGTCTATCAATTGATAGTAAGGAGTAGTTGGCAATCGTGGTTATCGATGCCTATTACTCTAGTGGTCCGTCAAGCCATTCTATTTCAGAATGACTAGGAGAAACAAACTCCAGTACCTCATCCATATCTAGGATTGGGTCAAAGTAGTTGTATTTCGCAGATCAAAATGCCAATCCAGCTTTTGATTCTGTTCTACCCTGAAGTATTACCGTCTTATGTCAAGAATGTCATGGGAATTGCACACCATCTTATGAATTCTTGATACAGTGATACCTCTCGCCATCGTTGTTCATTCCTCGGTTCCTGTGTTGCTGCGACCGGAATACCGACAAGTGAATCATGATGTGTGAAATCAATACCCCTAGCAACCATGTTGCTTAGTGGTTAATGGATGAAAATCTCATTCTTAGTGTGTTGGTTATGGAATCATCATTCTAAGATTGATCGTGCTACCTAGTCCATATTTCTAGTGCACTCTTCGATCAATGAGTTAGGATTATTCAATCACTTGCTTATTTGATCATATCGTCTTGCTCTGAAAAGCAAGATTGTTCTCGAGCTTAGTAACATGTTGGTGGTTTGTGATGTCCCGAATATCTTCTCGGAAGTATTGCCAGGTTGTCACCTGACCTCTCTGTTGAGTTCGTGACCATGTTGGTTTTCCTCCAAGCCACCCAGTCTCCAAGAATCTGTGTTGGATACCCCTGAGCTAGTTGGTTGAGCTAGACAACAACTTGGAGAGTTGGAAGATGAAAGCTTGTCCCGCTTAGTTCATTTCCAAAGGGATATCCTTGCGTTTGTGTGTTTGTTGAAGAAAGATGATATCTTCATCGATTGATCCTTGTGATCAGTTGTCGATGCTATGTCTTATCCAATCCTTAATTTGAGTATGGGCTATCTTCAAATCAAATCAGAACCAACGATGTTCTTAATGTTGTCTTACTCGTGGTTGATCCCTCGAGCATACACCATTATATCTTTTGGGTCTGACCAATGCTATCACTTGTTCACATAATTATGGAATTCCATCTTCATGGAAACCTGGATGAATTGTATTGAGCCCATCAGCAACATTGTTATCTTCTCCATGATTTGTGTTGAACATCCAGCTAGTATTGGAAACTTTATAAGCATTATCTTCATGTTCCATTCATGAAGAATATGCTTGGATGAAAGAAGTGACTTCCTCTAATATATGTACATTTGATGCAAGTTGCCGTCGTGAATTCGAGAAAGCATGTTTTTAACTCCTCTGGAATCATCCCAAGTCAGTTATGCTCGTGCGAAATATTCTATGGTCTATTAGACTGATCATCGTCATTCCATATGAATTCCGTAGCACACCAAGCCACTGACTAATTTGTTCAAGGAAAAGGAGTTGCTGTGCAAATACTAGTTCATGCACAAGATTCCTATATCCTCAATGATGGTTCCCTACCAGAACTCGGTAGTGTTTTATTGTAAGACTACCATGTGATCATGTTTGTCTGGGACAACGTGTTCACATGTGAGTAGCAGAACCCACTCATGTTTTGGAGCTTACTACCATAGTCCATTTCCTGAGAATCTTGCAACGCCATCTCGTCGATTTGTGTTGCAAACTTTCATTTTTCCTTCTAGACTTGATGAGTCTGGAATATCCTGACACCAACCAGATCTGAATCCTATGCAGATGTGATGGTTGGAACATTTCCCAAGAGTTATAATAATGGTCTCTCTGTGACCGGTAAGGTGGATGTCGTGGCCAACACACCCATCCGGAAGACCTATTATTGTAGTATCCTAATTGAGGAAGTTGGCCACCTCCCCATAAGGATTTCATAGGATTTACCTCCGTAATTGTTCCTTATGGATTCTTGTGCTCCCGAAGTCCGACCTTTACTTGATGTTCTAGATATCAAACCATATCTATGAATGGGATACGCTAGTACATCAAGGAGAACATTAGAAGCGGAGTGCTAAATGTCTCTCGGTCGACCATCCAGATTTTGTTTCCTTGGCCTCGCTAAGGTGAAATCTGAGAAGGTGTTATCTTCCTTTGCATCTGCATCGTCCATCACTATTCATCATGGTAGTACGTTGTGTTGCCAGGATCCTTGACACGGATATTGGTAAAACCTTGATGAATATGGAAATGCCTAAGTTCTTGAGAGCACGCACAAGCGCCAGGTGTTAGCACCGACACTAACTGGGATTGCTGCCAGTTCTCTTCGGTTAGGCTATAACTTTTCAACAGTTGGCTCACTCTGTACTGTTAAGCTCCTCCCCAGTTACCAGAATCATTCCCAGCATTGGCATTTTGTTCCCAGCCTGCACCGCTAATGTGCCATTCTACCATGGGTCCCATCCATTTCCGGTGATAAGCAAAATCATCCATTGCGTTGTCTTCTACAAGTTAATCCACATCATCCATATTAGTCCGAGTATGTCATTCTACCGAACTCCTCCAAATGATCGATTGTGATTTGCCTTAAGCTGGTATAAAGAGTTTCAATGATCTTTGAATCAAAGGTAATTCTTTTTGCCACTTAAGGGATGATTCTACGAGTCACCTCCTCTAAGATGTCTCGTTATGGTATCATGGCAATTCAACTCCTCGCTACGTTGACAACTGTTCACCACCTTCTTAAGTGTGAAATTGTTGCCTACCTAGTGAACCTTCCTCATCTGTTTCACCCCATCCCTTTGGATGTTTGCTTCGTGTCTCAGCCCGCGAGATGTATTAATGTCTCACTCCGTGAGTTGATCCTGAGTTGTTCGGTCTTCGAGAAGATTGATCCTGCTAGAGTTTTCCCTTTCCTCTCATTGTCATGTTAGTTGGAGTTCTCAAAGCAAGATATCGAGACAAAGATGGTGATCGAATCAACGCCCCTATGAAGTGCAACCTGGATCGTGAGGATTGTGTTAGTTTGCGTTCCCCCTTCATCTTACCCTACGCTTGAATCTCGGGACGAGATTTTTGCTTAGTGGTGGTGAGTTGTCACATCCCTAGCTTCTAGTGCTGCCTAGTGTTTGCATCTTGTTGCATCATGTTTAAATTTTATTTAAGTTGAATTGGGGATGACAGAACCCCCAACACCCCCCTTAAACCAACTAGGGTTTACTAAAATCATTTTCAATGAACCCAAAATGCCCTTCTAAAATGTTCATCATCTTTGCCTTGGTCTAGAACCTCCGACAAAAATGGTGCACACTTTTCTAGGACAACAGAGGGTCACTGGATTAAATCATTAGTTAATTGCATTTGGGCATTTAAATGCTAGTAAATATTTTAAATGTCCAAATAATCCCAAACCAAAATGTTCCATGTTGGATATATTCTAAACATTGGGCATGCATGTTTAGTGATTTTGAAAATGCCTAGATATTTTTAGTAAAGCCACAAAGTTGCAGAAAAATAGAAAACAGGAAATAAAAGAGAGAGAGAGAATTACCTGGCTAACTTACCTGTTCGGCCCAGCTCTGCAGCTGCCTGGCCCAGCTGGTGGCCCAGCCCACAGGGCGAAGCGGTCGTCTTCAACCTCTGCTAGTAGGCAGAGGCGTGTCGACGCCAGCGCGCCCGAGGCCTCCACCTCCTCCCTCCATGCCTGCCTAGCTCCTCCTCGACGCGTCTGGACGACGTTACGCGACCCCCAGAGCCGGCAGGCTCTCCCTCCCTCTCCCCCGAACGCTCTCCCCCTCCTATGTTCTTTCCGCCCGAACGACTCCGTCGCCGCCGCTCGCCACCACCGCGGACACCGCCATCCCGGCGACGCCCTGAGATGCCAAGAGCTCCGCCTAGTACCCCTCTACCTCCTCGTCGAGCTGTGCAACGCCGGACGCCCCCGAGCACCTCCACGCCGTCGTCTTCAACCTCCCGACACCGGAGATCTCCATCGCCGCCCCGCTTGCTCCGGCCTCTCCCCGAGCCCACTGACAACCTCTGCGGAACCGCTGTGAGCTCCTACGACCCTCGCCCCTCTCCCTGTCGATGCATTCGTCCTCTAGCCCCGATCCCCAACCGTGACTGAAGAATCTCGCCGCCGGCCATGGCGTAGTTGCGGTATTACACCGGCCGCATAAGCTTCGCAATCCGGCGTGCCACCGTGTTTCAAGACGTTCTGTGAGTCGATCAGGCCACCCACGGCTCCTGCCGTTCCCTGCATCGCCTAACCCGCCGTTGGCCGAACTCCGGCCACCGCAAAGCTCGACATCGCCGTTGTTTTGGACCACCCCAGCTGCTGCTTCTTACACCGATATACGCGAGATCTCCAGCTACGCATAGAGCTCCTCCGCCGCTCTTTTGGTCGCCGGAACAACGTTTCCGAAGCCCTCCGCCGCCTCTGTCATCGTCGGCGATGAGCCGTTGACCGGGTCCGGCGGGTTTGACCCCGCTTGACCGGGGTTTGACTTCCCCCCTACTAACTGACGTGTGGGCCCCAGGCCACTAACTAAACTAGGTTAGTATTAGTTTAACGCTAACTAAACTTAGTTAGTTTAACTAACTGCTGACACATGGGTCCCACATGTCAGGTTTGACCTGGACCCGCCCAGTTGACTTGTGACGTCACACCGACGTCATGCTGATGCAGTAAAGTTTTCTGGAGTTAAAATGAATCAGAAATGATTTATAAATTTTAGAAAATACCCCAAACTTCTAAAAATCATAGAAATTAAACCGTAACTCCAAATGAAATAATTTATATATGAAAAATTATCAGAAAAATCCAATCTATCCATCTGTACCATTTTCATGCATGTTAGAACAACTTATAGCTGCTGATTAGCACAAATCATATAAATGGCATTTTAATACCCACATATGGAGTTTGAATTTGAATCTTGGATTCAAACCAACTACATTTAATCTGGTTGCTAGTTGCATTAGCTCAAACTACAGCATATTGCCATGCCACATTCATGCATCATATTGTTGCATTGCATTGATTGTGTTCTTTCTCTGTTGCCGGTGGTTGTCCCCTCTCGGTAGACGTTGCTTCGACGATGTGATCGATAACACCGATGAGGAGCTATACTATCTTCGGAAGTGTCACGCAAGCAAAACCCCCTTGTTCATTCTGATACAATCCCACTCTCTCGCTCCTGCTCTATTTTACTGCATTAGGACAACAACGATACAACTGTTACTTGATGTGGTAGTTGAACCCCTTTATCCTATGCATGACCTGTCATTGCCACAGTAAATAGATGAAACCCACTAGCATGAGTAGGAGTTGTTTGAGCCCTGATGTGCCTACTCATTCATGCTTGTTGTCATGCCCGCTATTGCTTTGAGTTGTGTCAGTCCGATTCATCGAGGATGAATCGGAGGTGTGTGAACATGTCCCACTTGTGTGTGAGCCAAGTGTTTGAACACAATTTGGTAAAGGTAGCGGTGAGAGGCCATGTAGGAGTACATGGTGGGTTGTCTCATTGAAACCGTCCTCAGGAACTGAGTTCTGTGTGTGTGATCCATGAACAGTTACTAGCACACATTGGGTTCCGGTAACTCGATCCCTCTCGACTTATTAATCAACATGATCTCTGTCCAGGAGTTGCAACTAGTTTTTGGTGTTTGTAGGTAGTGTTAGTAGTCTACCAAGTGGCACCCGGTACAGGTGGGCTTGGGACAGACTAGCCGTGTCCGCGGTAAAGGACTTCTGGGTTGCCTGTATAGTTCATAGACAAGTGAAAGTGGATACTCTAAAATACGCAAGATAAGCGTGAGTGCTACGAATGGCGTTCTCGTAGGGAGACGGGAGCGGATCCATAGTGGTGTATTGATATGGTGAATATGTGGACTCGTGTGCGCCACCTCAAAAGAGTTGCTTGCAATCGTAGTTCAGGATAGCCACCGAGTCAAAGCTAGCTTGCTGCAGTTAAACCCCACAATCCCCTTTGTTGATAATGATGCATGTGTAGTTAGTTCTGATGTAAGTCTTGCTGGGTACAATTGCACTCACGTTTGCCTATTTTACGTTTTTGCAGAGACTTCTGTCTCACTAGTAGTTCCGCGTGGACTTC
Organism: Aegilops bicornis; assembly: GCA_021605145.1. Taxonomy (NCBI): domain Eukaryota; kingdom Viridiplantae; phylum Streptophyta; class Magnoliopsida; order Poales; family Poaceae; genus Aegilops; species Aegilops bicornis. The sequence goes on from CM038672.1 coordinate 545,847,167, forward strand.
GACGTTTATCTTGTTACCTCAGCTACGATCTTGTGCCCTCGGCAGGATCTAGTAGATAGTCAGGCTTCTCAGCCTTTTTCATTTGTAGATGTCTGTACTCAGACATGTTAAGCTTCCGCATGTGCTTTGACTTGTATGCTCTGAATGTTGGATCATGAGACCCATGTTTGTAATATCTCGCTCCTCGGAGCCTATTGAATAAAATACTTGAGTTGTAGAGTCATTTTGTGATGCCATGTTGTATTTGCACATATCGAGCATATTGTGTGTATGTTATTGAAATGCTTGGTACGTGTGGGGTCTGACTATCTAGTTGTTCATCCTTCGTAGCCTCTCTTGCCGGGAAATGTCTCCTAGTGCTTCCACTGAGACCTGGTAGCTTGCTACTGCTCCGGAACACTTAGGCTGGTGGGCATGTGTCCTTCTTCGTTCCTGTCTCTGTCCCTTCGGGGAAATGTCACGCGGTGTCTACCGGAGTCCTGTTAGCCTGCTACAGCCCGGTTTACCGGAGTCCTGCTAGCCCAGTTGCTGCAGCCCAGATTCACTCGCTGATGACCGACACATTCGTTGTTGGGTCACGTATGCCTGTCCCTGTAAGTTAGTGCCACTTTGGGTTCACGACTAGTCATGTCAGCCCGGGCTCCTTGTCATATGGATGCTAGCGACACTATCATATACGTGTGCCAAAACGCGCAAACGGTCCCGGGCCTGGTAAGGCGACACCCGTGGGAATACCGTGCGTGAGGCCGCAAAGTGATATGAGGTGTTACGTGCTAGATCGTTGTGGCATTGAGTCGGGGTCCTGACAGTAGAGGACAATGCCGGCTCCGACGAGTCCCCGCTCCACTGGCTTCGACGAGGCCCTACTCCGCCGAAGTTTCGCGGGCGCCAACAACGAGGCAGAGGACAATGCCGGATCTGACGAGTCCCCGCTCCGCTGGCATCGACGACGCCCTGCTCCGCCGAGGCCCCGTGGTGCCAACAACGAGGTAGAGGACACCGCCGGCTCCGCCGAGGCCCCGCCCCACCAACAACGAGGCAGAGGACATCGCCGGCTCAGCCGAGGCCCCACCCTGCCAGCAACGAGAGGGGGGGGGATTTCCACCGCTCATTGGCGCCGCTCACCGCAACGACAGAGGACATCGCCCGGCTCCGCCGAGGCCCCGCCCGCTGCCAACGAGGCCGCGCCACCACGTAAAACGAGGAAGAGTATAACATGGTAGGTCTCCGCCGCTCGGGTCCAAGTTCGGCCACCGCTGCTTCCCGTCGGTTGTCGCCACGCTAGGCGGGTTGTCCATTGACGGTCGGGTCGCGTCTTGGCGGCGACGTGGAGTCGGGGAGTTCTGGCCGAGAATAACGCTGTTTCTACTTTAGCTGGTGCGATTGGTGGCGGTGACACGTGGGCCCAACAGGCCACATGTCGATTCGCAACTGCACCTTGCTTAAGTCACTAAAGCTTCTGTTCGGCTCGGCGGAGACGTGTGGGTAACCGGTTAATTAATTATACCTCCAGCGCACCCCTTTTAGTTGAAGAATGTATGAAATGTAATGAAATCTGGCATGTTTATATGAAATCCAACCATGTATGAATGAATTTATTTCGATTAGTTCGAATTCCTGTATCACTGGCATTGGATGAACATGTAAAACAATACGTACTAGCATTATTCCTGTGGTGATCACCTCGTTTGCAGTTTCACATGTACTCCCTCAGGTCCTTTCTAGTCTGCATAAAAGTTTTGTCTGCATTCAAAGTATCTCTACTTTGACCAATCTTATACAAAAAAGTATGCACTTTCACAATGTGCAAAGTAAAAAGGAACAGAAGGAGTACAAAGAGTTTGAGCAGCTTTTTAGCTGCTTTCGTACATTGCAATCAAACACACAACTCGCAATTCATAGAGAACATTCAAAACAATCGATGATTATGCATCTCAGCGACTCACATGTCAGAGGCAATATTTAATTCACAACTAAAGAATAAAGAACAAATTGACCGACGCTGCTGACAGCAAAGGACGTACCATTCGAAAATATCAAACGCATGTCTTGCTAAAATCAATGAGCAAAATTTGACAAGGCCGTCCCATTCCAAAATATCAAATGCCTACGATTGTGGAACGGGCAGGGTTTGCCATCAGTTTGGACATTGACATGGCACCTCGTGCTAAATAAACCAGCTGTTCTTTTTGTGCAGTTCCACCAAAATCAACCAAATTCGCGCGTAACTTGTATGATTTCGCCCTTATATGTTGCAACGCCTTGAACTTATCGGCACCTCCTTTCATGTGGTGGAAATGAATGATTCGACGTATTCATGAACATTTTGTGCAGTTCCCATTGAAATCAAGCTGAGCACCCATGTTTGCACAAACACAAAAAAGTGATCAGTATAGAGCAAACTTTACTATGAATTGACAGTTTCAACAGGCACATACATGGTCCATGTAGAGCACACTGTTAGAAAAATGAAACTCACCAAAAAGAATCCTAGAACAACATTGTACTCGCGCATCACAACAAAAAATGGAGATTTTGTCAGTCCTTCTGAGCTGAAGTTAGTTTGGTCTTGTGGGGAGTAATGTAACCATCCTTCAACTGCTCCTTCTGATGATAAGATAGACAGGGCTTCTTCATCCTGGCATAATCGGAACTAGTCACTTCACGTACTCCATATTCTTCTTCAGAGGAAGATGATCCTGTTGTGCAAAGACAAGAGGACTACTAAATGCTAGCATCATTGTTTGCTCGAAAAAAAGGAAATGAAATATTTAAAACAGCACAGATGAAGCACTTCTCAAGGACAATACCACTTTTTCATGACAGTATCTAAACAGTAGCAAAACACCAATAGAGATGACAAAGCTCAATCATATGGATGAAATCAGTGGGCGAGTACCAACCTTTGTCAGGAGGCTTATTGTGTAGAGCATACAGATGAAGCAATTCTCCGGAACCATTGTTGCTATCTATGGTGGTGGCCATGCTTACTATATACTCCTCGATTAGTTAAATGTTTCCAACATCTTCTTGTGCAGTTCCACTAAAATATATGGTATCTTCAAAGAAGATCCCTGTTTGCACAAGTAGAGATAATTACATATTACATTAAGAGTGGCAAAACAATCGCTCGTTCCAGCCATAGCAATAAATTAAGATGCAAAACTATATCATTACTTGTGTCATCACAGTTCCAGTGCTTCATTACAACATCGGGAGTTGATTTTTGTTTTTCTTCCCTTGTTCTTCCCCTTCATCACTTGGTTCAATAACAAACAAGCTCCGCCTTCAATGTAAGATTTGGCATGTCAATTAGGGAGCACAAGTATAGTACTAAACTTAATTTTATGATGAAAGTGGCAAAATACAGGCCAGCAGTTGTGAAATATCCTTATCTTACCTCAATGGGATATTACGGTGCACATACAGATTGGAAGTCTTGTCTCCATTTGTGCAGTTCACTAAAATCAAGCAACATTATCGTACAAGTAGCATAACATATGAATGCACACTGCAGAATCATGTGAAAGAAGGCTAGTACTGACCTCTCATGATGCAGAATTCAAACAACTCACAAGAAGAAGATCTGAACCAAATTAGCCTTAATCGGATAGGAAGTAAGATCTCCTCTTGTGCAGTTCCACTAAGATCAAGCAATCAAGCAACATTGTCGATTGTGACATTTTGGTTGAACTGCACAAAACACTCTTAAAACAAAAGTGTTTTGTGCAAAGGCAAACAAAAGGTCACAATGGCAACGTAGGTGAAAGCAGATAACCCTGTTTACACAGAGGTGCAAAGGAAACAATTAGTGGTTAATAACAAGGATGACACAGAAGCCAACAAAAAGGAGCATCTACCTTATCTAAATGGGAAAGAAAGCAAGACGGTAGCATTTCTCAAACGGTGGCATTGATTAATATTAACATAGAGATTATATTAACAATAAAATTCGTTAAACATGTAATTTGCTTTTAAGCGTGGCATTGCATCAATTTTCCAAATGACATTATTAGAGGGTGTTTGTTTACAGGACATTTTGGTGTAGGGACTAAAAACTCCGTGTCAGTCCCATCTAAACCAAACAGGAGGGACTTTTAGGGACTAAAAGTGGGCATTTGGGACTAAAGAAAGAAGACCCCGAGGGAGTCTTTTGGGACTTTTTCCAACAGTTGCCCCTGCCACGCATCACACCTTGTCTCTATTAGTTCATTACTAGGGGTAACATGGTCTTTTAGCTTGTCATTTAATAACCTCTAGTCCATGTTTAGTCCTCGGAACCTAGCAGTGTAGGGACTAGGGAGTTTTAACCAAACATGGCCTTAGATTAACAACAGCTAATGAGTTGCAGGACGGTGGGCCTCAGCACCATGTGCATCTACCGATGTACTTGTGGTCATGCACGATCTATTGCAACAAAGAACAAACAACCAAGGAGCATATTTGTGTTGGTCCCAGTTTTGTTATCTTTAGACGCCTTTCCCTATGTGAGCGCAAAGAAATCTAGTCCTGCTCAAACTCTACAGCCTTTGTCCCTTCCTTTCCTTTTTGAACTAGTACTTTCGCCCCTTCCTTTCCTCTTTGAACCACGTCCTAGATTTATGTGATACAACTTTCCCCACTACTTTCCCCCATTCCTTTCCTCTTTGAACCACGTCCTAGACTAATGCTATACAACTCCCCCTTCATTTCCTCTTTGAACCACGTCCTAAATTCATGCTATATATAACTTTTCCCACTACTTTCCCCCACTCCTTTCCTCTTTGAACCACGTCCTAGATTCATGGTATACATGCAGCTAGAGCAATGCATGTGGAGTAAGTAAATTATACCTTAAGGTTCTTGGGGCGTGGTTTGGTGGGCGACGGACGACGGCGAAGAAGAAGGGTCGGAGGCCCTCCCAGCGGCCAAGCTCGTGGAAAGTGAACAGCTGCGCTGTAGTCCTCGCCGAAGGCGACATCGTTAAGCCTCCTTCCCTTCCCGGCGGATGGATCCTGCCGGCTCTTTGAGCAGCAGTGAGGGGAGAGAGAGGCCAACGAAGTCTTGTTTAGATCTGGAGAGGGCGAGAGAGTGTGAAGAGAGCAACTACAAGCGCTGAGGATCCAATGGGAGAGGGCGAGAGAGTGTGAAGAGAGCAACTACAAGCGCTGAGGCTCCAGCGTGTATATATATACTGGAGAGAGAGTGTGAAGCGTGCAAACCCTAGAAAACATTTTGACCAGTCAAAGAATCCTCCTGGCACAAATTATGCTCAAGTGTAGTTATCGAACCCGAGACCTCAAGTTTGATGAGCGAACAGGCTAACCAGCTACACAACCCTCCAGTTATGTTCAACGAGAGGGAAATAACCTTTTATACATTCCTGCATTCGTGTGACAAGCATGCCGTGTTTGTGTGTGTGTGTGTGTGTGTGGGAGTCATTGGGATTTCAATCATAATCGTGTCATGTGGCTTTGGTGGTAAGACTATCCACAGTGGTGCAGAAATAATGCAGCCTTAGTCACCTTACCTCTCTCCACGTAGTAATGCGTTGGGTCCCACCAGTCGGAGGGTGAAACAAACAAATTAATAAGAAAAATTAAAAGCGCTTAGCAGTGTATCTTACCTCACACATCTCGCTACTGCTCGGGAACACCTTGTCCAATTGATCCCTCTGTTAGCTCACGTACTATTTTAAGTGAATCCTTATTATAACATGCACACGAATTTTGGGCACTTGTATTCGACTTAAGTCAGGTGTGCCATCAGATCTCGTATACTTACTACTCCCTCCGTCTAGGTGTAATAAGTCACGTTAGAAGGTGCAATGGGACCAAGGTGCGTGCGTGCGTGTGTGTGTGCGCGCGCGCGTGTGTGTGTGTGTGTTTAACACCATGTGTGTGTTAGAGAGAGTGACAGATCGACCTACTCCTACATAGAGATGTTGTGTAGTGTACGATTTTAGCCGCGAGAGTCGGTGCATCCTCTCGTTTCTGGGCGTGTCCGCTAGGGACATGCGGGCAGCTGCCACACCCGCTCCGGACCAGCCTGGCCCACCCAAAGCCCCTCCATCGCCAAGGCTTCCCGCCTCAAATCTGTCAGCGCTCCCAAAGAATCGGTGCCGCATTCATGCCGGGCAGAGCGGATGCGACCTCTCACTGGCGCAAGAGTGATGGTTGCTTCGTCTGTCCAACTTAGTGCTGGGTCTGTGTGATTTGACGGCTCATTGGCCTTTATTACTGAGGTAGTAGGACTGCTAGATGTCCCACGCTTTTGGCGAAAGGAGGTATACTACTACTAGATTACAATTTTCTCCATTCTTACAGCGGTGACGTGCAAGAGCAGTGAAAACACGCAGGCTCAATGATTACATGGCCCACCTCACACTATCACCGTGCGACACCTAACTCTTTACATAGTACTCCCTCCGTTCCCAAATATTACTAGATGAGTCCCAGCGTTGTACCGGAATAGCGGTATATCTCTCTGTAAAATTATCGATTTCATAGAACAAAAAAACTCTATAACCGCATGACAAATGTGGTAGCCAAATTAAATAAACTCCCATCATCATTTAGATCATCCCATGTAAGGAAAAAAGATCAGCCAACTCCTACTGCATAATGGGATTATATTTTTCTTTTTGACATGTTAATGTGACTTAAAAGCTCACTTGCATGCATGCTACCAGTGCATGCTAGCATGCAGACATGTTGATGTGATTTAAAACCCACTCACATGCATGTGGCACGGTATTTCTGCATGCTTGCATGTGGCTTAGTCTTGAATCCTCTCAACGTCTAGATCAGACGGATATTATGGACTGATTTACTTCATCTAACGGCTACATCAATTTTGATGACGTGGCTCAAGGAGAGGATAGAGAATTCCTAGTAGTGGGGGCTAGCTATGACAAGTAGAGACTCCCTCCATCTAGGTGTGTAAGTCACCTTATGAAAACCAAATAATCCCAAAACACTTAGGCACGGTACATTAACTCCCTCCTCGTTTCTTGTTTTGTGACATATCAACCAATAATAGATGTGGGTCGTGCATGTTTTCAATGACTTGAGACTACCAAACATGACATGCAGTGGTTAGTTCATTGCATGCATGCTATTAATTAGCAAAAAAGACATTAAGTTTTCTCGTTTTCCTCTCCACCTGGTTGCGGTGCACAACGTAAGATGACTTACACACCTAGACGGAGGGAGTAAGTCTTTGTAGAGATTCCACTACATACGGAACAAAATGAATGAATCTACACTTAAAATGCATCTATATACATCTGCATGTGATTCATGGTGAAATCTCTACAAAGACTTATATTTAGGAACGGAGGAAGTACTAGTATAATGCGTCTTGTAATTTATCGATGAGATAAATTTGTACAATGCTATGAAGCTTCCACTGTTACATGTATCTTGCGTCCAAGGTTGCCCGTTGCAACATTTCATCAAATACAAAGGAGACTAACATGCATGCTATTGCATCTCAATGATTGATAGATCATAGCAAATATGTACTCCTCCGCTCCAAAATAAGTTTCTCAACTTTGTGCAAACTTTAGTACAAAGTTGTTCTACTACTAAAGTTGACACTTATTTTGGAATAGAGGCACCTAAAGAAAAAATGATCCATGCAGTCCCTAGACCTTGAACCGTGAACCCTGACCAGGCTTCAATTTGCTGGCAACGTTCGAGCTTCCTAATAAATGAAGTTTGCAACCTTTCGACCATCGGATCATTTTGTGCAATTTCACCAAAATCGAGATGAGCATCCCTGTGGCAAAGAAATTTAACAAGTGTGATTAGAATAATATTACTGGGACTAGTTGATGAGACATAAACTCATCACAAATACAATACGTAGAAGCCAATAGAGGTACGTGCGGGGCAAAGAAGTAGAGAAATATCCACAGGGAGTGATGTGGGCAGCTGGAGCAGTGGTGCAAGCCGGCTGTAAAGGGAGTTGTACCTGAGGGACGTAGCTCAATGATACGTCTCCAACGTATCTATAATTTTTGATTGCTCCATGCTACTTTATCTATTGTTTTGGACTATATTGGGCTTTATTTTCCACTTTTATATTATTTCTCGGACTAACCTATTAACCGGAGGCCCAGCCCAAATTGTTGTTTTTTTGCCTATTTCAGTGTTTCGAAGAAACGGAATATCAAACGGAGTCCAAATGGAATGAAACCTTCGGGAACGTGATTTTCTCACCGAACGTGATCCAGGAGACTTGGACCCTACTCCAAGAAGTGCCAGAGGCGGTCACGAGGGTGGAGGGCGCGCCCCCTGGGCGCGCCCCCTACCTCGTGGGCCCCCTGTTGCTCCAACGACGTACTCCTTCCTCCTATATATGCCTACGTACCCCCGACAGATCAGAACAGGAGCCAAAAGCCTAATTCCACCGCCGCAACTTTCTGTATCCATGAGATCCCACCTTGGGGCCTGTTCCGGAGCTCCGCCGGAGGGGGCATCTACCACGAAGGGCTTCTACATCAACACCATAGCCCCTCCGATGAAGTGTCAGTAGTTTACTTCAGACCTTCGGGTTCATAGCTAGTAGCTAGATGGCTTCCTCTCTCTTTTCGGATTTCAATACAATGTTCTCCCCCTCTCTTGTGGAGAACTATTCGATGTAATCTTCTTTTTGCGGTGTGTTTGTTGAGACCGATGAATTGTGGGTTTATAATCCAGTACTATCTATGGAAAATATTTGAATCTTCTCTGAATTCTTTTTATGTATGATTGAGTTATCTTTGCAAGTCTCTTCGAATTATCCGTTTGGTTTGGCCAACTAGATTGGTAGTTCTTGCAATGGGAGAAGTGCTTAGCTTTGGGTTCAATCTTGCGGTGTCCTTACCTAGTGACAGAAAGGGTTGAAGGGCACGTATTGTATTGTTGCCATCGAGGATAAAAAGATGGTTTTTTATCATATTGCATGAATTTATCCCTCTACATCATGTCATCTTGCTTAAGGCGTTACTCTGTTTTTAACTTCATACTCTAGATGCATCTTTGGATAGCGGTCGATGAGTGGAGTAATAGTAGTAGATGCAGAATCGTTTCGGTCTACTTGTCTTGGATGTGATGCCTATATACATGATCATTGCCTAGATATACTCATAACTATGCTCAATTCTGTCAATTGCTCAACAGTAATTTGTTCACCCACCGTAGAATATTTATGCTCTTGAGAGAAGCCACTAGTGAAACCTATGCCCCCCGGGTCTATTCTCATCATATCAATCTCTATCACTTTATTTACTTGCTTTGTTTTTACTTTGCCTTTTACTTTTCACTTTGCATCTATCTATCAAAAATACCAAAAATATTATTTATCATCTCTATCAGATCTCACCCTCGTAAGTAACCGTGAAGGGATTGACAACCCCTAATCGCGTTGGTTGCGAGTAGCTATCGTTTTGTGTAGGTACGAGGGACTTGTGCGTGGTCTCCTACTGGATTGATACCTTGGTTCTAAAAAACTGAGGGAAATACTTACGGTACTGTACTGCATCATCCTCTCCTCTTCGGGGAAATCCAACGCAGTGCTCAAGAGGTAGCAAGAAGAATTTCTGGCGCCGTTGCCGGGGAGGCTCACGCAAGCAAGTCAACAATACCAAGTACCCATCACAATCCCTATCTCTCGCATTACATTATTCGCCTCTTGTTTTCCTCTCCCCCACTTCACCCTTGCCGTTTTATTCACCCTCTCTTTCCCAATCTTCTCCTCTTTTCCCTTTTTTTGTTTGCTTTCTTCTGCCTTGTTTCTTTTGCCGCTATGTCTCAAATTGGGGAGATTATCGTCGATATGGACAATAATGATAACACGGAAAATCTCAAGTCTCCGGCCGATGAACCTCTTATCTTGCATACTAAAAAGTTTAGAATCGGTAGTGGTAACATCATTGGCAAAGGTGTTATTCAAGATTTCTTTACTTGTGCCGGTGCTTTACCTTCCATGGGTTGTTCTATTCTTCACAGAACTAGTAGTCTTGCGGATGCTATCGCTATGCTTGTGGTTGAACTTGAAAGACAATTTATGCATATGCATCCTTGCATCCAAAGAATTTTTCTAGAATTCTCCAATATTGAGCATTCTTACATTAAGCGTCTTTGTTACTATCTTCTTGGCTCACGAGTTTAGATTTATCATAAGAGAAGCCAAAGAAATATTTGCACACTATAGGGTGGACGCCGGTCGTCCTCCCATAGAGGCAATCCTCTATCATCAAGAGGAATTTAGGCGTTTTCAATCTTCGGACTACGTTGCTTTTAATGAAAACCTTAGAAAAAAGGTTCCTATCAATGTCTTGTTTGATTGCATCAATGAACTTAATAATGATTTTGCTCTTCGAAACAATGAGCTAGGTTACTCTCTTGAGTATAGGTTCACAAAATTTTGCCAGAAGAATGCTTTTAGTGACGAAATAGTTGTGCACTATGAAGGGCCAAGGGAGGAACCCGTTCCTCCTATGATTGATCTTGGGACATCTGTCCCACTAAATTTAGCCCTTTTGATTACTTTTGCTTGCCTCAAAGAAAACTTGCCGCCGAACGTAGAGAATATGAGATGAGTTTTCAAGATCTATCTTATTATTATGGCAATACCTAGATCTATCCTTGCTTTTATGCCTAGCTAGGGGCGTTAAACGATAGCGCTTGTTGGGAGGCAACCCAATTTTATTTTGTGTTTTTTGTTTTTTCTTCTGTTTAGGAATAAATAATCCATCTAGCCTCTGTTTGGATGTGGTTTTGTCTTTTAATTAGTGTTTGTGCCAAGTAGAACCTATAGGATAACCTACGATGATAGTTGATTTGATTCTGCTGAAAAACAGAAACTTTGCGCGCACGAATATAGTTTTGTTAAATCACAAGAACGTGCTTTTGCATTGATTATTTTAGCTGCTGTTCAATAGACAAATTGTCCAGGACTTCCTATTTTTGTAGAATTTTTAGATTTCCAGAAGTTTGCGTTAGTTACAGATTGCTACAGACTGTTCTGTTTTTGACATATTCTGTTTTAGGTGTGTTGTTTGCTTATTTTGATGAATCTATGGCTAGTAAAATAGTTTATAAACCATAGAGAAGTTGGAATACAGTAGGTTTAACACCAATATAAATAAAGAATGAGTTCATTACAGTAACTTGAAGTAGTCTTTTGTTTTCTTTCTCTAACGGAGCTCACGAGATTTCTGTTAAGCTTCCGCATGTGCTTTGACTTGTATGCTCTGAATGTTGGATCATGAGACCCATGTTTGTAATATCTCGCTCCTCGGAGCCTATTGAATAAAATACTTGAGTTGTAGAGTCATGTTGTGATGCCATGTTGTATTTGCACATATCGAGCATATTGTGTGTATGTTATTGAAATGCTTGAAATGCGTGTGGGTCTCGACTATCTAGTCGTTTATCCTTCGTAGCCTCTCTTGCCGGAAATGTCTCCTAGTGCTTCCATCGAGCCCTCGGTAGCTTGCTAATGCTCCCGGAACACTTAGGCTGGCGGGCATGTGTCCTTCTTCGTTTCACATGTCTGTCCCTTCGAAATGTCACGCTGTGTCTACTGGAGTCCTGTTAGCTGCTACAGCCGGTTTACGGAGTCCTGCTAGCCCGATTCTTTGCAGCCCAGATTCACTTTCGATGGCCAGGCACATTCACATTCTTGTCGGGTCATGTATGCTCGTCCCTCGTAAGTTAGTGCCACTTTGGGTTCATGACTAGTCATGTCAGCCCGGGCTCCTTGTCATATGGATGCTAGCGACACTATCATATACGTGTGCCAAAACGCGCAAACGGTCCCGGGCCTGGTAAGGCGACACCCGTGGGAATACCGTGCGTGAGGCTGCAAAGTGATATGAGGTGTTACGTGCTAGATCGGTGTGGCATTGAGTCGGGGTCCTGACAGCAGAGGACAATGCCGGCTCCGACGAGTCCCCGCTCCACTGGCTTCGACGAGGCCCTACTCCGCCGAGGCCCCGCGGCGCCAACAACGAGGCAGAGGACAATGCCGGATCTGACGAGTCCCCGCTCCGCTGGCATCGACGACGCCCTGCTCCGCCGAGGCCCAGCGGTGCCAACAACGAGGCAGAGGACATCGCCGGGTCCGGCTGAGGTCCCGCCCACCAACAACGAGGCAGAGGACATCGCCCGGCTCAGCCGAGGCCCCACCTCGCCGGCAACAGCTGGGAGGATTTCCACCGCTCATTGAGGCGCTGCTCACGGCAACGACACAGGACATCGCCGGCTCCGCCGAGGCCCCGCCCCGCTGCCAACGAGGCCACGCCACACAGAAAACGAGGAAGAGTATAACATGGTAGGTCTCCGCCGCTCGGGTCCAAGTAAGGCCACCGCTGCTACCCTCCTGTTGAAGCCAAGCTAGGCGGGTTGACCATTGACGGCCGGTTAGCTTCTTGGCGGCGACGTGGAGTCGGGGAGTTCTGCTGGAGAATAACGCTGTTTCTACTTAACTGCTGGTGCAGTTGGCTGACTGACACGTGGGCCCAACATGCCACATGTCGATTACGCCTCGCACACTGCAGTTCAAATCCTCGCTTTCTGTTATTTCGGCCGGGGACACATGTGGGTAACCGGTTAATTAATTATACCTCCAAAGGCACCTTTTAGTTGAAGAATGTATGAGATGTAATGAAATCTGGCATGTTTATATGAAATCCGACCATGTATGAATGAATTTATTTCGATTAGTTCAATTCCTGTATCACTTTGGCATTGGATGAACATGTAAAACAATACGTACTAGCATTATTCCCAGGGTGATCATCTCGTTTGCAGCAGTTTCACATGTACTCCCTCAGGTCCTTTCTAGTCTGCATAAAAGTTTTGTCTGCATTCAAAGTATCTCTACTTTGACCAATCTTATACAAAAAAGTATGCACTTTCACAATGTGCAAAGTAAAAGGAAATGTATGAGTACAAAGAGTTTGAGCAGCTTTTAGCGTTACGTACATTGCAATCAAACACACAGGCCTGGCAATTCATAGAGAACATTCAAAACAATCGATGATTATGCATCTCAGCGACTCACATTTCAGAGGCAATATTTCATTCACAACTAAAGAATAAAGAAAAATTGATCGACGCGGCGACAAAGAAAGGACGTCCCATTCGAAAATATCAAACGCATGTCTTGCTAAAATCAATGAGCAAAATTTGACACGGTTGTCCCATTCCAAAATATCAAAAGCCTACGATTGTGGAATGGGCAGGGTTTGCCATCAGTTTGGACATTGACATGGCACCTCGTGCTAAATAAACCAGCTGTTTTTTTTGTGCAGTTCCACCAAAATCAACCAAATTCGCGCGTAACTTGTATGATTTCGCCCTTATATGTTGCAACGCCTTGAACTTATCGGCACCTCCTTTCTTGTGGTGGAAATGAATGATTCGATGTATTCATGAACATTTTGTGCAGTTCCCATTGAAATCAAGCTGAGCACCCATGTTTGCACAAACACAAAAAAGTGATCAGTATAGAGCAAACTTTACTATGAATTGACAGTTTCAACAGGCACATACATGGTCCATGTAGAGCACACTTTGTTAGAAAAATGGAACTCACCGGAAAGAATCCTAGAACAACATTGTACTCGCGCATCACAACAAAAAAATGGAGATTTTGTCAGTCCTTCTGAGCTGAAATTAGTTTGGTCTTGTGGGGAGTAATGTAACCATCCTTCAACTGCTCCTTCTGATGATAAGATAGACAGGGCTTCTTCATCCTGGCGTAATCGGAACTAGCCACTTCACGTACTCCATATTCTTCTTCAGAGGAAGATGATCCTGTTGTGCAAAGACAAGAGGACTACTAAATGCTAGCATCATTGTTTGCTCGAAAAAAAGGAAATGAAATATTTAAAACAGCACAGATGAAGCACTTCTCAAGGACAATACCACTTTTTCATGACAGTATCTAAACAGTAGCAAAACACTAATAGAGATGACAAAGCTCAATCATATGGATGAAATCAGGTGGGCAGTACCAACCTTTGTCGAGGCTTATTGTGTAGAGCATCTGAGATGAAGCAATTCTCCGAACCATCTGTTGCTATCTATGGTGGTGGCCATGCTTACTATATACTCCTCGATTAGTTTAATGTTTCCAACATCTTCTTGTGCGGTTGCACTAAAATATATGGTATCTTCAAAGAAGATCCCTGTTTGCACAAGTAGAGATAATTACATATTACATTAAGAGTGGCATCAAATCGGTGGCAAAACAATCGCTTCGTTCCAGCCATAGCAATAAATTAAGATGCAAAACTATATCATTACTTGTGTCATCACAGTTCCAGTGCTTCATTACAACACCGGGAGTTGATTTTTGTTTTTCTTCCCTTGTTCTTCCCCTTCATCACTTGGTTCAATAACAAACAAGCTTCGCCTTCAATGTAAGATTTGGCATGTCAATTAGGGAGCACAAGTATAGTACTAAACTTAATTTTCTCGATGAAAGTGGCAAAATACAGGCCAAAGTTGTGAAATATCCTTATCTTACCTCAATGGGATATTACGGTGCACATACTGATTGGAAGTCTTGTCTCCATTTGTGCAGTTCACTAAAATCAAGCAACATTATCGTACAAGTAGCATAACATATGAATGCACACTGCAGAATCATGTGAAAGAAGGCTAATACTGACCTCTCATGATGCAGAATTCAAACAACTCACAAGAAGAAGATCTGAACCAAATTCGCCTTAACGGATAGGAAGTAAGATCTCCTCTTGTGCAGTTCCACTAAGATCAAGCAATCAAGCAACATTGTCGGTGTGACATTTTGGTTGAACTGCACAAAACACTCTTAAAACAAAAGTGTTTTGTGCAAAGGCAACAAAAGGTCACAATGGCAACGAGGTGAAGCAGATAACCCTGTTTACACAGAGAGGTGCAAAGGAAACAATTAGTGGTCAATAACGGTGGATGACACGAAGCCAACAAAAGAAGCATCTACCTTATCTAAATGGGAAAGAAAGCAAGACAGTAGCATTTCTCAAGCGGTGGCATTGATTAATATTAACATAGAGATTATATTAACAATAAAATTCGTTAAACATGTAATTTGCTTTTAAGCGTGGCATTGCATCAATTTTCCAGCGACATTATTAGAGGGTGTTTGTTTACAGGACATTTTGGTGTAGGGACTAAAAAACTCCGTGTCGGTCCCATCTAAACCAAGCAGGAGGGACTTTTAGGGACTAAAAGTGGGCATTTGGGACTAAAGAAAGAAGACCCCGAGGGAGTCTTTTTGGGACTTTTTCCAACAGTTGCCCTCGCCACGCATCGCACCTTGTCTCTATTAGTTCATTACTAGGGGTAACATGGTCTTTTAGCTTGTCATTTAATAACCTCTAGTCCATGTTTAGTCCTCGGAACCTAGCGAGGTAGGGACTAGGAGTTTTAACCAAACATGGCCTTAGATTAACAACAGCTAATGAGTTGCACGGACGGTGGACGCACCAGCACCATGTGCATCTACCGATGTACGCGTGGTCATGCATGCGATCTATTGCAACAAAGAACAAACAACCAAGGAGCATATTTGTGTTGGTCCCAGTTTTGTTATCTTTAGACGCCTTTCCCTATGTGAGCGCAGCAAATCTAGTCCTGCTCAAACTCTGACCTTGTCCCTTCCTTTCCTTTTTGAACTAGTACTTTCGCCCTTCCTTTCCTCTTTGAACCACGTCCTAGATTTATGTGATACAACTTTCCCCACTACTTTCCCCCATTCCTTTCCTCTTTGAACCACGTCCTAGACTAATGCTATACAACTCCCCCTTCATTTCCTCTTTGAACCACGTCCTAAATTCATGCTATATATAACTTTTCCCACTACTTTCCCCCACTCCTTTCCTCTTTGAACCACGTCCTAGATTCATGGTATACATGCAGCTAGAGCAATGCATGTGGAGTAAGTAAATTATACCTTAAGGTTCTTGGGGCGTGGTTCAGTGGGCGACAGGACGGCGGCGAAGAAGAAGGGGTCAGAGGCCCTCATGGCCGCCATTGGGTGGAAAGTGAACAGCTGCCAGGTAGTCCTCATCGAAGGCGACATCAAACCTCCTTCCCTTCCCGGCGGATGGATCCTGCCGGCTCTTTGAGCAGCAGTGAGGGGAGAGAGAGGCCAACGAAGTCTTGTTTAGATCTCGGAGAGGCGAGAGAGTGTGAAGAGAGCAACTACAAGCTACTGAGGCTCCAGGAGAGAGGCGAGAGAGTGTGAAGAGAGCAACTACAAGCGCCGAGGCTCCATCGTATATATATACTGGAGAGAGTGTGAAGCGTGCAAACCCTAGAAAACATTTTGACCAGTCAAAGAATCCTCCTGGCACAAATTATGCTCAAGTGTAGTTATCGAACCCGAGACCTCAAGTTTGATGAGCGAACAGGCTAATCAGCTACACAACCCTCCAGTTATGTTCAACGAGAGGGAAATAACCTTTTATACATTCCTGCATTCGTGTGACAAGCATGCCGTGTTTTTGTGTGTGTGTGTGTGTGGGAGTCATTGGGATTTCAATCATAATCGTGTCATGTGGCTTTGGTGGTAAGACTATCCTGATGGTGCAGAAATAATGCAGCCTTAGTCACCTTACCTCTCTCCACGTAGTACGTTGGGTCCCACCAGTCAGAGGGTGAAACAAACAAATTAATAAGAAAAATTAAAAGCGCTAGCGGTGTATCTTACCTCACACATCTCGCTCTTCGCTGGGAACACTTGTCCAATTGATCCCTTTGTTCGCTCACGTACTATTTTAAGTGAATCCATATTATAACATGCACACGAATTTTGGGCACTTGTATTCGACTTAAGTCAGTGTGCCACCGTATCTCGTATACTTACTACTCCCTCCGTCTAGGTGTAATAAGTCACGTTAGAAGGTGCAATGGGACCAAGGTGCGTGCGTGCGTGTGTGTGTGTGTGTGTGTGTGTGTTTAACACCATGTGTGTGTTAGAGAGAGTGACAGATCGACCTACTCCTACAGAGAGATGTTGTGTAGTGTACGATTTTAGCCAGAGGCGGTGCATCCTCTCGCTTTCAGGCGTGTCACTTAGGGACATGCGGGCAGCTGCCACGCCCGCTCTCGACTGTGCTAGCCCACCCAAAGCCCTCCATCGCCCCAAGCGCTTCCCTTGAAAGCAGTCGGCGCCGCTCCAAAGAATCGGTGCCGCATTCATGCCCGGGCAGAGCGGATGCGACCTCTCACTGGCTCAAGAGTGATGGTTACTTCGTCTGTCCAACTTACTGCTGGGTCTGTGTGATTTGACGGCTCATTGGCCTTTATTACTGAGGTAGTAGGACTGCTAGATGTCCCACGCTTTTGGCGAAAGGAGGTATACTACTACTAGATTACAATTTTCTCCATTCTTACAGTGGAGACGTGCAAGAGCAGTGAAAACACGCAGGCTCAGTGATTACATGGCCCACCTCACACTATCACCGTGCGACACCTAACTCTTTACATAGTACTCCCTCCGTTCCCAAATATTACTAGATGAGTCCCCGCGCGTTGGCACGGAATAGCGGTATATCTCTCTGCGCAAAATTATCGATTTCATAGAACAAAAAAAACTCTATAACCGCATGACAAATGTGGTAGCCAAATTAAATAAACTCCCATCATCATTTAGATCATCCCATGTAAGGAAAAAAGATCAGCCAACTCCTCGCATAATGGGATTATATTTTTCTTTTTGGACATGTTAATGTGACTTAAAAGCTCACTTGCATGCATGCTACCAGTGCATGCTAGCATGCAGACATGTTGATGTGATTTAAAACCCACTCACATGCATGTGGCACGGTATTTCTGCATGCTTGCATGTGGCTTAGTGCGAATCCTCTCAACGTCTAGATTAGACGGCTATTATGGACTGATTTACTTCATCTAACGGCTAATCAATTTTGATGACGTGGCTCAAGGAGAGGATAGAGAATTCCTAGTAGTGGGGGCTAGCTATGACAAGTAGAGACTCCCTCCATCTAGGTGTGTAAGTCACCTTATGAAAACCAAATAATCCCAAAACACTTAGGCACGGTACATTAACTCCCTCCTCGTTTCTTGTTTTGTGACATATCAACCAATAATAGATGTGGGTCGTGCATGTTTTCAATGACTTGAGACTACCAAACATGACATGCAGTGGTTAGTTCATTGCATGCTAGCTATTAATTAGCAAAAAAGACATTAAGTTTTCTCGTTTTCCTCTCCACCTGGTTGCGGTGCACAACGTAAGATGACTTACACACTTAGACGGAGGGAGTAAGTCTTTGTAGAGATTCCACTACATACGGAACAAAAATGAATGAATCTACACTTAAAATGCATCTATATACATCTGCATGTGGTTCATGGTGAAATCTCTACAAAGACTTATATTTAGGAACGGAGGAAGTACTAGTATAGTACGTCTTGTAATTTATCAAGTGAGATAAATTTGTACAATGCTATGAAGCTTCCAGCTTACATTACATGTATCTTCGTCCAAGGTTGCCCGTTGCAACATTTCATCAAATACAAAGGAGACTAACATGCATGCTATTGCATCTCAATGATTGATAGATCATAGCAAATATGTACTCCTTCCGTGCCAAAATAAGTTTCTCAACTTTGTGCAAACTTTAGTACAAAGTTGTACTACTACTAAAGTTGACACTTATTTTGGAATAGAGGCACCTAAAGAAAAAATGATCCATGCAGTCCCTAGACCTTGAACCGTGAACCTGACCAGGCTTCAATTTGCTGGCAACGTTCGAGCTTCCTAATAAATGAAGTTTGCAACCTTTCGACCATCGGATCATTTTGTGCAATTTCACCAAAATCGAGATGAGCATCCCTGTGGCAAAGAAATTTAACAAGTGTGATTAGAATAATATTACTGGGACTAGTTGATGAGACATAAACTCATCACAAATACAATACGTAGAAGCCAATAGAGGTATGTGCGGGGCAAAGAAGTAGAGAAATATCCACGTGGAGTGATGTGGGCAAATGGAGGCGATGGTGCAAGCCGGCTGTAAAGGGAGTTGTACCTGAGGGACGTAGCACAATGATACGTCTCCAACGTATCTATAATTTTTGATTGCTCCATGCTACTTTATCTATTGTTTTGGACTATATTGGGCTTTATTTTCCACTTTTATATTAATTCTCGGACTAACCTATTAACCGGAGGCCCAGCCCAAATTGCTGTTTTTTTGCCTATTTCAGTTGTTTGAAGAAACGGAATATCAAACGAGTCCAAATGGAATGAAACCTTCGGGAACGTGATTTTCTCACCGAGCGTGATCCAGGAGACTTGGACCCTACTCAAGAAGTGCTGTGAGGCGGTCACGAGGTGGAGGCGCGCCTGGGTGCGCCCCTACCTCGTGGGCCCCCTGTTGCTCCAACGACGTACTCCTTCCTCCTATATATGCCTACGTACCCCCGACAGATCAGAACAGGAGCCAAAAGCCTAATTCCACCGCCGCAACTTTCTGTATCCATGAGATCCCACCTTGGGGCCTGTTCCGGAGCTCCGCCGGAGGGGGCATCTACCACGAAGGGCTTCTACATCAACACCATAGCCCCTCCGATGAAGTGTCAGTAGTTTACTTCAGACCTTCGGGTTCATAGCTAGTAGCTAGATGGTTTCCTCTCTCTTTTCGGATTTCAATACAATGTTCTCCCCCTCTCTTGTGGAGAACTATTCGATGTAATCTTCTTTTTGCGGTGTGTTTGTTGAGACCGATGAATTGTGGGTTTATAATCCAGTACTATCTATGGAAAATATTTGAATCTTCTCTGAATTCTTTTATGTATGATTGAGTTATCTTTGCAAGTTTCTTCGAATTACCCGTTTGGTTTGGCCAACTAGATTGGTAGTTCTTGCAATGGGAGAAGTGCTTAGCTTTGGGTTCAATCTTGCGGTGTCCTTACCTAGTGACAAAAAGGATTGCAAGGCACGTATTGTATTGTTGCCATCAAGGATAAAAAGATGGTTTTTTTATCATATTGCATGAATTTATCCCTCTACATCATGTCATCTTGCTTAAGGCGTTACTATGGTTTTAACTTAATACTCTAGATGCATGCTGGATAGCGGTCGATGAGTGGAGTAATAGTAGTAGATGCAGAATCGTTTCGATCTACTTGTCTTGGATGTGATGCCTATATACATGATCATTGCCTAGATATACTCATAACTATGCTCAGTTCGGTCAATTGCTCAACAGTAATTTGTTCACCCACCGTAGAATATTTATGCTCTTGAGAGAAGCTACTAGTGAAACCTATGCCCCCGGGGTCTATTCTCATCATATCAATCTCTATCACTTTATTTACTTGCTTTGTTTTTACTTTGCCTTTTACTTTTCACTTTGCATCTATCTATCAAAAATACCAAAAATATTATTTATCATCTCTATAAGATCTCACCCTAAATGAAGTAGTGAAGGGATTGACAACCCCTAATCGCGTTGGTTGCGAGTAGCTATCGTTTGTGTGTAGGTTCGAGGGACTTGTGCGTGGTCTCCTACTGGATTGATACCTTGGTTCTAAAAACTGAGGGAAATACTTACGATGCTTGATCTTTGCATCATCCTCTCCTCTTGAGGAAATCCAACGCGGTGCTCAAGAGGTAGCAAGAAGAATTTACGGGCGCCGTTCTTGGGGAGGCTCACGCATAAACAAGTCAACAATACCAAGTACCCATCACAATCCCTATCTCTCGCATTACATTATTCGCCTCTTGTTTTCCTCTCCCCACTTCGCCCTTGCCGTTTATTCACCCTCTCTTTCCCAATCTTCTCCTCTTTTCCCTTTTTTTCGTTTGCTTTCTTCCGCCTTGTTTCTTTTGCCGCTATGTCTGAAATTGGGGAGATTATCGTCGATATGGACAATAATGATAACACGGAAAATCTCGAGTCTCCGGCCGATGAACCTCTTATCTTGCATACTAAAAAGTTTCGAATCGGTAGTGGTAACATCATTGGCAAAGGTGTTATTCAAGATTTCTTTACTTGTGCCGGTGCTTTACCTTCCATGGGTTGTTCTATTCTTCACGTAACTAGTAGTCTTATGGATGCTATCGCTATGCTTGTGGTTGAACTTGAAAGACAATTTATGCATATGCATCCTTGCATCCAAAGAATTTTTCTAGAATTCTCCAATATTGAGCATTCTTCTGTTAAGCGTGCTGTTACTATCTTCTTGGCTCACGAGTTTAGATTTATCATAAGAGAAGCCAAAGAAATATTTGCACACTATAGGGTGGACGTCGGTCGTCCTCCCATAGAGGCAATCCTCTATGATCAAGAGGAATTTAGGCGTTTTCAATCTTCAGACTACGTTGCTTTTAATGAAAACCTTAGAAAAAAGGTTCCTATCAATGTCTTGTTTGATTGCATC
Source organism: Aegilops bicornis (assembly GCA_021605145.1). NCBI lineage: Eukaryota > Viridiplantae > Streptophyta > Magnoliopsida > Poales > Poaceae > Aegilops > Aegilops bicornis. Next base: position 545,868,562 of record CM038672.1, read on the forward strand.
AATGAACTTAATAATGATTTTGCTCTTCGAAACAATGAGCTAGGTTACTCTCTTGAGTATAGGCTCACAAAATTTTGCCAGAAGAATGCTTTTAGTGACGAAATAGTTGTGCACTATGAAGGGCCAAGGGAGGAACCCGTTCCTCCTATGATTGACCTTGGGGACATCTGTCCCACTAAATTTAGCCCTTTTGATTACTTTTGCTTGCCTCAAAGAAAACTTGCCGCCGAACGTAGAGAATATGAGATGAGTTTTCAAGATCTATCTTATTATTATGGCAATACCTAGATCTATCCTTGCTTTTATGCCTAGCTAGGGGCGTTAAGCGATAAGCGCTTGTTGGGAGGCAACCCAATTTTATTTTGTGTTTTTTGTTTTTTCTTCTGTTTAGGAATAAATAATCCATCTAGCCTCTGTTTGGATGTGGTTTTGTCTTTTAATTAGTGTTTGTGCCAAGTAGAACCTATAGGATAACCTACGATGATAGTTGATTTGATTCTGCTGAAAAACAGAAACTTTGCGCGCACGAATATAATTTTGTTAAATCACAGGAACGTGCTTTTGCATTGATTATTTTAGCTGCTGTTCAATAGACAAATTTTCCAGGACTTCCTATTTTTATAGAATTTTTAGATTTCCAGAAGTTTGCGTTAGTTACAGATTGCTACAGACTGTTCTGTTTTTGACAGATTCTGTTTTACGTGTGTTGTTTGCTTATTTTGATGAATCTATGGCTAGTAAAATAGTTTATAAACCATAGAGAAGTTGGAATACAGTAGGTTTAACACCAATATAAATAAAGAATGAGTTCATTACAGTAACTTGAAGTAGTCTTTTGTTTTCTTTCTCTAACGGAGCTCACGAGATTTCTGTTGAGTTTTGTGTTGCGAAGTTTTCAAGTTTTGGGTGAATTCTTTTGATGGATTATGGAACAAGGAGTGGCAAGAGCCTAATATTGGTGATGCCCATGGCACGCCCAAGATAATCCAAGGACACCAAAAAGTCAAAGCTTGGGGATGCCCCGGAAGGCATCCCCTCTTTCGTCCACTTCCATCGGTAATTTACTTGGAGCTATATTTTTATTCACCACATGGTATGTGTTTTGCTTGGAGCGTCTTGTATTATTTGTGTCTTTGCTTGTTAGTCTACCACAATCATCCTTGCTGTACACACCTTTTGAGAGAGCCATACATGAACTGGAATTTGTTAAAATACTCTATGTGCTTCACTTATATCTTTTGAGCTTGATAGTTTTGCTCATAGTGCTTCACTTATATCTTTTGAGCGTGATAATTTTTGCTCTAGTGCTTCACTTATATCTTTTAGATCATGGTGGTGGATTTGTTTTAAAGAAACTATTGATCTCTCATGCTTCACTTAGATTATTTTGAGAGTCGTTAATAGCATGGTAATTTGCTTAATGTTAATATACTTGGTATTCAAGATATGTGAAACTTTCTTTTGAGTGAATTGAATACTAAGATAAGTTTGGTGCTTGATAATTGTTTTGAGATATGGAGGTGATAATATCAAAGTCGTGCTAGTTGGGTGATTATGAATTTGAGAAATGCTTGTGTTGAAGTTTGCAAGTCCCGTAGCATGCACGTATGGTTAAAGTTGTGTAACAAATTTGAAACATGAAGTGTACCTGGCTTGTGCATCCTTATGAGTGGCGGTCGGGGACTATAGATGGTCTTTTCCTACCAATCTATCCCACTATGAGCATACGCGTAGTACTTGATTTTTGATGACTTCTAAATTTTTGCAATAAGTATATGAGTTCTTTTGACTAATGTTGAGTCCATGAATTATACGCACTCTCACCTTTCCGCCATTGCTAGCCTCTTGATGCAGGTGCATTGCCCTTTCTCACCTTGAGAGTTGGTGCAAACTTCGCCGGTGCATCCAAACCCCGTGATACGATACGCTCTATCACACATAAACCTCCTTATATCTTCCTCGAAACAGCCACCATACCTACCTATCATGGCATTTCCATAGACATTCCGAGATATATTGCCATGCAACTTCCACCATCATCATCATGACATACATTACTTTTGTCATATTGCCATTGCATGATCATGTAGTTGACATCGTATTTGTGGAAAATCCACCATGCATTATTTTTCATACATGTCACTCTTGATTCATTGCACCATCCTGGTACACCGCCGGAGGCATTCATATAGAGTCATATCTTGTTCTAAGTTTCGAGTTGTAATCCTTATGTTGTAATCAATAGAAGTGTGATGATCATCATTATTAGAGCATTGCCCAAAGAAAAAAAAGAAAAAAAAGAAAGGCCAAAATAAAAAAGGGAAGGCCAAAAAATAATAAAAAGAAAAAAAAGAAAAAAAGAAAAAAAAGAAAAGAAAAAAGGGCAATGCTACTATCTCTTTTTCCACACTTGTGCTTCAAAGTAGCACCTTGTTCTTCATGTAGTGAGTCTCATATATTGTTGAGCTTTCATACATTCATAGCTCTAGTGCATCCATTGCATGGCAATCCCTACTCCTCATGTTGACATCAATTGATGGGCATCTCCATAGCCCGTTGATTATCCTCGTCAATGTGAGACTTTCTCCTTTTTTGTCTTCTCCACACAATCCCCATCATCATATTCTATTCCACCCATAGTGCTATATCCATGGCTCACGCTCATGTATTGCGTGAAGGTTGAAAAAGTTTGAGATTATTTAAGTATGAAACAATTGCTTGGCTTGTCATCGGGGTATAGAAGTTGGGAACATCTTTGTGTGATGAAAATGAAGCATAGCCTAACTTTATGATTTTGTAGGGATGAACTTTCTTTTGCCATGTTATTTTGAGAAGACATGATTGCTTTGATTAGTATGCTTGAAGTATTATTATTTTTGTGTCAATATGAACTTTTGTCTTGAATCTTTCAGATCTGAATATTCATATCACAATTAAGAAGATTTACATTGAAATTATGCCAAAGTATCACTCCGCATCAAAAATTCTCTTTTTATCATTTACCTACTCGAGGATGAGCAGGAATTAAGTTGGGGATGCCTAATACGTCTCCAACGTATCTATAATTTTTGATTGCTCCATGCTACTTTATCTATTGTTTTGGACTATATTGGGCTTTATTTTCCACTTTTATATTATTCTTGGGACTAACCTATTAACCGGAGGCCCAGCCCAAAATTGCTGTTTTGTTTATTTCGGTGTTTCAAGAAAGCGAATATCAAACGGAGTCCAAACGGAATGAAACCTTCGGGAACGTGATTTTCTCACCGAACGTGATCCAGGAGACTTGGACCCTACTCCAAGAAGTGCCAGAGGCGGTCACGAGGGTGGAGGGCGCGCCCCCCTGGGCGCGCCCCCCTACCTAGTGGGCCCCCTGTTGCTCCACTGACGTACTCCTTCCTCCTATATATGCCTCACGCACTTCAACAGATCGTAACAGAGCCAAAACCTAATTCCACCGCCGCAACTTTCTCGTATTCACGAGATCCCATCTTGGGGCCTGTTAGGAGCTCCATGGAGGGGGCATCTACCATGGAGGGCTTCTACATCAACACCATAGCCTCTCCGATGAAGTGTGAGTAGTTTACTTCAGACCTTCGGGTCTATAGCTAGTAGCTAGATGGCTTCTTCTCTCTTGTTGGATCTCAATACAATGTTCTCCCCCTCTCTTGTGGAGAACTATTCGATGTAATCTTCTTTTTGCGGTGTGTTTGTTGAGACCGATGAATTGTGGGTTTATGATCCAAGATTATCTATGGAAAATATTGAATCTTCTCTGAATTCTTTTATGTATGATTGAGTTATCTTTGCAAGTCTCTTGAATTATCCGCTTGGTTTGGCCAAGTAGATTGGTAGTTCTTGCAATGGGAGAAGTGCTTAGCTTTGGGTTCAATCTTGCGTGTCCTTACCCAAAGGATGTAAAGGGTTGCAAGGCACGTATTGTATTGTTGCCATCGAGAATAACAAGATGGGGTTTTTATCATATTGCATGAATTTATCCCTCTACATCATGTCATCTTGCTTACATGCGTTACTCTGCTTTTTAACTTAATACTCTAGATGCATGCTAGATAGCGGTCGATGAGTGGAGTAATAGTAGTAGATGCAGAATCGTTTCGATCTACCTGTCTTGGATGTGATGCCTATATACATGATCATTGCCTAACTATACTCATAACTATGCTCAGTTATGTCAATTGCTCAACAGTAATTTGTTCACCCACCGTAGAATATTTATGCTCTTGAGAGAAGCCACTAGTGAAACCTATGGCCCCCGGGTCTATTCTCATCATATCAATCTCTATCACTTTATTTACTTGCTTTGATTTTACTTTGCCTTTTACTTTTCACTTTGCATCTATCTATCAAAAATACCAAAAATATTATTTATCATCTCTATCAGATCTCACCCTCGTAAGTGACCGTGAAGGGATTGACAACCCCTAATCGCGTTGGTTGCGAGTAGCTATCGCTTTGTGTAGAGTCTGAGGGACTTGTGCGTGGTTTCCTACTGGATTGATACCTTGGTTCTCAAAAACTGAGGGAAATACTTACGCTACTGTACTGCATCATCCTCTCCTCTTCGGGGAAATCCAACACAGTGCTCAAGAGGTAGCACTCAACCTTGAGGAGGGCGGCGGGAGGCGGCAACTGCCCACGTCGCGGTAGTGAGCAAGGGACGAAGGCAACCTCACCGGCTTTGTGAGAGAGAACGGCGGGGACCCCTGATCGGACGTGCCGGCAAGGTGGGTTTCGCCGTCGGCGACAGCCACCGCTTCTACACTAAGCATCCACCCCTTCCCCATGCGGACGTGATCCGCCGGGATGTTAGAGATGTGGCCACAATGTTTTGTGCGAGAGAGTGTGAAGAGAGCAACCCCAGCAAGCAACCGTGTAGGCTGGCCCGTCCTGACTATGTAAATAGTGGAGCGGTTTCCTTTTCTCTCAATATGAATCTATCATATTGCGTACGTGCCACTGAAGAAAAAAAACTTTATTTATAAATGACGCGGCACCTACTACTCGTTCTCCTATAACCTTGCACTTGGCATCTCCAAAATATTTACCTTGCGATTGGCTCTTCGCCTCTTCGGGAAGTCGAGCAATAATGGTAGTGCAGTATATATCGTTCTGGCTATATGAGACCGAATGAATTTCTGCACGCCCACCACGTGGGCGAGGGTCGAGGGGCGAGGGAGAGTGCTACATACGGAGCAAATTGAGTGAATCTACACTCTAAAATACGTCTATATACATCAGTGTTTGGAGTATGTACTAGTAGTTCATATTGAAATCTACTAAAGGACATATATATTCCAAACAATATGATATATAATCTCTATAACCAAGGTAGTAGGGACGAGGAGTAAACGAAGGGAGTAGTAAATTTTTCTCCTCGTCCTGCGAGCCACCGCTACAAGATGGGCGAGGCGGGCGTGGCGTACTAGTAAGCAAGCTTCACCTCATCCTGCGAGCCACCGCACTGTGGGTGGGGGAGACGGCGTACTAAGCAAGCTTCTCCTCGTTCTGCGAGTTGACGGGACGCATCAAAAGTACTCCAGTGTATAGAGCCTTGCCTCTAAGGTAGGCCCCACATGGTTTGCCTCTAACATAACACGTCAAGTCGCAATTTGTTTGTTCACCCGTGGTAGACGATCCTCCCTCCACCAAGTGGACAACCAAGACATCGTGCCAAATTACCACGTGGGCTGCCTTTTTCATACTGAAAGGAGCTCCACCGTGTACCCGCAAGGTGTGGTTGGGAAAGAGACGGGAGAATGCGTCTTGATGCATCCACCTCTTCTCTTCGTGCATGTCCCCCCCCTACGTGGGTGTGTGTGAGAGTTACACACGGCGTTCTTTAGTGTTTTTTGTTTTGGGGTGGGGGTGGGGTGGGGTGTGGATTTCGTGAATTATTTGTGGGAGTATGTGTCGATGACATCTCAAACAAAATTTTGCATGCAATGTGTGTGAAATGGAGGCCTATCCATATCATACATAGAGGGTCGGGCAATCCACGAGAAGAGATGGAGGGGTCATAGCTATCGATAGAGTCAAGAGAGGATCAAGTGGGTGGAGTGCGAGATTGATGAAGAGAGCCATCGAAATTGTGTGTGTGTACAAGTCAAAGATATAGGGGCGACTGCCCTCTTAGGAACGTTAGAGGGCACACGTCAAGTTTGTGTGTGGCAGGAGACATGACTAGAGCGCTGATGTATCAAGGTGTGTGTGGGGGAGGGGGTGGTGGGAGGGGTAGGCAGAGGCCTAACTATAGAGGTAGAACGACTCAGATATGTGTTGAGAAGGAGAGACCCAACTATGTCTTGAGGGAGATCGGTCGACATCCATACATAATCGAAGGACGGGAAATATGATGGGACAGAGAGAGAGAGGAGAGAGAGAGGGAGGAGAGGGAGGGAGAGGGGTAGAGTGCCGGATGGGTGATGGAGTTGCTTCAAGATGGTGGGAGAGGCCTACTAGACAAACCGAGGGTGGAACTGCAATGTTATCAATAAGAGTGGGGATGTGTTTCTATGTGTGCTCAGGCGTGATAGATCTGTCGGGACGCATCCATGGATGATGAAGGGGAACCATGTGTTTGGTAAGCAAACCTAACTAGATTGGTAGATCAATTGTTGTTTGTCGGAGGAAGGGAGAGACACAACTAATGAGGTAGATCGATTGACGTGTGGGTAAAAACGAGTTATAAGGACCTAGCTAGCTATATGTATAGCGAGAGATCGGTCGGTGTACATCCATTTGTTAGAGGCAAATAAGGCCCAGCGAGACGGATAGGCAGAGAGAATGGAGCTAGGAGGTGGTGCGAGAGGCCCAACTACTAGCTAGATAGGGGGAGGAGTGTGCGGTTGTGAGAGCGATGAAAAGAGGGGCAAGAGTTTACACGTGTGTCTGACCGTATGAGAGCACACGAGGCAAGGACACATAAAGGAGGAGATTGAAGATGTGTTTGTATGTTGTAGGCAGGCATCGCTGGAGAGGTTTATCGATGGGTGTGTGTCAGAAAGGAGTTGTGGAGACTCTGGGAGAACAACCTAAAGAAGAAAAATGATTGTGCCCGATGGATAGAATGCCGAGGGGGGGGGGGGGAGGGCGAGGAGGGCGTGTGCATGCACGAGAGAAAGTTAGTGGTAGCTACAAAGGTTAGAGGATTGTGTGGGTGTAAGAGACTAACAAAGATCATAATTTGATATGAAAGCGGATTCATATATTTGAATAGGAGATCATAGTGTTTTAAACATTGCCTGCATGAATATAGCGGTGATACACGTCTTGTGCACATGTTATACCATAATATGATAATGCATGGCGCTTGGTAACTCACAGCTAAATGCCGAACAATCTAAACCATACTATGCATCAAACAATCTCACATTTTATTTGAATTTGTGATAATGTGTATGGCGTTGCAGCTTACAACTAAATATCGAACAATATAAACAATACTATATATCGAACATTCTCACATTTTATTTGAATTTGTGGTAATGTGTGGTGTTTGCAACTCACATCTAAATACTTGTAGGCGTAGGGGGCGGGGCACCATACATAATGTGATAAACACATTATACATATGAGACATGGTTTAGATTATGATGATCTAGCTAGAGCTAGAAATGTAATGTGATTTGAAATAAAAATAAAGTGGATTCAAAAAATCTAGTTCGAGTTCATATAGTACACATAGTTCATATGTAACTCGAGACTAATCATGTGGTGTGCTGTGAAGATAATACACAAACGATGGTTTAACTTGACAATAATGATGATTGTAGATCTTATTAAAATAGAGAAATGAATTCAAATGCTTTGACTTCACAACAATCATTACTGTAGATCTTATTCAAATAGAGAAACGAATTCAAATTTAGTTCATATTGAAGCGGTAGTATATACGTTTGGAATGCACTAAAACGTTCATTTGAGTAGTAGGTTGCATGCATTATACACGTAGCGAAATGTTTTAATTGAACATAACATGAATTCAAAGTTTTGAATGACATTTGTAGGGCGCATTGATTTGGTACAGTACACGTTAGGCTTGTCCGTAAATTTCAACCCGCGCCTTGTTAGCCTAAAATATTTAAGATATATCTTTGTCTCGTTGTGCAGTTCGACAACTCCCTCCATCTCAACCCGCGCCTTTGCTATTCCGAGAAATTACAACGGAAAACTCCCACCTCTGTGAAATCCCAACACGCGAAATGCCCGTGGTAATTCTGAACCGAAAGAACCGCCTCAAATCGGTGGGGGTACTTTCAGAACTCACTCCACATTTTGGATAAGTGCGTCTCTAAGCCATGGTTCCCCACCGCCATCCCATCCGCCCACCCATTCAGACACCGAGGCTGCGAAAACCAGCGACGAAACCTCACACTCCTGCTCCGTCCGCCACCCAGCCGGAAAGCCTCTTCCCGACGACGCCGTCCACAAGAACACCTCGACGTCCCTCATCCACCGTCTGGGATGAGGATCCGTCGTCGATCTCATCATCCCGCCGGTTCAGCCACCCCGTCCTCCACCTCCAATGAGCTGCCCCGACGTTCCCCTCGTCTTTTCGGCACCTCCATTCCCACACCGCCGCCTTTCACCGCAGCACCGAAGAGCATCATCATCACCGCTTCCTCGGATGAAGCCGCGCCTAATCGGGCGCCACCAAAGAGGTTGTACACTAATCGACACATTTTCTTCTTGATTCGATCTCACGGTGTTGCCGGGCGCCGGTCCCGAGCCGACACGACGCTGCTCCATCCACGGCCGGCGTCGCGGCCGCTTCTCGACGGGCGTCCACATCAGTAGGACTGCTGCTGCTTTAGCTCTCGCCGCCGACTGGTGCTCTCGCTCTTGCTCTCGGTCCCCTGCTGAGTGCTTTCTTGCTATTGCTCTTGCTTGCGCTGCTGCTCTCGCTCTTGCTCTTGCTTGCGATGCTGCTCCGATTTAGCTACACTTCACTCCGATACCGCCGGAGTGAAGGAAGAACTAGCCGCAGCAGGGAGGGGGGCTCGCCGGAGAGGTACCCCACTATCTATCATAGGGTTCAGGATGGGGCGGTGGTCACCGTGGTGGTGGCGGGCGTTAGCTGGGATCGCCCGGAGAAAAGCTCTGCGGGGGGCTATATGGATGGCCGGGGCGGCGGCGGACCGGCGGTGTGTAGTGTTTTCGGGGTGGGTGGGGCGGCGCACCACCGGCCGCGGGCGGCGGGGGGCTGCTGTTGGGCCGGCTCAGGAGGGTGGAGGTTGAAGATGAACCGCAGGCCCTTGATTTCAGATTCAACGGCTACTTCGATCGTGACTAGAGATGAAAAAGTCAGTCGACCGACGTGTAGCCTCACCTTGCTAGTGCGTTCAGTTTCGACAGCAAAATTCAGTTTCGACAGTTAAATTCGGTTTTCGACAGTTAAATTCAGTTTTGACAGTTAAGTTCAGAGATGAGCGGCTGATGTATTTTACATCTAGCACTTTGTGGTTATGTATTTTACGTCATGCATTGGAGATGCTATTAGAATTCCACTCAGGTTAACGTTGTTCGTTGTCTCTCTTATCTTGCTTCAGCCTCGCGCCGCATACAACTCACCGGAGTTGCTCCAACGACAAAACCCTCCATCACAATGAGCAAGACCTCGGGCTCCATCTCCATATGCCTAAGGTCTTCTTCCCCTCCTCCGACAGCAAAGTCAGCCGGAGCACCCTCACCGGCCAACCCAATCACGCTGAGATCGACATGGCTTCGCCAAAGAGGTTGTACACATGATGCATCTCTTTTTTACTCTACATGTTATATATATTGTCCACTGAGCTCACGGATTTGTTCCTTTAGTGTCTCCTTGAAAGAAAAAACGAGGAATTTTAATTTTCACTTGTCCTCCTTTTCAAATTCCTATTCATGAAGCACAAGACTAAGAGATAGTAGCATAATAGCATTATAACGTACATTTTCTTGTGGTTTGACTTAATCTCACCATGCTTCTTTGCATCCTCGTGATCTTCCAATTGTTGTGAATCAAACACCTGATTGGCGTAAATCCTATGTTTTTAAATTCTCTGCTTTTGCATGTGCATTCCTATCCTATTCCTATCTATTTCCTATCCTCGCATTGTTGGAATCCTCCAATTCAAACGAGCCCTCATGTAATTACTTCTCTTACATATAGTTGTCAAAGAAAACCTTGCGTGGTTTGTCCCGCTCCTGCTTTGCTGCCGTCGTCCACCCCAGCTCGGCTGCTCCAACTACGTATGGGTCCATCACAAGAGGGATCCGGCCTCCAGAATGTCTTTCGGCGCCTCGAGATCTTCTTCCCCGCCATTGGCAGCCATGAAAACTGCACTACCATCATCAACCGAGCAGATGACCTCGAGGACTACGGGTCCGCAAGAGAGGTCGCACTCTTTGTGTCTGCCACGTTATGCATCGCTAATATTACATGCTACTTTATCGTCTCCGTTTCACCGATTGACTCTGAGTCAACTCCAAACAAATGGTCAAACTTGAGTTTTTAAATGGTTGTGGGGTACATATCGGGGCCACTATCAATAGTATCTATCTACTATCTGGTTAATCTCCGGTGTCTACTATGAGTTTCATGTTGGGTGGAAACAAACAAAGAAAGAAGCCATTATCTCGTATTTTTAACTCAAGCCATTATCCGCTGCTATTATTGGTTTTGGGTCTATCCACAAAGTTGCTACCATCACCGGATTTACGCATGCACTCCTTACATAATCTCACTATGTTTTATTCCTATGCATGACAGTTATTGTAAACAATGGAACTGAACATGTAGAGCAAAAGAGACAAGCCATGCGTGGCAATAAAATTTCATGCAGACGTCGCTCCATGGTAGGCGCAAAGGCAGCCCCCCTCGACGCATTTCGGATTGTAATCGAGAGGAAGATATCTCGCTACGAGGGGGATCTGTAAGGGAAGACAACTCCTATTTACCCCGAGGTCTTCGCTCTAACTTGGCATGCCGATGTTGGTTATATCATGCATATGGTGTCTTGCATTGCTTACTTTATACATCAAATATGTCATCTGCTTAGTTTAGACATCCTTTGTGCGAATGCCATCTGTTTAGTTTATTCATCATTTATGTGATTATGCAACACCATCTTGTTTAGCCAGGCATCATACATGTGAATTTTGCAATGCCATCCTGCTTAGCCAGTCATCTTATATGTAAATTATATCAGGCCATCCTTTTTTTCCGTTACATATTACATTTGTCAACAATGTTATTACATTCAACTGCTCTTCGTGGTGCATCAGCCATTTGACACGGTGATGGCAAATTGAGTGAAAACAAGGTCTTCGTGAGCAGACTATGTTATCTCGACGAAGCGTATATCTCGCTGGTTACGGATAGCTCCTCAGAGGAGGATTCAGAGACAGATGACCAGTCCTATTCCCCCCCGAGGTGTATGCTCTAACTTGGCAGGGATATGTTGCTCATATCGTGCGTATGGTGTCTCGCATTGCTATGTCATTTGATTACTTTAGACATGCTTTGTGTGAATGCCACCTGTTCAGTGTCCAATTACCATATATGTGAATTATGCATTGCCATCTTGTTGCAAGACATTATATATGTGAATTATACAATGCTATCTTGTTGCAAAGGCATTATATATGTGAATTATGCAATGCCATGCTGTTTAGCCAATCATCATGTATGTGAATTATATCATGCTATCATTTTTTGTATTACGTGTTCCGCTTTGTCGACAACGCTTTGTATATTCAACTACTCTTCTGTGCATCAGCCATTTGAAGCGGTGATGGAAGTATCCGGAGTGAAAACAAGGTATTCAGGAGCAGATAATGCTACCTGCTTTGAAGCAGACATCTTGCTGTTCTGAGAGAGCTCCCAGAGGAGGATTCGTAGACTGATGACCAGTCCTATTTCCTCGAGGTCTATGCTCAAACTTGGCAGGGTTATATTACCCATGTCATGCATGTCGCCTTGCATTGCTTAGTTTTACATCATATATGGATTGCCATCTGCTTACTTGCTTAGTATATAAATCATATATTTGAATTATATCATGCCATCATGTTTACATAGTACATACACATCATCTATCTGAATTATGGCATGGCAACCCATTTAATAAAGACATCATATAGTTATATCATCTCATCCTATTTAGTGTTTACAGTCATCATATTTTGAATTATGGCATTCTATCCGTGAATGTATGTGAATTATGGCATGCCAACCTATTTAATAAACACATTATATAGTTATGTCATGTCATCCTGTTTACATAGTCTCATATTTTGAACTATGTCTTTCCATCTTTTAGTTAGCCATCATAATGTGAAATTGTGTCATGCTATCCTCGTTTAGTTAGCCATCATATATGTGAAATTATGTCATGCTATCCTGTTTGGTTAGACAACATAAATATGAATTATTTCATGCCCTCTTTATTCCCCACTATCCATTGCACCTCGCTTCATCATAAAATGTCTATACTTTCAATTACTTTTCTTGTTTATCAGCCATTTGAATTGGAGAGCATGATGGCGGTATCTAAGGAGTAACAAATACGCCTTCTTGAAAAGATAGTGCTACCATTGATGCAGATAGAACCACGGTTGTACTTGCCCAAGGACCAGATCCACCACACATAACCCAGACTCTCGCAGATTGTACCCCTACCCAGTTGGACAGAGAACCAGCTACACCCCTTCTAACCCCATCCCCGGCAGATAGTAACCCAGTTCTAGTTGACACATCACTGTCTCCACCACAGAGCACCCAAACACGAGCAGTGTTGGGGAACGTAGCAGAAATTCAAAATTTTCCTATGTGTCACCAAGATCTATCTATGGAGAAACCAGCAACGAGGGGAAGGAGAGTGCATCTACATACCCTTGTAGATCGCTAAGCGGAAGCGTTCAAGTGAACGGGGTTGATGGAGTCGTACTGCCGTGGACCCAAATCACCGGAGATCCTAGTGCCGAACGGACGGCACCTCCTGTTCAACACACGTACAGCCGGTGACGCCTCCCACGCCTTTGATCCAGCAAGGAGAGAGGGAGAGGTTGAGGAAGACTCCATCCAGCAGCAAAGACAACGACGTGGTGGTGGTGGAGGAGCGTGGCAATCCCAGCAGGCTTCGCCAAGCACTGGGGAGAGGAGGAGGTGTCACTGGAGGGAGGGAGGTGCCAGGACCTCGGGTGGTGGCTTCCCTCCTCCCTCCACTATATATAGGTGCAAGAGAGGGGAGGGCGAGGCCTGCCCCTTCCTCCAAGGAAGGGGTGCGGCCAAGAGGGGGAGGAGTCCATCCACCCCAAGGCACCCTGAGGTGCCTTCCCCTTTGGACTCTTCCTCCCCAAGTCTCCTTGGCGCATGGGCCTTGAGATGGTGCCCTTGGCCCAAATGGGCCAAGGCGCACTTTACAGCCCATGTGGCTCCCCGGCAGGTGGACCCCGGTGGACCCCGGACCCCTTTCGGCACTCCGGTACAATTCCGATAATGTGCTAAACTTTTCCGTGACCAAAAATAAGACTTCCTATATATAAATCTTTACCTCCGGACCATTCCGGAACTCCTCGTGACGTCCGGGATCTCATCCGGGACCCCGAACAAACATTCGGTAACCACATACAAACTTCCTTTATAACCCTAGTTTCACCGAACCTTAAGTGTGTAGACCCTACGGGTTCGGGAACCATGCAGACATGACCGAGACGTTCTCCGGTCAATAACCAACAGCGGGATCTGGATACCCATGTTGGCTCTACATGTTCCACGATGATCTCATCGGATGAACCATGATGTCAAGGACTCAATCAATCCCGTACACAATTCCCTTTGTCTAGCGGCATTGTACTTGCCCAAGATTCGATCGTCGGTATCCCGATACCTTGTTCAATCTCGCATCGCAAGTCTCTTTACTCGTTCCGTAACACATCTTCCCGTGATCAACCCCTTGGTCACATTGTGCACATTATGATGATGTCCTACCGAGTGGGCCCAGAGATACCTCTCCGTCACACGGAGTGACAAATCCTACCTCGATTCGTGCCAACCCAATGACACTTTCGGAGATACCGTAATGCACCTTTATAGCCACCCGCCACGTTGCCAGGACGCTTTGTTACACCCAAAGCATTCCTACGGTATCCGGAGTTGCACAATCTCATGGTCTAAGGAAATGATACTTGACATTTAGAAAAGCTTTAGCATACTTAAATACACGATCCGTGCTAGGCTTAGGATTGGGTCTTGTCCATCACATCATTCTCCTAATGATGTGATCCCGTTATCAATGACATCCAATGTCCATGGTCGTGAAACCGTAACCATCTATTGATTAACGAGCTAGTCAACTAGAGGCTTACTAGGGACATGGTGTTGTCGCACTCCACACATGTATCCGAAGTTTCCAATCAATACAATTATAGCATGGATAATAAACGATTATCATGAACAAGGAAATATAATAATAACTAATTTATTATTGCCTCTAGGGCATATCATCTCATCCTATTTAGTGTTTACAGTCATCATATTTTGAATTATGGCATTCTATCCGTGAATGTATGTGAATTATGGCATGCCAACCTATTTAATAAAGACATTATATAGTTATGTCATGTCATCCTGCTTACATAGTCTCATATTTTGAACTATGTCTTTCCATCTTTTTAGTTAGCCATCATAATGTGAAATTGTGTCATGCTATCCTGTTTAGTTAGCCATCATATATGTGAAATTATGTCATGCTATCCTGCTTGGTTAGACAACATAAATATGAATTATTTCATGCCCTCTTTTATTCCCCACTATCCATTGCACTGCTTCATCATACAATGTCTATACTTTCAATTACTTTTCTTATTTATCACCCATTTGAATTGGAGAGCATGATGGCAGATCTAAGGAGTAACAACACAGTCCTCGTAAAAGATAGTGCTACCAGTTGATGCAGATAGAACCACGGTTGTACTTGCCCAAGGACCAGATCCACCACACATAACCCAGACTCGCAGATTGTACCCCTACCACCTGGTTAGACGGAAGAACCAGCTACACCCCTTCTAACCCCATCCCTACAGAGATAGTAACCCAGATTCCAGCTTGACACATCACCGCCTCCACCACAGAGCACCCAAACACGAGCAAAGCTAGTAAGGGAACTGCAGTGCCCAAAGCACGAGGACCACCACTCGAATCCCAACTCAACGCTTAAAGGAGAAGAAGATTTGTTCTCGGGTCAGGTTCTCAGAGCTATGGTTCATACTCCTTTGCTCTTGCATGACCTGTATTTACTCATACCAACTATTTTCAAATTTGAAGGATGGAATTGAAACTCCAATGGCGCCTTGCAGTATGTTTTAAAACTGTTTCTTTAATCGGTTTCTTTGTTGTAACCTGCTCTATGTTGATTTCGGTTTCAATTGAATAAACACTTATGTTCTCATGTCATGCACATTACAAGTGTTGTTATTGCTCTATAGTTACCCACACTTATATTCTGTCTATTCTGCTTTGTCTTGAACAAATATTATTTGAATCTGTGTCTCTATCTTGATTTGGCAACAAAAACTAGAATGATATAGACCATAAAGTGACCATGGTACATAGATATATGTTTGTTTCATGTTGTTATCCTGTCCACTTTACTCTTGAACTCATTTACCAAAATGAGTTTGATATACAACATGGTAAACATGTGATGTGTGCCTTGTTTCTCTTTTAGAATGCGGACAAAATATTGGAGAACAAGACTGCAGCGTTATCCAATGGTAAAGGAAGTAATGTAGATAAGGTTCAAGATAGTGAGACGTCCTGTTGGTCTCCAAGAAAGCTGATAAAAACTATCTTGACGTCGGTGAGGGAACCCAAAAGTCCTGTCTTGATGTAGTGTTCGAGTTCACGGCCACTACTGCCGGCACAAGCTCTTGAACTCATTGCTGAATCAGTTCGTCTTTTTGATTCTCAACTTCAAGTTGAAAGACATCGATCGAGATGTCTTTGCGACAGAAGTGAAGGACTGAGGAAGTCCTCGCAATTCGGATGCATATTTTCTGGTGCAACAAAAGTTACTGGAGGATTTAAGCGCCAAACAAGAGAAAGTTAATAAGCTTGCTAAGCATCTTGCCAGCATTATGGGTACCTAGGATATTGTTTCTTGAGATCTTCTGAAGTGGTTTCAGTTCTGGATTTGTTTTGTTGCGGCGTTTATTTGCGCTGGTCGCCAACTTTGACAACCAAAGTGTATATGATATGTCGCTTTGATCCCTATATTTGCAATCGATAGCGCAGCTTTGATGCCCAAAGGATGTAATATGTGTAATAGCCGTGATAGCCTAGCGTTAGTTGCTTGCTTATTTATTTCCTTGTTGTCTTGTTTATTTGTTTGCTTGTAGTCATTGCGGTTCTTTTTCCGCGGTTAGCTAGTGGCTGCAATAACCTATTTTTAAAACTAGGCCACAATAACCATGGGCTAATATTTACCGTAGTGACATCGGGCCTCCCATCGGCCGTAAAGCGATGGGCCTTATACGGGCAGTAGAAACAATGGGCCTTCTACGGGTCAGTAGAAACAATGGGCCTTCTTCGGGTCCGTATTATCAATGGGCCTTATATGGGTCAGATAATCGATTGGCCAAACATGGGCCAAACAGACCGCATTATGGTCAGTAACGGGCTAGAGTTGGAATCGTCTGCTCATGGGCCGACCATAACGTGCCATCGTTAATAGGCCGTGTTGATGACGCTTATTAAATCGCCCAACGTGATTAACGGACCACAAACGGGCCGATCAGAACCACGGGCTGAATTTGGCCCACAAGCGTAAAATGAGCGATGAACGGGCCGTAAGTAAACGAATGCTGGAAATGAGCCCAAGAATAAATGGGCTCTGAGAAGGCCGAAAGATAACATGGGCTGGAAACGGCCCAACGGAATAACGGGCCGTTAATGGGTATAAGTGATACACTGTTCATTACGGGCCAGTTTCACCACGGGCCGTTAATGGGTGTAAAGTGATACACTGTTCATTACGGGCCAGTTTCACCACGGGCCGTTAGTAGGCCAAGAGTTACATAGGGCCTCATATGGGTCGAAAGACGTCATGAGCCATACATGGGCAGAAGTGAAAAATTGGCTGGAATCATATTGGATGGCCCGGATGACGCCATCGGCCCTAATTCGGATAGGGCGTAACGGGCCTTGGGTTAGCGGGCTGTAAATGGGCTATATTCGAACAGGCCGTTAACAGGCTTTCCATGGGCCGGCCCGCCAGCTTTTGACCAAGTCAAACGGGCCGGCCTTTTCACAGGAATGGGCCTCTGTTGGGCCGTGCCACGTGTCGACGTATCATAGGCGCCTTCCGTCTAATGAGTGGTTGACATCTGTCCTAACGATGAGCCGACACGTGTTTCCTCCAGCCAATGATGATTTTACACATGGAAAATCCCCATTGGTCGGGGCGGTTAATGGGTTATCGGATCCAAAACCCGACCCGATAGCTTAACGGCGTTCCGTTACGGCGGATGCCACGTGTCGGCCACCCTTGACGAAAGCACTTCTGTGACGCGTGATTTATCGTCATGGAAGTGGACACTTCCGTGATGATAATTTTGGTAATGTCATGGAACACTTCTACGACAGCACATGTATGACTATCTTGATTCTGTCATAAATTTGTCATGGATGTACATGCATGACAGAAAACACGACCTACTGTGATAAACACGTATCATCACGAAAGTGTATTTTTTTTATAATGATAGAGCGTGTCGAACTCCACGGCGAAGATGCCGGCGCTCTGGTTGCCATTGTTGAGGCCCAAGGGTTGGCCTGACAACGCAGTGGAGAGCACCTTCCAGGACGAAGAGATGAAAAAGGCCAGGTCACGGACGCTAAGGTCGGCGTGCTGGCCGTGGCCGAAGATGGCTAAGACGAAGGTGGTCGAGAAGGACCACACAGGGTCGGTGCCGTTCGACCCGGAGCCGAACAACAGCAGGGACGGGTGGAAGGCATGGCCCTTCATCTTTCTTGTGGCACCGTTGGTCAGCATGAGGAGGTCAGGTTCACGCCCGTGAAGCCGTTGAGAGCAAACTGCCGACCATCATCGCTGCCGCCGCTGCTGCCGGCGGCCACGAGGCAGCAGCGAACGGCAGCCATGAGGATCAGGACGAGCCGAGCGACCAAGTGGTAAGGCTTGAGAAGCATGGCTCTCATATCCTTGGCTAAGGTACCTGGGGTGCATGAGCGCTGGACGGTAGCTTGGTCAGGAGAACTTTTTTGAGCTGTGGTGATGAGAATTCTGGTAGTCCTATCGGCTGAAACGGGAATGCATATTGATGGGTTCTTGAAAATGTGCTCTCTGCCCTGCTGTCTGCACACAAGTCTCAAGTCGTCGTTCTTCAGTCTTGAGGTACATGCAAGATACTAGATCAGTGGCTGTTTGGTCAAGCTGCGTGTAACGCGTGCACATGATAAATCATTTTTGTTTCGCTCTAGTCGGAAACGCGTGCAGCCTGATTTTTCCTAACGACTGCCATCAACCCTCTGCAAAATTGTCACAATTCTGTTAGAATAATCAAAATGTTCCTGCCAAAAAGAAAGAATAATCGAAATGTACCGTGTTAGGTCTCCAGGAGAAAAATATTTAGGGCTTAGCAATGAGGCATGAGGCATAGTCCAGCAATCCCGTTAGAAGTACTCCCTCCGTTCCATAATATAAGACGTTTTTGCAAGCTAACATAGCTTGTAAAAACACGCTTCACTTCTAAATTCTGGAAAAGATTTTGTTCTGAATGTTTCTTGATGACTCTAATATTTTGTATTTTTTTAATGGTGTAATATTTCGCCTGTTCATGCTCTTTACTAAAAAAAAGTATCTTCACGCTCCTTATGAAGGAAAAAATGATATCTTTGCATGCTGCATCTCCATGGATGATATGAGCATGAAAATCCTTGCCTGGATCTTTTCAACTGACTACTTGCATGAATCTTTTCATTATTGTGTTTTCTGACCGCTTGCAATGGGTTGCTAATTGTTACTAGTAAGCATGCACGTGCACGCACGTATAACCGCCAGAAAAAATCTCATGTATAAACATATTTTTTATGCGTATTACGAGGGATGTGGATTCTGCAAAAGGAAATTAAGTACTTCCGGGAATGGAGAGAAGGGACTCCAGCATGATATAGTAATGTTAACAAATATGGTGAAGAATTACATTTGTTATCAGCTTGAAACTGCAAAAAAATTGTGGACTAACATGGAGCAGAGCGGCCTAGAACCAAACATAGTTCTCTGGCAAAAAAACAAAAAAAAACATATTTACTCCTAGTTGTGGCTTATTCATAGAGATCTTCCACGCCTTGTGAAGAATGAAGTCAGTAAACCAGTGAAAATAGAAAATGTAGGAGTGGTGGTTTTGGCATAGATAGTTTGTTTCATAGTAAGGTCCGCACAAAATGTGGTCAGGAAATTCACCTCATTCATATTTGGTTAGTTTTGCATACACGTAATTCATCGCATTCTTATTTGGTTAGCTTTGCAGACATGTAACCAATTCATGCACAAATGTCGGTGACAAGGAACACATGAAATAAATAAACAAAACATATCACCATATCACATATCATCTAAAAATTGCATTATCTAATTGAACTATAAGAACTGACCGTAGTGGGCCTTTTGTCAAAATGACACATCAGAGTCGCCATCTAATCTCACGGAACCTTGTAACTTTTAAAAAGTATATATGACCGTAAAATATATAATTTGAAAATTGTATTATTTCATTGAACTACAGAAACTGCGTAATAGTAGGATGCTATTGGCTTTATAAAACCGACATGACACTCCTCCCCAAGTATGATGATCTGTCTTCATAAACACCTTTTACTTTTGTTTCATCATTCATATCCCTCGCATAAATGTTGAACCTGCATATATTGCTTTAAGAGTGAGGCTTGGAAATGAAGGGAACATGAAATCTTGAATATTGTTGCCGATGCCATGACTCATTTGTGAAGATGTGCCATGGTCAATGCAGTTCTGGTATGACTCCATAGTCCACACTTTTCCCTACGATCCCAAGTCTGAAACGGACAAAATAAGGAATCCATGGTCCAACCTGCACATCAGTTTTTACACCTTTGATTGGTAAAGTAACATAGCAAATAAAATGAATACAAGATGAGGAAAAAAAATACCCAAGCTTGCAGTTGTTTACCATATATTGAGGTGCTAGAGATTACAGTAAAAACTGTCCAAGAAAATAGCATAGAAAGGTTGCTCAAAATAAATAGTATGGCACAATGTTATAGAGGAATGTCACATAAAAATATATAAAGCCCTGCAGTTCAGTTTCTATGCTTCTCTAATACTGAAAGCAATATCCAAATATCACTGTATAGTTCTTTCAGAGTAATAAAATGGCGGCTCGGTTCAATATCCAATCCAAATGCACGCGTCTGACTTAGAATTGGTACATGATTAGGTAATTATGCATGTAACCTTAGTTGTCCAGAACACAGGGGGCTCATGCCTATTAGAAACGGAATTGGCAAGATGTAGAGCCGCTTAGTTGCCAACACCCTCAAATGTGACATAAAAAAATTACAGAATTGAATCTTCATGGAACAAAGCTGCAGATAATACTGAAACAAGAAAAATATCGAGTGGTGATAGAACTCGAAATACAAATATCTCCATGAGAGACTCATCCATTCTTCACCATAACTGGAGTTTTCTCAGTTTTTTTTGTAATAACGATTAGATGTTGAAAGGGTTATGTCATCCTAGTGTTAAGGCCTCTAGGCATTTATATTTGGTCTCAGTTAGAACAGTAGTTCAAAATGATGCCCCATTGATGAGTTCAAGATGAAATTCTATTAATTTAGAAGTCCGATAATTCATAATATGCACATGTAGGACACAGATTCATATAATGAAACGGGAGTGCAAAAAAATGTAGTTGATTACTCAACTATTTAGGAATAGAGCAGTTACCATCTCTCGAGTAAAATCGAACCATAGGATCCTCATAAATGGTTTTCTGAACAATAACCTTTTCTTCACTTCCTCCTCTCTTGACAGCACACGCCTAAGATTTGTTGTGCTCATAATCGCTAGAAATATAAATTTACAAAGATAATTAATAAATATTCGTTTAACACTTGTTTTTTCTGAATATATGTTTGGGTAAAGGTAGAAAGAGATATACAAGTATCTCTTCTTAAGCGCCATATAATTTTCTTCCCAGTTTCTGCTGCTTATAAAGAGATACAATACAAGGTAGATATATAATCACACGGAGTACATGAGCAAACCATCAGTGAATCCCTAATTTACCATTTATTTTGTCATTACAATTGAATGAATTAATATGATATAACGGAAATCACTCTTTTTCCAACCTGTAATGTTCAATGTTGTGAGATGCAAACTATTGAAGGAAAATCGATAGTACCTTTGCTTTTTTTCTTGTTATGCTTATTGTTTATCGGTATTGTATAGGCTCCCATTCGGGGACATACAAAAAAAAAATGAGTACACACATCATTTTATTAAAGCAAAAACTAATCCTGCAACCTAAAAATAACTTTGAAAAATATACCTCAAAGTGTGCCAGGGATCCATTTTCTAATTTGATTGATTCATCAATAGCTTCCTTGGCCAGATCAAAAAGATCCCTCAAAGATGCAGCTGAAACAAGTGGTGCGCTCTCGGATTGTTAAAAGGTGTGGACTACATAAACATCAGCACCATACAATTCCCATGATCATGTCGTCTAATAGTTACTACCAAATGGATAAATGATACACAGAGCTTGGTGATATGGTGGAATACCTAGAACAGCAGCCCCCACAGTTTATGCTTGCTCCCTCATGATATTAGACAGGAACGCGGCAGTCGAACATTTCCCTTAGTGCGGTGATATGGATAGCCTACGAACACAATTACTTGCAGCCAAACACCTTTCTCTTCTTCTGGCGGGCAGTCATATATGTATCCACAACACCTTCTCCTGCTCTCCCTGCCAGTAAAAAGACAACAAGTACTTGATCATATTTATGTGCAGTTTGACATAAAACTGATTTGCAGCCAAACACCTTTCTCTTCTTCTGGCGGGCATTCATATATGTATCCACAAGACCTTTCTCCTGCTCCCCCTACCAGTAAAAATACAACAAGGGCTTAATCATATTTATGTGCAGTTTGACATAAAATCGCTTAGCCAAGTCTGTACCTATCATCTGAAAAGGACATACGGTGGTATGCTCCTGCTGAAGCCATGGTAGAGGACATGGCAGAGGTGGCCGTGGTGACTGAAGATGGCGACGACCCTGTGGTAGAGGACAAGCAGGAGGATGCGATGTCCGGACAACGAACCCTCCTCAACTTCGCAGGGCAACAGGATGGAGGCGGCTGAGTTGCAGACAACAACGGCTTCCGCGTCCTCGGCTGTGCGGAAGAATGGCGGCGGCGGCATCTGCATCACAGACTGTCCGGGAGAATTATGAAGGGGCAGGCATGTGTTCATCACCGGTCGTCGCCGTCGCCGATCTGGTCGGGAGGAGGGCCGGCACTCGCGAGGGAAGGTCTGGCGGAGCTTTAGTCCATGGCCATGGTGTCCTGCGGTGTGGGAACGGAGAGAGGGGAAAGATTAGTGAGGAGAGGGAGAGAGAAGGAGGAGGGCTCTGGGCATGGCTGACCAACAGAGGAGCTCGGCGGCGGCGTTCGGAGGCAGGGTTGGCTCGGGGCGGATCAGGGGTGGGAAGCGCATGGAAGGAGCGGCGGCGCAAATTGCTGCGGATTCTTTCTTTCGCCGTTCTTGTTGGGGCTTGCCTAACCGAAAATCAGGGGTTCGGGAGCCACTTTCGCGTGGACCAAACCGAAAATCAGGGGTTCCTAAAAAAGCGAAAATCGGGGAGTTGTCACGGGCCATGGGATCTGCGGACGCCGAGCGCCGCACCATCGGCAGACGCGCGTCTGCTCGCCGCAGTAACATTTAATCTGAGACATTGATCTCGGATGACAGACTATTGATGCAATATAGGCGGTAGGATGTGTTTAAGTCAATATGATCGGATGGTTCTGCTTATCCCGTGTATAGTTTGTTGTGTAGCTTTAGACAAACACATGTTTCCTCTTTTGATAGTAGTATAGAAGATATAGATTAGCTGCACCATCTTTATTTAGGTAATAAAGAGAATTGGGTTTCTGTCATCCGTCATCGTGGCATTTTTTCAAAAAAGTCCCTATGAATTTTCATAATTGAACCCGCAGTCCATATTTAAGTGGATCTGGCGAAACGATTCGATTTTGCAAATTACCCCCTGCATCTTGTAAGAATTCCACGCACGCTCCTTTGTTCATCTTATCTTATCCAACCAGTGGCAGAGAAGGTGGAAGGGGGATGGCTTCACTTGGGCTCTCGTCGGCTATCCGGCTCTCCCCTCCGTCCCGGCCCTCTCACATCTCGGCCTCTCCTCCGCCTCCCACACGCCCCCCCAGAGCGCTGCCTCCATCCCGGCACCCGAGTTCCGCATGCTTGTCCGCCCGGCAGCGCGATGGGCGCTTCGTTGGCTGTCGGCGATCCATGGCGCCTGCCATGAGCTATCTTCACTCTTCCTCGCGTCGGCTCGAGGTGGGTGAAGCAGCTCGGCAGCGATGACCTCCACCATGGCTCCATCGACGTGTTCCACCGCCTGCCGGGCCGGCTGGCCCCTCCGCCTGCCCAAGCAGCAAAAATTACTTTCCGTGTGAGGATTATTAGGATTCATATAAATAGTCCTCGCTCCTTTGCATAGAATCCAATCAATTTATACACACGAGCGATTTTGCCCCATTAGAAGAAATCAACGACAATAGGAGGGGAACAGAAAGAAGGAATTAATCCCACAAGAAGGAAGATGGAGCAAAAGAATACACGGCGAGTAAGGGAAGGGGTGGGGAAGACGAACCAAGCAGAGGATGCCGGACGAGGCAGCGGCCTCCTAAGCGTGATGCAAATGTAGATGTGCTGTGGACCTCGAGATGTCAGAGGCGAAGGCCGAGGCATCGCTCGGCGCTGCCTGCTGATGACCACGGCCTTGTGGTCGAGGACACGGGCGGCATCGCCGACGGCAGCTGACAGCGCGCAGCCGAGGAGGAGGACGCGGAGGGCATGGTGGCGCTGGATCTGTTCTCTCCCTCGATCGCTGCTCGGACAGTGTGGACCAACTGTGGGTGGCGCTGGGCTTATACGCTGGTGGTCTATCTGGCCTCGCCGGTGGTGTTGATGATGGCGGATGTCTCTGAAAGAATTATAGCAGTGTTGGAGGAATGATCACCGAGGGGCAAGATGAGGGTAGTGGTGAGGCCGGGCGGCAACGTAGCGTGGCGGGCGTGCCAAGCGCCGGTAGAACGGCGCTTCGCCGGGCACAAAGACGCCGACGCCGGCTGGCTTGGGCGTTGAAGTGCAAAGGCGTCTGGGCAGATGGGGATGAGAAGAGAGATGGAGCGAGAGAAGTTAATGGATGGAGATGCATCTCGGGATTTTTTGTCCAAAAGGACCACCTACCCAATAAAATTGACAGAAAAGACTCCCTCCGGATGAAATTGGCAAAAAATACCCCCTGGGCCGTGGCGGCAGGCGCGGCAGCCGACACGTGGCGCCTGCCGCCACGCCCGGAGGCGGCAACACTGTTTGTTGTACTGTTCATGCAGGAGACGGAAAAACAACAACGAAGCGAGCGAACAGTACCTGCCGCCTCATGTAGTGGCGGCAACACTATTCATGCATGAGTGAACAGTAATTTCAGAAAAATCAAAAAAAATAGCAGAAAAATTCAGAAAAATCTGGAATTTTTTGGCAGCAAAGACAATCGAGTGTTCTAAGAGGGTGCAAAATTTCAGATTTTTTTGAATTTTTCTGATTTTTTTTATTTTTTTTCGAAATTACTGTTCACTGCTGCGTGAAGGTCTGCCGCCACTATGTGAGGCGGCAGTACTCGCTTGCTTGCCTGCCGTTGTTTTTCCCTGCTTCCGCGTGAATGCAAGTAACTAACAGTGTTGCCGCCTGGGCGTGGCAGTGCCACGTGTCGGCTGCCGCCACCGCCACCACGGCCTAGGGGGTCTTTTTTTTTGCCAATTTCATCCAAGAGGATCTTTATGGCAATTCACAAGGCAGGTGGTCTTTTTGAACAAAAAATCGCATCTCGGTGGAAAGGATAAAGCAAGCTCTAAAGTGGTGGTGTACACGCGTGCACAGACGCGTGCCGCTCAATTCCCCAACAGTAAGCCAAACATTGAAAATGTAATATAATCTTTCAAATCAAACTATCTTTGATAAAAAACTAAAAAATCATAAGAATTCAAATTGTTTGATAATTTTATAAAATAATTTATTAAACTCTCAAAGAGTATGTAAGGGAGGCATCTCCAACGCTGACCCACAAGGCGCCAAGAATCGTCCTGGACTACCGGTCCAGACGTGTTCTGCCATCTAACATGGGCATGTATCGGTCAGCCGATCGGTCTGGGCCTACTTTTTACTGCAAAGCAAACATAAACTTGGGGGAGGGACTTTGCGGGTGTCCGAACCGCTGCCAGGCTCGATTTTGACTACCCTGGGCCACCTAACATCACTCCATTCCCGCCCGGAGCGTTCAAATGTGAGGCCTTTGTTCGCCTCCCTACATCAAACATGCGCGGGTGCCGAGAAACCTACTCCGGCGCCACAAGTCCGTTTGTCTGCCGCCCACCATTAACCACCTCGTCCCTTGCCTTGCCATCCACCGGCTATTTAAATTCCAACCTGCAGGACCATAGCTGCATCCACCATCCCCCCCTCCCTTTCTCCTCTTCGCACCACGCCTGTCATGAGGTTTGTCAAACTTGAATACAAGTGAAGCATAATGACACATGAAGCTGGTTTTGTTAATGTTTTTGCCCGTTGCAACGCGCGGGCATATGTACTAGTCTATCATAATGATTTTTGATCAAGTATTCTAATTTAAGATAATGCAATCTCATATCGACTAATAGCAAGTGTGTCGGAGGAACATGCAGTGACAACATTATTTTTTACATATTGATAGTACAATCCAACGCAACCTCCTCTTTTTGGACAAACGATGGATTTTATTGACTCCAAATGAAGCATTAAGTGCATATAAATACACTGAGTACACATCCGGCCTCTGCATAGATAGGACGCACACATTGGTCATTAATGCACACACACACACACACAAGCCCTCAAATAGCAAAATCGTATAAGACCCAAGCTATGCCTAAGCGATGTCAAAGAAAAGCAAACAACCTCCTCTAGATGGGGCACACCTTCAGAGATAACTTTATTGTCAGAATTCTTGATTGCATATCTTTTTAGTGTGCTATGTATATATATGCATGATCCTGGATTTACTGAATTGAGCCATTTGGATGAGGTAACCAAAACCCTTCGATATTTAAGAATTGAGAGAGATATTGTTGTTGACTGGGCTAATAATTTTGATGAAAGGAGGTCAACATCTGATAAGAAGAGTCCCCATGATTCCATGCTTCATCTTCCGTCTTGCAAAATTGCCGTTGAGGATATAGTGACAACGCTCATTTTGGGCTCAAACTCTGGCGTATTCATGTTGTTTGAATTCAACCCTTCGTTTTGCATAGGTCCATGTAGCTTATGTAGGCCGAAGATAAATCAGGTGGCGACTGACCATGGTCGAGGTAGTGCATGACCTTCCGCATAATAGGCCGCACATTAGGCAATGAGTATGTGCATATCAAACCTAGTTTGAGCACGATGGTTACCTCCCCCTATTGAATTCCCCTTGGAGTCGTGGATCTGTCATGTCGAGAATTGAGCCATTCCGGTGGAGCTCAAGCACCCACTCTACAAGTAATACCTGATTTTTTTTGCTTGCTGGTGAAGATTGGCCAACGTCCACATGTGACCTCCAGGAGAAACATGCCTAATGCGTATACATCGGTGTCGGTGTCAAAACCGGCGGATCTCGGGTAGGGGGTCCCGAACTGTGCGTCTAGGCGGATGGTAACAGGAGACAAGGGACACGATGTTTTTACCCAGGTTCGGGCCCTCTCGATGGAGGTAAAACCCTACTCCTGCTTGATTGATCTTGATGATATGAGTATTACAAGAGTTGATCTACCACGAGATCGAAGAGGCTAACCCCTAGAAGCTAGCCTATGGTATGATTGTTGTTGGTCCTACGGACTAAACCCTCCAGTTTATATAGAGACCGGAGGGGGCTAGGGTTACACAGAGTCGGTTACAATGGGAGGAGATCTTCATATCCAGACGCCAAGCTTGCCTTCCACGCCAAGGAGAGTCCCATCCGGACACGGACGAAGTCTTCAATCTTGTATCTTCATAGTCCAACAGTCCGCCAAAGGATATAGTCCGCTGGTCGGATACCCCTAATCCAGACTCCTCAAGAGCCCATGAACCAGGCTTCAATGACGATGAGTCCGGCGCGCAGATTGTCGTCGGCATTGCAAGGCGGGTTCCTCCTCCGAATACTTCATAGAAGATTTTGAACACGAGAATCGTGTCCGGCTCTGCAAAACAAATTCCACATACCACCGTAGAGAGAATAATATTTCCACAAATCTAATCTGCTGACGTATTTCATAGTATGACATCACACCACAGCCAGGCCTTTATTCGAATCGTTTTTTATAACCAACCTCAGCGTGTTTCACGAGGCGGTTTCCTTGGCACGTCTTGTCGAAGCAGAGATCATGTCCCCTTATTGCGGGATTCTCATCAATACAGACGTGGGTAACCCAACCGCGCCCGTTGGTATGACCCCTCGATTACACTACAAAAAAAGACACATCCGTGACATTTTGGGCCGAACGAATTTTTTTCCTGTCATACATATGACACTTCTATGATGATAATTGTGACAAAACCCGGTATCATCATAGATGTGGTGGGCTCTTACTTCTATGACAAAAAATCATGACAGAAAATGGGCTTTTCTTCCTGGGCGGACCGGAGACGCATCTGCATGACATTCTTTGGGCCGTCCATGACGGAAAAAACCGTGGTAGAAGCGAGGGGGAGGAAAATTTCGGGGAGTTGCGGTTACGGTGGGAGAGCGATGCTGGCGTTTCTCTCGTCTGATGCGTGTGTGTGTAAAAGCGAGGCATTGGCTCTAACTGAACCCGGCGCGGCGTTGAGCGATTAATCGCAGGCTGCTGCTATCGAACCCGAGCGATCGATCGATGGTCGTTAATCGAACCCGATGGAGCGATTCTTCGCCATCGCTGCTAATCAAGCCGATCGATGCTGCCTCTGGGATGAACAAAGTGAGCATTGCGGGGGGTTGGATGAACAAGGAGCGGTGGCGTTGCCTCTGGATGAACAGGGAACCCATGGGTGTGGAGGGCTGGATGAATAGTAGACGATGGAGGGGTGGCCGTGGAGGGTGGTTGAACAGGACCCGTGGTGTGGAGGGCTGGATGAACAGTAGGCGGTGGAGGGGTGGTTGAACGATGGTCGGTGGAGAAGCGCGGTGGAGGCCGGATGAACAGAGCCCGTCGAGGTGGAGGAGGTCGACGGTGGCAAGTGGAGGCCGGAGGAGGTCGACGGTGGAGATGAACAGTATCCCATGGAGTCCCGCTTTTGCTGTACGCCACACCCTCCTGATGAACAGGACCCTGCTTTCGACCATAGCGCTCCAACACAAGTCCGCTTGGTCCGTTTTGCGTACGCCACACCCTCCCGATGAACATGACCCCGTTTGGACCGTGAGGAGGTCCGTTTAAATCCGTTTTGCGGTACGCCACACCTCCCGATCAACAGGACCCTCGTTTTCGACCGTAGGGAGGTCCGTTTCCTCCGTTGTCGATGCACGCCAGCCTCGCTTCCATCGCCTGTTCCGTCCAAGCGGTTGGCTCCCACGCTGCTCCGTTGCTCTCCTCGATGAACACGACGCATTTAGTTGAATCCCGATGAACACGACGCATTCCGTTGACTCCCGATGAACACGACGCATTCCGTTGCCTCCCCATGAACACGACGCATTCCGTTGCCTCCCCATGAACACGAGCCCTCGCCGTACGTATGCGCGACTAGGCGTTGAGACCCGCCCATATGTACACATACGTGGCCATATTTTCTTTCTTGCACCCTGGCACCAGACGTGCGTGTACATGCTACGCGGCGCCTCTACTACGACACGTCGCGCGCCTCTACAACGACCGGTATGTCACGTACACATTACGTGACCAGAATGACAACGCCACGTGACGCCCGACCAGGTCGGTCCCGACCGAGCACTTCCTTGCGTGCGAAAATGTAGCTCGTGGGTCCCAGAGTCGAGGGGCGAATCATTTTTTGCCCGACGCAATTCCTTGCGGCGAAGGTGTAGCTGGTGGGTCCCAGCAATCGGGGAAGGAACTTTTTCGCGAAATACGGTGGCCCGTCCGGTGGGTCCTCGCTGTCGGTGGAGGAATAATTATTTTCCGCGTAATAAGGAGGCACTTCCTTGCTTTGCGGCCGTGGACCCAACTGTCACCTCTCCACATACTGAGTCCACGTCCGATGGAAATCGTTCCTTGACCACGTTGACCACGCCGCCCGAGAGCACCAAGGCGTGGGACGGCCGAGGCCTAGGAAGGGACGACGGGAGCCGGGAAGACGGGCGATGGAAGCTTCTTGGCAAAGAGAATCTACGAGGGTTCACTTGGTTCCGCTGCGGTGTGAGGTTGCCATCGCCGCAGTGGCACAGCCAGCGGTGGGAATAGTAGGGGGCGGTGAGGCCTCCGTGGCAGCACATCCGCCACGGAGGCAGGAGCATCTTGACGACGGCAAGACCTTTGCTTTGGGCGGCTGGAGCAAGAGGACCGGAGGTTGAAGAAGCACTACGGCCGTTGGATGGACATCATACAGTCATTGGAGCTAGAATCGTTTATATTGACTAAGTTGACAAAGTCCTCCGTCCCCGTCAACTTAGTAGGCCCACAAGTCAGCCTCCCACCAAGGTGGGTCCCAGCTAGCTGGGGGAGGGGGGTATTCACTTTTTTGTGCGTAATAAGGAGGCACTTCCGGTGGGTCCGAGCTGACAGCAGGGGGAACGTTTTTTTGTGAAATACGGTGGCCCGTCGGGTGGGTCCCAGCAGTCAGGGGCAAACGTTTTTATCGCAAAATACTAGTGGCCCGTCTGGTGGGTCCCCGCTGTCAGGTGGAGGAATAATTATTTTCCGCATAATAATTGGGCACTTCTGCGGCTGCCGTGGACCCAGCTGTCAGCCTCTCCACGTACAGTATTCTTCCGATGGAAGTCGGTCGTTGACCACATTGACCACGCCGCGCCGAGAGCACCACGGCGGTGGACGACGACGAGGCCTAGGAAGGGGACGACGGGGAGCCGGGGAAGACGCGGCAGTGGAAGCCCGCGCGGAGAGGAGTACGAGGGTTCACTGGTTCTGCCGCCGCTGCCGCCGCGGTCATCAGGGGTGTGGGTGAGTGGAGTGGAGGGATGGCCTGGCCAGCGGTGGGAGTTGTATGGGGGCGGTGAGGCCTCCGCGGCAGCACAGCCGACCACGGGAGACAGGAGCGGGCGGCACGACCGGTGCTGCTTTGGGCGGCTGGAGCAAGAAGACCAGAGGTTGAAGAAGCACTACGGCCGTTGGATGGACATTGTACGGTCAGTCGAGCTAGAATCGTGCATATTGACTCAGTTGACAAAGCCCTTCGTCCCCGTCAACTTAGTTGGCCCACTATACTGGTTCCCAGCTAGCAAGCTAGCAGGGAGAGTATTCTTTTTTTTGGGCGTAATAAGGAGGCACTTCCTTGCGTGCGAAGATATAGCTGGTGGGTTCGAGCTGTCAGCAGCAGTAACATTTTTTTCACGAAATACAGAGGCCCTTTTGGTGGGTTCCAGATGTCTGGTGGAGGAATCATTATTTTGCGCGTAATAAGGAGGCATTTCCTTGCGTGCGGCCCGTGGACCCAGCTGTCCACCTCTCCACGTGACAATCCACTTCCGATGGATGTCGTTCATTAACCACGTTGACCAGGCGGCCGAGAGCACTGTGGCAAAGGGATTTACGGCGAGGCCTAGGAAGGGAACGACACTGAGCCAGGGAATACTCGGCATTTATTTCCCACGCGGAGGAGTACGAGGGTTTACTGGTTCGTCTGCCGTCGCCGGAGAATAACAGCATGTGTGGGACTGAGGGTGAGTACAGGGATAGCTAGGCCAGCGATGCGCAGTACGGTGGGGTGGTGAGGCTACGCCAAGACAAACCCGGCCAGGAGGAGGGAGCAGGCAGTCCGCGCTTGTTTGAGCGGGCCGAGCAGAAGAGCAGAGATTGAAGAAGACGACACCGTTGGATGGACATCCAACAAGATATACATGCCATCTGTGGAAAGCCTCAAATCCGTGGAAAATAGCATACAACCCATCTGCCATTATTTCAAATAGTTTACAGCCCATTTGCTAATTCTTATGGGTTTTTTTGGAGACTATATTCTTTTTGTTAGCATTACAGCTCATATTGTGGCCACGGTTAAAAAATTATACGAAATTTTGCATATGTCGGTGCGGTCTGAACTGTTTTTAATCCCGAAATTTCGAGTCACATTCAGACTGATTTTAAAAATAAATGTATATCAATATAAAATCCATAAATTGTCCACGCATAAAAATCAATGCAATTTAAAATCTCGAAATGAAAAAAGATATTTGAAACTAATTGCCGGTTTGATGTGCTTTAAAAATGTACAACCATTTCTCATTACTGATAGGCCATTTTCTCGGCCAGCCGAATGAAGCTCTCCTCGTCTAGCTCAACAGGCCTGATAAAGTGACTTACTTGACAAATCACAAAAAACTGGGCTAGCCATTATCAAAAAGAAAAAAAAAACTCTTTGGGTTGATGCAGTGGTAAACATAAAAGAAAAGGCTGTCTAGACAGGCCGAGTGTCCCGCACAACCCAGCTTGACACCTGCTTCCGTCTCAAAAACATATTAGATAAATGCCACTCCAATTATGGCGATTCGTAAAAATGCCACTGCAATTTCCAAACTTTGAAAAATGCCACTGCAATTTCCAAACTTTGAAAAATGCCACTGCAATTTTTGCAAACTTTGAATAACGCCACTGCAGTTTGCGAACTTTGAAAAACGCCACTCCGGACTTCAAAAAATGCCACTAGAAATGGCATGAAATGGCATTTTTCAAAGTCTGGAAATTGCAGTGGCATTTCTCGAGGCATTTATCAAATTAACCCAAAACAAAAATAATCGGGCGAGCTCTTTGGGTCCTCGTGTCACCGCTCATTGTGCAATTCTCTCATTTATTGACTACGTTGACAATGGCATGGGACCCATATGTCAGAAATCCACTAGGAGGAGCCATATTTATTGGTTTGAAATAAGGAGGCACTTGCTTGCGTACTGCCATGACCTTGGCGGGTCCCTGCTGTCATCCTCTCCACGTACAATCATCTCCTGATTGTGTACGCGTCAACTTTCTAGGCCCACAAGTCAGCCTCTAAACCCGTGGAGGACAAATACAACCCATTTAAAAAAATAACACCTCATTCCATACGTTCAAACGGAAAGTTCAACATTCAGAGCAAAGTAACAGGTCTGATCCACATATAGAGTAATCTTGAACTTCCACGTTGACAACCATCATAGCCAAGTTAACTATCTACTCCCACTAGACAAGTACTAACTTACTCTTAGCTAACTAGACGATGCGGCGGTACACGCTAAACGCCCGGCATGGCGTCCTGCGCCTCGCCTCGGACTTGCTGGAGGTGCGATAGGGCGCGTTGCTCACGCTGCTGTTGGCCCTTTCCATGCCGGGCGTGGTCCACCGGCTTGCTTCCAAGCGGGAAACCCACTTGACGATCTGGTAGTAAATATCGGCGTCGCGAACGCGTGCGTGCCCGACAACCTCCAGGGCTATTTGCCGGGCGCCGGCCTCCATGTAGTCAGCCCAGTTGCGGGCGCTCTGCTCGCGACTCAGAGCTTCGGTGCGCTGCTGCTTCATGTCCCGCTGGCAGCGCAAATCGTCGTTACGCTGCTCCTCCGCCAGGCGGTCGCGCTCCAACAACTCCTGCTCCTCCGCCATGCGGTCGCGCTCCAACAACTCCTCGATCTGCGCTTTGCCATCTAAAGACTGATAGAATGCCTCCTCCCTCCGTCTGCCTTCCGGTGAAAAACCGAACACTAGTTCCGGCGGTAACCGCCTCCGGTGTCGCCCTCTGCGGATGGGGCGGGGCATGGCGAACCTTGGCGGCGACGCCGGGCTGGTGGGGGCTTATGAGGATATGGCGAGTTGGTCACGGTGGCACTGGAGAGTGCCGGGACACAGTACTTATAGGGGGAAGGTAGCGCGACGGTCATCAGAATTCAATGCATAATGGCTTAAGCGCCCGACTTGCCGTGGAAAACTAGGGAAACTAAAATTATGATGATCAGTGCCGCCCCGTCCGCTCGGGTCGCAGACGCCGCAAGATGGCGGTCAAACGAGTGCACTCGAATCATCTCCCTCCTTGTCAATAATGATTTCATGGATTTAAAAAGCCCGCAACAATTAAAGCGTATCTTTTTTCGCATCAGTTAGCTCCCTTAATTACGGCCGGCTGCACGCATGAACTCATAATTGCTCGCGCAAGACGATACGAAGCAGCATGCAACGAAGTCGCAGCCGAGAAGGCACGCATGCAGCCACTTAAATCGCTGGAATTAATTAGGCTTAAACTTCGCATGCCGTTAATTATTGCCATGCCTTGGTCTTGCTACTTTGCTCACCGGACTAATAAACCGGACGGAGGGAGTACCTTGGTTGGTGAGAGGTTTGAATTAAGCCCTGCAAACCGGAAAGGAGGTACTAGTACGCGTCGTGATCCGCTATTTATTCGTGTAGGATCGAGTAGGTCGCTTTCTTGAATTGAGCCACGCAAACCAGAAAGGAGGTAGTACGTGCGTGATATGCTATTTATCCGTGTAGGATCGATAGTGTAGCTTGTCAGTTTCTTCAGAGGTAGGCATTTTTATTCAAAAAACTACCACTTCGCATCTTGTGTCGCAAATAAAACTGCCAGGTGCGCATTTGTAGGCTAGCTAGTGATCGATCAAGAATTTGTAAAACACCGAGCGTAACAGAAATAAGTAAATCAATTAATGCATCTCAATGATTCACATATCATATACAAATATGTAGCTCCAAAAGCAAAGATCAGCCACTTGGATCTTGCGTCGCAACTAAAACTAACTAGTACGATTCCCATACATAAGATCAACATGTTAATGCATCTCAATGATTCACAGATCATATACAAATATGTAGCTCCAAAAGCAAAGATCTAGAAAAAAAATTGTTCTTCCTACTAACATGGATGTTTACTGGCCAACATTCAAGACAGACTGAAAGACAAATTTTTTTGTGATGTCTACATTTACTCTTGCAAACGTATGTGGTTTCACCAACAGTGGAACCATGAGAATGAACCACACATGATGGAGGAACATCCACTGCAATATGATTTGGTCTTCTCTCGATCACACCTTGAGACTATTTTGAATACAAACTTTAACTTAGGGAAAATGATGCCCATTGTATAATCAGACCAAAGCAATGAAGCACCAAGCTGTTGGCCAAGAAATAGTACAAGACTACTTTTCTGCAGTCCATGAAGTGACTATCCAATCTTTGTGTCTATTTTCAAATGGCAATCGCATGTAGTGACTATACTATTCTCTTGTGCAGTTCAACCAAAATTGCGGACACTTTGTTTGTTTGCCAAATAGCAACGGGCGGAACATCTCTCGCATGCACAAATATCAAGCAGCTAGTAAACATACACCACACCATGTTCGCAGTGATGGAAGAGGTGAAATCGATACAACCGAAATTGAGCATCCAATCATTGAATCCTTTCCTGCACCTCCAATGTAGGTCCACCCTGCCAATAAATTCACATGCAAACCACTAGTATTACTATCTAATGACAGTACAAAAAGAGTAGCAAGATAGTAGCAAACCATGTACCTTTGTAATGAACAGCTCATAGTGCCACCAATTGGATATAAAGGTTTGGAAGAAACATGCTCCTAATGTTGAACTAGTTGGACTTTTTGTGCAGCTCCACTAAAATCGAGCATCCTGTTTGCATAGATATTGAAAGTGTGATTACTATAAAAGTGGCACTAGTTGAAGCATAGACTCACAAATATAAGCATTCCAATTTCTTAATGGGAAAAGGTAGCAAGACTGTTTCTAACCAATTGCTTGAAGGAATAAATAAAGCAATAATTTTGATGTCGAGGAAGGCATACATAGTTTTTTACGAAAAACTGAGCCATTCTGACCTTTCCTCTTCTTTTAAGCAAATTTTGTGCAGTTCTACTAACATAAAATGCCATCATCGCCTTGACAATTTAGTTACACTGTACAAAAGGAAATGACTTAACATTACATCATGATGTCAGGTATGTAGTCGACAGGCATTAGAGACAAACATACAGACCTCCACCGATAACATAATGAACATTAATTTTAACAATGGTGTGACTAGCTTTAATTTGAGTGAACTCTACACCCTCTGTTCCTTAATATAAGACGTTTTCGGGGTTCAATTTAAAGTACCCAAACGTCTAGTATTTAGAAAAACAGGTAGTAGTTTTCTTGAGCACATATCTGGGAAAGCTTGCCACACTTTATTTATGTCCGTACGCTAATACAACACCATTCGAATACTACAAATATACACTAATCCAAAGTGGCTAGTGCAACGATAGAGTTGTTAGTTTATTACAGGTGCAGGTACAAAGGTTTCTTGAACAGATTTCAATAAACTCTAGCACTTTGTAAGGTTTCTATAAGAATTAACAATACAAAATGTAAAGGTAACAAGTTTCAGCATTAGTATACTAGCTGTGCATGAGCATTAAACCAAATACAAAAGTCTGAAGGTAACTAGCATTATTAACTAATGACAGTATAAAA
Source organism: Aegilops bicornis (assembly GCA_021605145.1). Taxonomy (NCBI): domain Eukaryota; kingdom Viridiplantae; phylum Streptophyta; class Magnoliopsida; order Poales; family Poaceae; genus Aegilops; species Aegilops bicornis. The sequence goes on from CM038672.1 coordinate 545,904,546, forward strand.
AAATTGCAAACCATGTACCTCCAAGGTAAATATCATTTCGAACTCGGGGGGACCTTAAAAATTGCTATCCCAATCTTGATAATCGATCAAACATAAAAACTTGATCTTTCCTCTTGATAATCAAGAGAACAGCCGGAGGAGGAGGTGCCCACTCTTGACCTTTCCTCTTGTCTTCATAATTATGCATGCAGTTTAACCAAAATAAAATGAAATCAGCACCTTGGCATTTTGGTGACACTTGTACAAAAAATTAACTTATCTCATGAAAGTGAGGTATGTAATCTATAAGAATTAACGATTGCAAAAATCGAAGGTTATAAAATTGCTTGACTTGACTGGCGTTATACTAACAGCAAAAAAAGTGGCAATAAGAGCATGGGAGGCCCATTCGGACAGTGGGCGCACCAGTACGATGTACCTCCACGGAACCAGAGTGGTGAGGGAGGTATGGTTGCCCAGAGCAACAAATATCCAGGCAGCATAATAGCATATGTGGATTACGTCCCATTTTTGTTCTCTTTAGCCACCTTTTTCCTATGTGAGGACAACAAACCGATCGACCTGGTCATTCTCTATTGCGTTGTCATGCCTTTCTACCCTACTTCAACCAAGAGACACGAGACTCGCTCCTTAGCTACTGATTTTCCCCTTTTCAACCTAGATGCGGGTTCGATGCCTACTCTCTTGGACAAGATACAATCTCCCTTCCTTTCCTTATTCAACCTGCATATGCATTAGTCTCGCATGAAGTAGGGTTTCCTTTAATAGTGCAAATTATGGTTTTCCTGCAGGTGGCCAGCAGAGCAGAGGATAGCAAATTGGGAAGATGGTGGAGTGGAAAAAGATCCACATGCAACGCACGCGTGCGGATGGGGCAATAGAACAAGGGTATGGTTCGAAAAGAGGTAGCATACACGAGGGTCGGCGGGAAGTGGCTTCGCTCGTGGTCGCTGCCGTCCGCACACACTACTGGCAGAAGTGATCCCGCTGGGCGCTTAGGTCCGAGAGGACGGCCTTGTCGTCAGTGCGTGACCTTGCTCGCCAATGATGAGTGCATCAACGCTGCACGTCCTTTTCTTCCCCGGCAGATCTGTGACCACCGGTGAGGAGGGAGAGAGGGGTCGTCTTTTTTAGATCTGGAGAGAGGGTGGTAGTGTGAGAAGCAAGTGGGCAGCCCTTGGCAAGAAAACGCTGAAGCTCCAGCCTATATATCTTCTTTATACTACTAGTACTGGAGGTGGAGTAGTGGTAGAGTAGTTTATATTTTCTTTGCGTACAGTACCAGTTAGGTGTGCTTCAAAACTGAACGACGCGCCATTAAAAAAATAAAGGCCGATAACTAATGCAGCACCTCGGGCCAACGCGGCCAGATCGCATTTTGCACGAGATATTACACACCATGTCTCGTTGACATGTGGTCCCGTTCCACATATCAGTGAGACGACGGCGAGTAGTAGGAGTATTTACGAACCGGCGTGTGGGCGGGGCGCTTCTTCGTGAACCGTGGCAAGCGGCAACCGCCCACCAACTCTTCGCCTTTTCCTCTCGATTTGGAATCGCATGTCGACGCTCTTACTCTCCCTCCTCCATTTTCCTTCAGCCCTTCACCCTTTCTTACGCCATTGTTCGATCGTCTTCTCCATGGAGGGAACAGAATGAAACGACCCGCTTATTCTTGCCCGATCTCGAAAGATGACGTGGTGGAGGAACTCATTGATCGGTGCGACGTCATCACCTCGGCTAGCATGGCAGGTTCGTTCAAGCCCATTCTCGACTCAACTAATAACATCATTACAAGGAACCCAAGAGTCAAGGAGCGGTTTGATCTCCCTATCTTCTTCGCCCGTGACCACGATGGTAGCCTTTGTCATGACGGAGGCCTCGCCTGCGTGCAAGTTAATGCCGCTTGATAATGATACGTATGATGTTAAGATGCCATCGCTTGAGGGCAAGGCTTGGGCAGCGCAAATGGAGATTGGGTTGTTTACATTGGGTCCAACTGCAGTGGGAACTTGTGAATGTGTACACTCATGACCGGGTTCCACTTCCAAAAATCTCGGCAGATCGCCCAGAGGTTGAGCACACCGGTATTGTACGCACGCTCAAATACAATCATGGTGACTGTCTTCTATCGAAGATAGCAATTTCGAGTCCCCAACCGCTCTTGGAATTACAACAACTATGAAGTTGTTGCTATCTTCGACAATCTTGTTGCCGTCTCGCTGGTTTGATTTGGATGGATATTGCTCAAAAATCAATTTCTGTACACACGGATGAGTACTGTGGATGCAATTCAACACGAGGGCCTTGTGTTTGCTGCCACCACTCGTGGCAATCGCTTTTTGCATGGCATCCTCGTTGTTTTGGTACGTTTGTCTTCCACCGTAATTATAATTGTTTCATCCACATGCATGCGGGTTAGCAAGGCTGGTCATAGTGGGGAGTAACTTAGACTAGTAACATGCATATGTTACGGTATCTACCTATGTTACTATAACCATCTCTCTCTTCCTTAATTGCCTGCCACATAAGCATGTTTGCGAGTCCCAAGTGCATGATACTACTTATGTTACCCCCACTATGGCCAGCCTTACTAATTAACCTTCTTCTTGTGTTTCATAGGTACTGTGAACATTCCACCACATATACTGGAAGATTTTTATAAACAAGGGGGATATGATGATGGTGATGATCACGAGCATGAGGACGAGCATCTCCCATATACTATTTGGCGCCTGGCAACTAATTACGATGGATCACCTCTTCTCGTGTGTATACAACCCACTGATGATGTTATCGCTAAGGAAGGTGTGTAGTCTCCCATGGTCGCACTCTCATGGACCTATTCCAACACCCGTTGCATGGTATTCGGGATGGATACTAGTGTGCTAGCGCCAACTCCTTCTCCTGGTACAGAATTGATAGTCTTGGAGAAAGCTCGCTCTTCCTTGGACAAAACTATCCAATGATGGTGAAAGGCGATCCAACCGCTGTTGACACAACGTTACTACCATTTATGAGAAGCAAGCGTGTCTATACCTCGGACATTTGGGTGGTTCTCACCTGCATCGATATAGTAGGCCGCTTCAGCCTAGATGATCAGTCTGCGTTGGTCTCGGATCGACAATGGATGGCCCGTCGAGAGAATCACTTGTGGTTCAAAGCAAGCGCTTCCAACGCCGAGGAATGGTTGAGTTGAAGTTCTTTTCGTTGCTTGTTATTTATTGTGTGGTGAAAACTTTAGTATTTATAATGTATCCTCGTTGTCGATGTGGGTTGATGACCTGTTGTATGTAATAAAATGATATGCCTGTGATAAACTTACTAAATTTATGAATGGCTTTTGAGTTGCTTCTGTGAGTGAGTGGTGCGACGAGGCAAAAAAAATATTTTCCGAATACATAATTGTACGTGCATTGCAACAGGTTGTCGGATGGGGCCAATTAACAATAGTAGTACACTTGTAATAGCTTCACATGCTTTGCGCGTCATGCGGGTGTTTTACTGTAGCCATACTGTACTACGTAACCAGCACCTCAAATCCTCGATACTAGTAGTACTATATAGTACTAACTAGTAGGAGTAGTAGGGTGGCATGGGCCAGAACAAGCATTCACGTCTAGGAGTACGGCACACGCCACCAGCACGACTTCCATCTGACATCATATTTCTTGGAGTCCGCTTAGAGCAATCTCTTCAACCTCATCATTTCTCTAACTCAGCCATCACATGTGGCGAGGTGGGGGTTTGCCGATAGTCGGTTTCCTTAGCTGCGGTCCCACTTGTAAGGCCAATCGCAACGCTTTCGACCCCAAACGGACCTCCATTTTGCACGAACTCCAACGATAATTTTGACTAGAAAAGCAAGACCAAAGAAAAAAGAACCACAAGAATACATTTTACTACTCCCGTAAGTTGGATTAGTGCCTTCTCGATGCATTCATTGTTGATCCATGGAGGTTCGATCTTGCGTGCTTCTTTCTTCTTCGAGTGTAAAGAAGTAGATGTTGCTTCCTCGCATCTAGTCTCATGTCTAGCCTCTATTCTAGTACTCCTCCGTCCGCTTTTCTCTCGCGTCTAAGCAGCAACACGATATACCAAGTAGGAGTATCAACAAGTGCACTAATCTCATCTATAGCCTCATGTATAGCTAAAAGTGATAGAACATCTACTAAATTGCGCTCTATCAATATATGGATGTACTCTTCTTCCCAATACAAAACTTGCATCCATTCTACTCCCTCCGTTGCACAATACATGCCTTCTATTTGTCAAAATATATATGTATCTAGACATGTTTTAGTATATAGGCACATCCATTTTGGACAAATGGAAGTCAAGTATTTTGGAACGGAGGGAGTACACAATAAATTTTTTAAGTTAGCACAACTAGTCTAATCTGAGAGCACAACCGAAGATTTGGTCGGGTTCTTCCTCCTTTTGCAGACACGTGGGACATCCAGCATTCAGGTCGTGTCATGAAAGAAAACAGAGTGGTAGTTGATAAGTTGAAGCCACGAGATGTGCATCTTGGGTTAAACTATAAATAGAATCTTACTACTCTTGAGTAACTCCAAAAGCAGCCACCGAAGATCTTTCTTGGATTTGTTTTTCATCACCAACACGTCGAGGTAAAAGATGTGCAGTTCGATGGAGTCCGCTTATGCGTTTTCAGCGACATGTGGGACCGCATGTGAGCAAGCAGACGATGGGCTCACGCGTCTACTGTTGGTGAGAAGAGAGATAGAGGAGGCCGAGCACGGACTGCAGGAAATTTGTTCTACGTCTGTACCTTGATATAGGCTCGATATAGTGGGGTGGCATGGGCCATAACTAGCATTCACGTCTAGCACTACGCAAGACACGCCACCAGACGCAGTCCCATCCGACACCAATTTTCTTGGAGTCCGTATACAACCATCTCTTCTCCCTCCTGTTTTCTCAGCCACCATCGCGGTGGGCGGGGTGGGGGTTTGCCGATAGTCGGTTTGCTCAACTACGGTCCCACTTGTAAGTAAAAATGCAACACCGCACGCATTCCCGCTTGAGCGGCATGCCGGACCAACCGTGTGGGGGTGCGACGCGAACATGGTAGGCTTTTCCTTTTGAACTCGTAACTTGTAAAATTTGGTTCTGCTCCATGACGCGATCGATAGATAGAAAATAATGATTTTGCCTAGAGTAATGAGAAGTTTGGTTCTGGCGCCGTTCATGCATGGAGAGTACGCATTTAAAATTATGAAGTTCATGCGAAAGGTAAGATAATTACTTTAGTTTCATATACTACTACATTGATTTGACGGAAATATAAAAATACATACGGATCCATCAACGACATCCTCACGCCCTAGTGCGCCAGGTCACCAACCGACGCGTGTGTGGAGCAGCGGCGTTGGTGGCGAGCTCAACGTGCTTCCTAACAAGGCGCCCAAGGTTGCCTCATGGTCCAAGAAGGCCAGCGTCCTATCGCCCTCCTCTTGCATGCGTGTAGACTTGGGTGATTATGTCCATGGTGTCTTGCTGCGCCGAGCGGCTACTGCTTGGCCAGCCGACCTCAAGGTGGACATTCTCCAGCTGACGACGGGCAACAGGGGCCACCAATGCGTCGCATAGGTTGTCACCATAGTGGCTGTTGAGGGTGGCGGGCATCGCAGAGCCTGGGCGCGTCGGCTGAAGGCTTACGTCAAAGTCGTCCGCGAGCTTCTTGACGACGGTGAACTTGTCGAGGAAACCGACGAGGACCTCGTCGAACAAGGAGACGAAGGTTGTCGTCCAGCGGCCCCTCGCCTCGCCGCCGGCCTCAAGCAATACTACTCGAGACGTTCTCGTTGCGGGCCACAGCGGCATCGTGGACCATCATCTGCACATACCGGTGATGCTCGCGCTCATCGCCTCCATGGGTCTAGCTTAGCTTCTACTAGTCAACTGATCTTGCGATTAGAGTGATCACTCTTTCCCTTGGTTAGCGTGCGTAGGTGCATAGGATTTTGTACTACTCCTCGGCCCTCTACTGCACCTGTCTTTGGCTGTATGATAGGTGGGCCAGCCACCCTCGGGCCCACGTGTCATTCACCCAAAGGCGATTGCCATAAGTCAATGAAGCTGCGCCCCCTCCGTGCGGTGCAGATATAGTCATCTCATTGGACCTCTAGTTGGGGCCAAACGAGAGAAGTTTGATGTTTATTGGTTTATTGGTCCCCTTTGCATTTTGCGCCAAGTTTTGACCTTTGATTTAACTAATAAAATGTTAATGCATGTAAACAAAAATGTTGTGTAAGTCACATTACGAAAACCAAATAATCCCAAAACACTTAGGCACGGTGCATTAACTCCCTCCTTGTTTCTTATTTCGTGACATATCAACCAATGAGAGATGTGGGCCGTGCATGCTTTCAATGACTTGAGACTACCAAACATGACATGCAATGTTTAGTTCATTGCATGTAATCCTATTAATACTCTAGTTAGCAAGAAAACATTAAGTTCTCTCACCGATAGGAATAAAACACCATGTATTTATTTACAGAGGGAGTAGTACATTTTTTGTGACATGCATTACTAGATATTGCTAGTCAAATACTAAAATCCAGATGGACGTGGTAGTACTCCTAAATCCAGACGGTGGTGCTACTAGTACTAGTAGTAGTACTACCAATGTAGTAGTCCTAGGAGTACTAGCACTGTACTACCCGCTGGTCCAATTATTACGTCTTTGCTCCTCACGGTGAAGTGACAAGACCTGCGCCGTAGGAGATGACACACGAGTATAAGGGCGCCGTGTTCGGCATACCATAGTCAGCCTCACCATCTGCAGTCACTATCATCAGGGCTGTAGAGCTAGCCTGCTTAAAACTAGCCCTGTTCGACATAATTTCACTAGTAGAAAACAGGGCTTTCGTCCAGGCCAGTTCAGCCCATTAGTCCCGGTTCAATCCAGAACCGGGACCAATGGAGCTATTTGCCCTGGTTCGTGAGCCCAGGGGGTCGGCCGGGCCACGTGGGCCATTGGTCCCGGTTTGTCCGGGACCTTTTGTTCCAGTTGGTGGGACGAACCAGGACCAATGGTCTGGCTCTCGCCCACCACTATTGGTCCCGGTTGGTGGCATGAATCAGGACCAAAGGCTTCCCTTTAGTCCCGGTTCATGCCACCAACCGGTGCTAATGGTGCTGCCTATATATAGCCCCTCGGCCCAAGAAGAGCAGAGCACACTGCTCTGTTTTTTCCGGCCGAGGGGAGAGGGCTTGGTGGTGCTCTAGCTCACCTCCTATGCACACAAGGTGTTCTATGGAATGCCCGAGCCACACTACTTAAGGTTTCTCCTCTCCAAGCTCGACCGCCAAGCTCCATTTTCCTCAATATTTATCTAGGTTTAGCGGTCCGTCACGCCCCGTCCCCGTCTTCAAGCTTGACCACGTGATCGCTGAAGACGGAGAATACTATGTGGACCACGCATCCGTATGTTAGGAGATTATATATTTGTAAAAGATAATTATTGTATATATGTAGCGGTAGTGTCGGATAGATATACGAGAACTTGTTGTTCGACCAATCTCTCGAGAGAAGGAGAGGTGGTCGATATCACTTCTCTCTGTATGCATATATGTTCATGACGCGATCTTCTGCTTGCTTAATTACTAGCTAGCTAGCGTGTCTAGCTAGTCCTCTCTATACTTGTATGTATAGTACGTGAAGCGTCGACTCAAGCACGGACAAAAGAGGGGACACTTTTCTCTATTAATTAGCTAGCTATAGCACAATATATGAAACACCCCAAAACCCCCCAAACCCCCCCCCCCTTTTCAAGAAAAAAATAAACACCACAGCCATAGAAATGCTGACGCGTGGATGCCTAGTGGCCCCGGTTGGTGCCACCAACCGGGACCAACGGCCCTCCTGCCTGGGCTCGGAGACAGGCCACGTGGAGGCCCATCTGTCCCGGTTCCTGATTGAACCAGGGACTAAAGGGTCGAGGCATTAGTATCGACTCTTTAGTCCCGGTTCATGAACCGGGACTAAAGGCCCTCACCAACCGGGACTATAGGCCCTTTTTCTTCTAGTGTTTCCCGTGCGTAGATGCCTGTGCATTGCACGGAACACCAAGATTGGGGGTGGACTGCTCCGGCAGCGGCCATCGCGCCAGCTTTTCCACGGCCTTCTAGATGTGGTGGGGAGGAGATAAGGCTGATTGTGAGAGACAAGGAGTTGTTTGTAAATAGGGAACAAGTGCGGGCATCTTTTTGCAAAAATGGAGAATCTTGGTTTGTATGCGTCAGATCTAGATCCGACGGCTACTGGTGAAAGATGGGAGGCACAACATCATCACCAACTCAGGACCTGTTTGATTCGTAGGATTTTGAAAACGCAGGAATAGGACACATCAATATTACAAGTTTCAAATGATATTACAAATCTATCTATCTATCTATCTATATCTATACCTATACTAATTACAGACTCCCAAGAAATTACCACGTTAATTAGATTTTACGAGCCGTTAATTTGGTGGGGCCGAATTATAACGGTGTAGATCGACTCATGAAACCCTCCATAAAAAACGCAGCCATCACCACGCAGCCTTTCTTCAAGGTCGTGGACTCCTCAGCCCTCTATATCTCCACGCAGCAGATCAACCCATATAATCAAAGCTGAAAAGACACCGTGTTGTCCCACCAGCGCCATCGTCGTCAACCGTCAAAGTTGATGTTGTTCACGACCACTTGCCTTTCCCACAAAGGAGATATGATGGTTTCTCATGTATCGTTCTGGTCAGTTTTCTTTATATGCGGTTTTTAATTATCCAATCACATAGCCTCTACATTTGGTTTGATACAGGATGCAGTTATCTCTGTTGCATTGTTTATGATCATCTTACAGTTGTTGTCAAATATTGATCGAAGGTCCACAATTTTCACTGTAATACATGGGTTGTTGTCACAGTACTTCTCCGTACAAGCCAAGGACACTCATCAAAATTGTTTTTCTCATCTGGATCAAGTACTTTTTCTCACAATATATTGTCCTGAATTGGTTTTCCTATTCGTTTATACGTGATCCTCTATAACTTTGGATCCGAGTTCAATTTGTTTTCTATCGTGTCTTATCATTGTGTTGTTCTCTCCAAGGATTAATTCCCGAATATACTCACCCGCAATCTTGGATGCCATATATCATATATCCGGTTATAGTTTTTTACATCTTTGGGCAGCAGAATAAATTGGTCCCATTATTAATGAACTGGTGAACACTTGATGCAAAGGAGCATGTCATCTATTAGTTTTTCACTGATAGAACTACCACTATATAGGTCATTATGTTCACATAACAAAGGAATTGGAAGTTGAGAATGCTCTCATGTGCTCTTTGTTTCTGAATCTCCTAGACTGAGCAGAGGCAGGCATGTGGAGATGGTCATGAACCAACACGTTATGGATTCTGATGTCAATGGTGGAGAGTATTTTAGAAAACGTTTTATCATGCAAAAGGTGTGCTCAAGTTTAGATGCAGAGAGGTCTGCACCACTGTATTCATAACCATCCGTACATTATGGTGGAGTTGAGGAAAGGAGCATTACCAGGGATGTGATTTTAGCAGCATCTATAGATAAATGGCTGCTACAAAGGGCAGAAGATGCATGCAGTCACCAGCATCAACTTTTGGAGTGTGCGCTACTGGGATCCGATACCAGTCTCTCCAGCTTCAGGTAAGCTATTCACTCAGCCACACAGCTATTTATGTCAGATCTAGAAGTATTTTCTATAGCACACCATGTGTTAGTTTGATCTGATAAGGTTGAAATACTATGAAGCTCATGGCAATCAATGGATTGATTTTGGGGAGTATAGTTTCTGTAATTACTGTGACAGTATGAAACATATATTGCTATATAATCAAGATTTAATGTACACTATTCAGTATACCTTATATGACTATGATAGAGAGAACATAATATGCTGTATTGTATTTGTAATTTTGTATACATCTATCTATCTATCTATCTATCTATATAGCTATACTATTTATATATAGACTCCCAACAAATTACACATTAATCAGAAAATAAGAGCCGTTCTAATCCATGTAATCCTTGGCTGAAATCTTGACCAAGAAAAATTCGGCCAGAAAAAACTTCTTGAACGGCCCACAAATAACAAACTATCTTTTTTTAGAAGACTCACAGTTTTCACGGCTGTAGAAGAAATAAAAGCCGAGTGAGATACTCCCAATCAACAACCGTGAAGATAAGTTAGAAAAAACATGAAAGGACATACAAAAGCGCTTAAAAGGAGAAGAAGCCGAAAGAGATAAGGGTCACAGTCCTTTCACGTACAAGCCAAGGACACCCCAAAAGTATCTACCTTCTCCACGTCTCTTTCTCTCTCCTTTAAGAAAACAACCTGAAGCAACAACGGGGCATGTAATCTCCATGGTCTCCTTAGCCCCAGGAACAATTCATGTCGCTCTCAAATTGTGCAAGCAAGTTCAGGCGTCGATCCGATGTGCTCAAGGAGTGTATTGCATCACAATTGTTTTGTTAAGGTTTGTTTTCTCATCTAGATGAGGTTCGTTTTCTCACAATCTTTTGTTCTGAATTTCATTCTTCCCTTGAATCCACCATGACTTTGGATCGGGTTCAATTTGTTTTCTATACTATCATGTGATAGTGTTCTGCTTTCCAAGGATTAAATCCCGAATATTTTCACCTACAACATATGGATATCTAATCGAGATCATCAGGTGAGATCTGGTGAGCTTATAAATTAAACTTAGTGTCTAGACAAGGAACATCACAAGGAGCATCCTTTCAGTTGTCAACATCGAGCTGGTCAAGCTACTCCAAATTCAATTTTTGCACCGACAGAATATGTCCAGTAACTTTTATGGGAGCATTAACATCATCAATGGCCTGCCCCAGCCTCCAGTTATGGCTGATGTAGTTGCTTGGTTTTATTCATTGCTGGTCCGCTACAATCTCCTGGCCAGGGAAGTTCCTTGCCAAGTTGTCATGTCCTTACTGTTGTTGGTTAGAGAACTGATTTCTCATGAACTTTTCTTCCAACCCTTTTTTAGTCAGAAAGTTGGATTCTGAAATACTTGAGCGTTGATCTGTCTGTTGTAAATCAATATCATTTTTCTGGGAAATTGGTTTGTAAAAGCAATGGCATGTGATTACTATAAAGTATTGAGTGTTGTTGCTGATGCGGTTTCCTAAGTACGGGTCTTATTTTCTGTGAATCGCATGTGACAACAACTACAGGTTAAATAGAGCATGACCAGCTGCATCGACTGCTCTTCCAATTCTTCCGCATCAGCCGCTGCTCATCTTGGCGTCCACACCAAGCCTCAACTGATTCCTACCTGCAGCTCTATAAATAAGCAAGTGTTCATCTGATACCTATTGACTGCAGATTGGGGATAATTAGCAACATAATATTGATACATAGAAATACTGAGTGAGAGTATGACCAGCTGCATCGACTGCTCTTCTAATAATTCCACATCAGCCGCATCAGCTGCCACTCATCTTGACGTCCACGCCACGCCTCATATAGATGGTAGGATATCTTCTGTACATAGTAGTTCTTTTGTAACCTGATTGTAATATCATTAACGATGTATTTGTGTAGTCCATATATATGTGAATATGAGACGGGCGAGGTGTGCAATTAGCAGCCTGTTCTTTCTGAGCTATACGACTTTTTCTTGGTTATCCTATTTCGGCGGTTTCATATTTACAGAAGCTTATGAAGCTACACATCATATGCCTATTTAATAAGGATGTGTTTCACGGGTACCTGTTTTGGCTGATTGAGGTTAATAAGTAACAATATATTGTAAATAAAAATATTGAGCTTTTCCCAATTTGTGGCGCTATAAATATTGAGCTTTATTTTGGCAGTTTCATATTACAAAACGTTATGAAACTACATAGCATAGAATTCCCGCAAAAAAATAGAAACCGTGCTTTTGATAAATAATAAGATGTCTGCAAATGGTTTCGCATCTTGCAGTGAAGATGCTATGAGAACTTTGGAATATATGAATTTTTACTAACAACATCAATGATAAATATATGGTTGTTTTTGTAAGTTGCATTGCTTAAAGATTTTTCGAAAGCAATACCTGAATCTGGCTTTTGTATAGTTTTTTTTGTTTTACCTTTTTTTATGGATTAACTTAGCACATGTACTGTAATTATTTTCGTTCTGAAGGGGACTATATATATAGGAGGAAAGGTAATACGAGATGATCATCGCACTTCTCCAAATCTGCTCTATCCATGTTCTACCACTATGTTGTCTCTCTATTTTCTTTCATACCTACTGTTTGTATAAGGTTTGTACGTTCAAATTATCTATAGTATGTTACGACATTTTTTGTTGATCGGAATGCTTACTACCTGGCCCTGTACTACGTAATGCATGCAGAAAATATCCAGATTGATCTGAATTGTATATTTTTAAATTAAACCAAATATAATGCATGTGACAAACCATTTTCAGTATTCATTTTTCACTTTCCCCGAGGCACATGCTCTAAAAGATTTTTTTATATATTTGTACGGTGTGAGAGACATAGGTCAAACTCTCAAAGAATTTGTTGAGGAAGATGGTTCCTCTACATAGTCTATATATGTGAACTATGAACCCTTTGGTTCTTTACACCGGCGTGAGTATATGATGCAGAGAATAAAGTGATTTCCATTTGACCTGTTGGTCAGTAGCGTACACGTTGCACTAGCAAATCATAATTTAGAAAAGGTTCATTCTTAGGATCTGATGTCATCAGCTGCTGTCAGTTCGGTAAGCCAAGATATTTCAGTATCATAATTACCCGTCTATAATTTAAGGTATTTACAATCTAGAAAGTAGTTTGAAAATAAAAACTATATCGACAAATAGATCCATCGTGAAGTCCTTTGAAAAAAGTTGTTCAATTGAATTGGTACACTCCATCTAATAGTTAAGCATCCTTTGTGCAAATTAACGAATATTGATATTAGCTAATTTCAAATTCATTTCTCTATATTGTAGTAGAATTTCTAATATTTATTGCTATAAACGGATTAAATGTCGAAAAAAAATCCAATTCTTATGGTAAAATATAGTAGAAAGACTAGCCCGTGCATCGCACGGGTTGACGACTAGTGTTAGGAGTAATGCTGCACCTAGGAAGAGGGAATTACTAGGAAGTTCACGTAAGAACTTTCGGTACTTTAGGTGGATGCAGCGTTATCGTACAAACTAAAATCCACCGCCCTGACAAGTCACTAATGGGCAAATAAGTTTTCGAGTCTCTGGCCACTTGATGTTTCAAAAACAAATTCAGCTTCTGGAGACTTTATCATTTAGGCTTAGACGCTATGCGGTGATCAGCACGCCATTCATTGTTGCGCCAGAGAACGCCAAACCTCATTACCTTGAGCACACTTGCCTCCAAAAAAAAAGAACCTGACCAATTTAATCTCAGATGTGCTGCCTCGGTAGTCGATCAAATCAATTTCTGTAAGATGGAGATCAAGGCATTCGATGAGATTGTTATAGTGCAGCACATTTTTCACTTTCGGGTCTTTTTTTATCTTCAAAAGAAGAGAACATATTAGAGCAGCTCGCTGCATAAGATTGCCGTGTCGTCAAGAGGTACCAATATCATTCGCTCATACGATAGGGTTGGCTGGCTAGTGATATTTTTTCACTCTCTCTCTCTCTCTCCCTCTCTCTCTGTTTCTGTTTCCTCTCATTTAACTAGGAGCACGTGAAGAGCTTGGGTATTTGTTGCCTTCCAATATGTGGCCGATGCCATATTTCACAAAAGTATGCCACATAATATGGATCGATGTCAAATCAAAAGATTTTGGCACCGCTCTCGCGATGTGAGAGAGTTGGCACCGCTGTGCACACAGACCCACATGTATAAACAAATCAATCAAACCAACTACACCAGTGTAGGACCTTGAGAAGAGGTGTCTAGAGGGGGGGGGGTGATTAGACACTAAGTACCAAAGTTGCAGTTTTTAGCCTTTTAAAGTTTAAGTGGAGTTTAGGCACAAATTTAACATTCACATCACATAGCAAGCAAGCATGCAAAGAGTATATGAGCAGCGGAAAGTAAAGCATGCAACTTGCAAGAATGTAAAGGGAAGGGTTTGGAGGATTCAAACGCAATTGGAGACACGGATGTTTTTGGCGTGGTTCCGATAGGTGGTGCTATCGTACATCCACGTTGATGGGGACTTCAACCCACGAAGGGTAGCAGTTGCCTTGAGTCCACGGAGGGCTCCACCCAAGAAGGGTCCACGAAGAAGCAACCTTGTCTATCCCACCATGGCCGCCGCCCACGAAGGACTTGCCTCACTAGCGGTAGATCTTCACGAAGTAGGCGATCTCCTTGCCCTTACAAACTCCTTGGTTCAACTCCACAATCTTGTCGGAGGCTCCCAAGTGACACCTAGACAATCTAGGAGACACCACTCTCAGAAGTAACAATGGTGCGTTGATGATGAACTCCTTGCTCTTGTGCTTCAAATGATAGTCTCCCCAACACTCAACTCTCTCTCATAGGATTTGGATCTGGTGGAAAGAGGATTTGAGTGGAAAGCAACTTGGGGAAGGCTAGAGATCAAGATTCATATGGTAGGAATGGAATATCTTGGCCTCAACACATGAGTAGGTAGTTCTCTTCGTAAATAGGATCTTTGGAAGTGTAGGTTTGTTACGATGGCTCTCTCCACGAATGAAGAGGAGGTGGAGGGGTATATATAGCCTCCACACAAACTCTAACCGTTACACACAATCTACCAAACTCGGTGGGACCGAATCGTTAAACTCCGTTAGACCGATTTAGCAAATAATGTGACCGTTAGGATTTTCGGTGGGACCGGAATGCAACTCGGTAGGACCGATTCGGTTAGGGTTAGGGCGTAATGTAATCTCGGTGAGACCGATTTTGGTAATTAGCTAACCAGAGAGTTGGTCAGGCAAACTTGGTTGGAACGATTATCAAACTCGGTGGGATCGATTTTGATAATACGTTAACCAGAGAGTTTGCATTGTAATCTCGGTAGTACCGATTGCTCAAACTCGGTAAAGACCGATTTTGATAATGGACGCATACAGACAGATTATAATCCCATCTCGGTGAGACCGAGATCCCTATCGGTGAGACCGATTTGCCTAGGGTTTGTGGCAGTGGCTAAGACATCAAAACTCGGTGGCGCCGGATAGAAAGAATCAGTGGGGCCGAGTTTGACTTTAGGTCTAGGAAATATGTGGATGTGAGAAAGTGGTTGAGGGTTTTTGGAGCATATCACAAAGCACATGAAGCAAGAGGCTCATTAAGCAACACCTCATCCCTCCTTGATAGTATTGGCTTTTCCTATAGACTCAATGTGATCTTGGATCACTGAAATGTGAAATGAAGAGTCTTGAGCTTGAAGCTTGAGCCAATCCTTTGTCCTTAGCATCTTGAAGGAGTTCCCACATCATTTAGTCCATGCCACTCCAATGTTGAACTTATCTGAAATATACTAGATAAAAGTGTTAGTCCAACAAGAGATATGTTGA
The DNA here is from genome assembly GCA_021605145.1 of Aegilops bicornis. Taxonomy (NCBI): domain Eukaryota; kingdom Viridiplantae; phylum Streptophyta; class Magnoliopsida; order Poales; family Poaceae; genus Aegilops; species Aegilops bicornis. Next base: position 545,920,107 of record CM038672.1, read on the forward strand.
CACTAATTACCAAAACCACCTAGGGAGCACTTGTGCTTTCAATCTCCCCTTTTGGTAATTGATGACAACATACATCAAAGCTTTAGATAAGGATATAAAGAATAGCAAGTAAAAGCTTTGGAAAGACATGTAACAATCATAGGCTCCCCCTACATGTATGCAATCATGTGAATATGAAATATAGAAGCATGTGATAGCATAACCATGATAGAGCAGGCAATGTGTTACATGTATCTTGGCCATATGCATCAGAGCAAGAAAATATTAAAGAAAATATCTTCATGCCCACGAGTCCTTCTTGCAAACAGTGTGTACATCAGCAAGAATTCCTTATACACATGATTGTGATGCATATACTTACCTTGTAGTCTTGAGTAGGCTTAGGATGGAATGAACCTGCGTAAACAAGGTTAGATAACACAGATACATCTACTAGCGAGCAAAGCAGAAGAAACCACAAGAATACCAAGACTGGGATGACATGTAGAGAGTGAGTACTAAGTACTACAGTTGATTAGACATGTCCCCAAGAGTAAAGATATGCAATGAATTTAAATGATCTCTTTCCCTTAGATGTCTTGCTCCCCCTAAATCTAACATGGGATACTGGGAGAAGATAGGGAACAGAAAATCAGAGCTGAAAGATATAAAAAACAGAGCTAATGCAAGCTAATGCAAATAAGCACATATGAACATGCCTTTCCCATCAAGAAGACATGTGGCATCTCTCCTCTTGAACACCAAGCATCTGGGATCCTTGAGAAATACTCTCTACTAGTATTCTCTCCCCCTAGAGATCTCTCTCTCTCTCTCCCTGAAGGATCTCTCTCCCTCTGAGATGTGATCTCTCTCTCTAAATGATAAGCTTTGATGTGATCTCTCTGTCCCCCTTTGACATCAATTTCCAAGAAGGGCTTGATAAAGATGTTATCTCTCTCTCTCCCTCTGGAATTTGACGTGAATGGGTTTGATCCTTGAGTCACAACACAAAGCAATGATAAACATGTGATGCTTTTAGAGGACAAGATTCATTGAGTGGAGCTGGATCGGAAGAAACACAGAATATGTGGCAAATAGTTTTTCCTGTGATGAAATCGGTGGCACCGAGTTGTTTTCTTCGGTGGTATCGAAAATTTTCGGTTGGACCGAAAATAACAAATCGGTGTAACCGAGTTCATCGCAGAGAAAACACTTGTCACCTCAGCTCACTAGACTAAAAAGATCTCACAAAGATTTGCAAGGAATTTACTGAATGATATGCAAGGAATTGGATGCAGAAAATGCAGAGCAAACAGAAAGAAATCTAGATGAAGTTTTTTTTTGTTTTTTTTGAAAGGGGAAACAGATATGCATGAGACAAAATGCAAAAACACAGAAGAAAACACAAGAGAACTTCATCTAGAGATGGTCGGCGACAAAGTCACCTATGTTAGAGTATATTGACTTAGGAGTCAAGTGAGATCACTTGATCATAGGTCATACGCATCGTTTAAGCTCAAAATGGGGTTGCCATTTTTCGTTTAAGCATCTTGATGTATTCACATCTTGTCGAGTTGCTTTATCTCATGACTTGGAGTAAAGCTTCTCTAAGATGGAATAACATACCTTGGTTGGTGGTGTTGTCCATGTAGTTGAACTTGCGTGGGTTGCTCAAGGTTGATGTAGCTCATCAAGAATTTGGAGCACCACTTGGAATTTGAGTCCATATACCTACATGGTTTAGTTCTTGCAAGGAAAAGCACTTGTATATCCAAAAATGACAATCATGAAATTCAACATAGAATCTGTCAAAGGATATGTTTGAATGGTTTCGTGCTTCCTTGTCTTCAACCACCTTTATGGAGACTTGGTGATGTATAGATTGCTCATGATATGAGTAGATTACAATCTCATGGAATTAGATTCAACCAAGTACCTACATGGGTTAGATAGCATGCAAGATACAAATATATCCAAGACATAAAATTTTCATCATAAGAGAAATATCAAGGATTAGTCATAAGCTCATGTCTTGCATGTATCCAATGGAGTTTCTACTCCAAGTTTGAAGCATCAATGATGTTCAATTCTCCTCTCAACCTGCAAAACACTTTCTCATCAAGAGGTTTAGTGAATATATCCGCTAATTGCTTTTCGGGTGCGAACATGCTTAAGATCAATGTCACCCTTAGCAACATGATCTCGAATGAAATGATGATGAACTTCAATATGCTTAGTTCGAGAATGTTGCACAGGATTATGACCAATTTTGATAGCACTTTCATTATCACAAAGCAATGGAACATGTCTCACATGTATCCCATAATCTTTGAGAGTTTGGGTCATCCAAAGTAATTGAGCACAACATGAACTAGCGGCAATATATTCAGCTTCGGCGGTGGATAAGGATACCGAGTTTTGTTTCTTGGAGGACCAAGACACAAGAGATCTACCAAGAAATTGACAAGTACCAAGCGGACTTTGTATCAACCTTGTCTCGGCATAGTCCTAGTCGAATAGCCAACAAGATCGAAAGAGGCCCTCTTAGGATACCAAATGCCAAAATTTGGTGTATGGATTAAGTATCTCACTATCCTTTTCACAGCCTTAAGATGACATTCTTTAGGAGCAGCTTGATATCGTGCACACATGCACACACTTAGCATAATATCGGGACGTGCTGCACATAAATATAACAATGAACCAATCATAGAGCGATAAACCTTTTGATCAACCGGTTCACCATCTTTGGTCAAATCAAGATGTCCACTAGTAGGCATGGGTGTAGAAATACCTTTGCATTCTTGCATATTGAACTTCTTGAATAAGTCCTTAGTGTACTTCGTTTGAGAGACAAAAGTACCTTCCTTAGTTTGCTTGATTTGCAACCCAAGAAAGAATTTGAGTTCACTCATCATTGACATCTCAAACTTCTCCAACATTAGCTTCCCAAACTTTTCACTAAAATGAGGGTTAGTTGAACCAAATATAATATCATCAACATAGATTTGGCACACAAATAGTTCACCATTAACCCTTTTAGTAAAAAGAGTAGAATCAATTTTCCAAATTTCAAAGCCTTTTTCAATAAGGAACTTGGTCAAGCAGTTATACCATGCTCTAGGAGCTTGTTTAAGACCATAAAGAGCTTTGTGAAGTTTGTAAATATGATTTGGTTTCTTAGGATTGACAAAGCCGGGAGGTTGTTTAACATAGAATTCCTCCTCTATTTCACCATTTAGAAAAGCACTTTTAATGTCCATTTGGTACAATGTGATATCATGGTGATTAGCATAGGCAAGTAAGATCTTGAATAGACTCAAGTCTAGCAACGGAGCATAAGTCTCACCATAGTCCATACCTTCGACTTGTGTGTAGCCTTGGGGCATTTAGACGTGCTTTGTTGCGAACTACTTGTCCATCTTCAGCTTTCTTGTTGCGAAACACCCATTTGGTACCGATGATGTTGTGGTTGTTGTCGGGCTTCTCAACCAATGTCCAAACTTGGTTCCTCTGAAAGTTGTGTAGCTCTTCATGCATAGCATTTATCCAATCCGGATCTTCCAATGCTTCTTCGACCTTCATAGGTTCAATGCTAGAGATGAAAGAATAGTTTTCACAAAAGTTAGCTAAACGAGTTTTAGAGCGAGTGATTCTCCCGGTTTGAATATCATTGTAGATTTGCTCGACGAGATGGTCTTTAGCAATTCTTGCTCGAACTCGTGAAAGCTTTTGCTTGGATCTTCGTTGAATATCTTCTTCATCTTGTTCTTCTTCTTGGCCTTCTTCATTGTTGGCGTTGTCGTTCTCTTGTCGTGGTGGAGAAGGAGGTTGTTGACGTTCATCTTGATGCACTTCCTCGTTTCCTTCATCTTGGTGTGTCCCACTTGTGGATGCTTCCGTATCAACTCTTGGTTCACCTTGTCGTGAAGTAGAAGCTTCCACTTGGACGGACGAGGTACTCTCCTTCACCTCCGTTGGACGGACCTTGCCAATAGACAAGTCTTGGATTGCTTCCGAAGGATCTTTGTCTCCTACATCAATTTGCAATTGCTCTACTTGCGAGCCGTTAGATTTATCAAACTTCACATCTACCGTCTCTTCAACCTTTTGGGTGAAATTGTTGTAGACACGGTAAGTGTGAGAGTTTGAGCCATAACCTAGTAGGAAACCTTCATGAGACTTAGGAGCAAATTTAGAACGACGATGCTTATCAAGAATGTAGCACTTTGAGCGAATACTCGAAAGTATCCAACTTGGGGTTTGTTACGGTGAGGAGCTCAGATGTCGCCTCTTGCTGAGTAGCTTGTGAAGATACAAGCGATTTGTTGCATGACAAGCTGTCTCAACCGCTTCCGCCCAAAAGTGCTTCGGCGTCTTGTACTCATCAAGCATCGTTCTCGCCATTTTAATGAGCGTCCGGTTCTTCCTCTCAACAACTCCATTTTGTTGAGGTGTGTACGTAGCCAAGAACTCATGTGAAATCCCTTCTTCGTCAAGAAAGGTGTCCTCATTTGCGTTCTTGAACTCCGTTCCATTGTCGCTGCGAACCTTCTTGATCTTCACTTCAAACTGATTTTGGGCCTTCCTAGCGAAGTTTTTGAAGATCTTACGAACCTGCGATTTATCATCAAGAAAGAACACCCACGTAAATCTGGAAAAATCATCAACTATAACTAGACCAAAAGAATTTCCACCGAGACTCTTGTAAGAGTTGGGACCAAAGAGATCCATGTGAAGTAGCTCAAGTGGCCTCTGTGTGGTCATGATGTTCTTCACGGGATGCCTTCCTCCAACCTGTTTACACCTTGACAAGCCTTTGCAAAGTCTATCCTTATCAAAAATGACATCATTAATTCCAAGGATATGATTTCCTTTAATAAGCTTGTCAAGGTTTCTCATGCCAATGTGACCTAGTCGTCTATGCCATAACCAACCTTTTGAGGATTTAGCAATGAAGCAAGTTTTAGGTTGGGCCTTTTTAGTGAAATCAACAATGTAAAGATCACCTCTACGTATACCGGTAAAGACCATTTTATGATTATCTCGACGAAACACTTGGCAATCAACTTCAGTAAATAAGACATTGAAACCAAAGTCAGCAAGTCTAGATACTGAAAGTAAGTTGTATCCAAGAGATTCAACGAGCATGACATTCTGAATGGAGCTATCATGTGAGATGGCCACCTTATCGAGGCCAACCACCTTACCCTTTGAGTTGTCACCGAAAGTGTCATACTTTCGAGGACTATATTTATCATCAAGCTCACTACACTTGTCTTTATCTCCGGTCTTGTGATCGGTACATCCACCGGTCAAGGACCCATTCCTTTCCTCGACATATATCCTCAGAAGATTTGCCATAAGACCAAAATGACTCATTGCATCATCAAGATCGAAGTCACTATCATCATCCTCATCATAGTATCCATGTTCAACATCGTCATGTGGTGGATCAAATCCTAGAGAGGGTGATTCGTTAGAGTGATTTTGACAATGATCTTGTCTATGAATTCTTATAGCTTCGGAAATAATATCACTAATAATACCAACATTTCCTTTGGCACGCATAAGGTTTGTAAGCTCAAATAGACGATCACCAAACATAGGATCACTAGTATTCATTTTACTCAAGGAAATAGACTTATGGAGAATTTCATCAAGATTTTTCAAGGAATAATCAGGAAATCGTTCCTCAAGAAACTTCCATATAGTGTAGGCACACTCAAGAGTAGGCAGTTTTATAATCAAGTTTCTAGGCAAGCCTCTAGTGATAAGATTAACAGTTCTAACATTCCTAATCATGTCAATAGACTCATCAAGGGTAGGATGCATAGGATCAACACAAGGTGCACAAGGACTAGCAATGTACTTGTTCAAATTATATTGATTGAAAATTACAAGCATCTCATTTTTCCACTCATGAAAATACTCTTCATCAAGAATAGGCACTCTATGTCTAAGACTCCCCAAAGTAGACTCATCCATCTTCCTCCAACGGTGATTAAACCAAAGCAATGGAGACAAATGCTCTGATACCACTTGTAGGACCTTGAGAAGAGGTGTCTAGAGGGGGGGGGTGATTAGACACTAAGTACCAAAGTTGCAGTTTTTAGCCTTTTAAAGTTTAAGTGGATTTTAGGCACAAATTTAACATTCACATCACATAGCAAGCAAGCATGCAAAGAGTATATGAGCAACGGAAAATAAAGCATGCAACTTGCAAGAATGTAAAGGGAAGGGTTTGGAGGATTCAAACGCAATTGGAGACATGGATGTTTTTGGCGTGGTTCCGATAGGTGGTGCTATCGTACATCCACGTTGATGGAGACTTCAACCCATGAAGGGTAGCAGTTCTTGTGAGTCCACGGAGGGCTCCACCCAAGAAGGGTCCACGAAGAAGCAACCTTGTCTATCCCACCATGGCCGTCGCCCAGGAAGGACTTGCCACACTAGCGGTAGATCTTCACGAAGTAGGCGACCTCCTTGCCCTTACAAACTCCTTGGTTCAACTCCACAATCTTGTCGGAGGCTCCCAAGTGACACCTAGCCAATCTAAGAGACACCACTCTCCAAGAAGTAACAAATGGTGCGTTGATGATGAACTCCTTGCTCTTGTGCTTCAAATGATAGTCTCCCCAACACTCAACTCTCTCTCATAGGACTTGGATCTGGTGGAAAGAGGATTTGAGTGGAAAGCAACTTGGGAAGGCTAGAGATCAAGATTCATATGGTAGGAATGGAAAATCTTGGCCTCAACACATGAGTAGGTAGTTCTCTTTCAGAAATAGGATACTGGAAGTGTAGGTCTGTTCTGATGGCTCTCTCCACGAATGAAGATGAGGTGGAGGGGTATATATAGCCTCCACACAAAATCTAACCGTTACACACAATCTACCAAACTCGGTGGGACTGAATCGTTAAACTCGGTCAGACCGATTTAGCAAATAATGTGACCGTTAGGATTTTCTGTGGGACCGGAATGCAACTCGGTAGGACCGATTCGGTTAGGGTTAGGGCGTAACGTAATCTCGGTGAGACCGATTACACAAACTCGGTGAGACTGATTTTGGTAATTAGCTAACCAGAGAGTTGGTCAGGCAAACTCGGTTGGACCGATTATCAAACTCGGTGGGACCGATTTTGATAATAAGTTAACCAGAGAGTTTGCATTGTAAACTCGGTAGTACCGATTGCTCAAACTCGGTAAGACCGATTTTGATAATGGACGATACGGAGAGATTACAATCCCATCTCGGTGAGACCGAGATCCCTATCGGTGAGACCGATTTGCCTAGGGTTTGTGGCAGTGGCTAGGACATCAAAACTTCGGTGGCGCGGGATAGAAAGAATCGGTGGGGCCGAGTTTGACTTTAGGTTTAGGACATATGTGGATGTGAGAAAGTGGTTGAGGGTTTTGGAGCATATCACAAAGCACATGAAGCAAGAGGCTCATTAAGCAACACCTCATCCCTCCTTGATAGTATTGGCTTTTCCTATAGACTCAATGTGATCTTGGATCCTTTGAAATGTAAAATGAAGAGTCTTGAGCTTGAAGCTTGAGCCAATCCTTTGTCCTTAGCATCTTGAAGGAGTTCCCACATCATTTAGTCCATGCCACTCCAATGTTGAACTTATCTGAAATATACTAGATAAAAGTGTTAGTCCAACAAGAGATATGTTGACATTAATTACCAAAACCACCTAGGGAGCACTTGTGCTTTCAACCAGCCTCTCACTCTCCCAAGCAAGTGTTTTTTTATTGCCTCAGTCATCTCTCTCTCCCACGCAGTGTTTTTTCATTGCGTGAGTTAATTTGGCACCGAGCAAAGTAGGTGCTCCAGTTAGGGGCACCAGTGAGCAATGGAGGGCATCGATGCCAAATGCATCACAAGTGAATTTGGCACATGTTTTGGCCTACATAGCCCATTTTAGTACTCCCTCCGTCCCAAAATTCTTGTCTTAAATTTGTCTAAATCACGGATGTATCTAGTTACATTTTAGTGTTATATACATCCGTATCTAAACAAATGTAAGACTAGAATTTTGTGACGAAAGAATCTACTCGTATTTAGTATAAAATTTTGACCATAGATTTACCTAAGAAAATGCCAATGCATGTCACTAAAAATTACACCATTTGAAATTATGTTCAAATCTGAATCCAATGATATAGTTCTTAGTGACATGCATTAACATTTTGTCGATTAAATCTATGGTCAAATTTTGATACTACAAAATTGGAAGAGTGAACCAGACGGAGGTAGTACTTGCCCTTAGGGTAACCATAGAGTTCTTGGAGTAGTCTAAGTTACTTTCCACTATGACTAGCCTAGGCTACTATAGTAGTACAGCATAAAAATGATGCGGTGATCACACGAGAAAAAATACTAAAAACATTTCTTTTCGGTGCGGTGCGTAGATGTAGTTTTGAACACTACACTTGTCATCGTAATTTGGGAAAATTACGAAAAAATTGAGCTACGTTGTGATTACTGTTTACTAATAGGAAAGAAGTTTCACCTCGATGAGTAGCTTCTCCGTGCATGGAAAGCATGTAAGGAATCCAACAACTTGATCCAGATTGGGGCCGATAGATTTTAGTGCTAAGATCTTCACTATGCGCATGGACTGGGTCAAGCTTGTGGGAATCATTTTCTGGAAGACGGTCGTAGAATACATCAAGAAGAAATTTAAAATGTGAATTTCAAGAAGGCGGAGAAGAAGATGAGTGCTGTGCACGAACAATTATGGATCTAATAAAGAGTTAGGAGAATTTGGCGACGAGTACACCAACGCTGTCAATTTGGTAGCGTCAATGACCCTGATTTTTGTTGGACCTTCTAGATCCGCTACAAGAAATCTCTCAAGGAAAGGTGCATTCTCAATGACCATAACGTGGAACAGCTAGAGTGATCTCTTCCCAATTGATGTCTTGTTGCGGGGCCAGCAAGACACATAAATCCATCGGAGATTCGTCGAGGCGATGTGGAGGCTAATGAACCCGTGGATCTGCTCAAGACGAAGGTACTCGAGCGTTGATACAAGCTGAGCAGGTGCTCCATAGCCTTCTTCGAGATGACAACGTCGAAGAGGTCGAGCTGCTTGAGTTGAGGGAGAAGAAGGCGGGTGCGGCATTAACTGGGGAAGATAGCGAGAGCTGAAGGTGGCCTTGGTGCGGCCGGCATGAGGCGGTGAGCCAGACGGCGGCAGAGAGTGACATCGTCCAGCTTCAAAGCTGAGCTCCTCGAGCTGATCTAGGGCGGGGGATAAGAACCACTCATCGAACTTGGGTTGGACCTTGGAGTTGGTACTGAACATGCGGATGTCAAGGCGTCACAGCTAGCCCAGTGCGATGAAAGGATCTTGGAGACTATGGCCATGCGTTTACAATCCCGTCGCCGCAGGCTCTTTGTCGACAGTGAGGTTGAGGGGACGCAGCGCCGGGGGCGCCATCGCCCGGGAGAGCAAGGCGGTCCGCATGGCAGATTTGGTGGGGAGGAGGCCGATGATGACCAGTAGCATGTCGTCGGGGAGGCTCTTGATGAAGTCGAGCTCATTGGATGCGGTTTTGGCTCGGCGGCCTCCGCTTGTTGGCTGCCTCGCCGTCCATCTCAACCGGCGGCGACGCCGTGTACACGGGTGTGTGTTGTGTGTTGGGTGTGCGCGAGTGCGTCATACATGCATGCCGCCGCCATGGTGGTGAATTGTCTTGTGAGGCGTCCTTCGCGCGCAAGAAGTTTGTCCTCAATGCACCCTCAATTTACGAGCGTCAAGGGTGCTACCCAGTGGTTTCAACTATGTTTCCTTCACCGCGTGTCGAGATGGGCCTCTAGTTTACTTATTTTCACCGCTGCCACATGGGCCAGCACACCAAGATACGTAAGGCAGTGACAACGCATCATGTGGATTGGTTGACGGTCAACTAAACAATATACAGAGCTATACGCTGACACAGTGAGCGTATAATCCGTCGGAATAGAGAGTTCGAGTGAGAGGGGAGGCCCGTGAGAGATAGCAGAGAGAGAGAGAGAGAGAGAGAGAGAGAGAGAGCTACTCCCTCCGTTCGATAATGTAGTTACAACACTTTTTTAAAGTCAAAGTTTTGAAACTTTGACCAAGTTTATAAAGAAATTACTTATATCGGCAATACCAAAGATAAATGATAGTATGAAGTAAGTACATGTTGTGATGAATCTAATGATCGTTCGAGATGTAAATGTTTTCTCCACATATACCTAGTCAAACTTTTCTGAGGTTTGACTTTTCAAAACATCCATATGCTTATGGACGTGATGAGTCCACGACAAGAGAGAGAGAGAGAGAGAGAGTGAGTGAAAAAGTGTGTGTGCGTGTGAAAGAGACATGGACAACACACGATAAAAGTGGAGAAAAAAGCATGCGTGTCTTATGCAAACATATCACACATGCATCTTGACAACGGAGGCAATGTGAGGAGATAATGTGTGGTTGTTTGGAACCGAGAGAGGAAGACCCCTAGCACGTGGCCAAGAGGGGTCCGCAAACAAGGGAGAGAGGTTGAGAGAGACGTCACGGAGAAAATGCAGACATGGGGAGGAGAGAGTGTATGTTTGTCATAGAGAGATCCCTGGAGATTGTGATGGGATTACATGGGTGGGAGATCGAGTGACAAGGTGTGTCTTGCGATAGAAGATGCCCGAGAGATATCGAGATAGGCGTATGGATGGAAGGAGACAATAAGTGTGTTCACGATGGCTAGTAAGAGATAATCATACTTAGGAGGGGGAGTGCTTGCGCCTATGGCCCTATTTGGATACTCTAACTCAGTTAGAGGTTAGAGTTAGATTCTAACCTCAAGTAACTCTAAGTAAAGAGGTGTTTGGATGGCAGGGTTAGATGGAGCGCGCGGATCTGGCGAGGCACCTTCACAGGCGGTGCGAGAGGGAGGGAGGGAGAGGACGAGAAGCTTCGAGGAAGTGGGAGGGATCTGCTGCGGGAGAGTGAGAGAAAAAAGTGTTTATTAGTGGTCCCGAGAAGAACTAGCATGCAAATAAGCACCTCTTGGATGGGTTAGTTTTTTGGATGGGTTAGATGCATCTAACCTAAACTAACCCTCTGTTTGGATCTTTTGGGTTAGTTGACTCCAAACTAACCCAAACTACCTCTAACCCATGGATCCAAAGCAGAGCCTATGATGGAGTGAGGATTATGGTACTCGAAGTGCGTGTCACATGGAGAGAGAACAAGGGCGGAGAGTGTTGGATGGGTCTATATGTATAGCGCGAGCGAGACATGTGTATGTGTGAACCAGGGAGATATAAGGCCCGTTTGGCTTGCATCTTGAGCATCTTTTACGTGGCCTGGGGTTGTGGTTGGATTTCATGCACGCTTGTTTGGTTGCTACCCTGTGAAAAAGAAAGCACTTTGGGCTGGGTTCCTTGCACTTTAATTAGCTTTGGCTGAGCTGTAGACACTTGCAAGTAGCTTTGGCCCAAGCGATCGATTTTGAACGCATGGCCGTCAGTGCACAGTCGTATGCGACCACGAGGCTAACAACAACATGGATGGATATTAGCATTAAATAATTGATGCATGGATTAATTGATGGACGTTGATGCTTTGCACGGCGGGCTTGAACCAAATGCTTGACACCACACAAGCCTGGCCAGCGAAATATTTTACATCTCACGTCCACACCGTGCATACCGACCATCAAGGCATGAGGGTCGGTCACGAACCAAACTGACCAATAAAGTTTGAGAGAGATTGAGGAGCCCCGATAAGGCTGAGTGGTGCGTCGGATAGCTGAGAGGGGAAAGAGATATTACATCCGGCTCGATAATGCGGTGCATGTGAATTTTTAGAAGTCAAACTTTGGAAACTTTGATCAGGTTTACGCAAATGTTATTTATATCTACAATACCAAAGATACATCATACAAAACTACATCTCATGGTGAATCTAATGGTATATGTTTGCCGTACTAGATGTAATTCTTTTCTCCACGTACATGGTCAAACTTTGTGATGTTTGACTTTTCAATAAATCTATGTGCTATGGACGGAGGTGAGTGCTTGAGTCTAGACAGAGATCAAGTGCGTGTGAAGGAGAATGAGTAAGTGTGCAAAAAGAGTATGTGTGTGAAAGAGAAAGTGACAACAAGCGATAAATTAGAGAGTGTGTGTTTTTTCGTTTCTTATGCGAACATATCACGCATGCATCTCCGAGATGGAAAAGCGAGGCGAGGAGATACACGAAGATAGCTAGTGTGTGATTGTTTGCAACGGAGAGAGACACCCACAGCACATGTCCAATAGAGGTCTGCCAACAAGGAAAAAAGGTCGAGAGGGACACATGGATGGCATGGACGCATGGGGAGAGAGAGAGAGTGTGTTTGTCATAGAGAGATCCCCTCGAGATCGTGAGGGGACTATATGTTGGAAATATGCCCTAGAGGCACTAATAAAAGGATTATTATTATATTTCTTTGTTCATGATAGTTGTCTTTTATTCATGCTATAATTGTATTATCCGGAAATCGTAATACACGTGTGAATACTTAGACCACAACATGTCCCTTGTGAGCCTCTAGTTGACTAGCTCGTTGATCAAACAGATAGTCATGGTTTCCTGACTATGGACATTGGATGTCGTTGATAACGGGATCACATCATTAGGAGAATGATGTGATGGACAAGACAATCCTAAGCATAGCACAAGATCGTGTAGTTCGTTTTGCTAGAGCTTTTCCAATGTCAAGTATCTCTTCCTTAGACCATGAGATCGTGTAACTCCGGATACCGTAGGAGTGCTTTGGGTGTACCAAAGCGTCCTGGCGAATCGGGTGACTATAAAGGTGCACTCTGGTATCTCCAAAAGTGTACATTGGGTTGACACGGATCGAGACTGGGATTTGTCACTCCGTATTACGGAGAGGTATCACTGGGCCCACTCGGTAGTGCATCATCATAATGAGCTCAAAGTGACCAAGTGTCTAGTCACGAGATCATGCATTACGGTACGAGTAAATTGACTTGCCGATAACGAGATTGAACGAGGTATTGGGATACCGACGATCGAATCTCGGGCAAGTAACATACCGTTTGACAAAGGGAATAGTATACGGGGTTGCTTGAATCCTCGACATCGTGGTTCATCCGATGAGATCATCGAGGAGTGTATGGGAGCCAACATGGGTATCCAGATCCCTCTGTTGGTTATTGGCCAGGAGAGCCGTCTCGGTCATGTCTACATGTCTCCGAACCTGTAGGGTCTACACATAAGGTTCGGTGGCGCTAGGGTTGTATGAATATGAGTATGCAGCAAACCGAATGTTGTTGAGTCCGGATGAGATCCGAACGTCCACGAGGAGTTCGGAATGGTCGGGAGGTAAAGAATTATATATAGGAAGTGCTGTTTTGACCATCGGGAAAGTTTGGGGTCACGGTATTGTCTAGGACCACCAGATTGTATGCAGGACCACGGGAAGGGTCCGGGGTCCACCGGGTGGGGCCACCTATCCCGGAGGGCCCCGTGGGCTGAAGTGGGAGGGGAACCAGCCCCTAGTGGGCTGGTGCGCCCCCCCTGGCCCCCCCTGCGCCTAGGGTTGGAACCCTAGGGTGGGGGGCGCACCACTTGCCTTGGGGGGCACTCCACCCCCCTGGCCGCCGCCTCCCTTGGGAGATTGGATCGCCAGGGCCGGTGCCCCCCCAGGGGGGCCTATATAAAGGAAGGGGGGAGGGAGGGCAGCCGCACCCCTGAGTCTTGGCGCCTCCCTCCCCCTGCTACACCTCTTCCTCCTCCATGATGGCTTGGCGAAGCCTGGGAACCTGCTACATCCACCACCACGCCGTCGTGCTCTTTGGATCTTCATCAACCTCTCCTTCCCCTTGCTGGATCAAGGCGGAGGAGGCGTCACGCTGACCGTACATGTGTTGAGCGTGGAGGTGCCGTCCAGATTCGGCGCTAGGATCTCCGGTGATAGGATCACGGCAGAGCGACTCCCTCAACCCCGTTCTCTTGAACGCTTCCGCACGCAATCTACAAGTGGTATGTAGATGCAGCTCTCTCTCTCGTTGCTAGATGAACTCATAGATTGATCTTGGTGAACGTAGGAAAATCTTTATTTTATGCAACGTTCCCCAACAGTGGCATCATGAGCTAGGTCTATGCGTAGTTCTCTATTGCACGAGTAGAACACAAATCGGTTGTGGGCGTAGATCTTGTCAACTTGCTTGCCACTGCTAGTCTTTTCTTCCTTCAGCGGTATTGTGGGATGAAGCGGCCGGACCGACCTTACACGTGACGCTTACGTGAGACAGGTTCCACCGGCCCGACATGCACTAGTTGCATAAGGTGGCTAGCGGTGTCTGTCTCTCCTACTTTAGTTGGGCGGATTCGATGAAAAGGGTCCTTATGAAGGGTAAATAGAAGTTGACAAAATCACGTTGTGGTTATTCGTAGAGTAAGAAAGCGTTCTTGCTATAACCCAATTGCAGCCACGTAAAGATGCAACAACAATTAGAGGACGTCTAACTTGTTTTTGCAGCAATTGTCATGTGATGTGATATGGCCAGGAGTTGTGATGAATGATGAATGATATATTGTGATGTATGAGATCATGTTCTTGTAATAGGAATCACCACTTGCATGTCTATGAGTATGACAACCGGCAGGAGCCATAGGAGTTGTCTTAATTATTGTATGACCTGCGTGTCAATGATTTAACGCCATGTAATTACTTTACTTTATTACTAAACCGTTAGCTATAGTAGTAGAAGTAATAGTTGGTGAGAAACTTCATGGAGGCACGATGATGGAGATCATGATGATGGAGATCATGGTGTCATGCCGGTGACGAAGATGATCATGGAGCCCCGAAGATGGAGATCGAAGGAGCTATATGATATTGGCCATATCATGTCACTACTTTATATAATTGCATGTGATGTTTATTATGTTTTATGCATCTTGTTTTTCTTAGAACGGCGGTAGTAAATAAGATGATCCTTATAATAATTTCAAGAAAGTGTTCCCCTAAGCGTGCACCGTTGCTAAAGTTAAATGGATTTCAAGCACCACTTGATGATCGGGTGTGATAGATCCTTACGTTCACATACAATGGGTGTAAGACAGTTTTACACATGCATAAACACTTAGGGTTAACTGGACGAGCCTAGCATGTACAGACATGGCCTCGGAACACAAGAGACCGAAAGGTCGAACATGAGTCGTATGGAAGATACGATCAACATGGAGATGTTCACCGATGATGACTAGTCCGTCTCACGTGATGATTGGACATGGCCTAGTCGACTCGGATCATGTAACAGAGGGATGTCAATCCGAGTGGGAGTTCAAATAATTTGATTAGATGAACTTAATTATCATGAACTTAGTCTAAAATCTATGCAAAATATGTCTTGTAGATCAAATGGCCAACGCTCATGTCAACATGAACTTCAGCGTCTCTAGAAAACCAAGCTTTGAAAGATGATGGCAGCAACTATTCGGACTGGGTCCGAACACGAGATCATCCTCATAGCTGCCAAGAAAGCATATGTCCTAGAAGGACCGCTAGGTGAAGCACCCATCGAGAGAACCAAAGGCGTTATGAGCGCTTGGCGATCACGTCTTGATGATTACTCCCCGTTCGATGCGGCATGCTTCTGACTTAGAACCGGGGCTCCAAAAGCGTTTTGAGCAACACGGAGCATATGAGATGTTCGAGGAGCTGAAAATGGTTTTCAAGCTCATGCCGGGTCGAGAGATATGAAGTCTCCGACAAGTTCTATAGTTGTAAGATGGAGGAAAATAGTTACATCGGTGAGCACATACTCAAAATATGCAGGTTGCACAACACTTTGTCGGTGGAGATCAATCTCGAGACGAGGCGGTCATTGACAGAATCCTTGATCGCTCCCACCAAGCTACAAGAGCTTTGTGATGAACTACAATATGCAGGGGATGGTGAAGACCATTCCCGAAGTATTTCCTATGCTAAAGTCAGTAGAGGTTGAAATCAAGAAAGAACATCAAGTGTTGATGGTCAATAAAACCACTAAGTTCAAGAAGGGCAAGGGCAAGAAGAACTTCAAGAAGGGGCGGCAAGGAGGTTGCCGCGCCCGATAAGCAAGTTGGGAAGAAGTCAAAGAATGGACCCAAGCACGAGGTGAGTGCTTTTATTGCAAAGGGAAAGATCCTTTGGAAGCGGAACTGCCCCAAATACTTAGCGGAAAGAAGGCCCGCAACACCAAAGGTATATTTGATATACATGTGATTGATGTGTACCTTACCGATTACTCGTAGTAACTCTGGGTATTTGATACAGGTGCCGTTGCTCATATTTGTAACTCACAGCAGGAGCTGCGGAATAAGCAGGAAGCTGGCGAAGAAGGGCGAGGTGACGATCTTGGCGTCGGGAATGGTTCCAAAAGGTCGATGTGATCGCCGTCGGCACGCTACCTCTACATTTACCTACGGGATTAGTTTTAAACCTCAATAATTGTTATTTAGTGCCAAGTTTGAGCATGAACATTGTATCAGGATCTCGTTTAATACGAGACGGCTACTCATTTAAATTCGAGAATAATGGTTGTTCTATTTATATGGGAGATATGTTTTATGGTCATGCCCCGATGGTCAATGGTTTATTCTTAATGAATCTCGAACGTAATGTTACACATATTCATAGTGTGAATACCAAAAGATGTAAAGTTGATAACGATGTTCCCACATACTTGTGGCCTTTGCCATATGGTCACATCGGTGTCAAGCGCATGAAGAAGCTCCATGCTGATGGACTTTTAGAGTCTCTCGATTATGAATCATTTGACACATGCGAACCATGCCTCATGGGAAAAATGACCAAGACTCCGTTCTCCCGAACTATGGAGCGAGCAACCAACTTATTGGAAATCATACATACTTATGTGTGTGGTCCAATGAGCGTTGAGGCTCGCGGAGGATATCGTTATGTTCTCACTCTCACTGATGACTTAAGTAGATATGGGTATGTCTACTTGATGACACACAAGTCTGAGACCTTTGAAAAGTTCAAGGAGTTTCAGAATGAAGTAGAGAATCAACGTGACGAAAGATAAAATTCTTACGATCAGATCGTGGAGGAGAATATTTAAGTCACGAATTTGGTACACACTTAAGAAAATGTGGAATCGTTTCACAACTCACGCCGCTTTGGAACACCTCAAGCGTAACGGTGTGTCCGAGCGTCGTGTCGCACTCTATTGGATATGGTGCGATCTATGATGTCTCTTACCGATTTACCGCTATCATTTGGGGATCGCTCTAGAGAAAGCTACATTCACTTTAAATAGGGCACCGTCTAAATCCGTTGAGGCGACACCGTATGAATTATGGTTTGGGAAGAAACCTAAGCTGTCGTTTCTAAAAGTTTGGGGATCACGATGCTTATGTCAAGAAACTTCAACCTGAAAAGCTCGAACCCAAGTCGGAAAATGCGTCTTCATAGGATACCCCAAGGAAACCATTGGGTATACCTTCTACCTTAGATCGAAGGCAAGATCTTTGTTGCCAAGAACAGATCCTTCTGGAAAAGAGTTTCTCTCGAAAGGAGTAAGTGGGAGGAAAGTAGAACTTCGAGGAAGTACTACCTCTTGAACCGGAAAGTAGTGCAGCTCAGGAAAATGTTCTGTGGTGCCTACACTTCTTGGAGGAAATGAATGATGATGATCAAGGTACTTTGGATCAAGTTTCTCTTGAACTTCGTGGAGTCCACAAGGACACGTTCCACACCAGAGTGGTATGGCAACCCTGTCCTGGAAATTATGTTGTTAGACAACGGTGAACCTTCGAACTATGAAGAATCGATGGCGGGCCCAGATTCCAACAAATGGCTAGAAGCCATGCAGTCCGAGATAGAATCCATGTATGAAAACAAAGTATGTACTTTGGTGACTTGCCGATGATCGGCGGCGATAGAAAACAAATGGATCTTTAGGAAGAAGGCGAGCGGATGGTAATATTACCATCTATAAAGCTCGACTTGTCGCTAAGGGTTATCGGCAAGTTCAAGGGTTGACTACGATGAGACTTTCTCTCCGTGGCGAAGCTTAAGTCCGTCCGAATCATGTTAGCAATTGCCGCATACTATGATTATGAGATATGGCAGATGGACGTCAAAAGCGACATTCCTTAATGGTTATCTTAAGGAAGAGCTGTATATGATGCGGCGGAAGGTTTTGTCGATCCTAAGAATGCTTGACAAGGTATGCAAGCTCGGCGATCCATTTATGGGCTGGTGCAAGCATCTCGGAGTTGGAACATTCACTTTGATGAGATGATCAAAGCGTTTGGGTTTATCACGAGACTTATGGAGAAGCTGCGTTTACAAGAAAGTGAGTGGGAGCTCTGTGGCATTTCTCATATTATATGTAGATGACATACTTTTGATGGGAAATGATATATAATTCTTGGACAGCATCAAGGCCTACTTGAATAAGTGTTTTTCAATGAAGGACCTTGGAGAAGCTGCTTACATATTAGGCATCAAGATCTATAGGGACAGATCGAGATGCCTCATTGGTCTTTCACAAAGCACATACCTTGATAAGATTTTGAAGAAGTTCAAAATGGATCAGTCCAAGAAAGGGTTCTTGCCTATATTGCAAGGTGTGAGATTGAGCTCGGCTCAATGCCCGACCACGGCAAAAGATAAAGAAGAGATGAGTGTCATCCCCTATGCCTCTGCCATAGGATCTATTATGTATGCCATGTTGTGTACCAGACCAGATGTAAACCTTGGCGTAAGTTTGGTAGGTAGGTACCAAAGTAACCCCGGCAAGGAACACTGGACATCGGTCAAGAATATCCTAAAGTACCTGAAAAGGACAAAGGACATGGTTCTCATTTATGGAGGTGACGAAGAGCTCGTCGTAAAGGGTTACGTCGACGCTAGCTTCGACACAGATCTGGATGACTCTAAGTCACAAACCGGATACGTGTTTATGTTGAATCGTGGAGCAGTAAGCTGGTGCGGTTGCAAGCAGAGCGTTGTGGCGGGATCTACATGTGAAGCGGAGTACATGGCAGCCTCGGAGGCAGCGCATGAAGCAATATGGATGAAGGAGTTCATCACCGACCTAGAGTCATACCCAATGCGTCGGGGCCGATCACTCTCTTACGTGACAACCTTTGGAGCTATTGCCCTTGCCAAGGAGCCCAGGTTTCACAAGAAGACCAGGCACATCAAGCGTCGTTTCAACTCCATCCGTGAAAATGTTCAAGATGGAGACATAGATATTTGCAAAGTACATACGGATCTGAATGTCGCAGATCCGTTGACTAAACCTCTTCCGCGAGCAAAACATGATCAACACCAGAACTCTATGGGTGTTCGATACATCACAATGTAACTAGATTATTGACTCTAGTGCAAGTGGGAGATTGTTGGAAATATGCCCTAGAGGCAATAATAAAAGGATTATTATTATATTTCTTTGTTCATGATAGTTGTCTTTTATTCATGCTATAATTGTATTATCCGGAAATCGTAATACACGTGTGAATACTTAGACCACAACATGTCCCTAGTGAGCCTCTAGTTGACTAGCTCGTTGATCAAACAGATAGTCATGGTTTCCCGACTACGGACATTGGATGTCGTTGATAACGGGATCACATCATTAGGAGAATGATGTGATGGACAAGATCCAATCCTAAGCATAGCACAAGATCGTGTAGTTTGTTTTGCTAGAGCTTTTCCAATGTCAAGTATCTCTTCCTTAGACCATGAGATCGTGTAACTCCGGACACCGTAGGAGTGCTTTGGGTGTACCAAAGCGTCCTGGCGTAAGCGGGTGACTATAAAGGTGCACTACGGTATCTCCGAAAGTGTCTACATTGGGTTGACCGCGGATCGAGAATGTGATTTTTCACTCCGTTATGACGGAGAGGTATCCTTGGGCCCTTTCGGTAGTCCATCATCATAATGAGCTCAAAGTGACCAAGTGTGCGGTCACGGGATCATGCATTACAGTCTGAGTAAAGTGACTTGCAGTAGCGAGATTGAACGAGGTATTGGGATACCGGCGATCGAATCTTGGGCAAGTAACATACCGTTGACAAAGGGAATAGTATATGGGGTTGCTTGAATCCTCGACATCGTGGTTCATCGATGAGATCATCGAGAGTGTGTAGGAGCCAACATGGGTATCAGATCCCGCTGTTGGTTATTGATGGAGAGCCGTCTCGGTCATGTCTACATGTCTCCCGAACCCGTAGGGTCTACACATAACGTTCGGTGGCGCTAGGGTTGTATGAATAAGAGTATGCAGCAAACCGAATGTTGTTTGGAGTCCGGATGAGATCCGGACATCACGAGGAGTTAGGAATGGTCGGGAGGTAAAGAATTATATATAGGAAGTGCTGTTTAGGCCATCGGGAAAGTTTAGGTCTCCGGTATTGTCTGGGACCACCGGAAGGGTCTCGAGGGTCCACCGGTGGGGCCACCTATCCGGAGGGCCCGTGGGCTGAAGTTGGAGGAACCAGCCCCTAGTGGGCTGGTGCGCCTATGGGCCCCTGCGCCTAGGGTTGGAAACCCTAGGGTGAAGCACCAGCTGCCTTGGGGCACTCCACCCCCCTGGCCGCCGCCCCCCTTGGGAGATTGGATCTCCAGGGCCGGCGCCCCCCAGGGGGGCCTATATAAAGGAGGGAGGAGGGAGGGCAGCCGCACCCCTGAGTCTTGGCGCCTCCCTGCCCCTGCTACACCTCTTCCTCCTCCCTTGATGGCTTGGCGAGAAGCCCTGGGAACCCTGCATCCACCACCATGCGTCGTCTTCTTGGATCTTCATCAACCTCTCCTTCCCCTTGCTGGATCAAGGCAGGAAGAGGCGTCCACGCTGACCGTCACGTGTGTTGAGCAGCGGAGGTGCCGTCCATTCGGCGCTAGGATCTCCGGTGATAGGATCACGACAGAGCGATCGCCTCAACCCCGTTCTCTTGAGCGCTTCCGCGCATAATCTACAAGTGGTATGTAGATGCATCTCTCTCTCGTTGCTAGATGAACTCATAGATTGATCTTGGTGAACGTAGGAAAATTTTTATTTTATGCAACGTTCCCCAACACTATATGGGTGGGAGATCGAGGGAGTGCGTGCGCGATAGAAAGATGCCCCGAGAGAAATCGAGATAGACCATGCACATGTTTGTGATGGAGACTAAGATTAGCTAGTCATATACATATATGGGGGACTGTGTGTGCCTTACAATTGAGTGAGAGACCATCATACTTGGCTAGCTGGGCATGAGATTGTGTGTGTGTGTGTGCGTGTGAGATGGAGAGAGAACTATGGAGAGAGATAGAGTTTTAGATGGGCCTATCGAGTGCGAGTGAGATATGCATGTGTATGTGTGACCTGTGGATGGAGAGTTTGAGAGAGGGGGGGGAAGAGCTCAGGGCGACATAGTGGTGCGTGAGAGAGTTACTGCAAAGAGCCAAGGAATTTGTGTGCGTCACGATGAGTGCACCCAAGATATCTGGCTTGGACTAGCTAGAGTATCATACATAGTGTGCGAGAGAGACCTATAGATGGTGTATATATGAATGCGGACTAGAAAGACCCCCCCCCACACACACAGAGAGAGAGAGAGAGAGAGAAAGGGAGAGGGACCAACAAGGTTGAGGGAATCCTAGATTAAGGGGTGTCCGGATGGCCGGACTCCCGGACTATGAAGATACAAGATTGAAGACTTCGTCCAGTGTCCGGATGGGACTTTGCTTGGCGTGGAAGGAAAGCTTGGCGATACGATATGAAGATCTCCTCCCACTGTAACCGACTCTGTGTAACCCTAGCCCTCTCCGGTGTCTATATAAACCGGAGAGTTTTAGTCCGTAGGACGAACAACAATGATACCATAGGCTAGCTTCTAGGGTTTAGCCTCTCGATCTCGTGGTAGATCCACTCTTGTACTACCCATATCATCAATATTAATCAAGCAGGAGTAGGGTTTTACCTCCATCGAGAGGGCCCGAACCTGGGTAAAAACATCGTGTCCCTTGTCTCCTGTTAACATCCGCCTAGACGCACGATTCGGGACCCCCTACCGAGATCCGCCGGTTTTGACACCGACATTGGTGCTTTCATTGAGAGTTCCTGCGTGTCGTCACGCTTAGGCCCGATGGCTTCTTGATCATCAACCACGCGACACGGTCCAGGTGAGACTTTTCTCCCGGACAGATCTTCGTATTCGGGCGGCTTGACCGCGGGCCAACTCACTTGGCCATCTGGAGCAGATCGGAAGCTACGCCCGCCATCGAGTCAGGTTTGGAAGCTTAAACTACACGGCCGACATCATGGGGACTTGATCTTGACAGATTCGAGCCACGGCGGCAGCGTCGCCTTGTCTCGATGGGCATGATCTATCTACGCCGCCGGACGGCGCCAGAGTGCTGAGGTGTCCGCTCCGACCATTAGTTCGAGCGCCATTGCGCCGATCGAGGCCAGACGGTTGACGCCGCTCGAGCCGCAACCTCTACGGCGATAGAGCCGAATACCAGCCTTGTCCTTTGCAAGGCCCGTGACTCCAAGGTGCCGGACTCCGTTCCGGACTCCGAATATTCCGCACCCCCTCCGATCGAACCCGATTGGGCTCCGATCATGGAGTTCACCGCTGCGGACGTCTTTCAGCACTCGCCCTTTGGCGATATCCTGAACTCCCTAAAGTCTCTCTCTTTGTCAGGAGAGCCCTGGCCAGACTATGGTCAGCAGGGTTGGGATGCGGACGACGGAAAAATTCGAAACCCACCCACCACCCACTTTGTAGCCACTGTCGACGATCTAACCGACATGCTCGACTTCGACCAAGACATCGGCCAGTATGGACGCCCGATGAAGGGCGACCAAGAACCAGCACCTATAGAGACGCTGGAAGGCCACCTCGTCATACGATGTATACATGGTGGACACACCTAAAAGAAATGACAACGAGGATCAAAAGGGCGCAACCAGGGATCGCTCCCTCGAAAAACAGTCAAAGCGGCAGCGTAAGCGCCACGCCAAGCCCCACCTGGACAGAGACCCAGCCATAGAGGAGGGCGAATCAACGGAAGACGAACATGCCATCGAGCAACCGTCCAAATAGGGCGGACAATCCGAACAACCCATCCCCAGGAAAGATAATAGTCCGGACAACCTCACGCCGGACAAATTGCTGGAACATCAGAACCTCCACCAAAGGCTCGTTGCCACTGCACGTAGCCTGAAAAACCAGAAGCGGAGTCCTGGATTAGGGGTGTCCGGATGGCCGGACTATGACCTTTGGCCGGACTCCCAGACTATGAAGATACAAGATTGAAGACTTCATCCCGTGTCCGGATGGGACTTTCCTTGGCGTGGAAGGCAAGCTTGGCGATACGATATGAAGATCTCCTCCCATTGTAACCGACTCTGTGTAACCCTAGTCCACTCCGGTGTCTATATAAACCAGAGAGTTTTAGTCCGTAGGACGAACAACAATCATACCATAGGCTAGCTTCTAGGGTTTAGGCTCTCTGATCTCGTGGTAGATCAACTCTTGTACTACCCACATCATCAAATTAATCAAGCAGGATTAGGGTTTTACCTCCACCGAGAGGGCCCGAACCTAGGTAAAAACATCGTGTCCCTTGTCTCCTGGTACCATCCGCCTAGACGCACAGTTCGGGACCCCCTACCCGAGATCCGCCGGTTTTGACACCGACAGACGTACTGAGGGATCTGCTAGAGCGAGCAGTTATATCAGAGGAGCACCGCACTTTAATGAGTACGGTGATTGAAAAGATCTCGTCCGCCGAAAGCGGATTGCATGAAGCTTTTACGAGTCTATTGACAGGTTTTGAGGTACGCGAAATGATGTGCATTTTTGACAGTACCGCGCATTTTTAGATGCACCCTGTGTAGATAGTAGCCCCTGAGACTCTGGGTGCTGTCGAAGACGACGGTGCGCAGAGGATCATAGTCCCCGGAATTGTCTTGCTGCCTTAATATGCAGGTGGCGAAGTGTCTGGTGGCCAGCCGGACTGATGAGTTTGCCGAGTTAAAGCGGTAGCTTGACGTGGCAGATGCCGACATCGAACTTGTCAACAAGCGGCTTGACGAAGCATAAGGTATGTAATTCATGCGGCAACACGTGTGGAGAGGAGCAGGATGCCAGTATCTAAAGACGTGTATTAATGCAGACGGAGCTGCGGCCGTGGAGAACCTTCGGGCGGAACTTGCCCGAGCCAAGGAACAAGCCAGGAAGAGTGATGCGGCTGCCCTAAAGGCAATCGAGGAGCTGAAAGCCGAACAGGCTGCTCACTGCCAAAGCAAGGAGGAAATGGCCAAGATGGCTGTGGAATTGAAGAACGCCGTGGACCGTTGCAAGCTTCTTGAAAAGGAAGATCAAGCGAAGAGGACATACCTGGAGAAGGCCATGATGGCGGCCAAGGATACCCGCTCCGCAATGAGAGCACTGATGGAGGAGCTGCGCCAAGCCAGAGGTATCACGGCTGGGAAGCCCTATATGCTGCGGATGAAGTTCGGAGAACCTATATATGCTCCTTTGGACCGGTTGTGGAGTTCTGCGGACGCATATCTGGATTTAGCGGCGAGTACTGCCGATGCGGCCGAACACTTGCGAGATCAAAAAGATCGGGAAGTGGAAAAGCTGTTCTGGTCGCAATTTATCGATCCAGAGCGTCCGCTTCCATTGACTGATCGGCTGGCCGAATGGGCCGAGCTGAATAGATTGTCCGGACTCGCCATGAGGTATGTTGTGGAACATCTGTGGCCGGAAAGGCCAAAGCCGAATAGTTATTTTAGTTTGGTGCAGCAGTTCCTTGGTGCAGTGTCGTATATCAACGCGATGAAGAGGTCGGCGTGCATAGAGGGTGAGCAGATGGCCCTTGCCCGTGTGAAGACGTACTGGGCGGAGATGGAGGCCACCACCATTGCAGCCCAAGATTCGGAAGAAAGCTGAGTACCTGCTGAGCATTACTTTCGAGAAGTTCTTGAGGGCGCTCGTGCAATAGAGGCGTAGTGCTAGAAGAATATTATGTTTTAAGGACATGTATTCCCATTGACAAACAATGTTTTGCTGAATTGTAAAGGCTATTTTATACTTTTGCCTGAAAGAATTATAATACCTCCTGTGCGGCCGTTCTATGTATATATGTATATAACCTGAAAGATGGCAGTCGTTAAATTTCACGCATATAATGCGGGGTGCTTTCGCATGAAAGACGCATGTTCACACTTGATCCAACGTCTTGGTCCATTAAGGAGGTGATAGCGCAGCGAGCTAGGCAATCGGACTATAATGCTTTAACACTTTCACTTAGCCATAGGAGTTTGACAGTGGGGCTACGATATAGCCCTTGGTGGCTCCGCGCTCATCCGAATTCGGGGCGTGTACATGCCTGGCCAGGAAACGGCCCTTCGTTAAGGCGGAGGAATCCCGAAGATTCTGCTAGGTTATCGAGTGGTTGACCAGTCTCACGCTATATCATGACAGTTAGTTTTCGGCTTTCTCTACTGAGGTGCTCACCCGGGTGAACCAGGGAACAATCGCAGTAGTTCTCCTGGTGCCGCCTTAGCCAATAGAGCGGAACGTAAGGCAGCAAAACACACGAGCCGGGCAAACCCAACATTTGACCAAAGACATGATTCGGAGCTGATGCATATAAGGCCAAACTCGCGACGCCGAACACTCCCTAAGGTATTCGGTCTTTATGATTTAAACCGGGCTAAATAATGCCCTTTGTTATAAGCCCCTAGTGTCCAGGTACATGCAATATTTTGACGTGGCCACATGCCAAGACGCCAGCCTCCTTCTCAGTTGTGATGAGAATCCGGGGGATGTGTATCAACAAGAGACAGTAAAAAAGGTTTACGCAGGGCCTTAATCTAAAAAGAATCCTTAGAACGGGTCCCTGCTGCACGTCTGCGCATGTGTCTCCGTTGTGCCGTGTCCTGGACGGGTGTAGCATGATGTTCATCTATAAAAGAGAGGAACTTTAGTTGAAAAGTAGTCGTGCAAAAAGGTAGGTTATACTAAATAAACCATATATAGGTCAAGATGAGAGAAGCTGAGTCAAATTGCCGCGTTGAGCCCCTTGTATTATTATAGGGGTATGGCCATCAAACCTGCATCAATTATATATAGCCACACCGGACTCGTCTAACCGCGTCTGTGGTCTTAACGACCTGTGGGATGCTCTATTTGGTGAGGCCGTCTAGTGTGTGGCTGACAAGGCAGCCACACGGTGCTCCGCGCGCAAGGAGCCCTCAATACTTCATTTTACTGTAATGATGCCGCGTGGACCGGGCATCTTAAGGGTGAGAGAAGCGTAATGTGGTATTGCGTTAAAACGAGCGAAAGCTTTGCGTCCGAATAGTGCTTGATAGCCATTTTGGAATGGAGCGATGTGAAAGGTTAACTTTTCGCGTCGGAAGTTATCGGGGAAGCCGAATATAACCTCTAGTAGCAACGATCCCTTGCAATGGGCTTCTGGGCCTGGCGTTACTCCTTTAAAGGTATTATTGCTATGGCCAATTTATGTTGGGTCAATCCCCATTTTGCGGACTGCGTCCTGATATATCAGGTTTAAACTACTGCTGCCATCCATCAGTACTCGTTTAAACTGGTATGCGTCGATTATTGGGTCGAACACCAAGGCAGCCCATCCTGCCTGCCGGATACTGGCCGAGTAATCCTGATGGTTGAAGGTGATTGGTTGGGACGACCCAAGGGTGGCTCCTTGATAACGGATCACGGGCGCGTGTGTCTATCAGCGCCGCTTTGTTTCTCCCCCTTGTCACGTGTAACACGTTTACTGTTTTGACTTCTTGTGGGAATTTCTTCTGTTCCCCAGTGCTTTGTTTGCGGGGTTCGTCCTCGTCTTCACTTGGTGTATCCAGCCCCTTGTGTTCGGTGTTGAGTTTTCCGGACTGCTTGAAGACCCAGCATTCTCTATGGGTATGATTTGCAGGTTTACTAGGGGTGCTGTGGATCTGACATATCTTGTCGAGAATCTTGTTTAGGCTGGACAGTTCGTACTTGTTGCCTTTTGGGGCAGCTTTTGCCGACCCGGCCGAGAGCTTTTGAATCCGGCGTTTACCGCCGTGCTCTTCGGGCTGTCTTATTTATTTCGGCGCTTGTTTATGCTGCGTCGTGGCTTCCCATTTTCGTCCTTGACTTCGGATGTACTTGGGTCCCTGGTGCTACATCGGGCTAACCAGTTGTCCTCGCCCGCGCAAAAGCGGGTCATGAGGCTTGTTAATGTCGGCCATTGTTCTCGGCTTTTCTTGGCGAGGTGTCTGTGAGCCATTCGTCTCGAGCGCTGTGTTTGAAAGCTGCTAAGGCTTCACGTCCGGACGATCGACTATTTGGTTCTTTAGTGAGAAACCTGTTCCAAAGCTTTCGGGCTGACTCTCCGGCTATTGAGTTATATGACTTAAATCGTCGTGCATCCGGTGGTCGGACATAGGTCCCTTGGAAATTTGCGGCGTCCTCGAGCTCTTCCCAACTTCCAATGGTGTTTTCGGGAAGGCTTTTAAGCCAATGCTGGGCTGGCCCTTTGAGCTTGAGGGGTAAGTACTTGATGGCGTGGAGATCGTCTCCTCGAGCCATGTGGATGTGGAGGATATAGTCCTCAATCCAGATCCCAGGGTCTATCATTCCGTCATATGCCTCTATGTTTACGGGTTTGAATCCCGCTGGAAATTCATGGTGTGGCACCTCATCGGTGAAACATAGGGGGTGTGCGGCACCCCTGTATTTGGGTGTACCGTGGTGTTCGGAATTTTGTGGTAATGCATTGCGTGCTGGAGCGCGCTGTCTTGGCCGATAAATGGATCTAGTTGGGTCGTCCTTTTGGTGCGAGTTCTCGCGTGGATCGGGTGGCTGTTTTGTTTTTTGGTTGCGGGGGCTTTAGGGCATCATCGTCGAATTCAGGTAGCAACTTTCGCTTTGGGTAGCTCTTTATATGGCGACTGTCGCCATACTTTTCCGTGTTGTTGAGTTCTTTACTCCATCTGCTTCTAAGTGTATCTTGCGCAGCCTTGAGTTTTCGTTTCTTCTTTTTCAGGCTCCGTGCAGTGGCGACAAGCCTTTGATGGAGATTATGCTCTTCCAGGTTTTTGTCCGGTGTGATATCATCCGGACTATTATCTTCGCCGGAGACGGGTTGTTCGGTTTGATTCTCCGTGTTGCCGTGGTCGGACGGTGGATCGGTGCCGTGTTCGCCGTCCGCTGGCTCATCCTGCTCCATCGCTGGGTGTGTATGATCGCTGTTTCTTCCGAGGCGGGATTTGGAGCGGCGCTTACGCCGCTGCCTTGACTGCTTCTCGAGGGAACGATCCTTCGCTGCATTCTTCCGTTCCTCGTCGCTATTTTCCTTTGGTGTGTCCACCATGTATATATCATATGATGAAGTGGGTGTCCAGTGCCCTGTGGGTAGTGGTTCCTGTTCGTCTCCTGGATTGTTGTCCATACCGTCGATGTCTTCGGAATCGTAGTCGAGCATGTCGGTCGAATTATCAACAGTGGCTATCAAGTGGGTGGTGGGTGGGCGTCGAGTTTCTTCGTCATCCGCATCCCAATCCTGACGGACATAGTCCGGCCAGGACTCTCCTGATAAGGAGAGAGACCTTAATGAATTCAGTATGTCGCCGAAGGGCGAGTCCTGAAAGATATCCGCGGAGGTGAACTCCATAATCGGCGCCCAGTCGGTTTCGCCAGGCACGGGCGCAGGCGGTTCGGAGTCCGTGGCCGAAGATGAATCCGGTGGTTCAGAGTCACGGCTCTCGTGGAAGGTAAGGTTGGTATCCGGCTTGATCGCCGATGAGACTGCGGCCTCTGTGGCGGGGCCTAGCCCCCCGTCCATGGAAGACGCAGTAGGCTCCGAATTGAGGGTCGGAACGGTTGCCGGTGCGATCTCCTGGACACTGTCCGACGGCAGAGCTAGATCATGCTCATCAAGACCGTGCGACGTACTAGGCATGGGCTCGAGTCCGTCGAAGATCAAGTCTCCGCGGATGTCGGCCGTGTAGTTCAAGCTTCCAAACCTGACCTGATGGCCAGGGGCGTAACTTTCAATCTGCTCCAGACGGCCGAGCAAATTGGCCCGCAGTGCAAAGCCGCCGAATACAAAGATCTGTTCGGGGAGAAAAGTCTCGCCCTGGACTGCATCGCTATCGATGATCGAAGGATCCATCAAGCCTAATGATGACGCATACGGAGGAACTCTCAATGAAAGCACCAATTTCGATTGTCAAAACCGGCGGATCTCGAGTAGGGGGTCCCAACTGTGCGTCTAGGCGGATGGTAACAGGAGACAAGGGACACGATGTTTTTACCCAGGTTCGGGCCCTCTCGATGGAGGTAAAACCCTACTCCTGCTTGATTGATCTTGATGATATGAGTATTACAAGAGTTGATCTACCACGAGATCGAAGAGGCTAAACCCTAGAAGCTAGCCTATGGTATGATTTTTGTTGGTCCTACGGACTAAACCCTCCGGTTTATATAGACACCGGAGGGGGCTAGGGTTACACAAAGTCGGTTACAATGGGAGGAGATCTTCATATCCGTATCGCCAAGCTTGCCTTCCACGCCAAGGAGAGTCCCATCCGGACACGGGACGAAGTCTTCAATCTTGTATCTTCATAGTCCAACAGTCTGGCCAAAGGATATAGTCCGGCTGGCCGGATACCCCCTAATCCAGGACTCCCTCAATCGGTGAAGCGTGTTGGTTTCCCTATGCGCACGAGTTCTGGTGCGAGATATCCAATTGCGCCAGCCACGTGGGTAGCTTTAGCGACAGTTTCATGGTCATATATCCTTGCAAGACCAAAATCGCCTAACCGTCCATTCATCTTACTATCCAATAGCACATTGCTTGCCTTTATATCTCGATGGATAACGACCTGCTCCCATTTCTCATGCAGATACAACAAGCTCGAGGCCACACCTCTGATGATCCAGTACCTCTGAGGCCAGTCCAAAACCGGGCTATTTCTATTGTAGGTACTTGTCAAGACTACCATTCTCCATGTATTCATAAACCAGGAGAAGCTCACCCTTCTGTCGCCTGTAGCCCAACAATTGTGCGATATTTCGGTGTCGAAGATGACCGATGCTTACTACCTCGGCGATGAACTCCTTTTAGCCTTGCCTTGAATTGTGTGACAACCTTTTCGCAAGCCATGATCTGCTACTAGGTTGTCCTCCGCATGGCCTTCCTATATATGTTAACCTCCTCTGCCATCCCTCCTCCCCCTCCTTGCTCTCTCTTCGCCCATCACAGATAGCAAAGGATCAAAACATCCAGACCTGGATGAAAAATTCCCGAGAAGTACGTTGTCAAGAAGGCGAGTTCCTCTAGGTATGAATATGTATGGATCTTTCTCTTCTCTAAAAGTGCAATAGTTATTAGATTAGGATCATGTTTGGTGAGCATGGGCCATCAAATTGCAAATGAAGAACACCAGTGGAGATAGTGTCAGCTATAAAAATCTCACTGCCAATACAATTGATTAATTGTAGATCTAATCAAGCAGTCCTATTAGGTGGGCCGGAACTAAAGAAAAACAGATCCTTCAGAGATTTTAGGCTAACAGTCTATTCTGGACATTGCAAGTGTGGCATACCCCTAACTTTTTAAGTGATGAACATAGTTCATTGCCTAAATTTGCATAGCCAAGCAAACTTTTTTGAATGTAATCTCACAATTATATTTGATAATTTATAGCATGCTTGATCTTGCATTTTTTGTATGTTTACCTACAAAAGTATGCATGCAATTCTGAACACTTAGTTCTCTGAAGCACATTTTATGGCAATAAAAGCATGCGTGCAATTCTGAACATGCTAGAAAACAAACAAATATAATCATCTCCTGAAGAAATATGTCATCACAGTCATAATATTAAGTCATTTCATGTAATAAAAATTGTATAAGGAGAAAATGCTTCAATGGAATAGCCTAAAATTATTCACAATGTATATGTAATACTCCAATACCAACAATATCCCAAATGAATGAATCTACATTCTCAAAAAAAATCATGTAATGACTTAATATTATGAAGCACGTGCTTATTTTGAGCTGAAGTATATGCAGATGCTACAAACACTCCAAGTATAAATCATTTAATCCTGTTTAATCATATCAATTTACTCATCTACTGTAGAAGTGAAAACTGTGCATTGAACTGACCCTTTCTGCAAGGATATTGCTAGCAGTTGCTTGACCCCTTCTTGCCCTCACTTGGATGAAATCTTGCTTTGGTGGCTGAGGATTTTGATCAACAGGCTTACTAGCACTTCTTGAATCAGCTTCAGCATCTTTTCCGAAACTACCATTCTCATAACTGGATTTATTTGCCTTGAAACGCTTTGCTTCTGCATCAGTCTGCACATTAAGATTCCAGTGAATTAGCGATTAGGATAGACAGGAGAAAGAACAATTGATCACTTGCTCTCTGCATAAGCTGTGTTGTGGGCATTTTTCTTTATTACTACAATATAACAAAAATATTGTAAACCACCTTCTGGCCTGCCAAGTCAAACAACTATTTAAACTGTCAATCGGCACGTAATTGATAGCTTGCAGACCATCACAAATCTATACTTGATGAGAATGGTAATAAGGGGCACAACACAGCTTATCAAGCCATGCTGTTGTTAATAGAAGAATTTATATCAGTGCCTTCCAGCTTCTTCACTTAAAGTTCCTTGCCGGACGATATTGTAATGTTGATCTGAGTCCAACTTCCACACAGGAAATTTGCCTTATTGAGGCTGGAAATGGCCCAAGAATCTGCATTTCAAAAAAAAAAAACACTACATATAAATCTTGTGTGGAATAATATTAGACCAATGTCGCCATTTTCCATTAGTTTTATCAGAGTGATACTTTTGCAGACATAAAGAAGCTTACACATTTATAGCATCCTGCTTCTCAGGATCTGTGTAAGCATTATTGTAGTAACGTTGAAGGATTCGATGGAACTCCTGGGATTGGGTTGCTGCCTTCCACTGCCCTCTTGGCTCACAGAAGATCTGTGGCATGCTACAATGGAGAAGTTAGACTGATCATTCAAAATACAATGTTGGATTTATATTGGCTACTGAACACTGCCTACCAATAAGACTCAAATCATTATGAAATAATGATGTTCAAGATTACAACAACAAACACTTAAAATGAGAATTAACTATAGGGTTTTTCTCAAAAACTATAATCAGTAAGCTGCAATTTCCAGAATTAAGCTGCTGCAAGCAATTTTGGGTCGGCCCTAAGTAACTGAACGATTACAGAAAATATGAATTCAACATGAGCTCCACACAACCAATGAACCAAGTAGTGCTTATTATCTGTTCTGTGTCGCTGGTAGGTATCCACGCTAGTTATAGTCGAGTCAACTCCACTTTTCTGAAAAACTGCTACACGCGCAAGAAAAAAGGAAATCCACAGATTTCCGAACCACAACAAGGAACAAAACATCTTCTCCTCGAGAGGAAAAGGCGGGGAGCAAAGGTAGACAGAGCATCGAGATGAATCGATTCGTCCAGCCGACGAGCTAGCGAGCCAGGCAGTCCATTCAGAACAGAACACGCATGCACGCGCAGATGAAGCGCAGAGTGAGGGGGGGAGGGAGGTGGTAGCAGGAAGGAGGAGGCATACCCGCACTTGTTGCAAAGCACGGCGAAGCCGCCGGATCACAATAGCCAGTCCTTCCTCCACTCGCCCACCCCTGCCGTCGTCGGGGCGGGCGTGCCGTACGCCGCGTTCATGCACCTCGCCGCCGCCCCACTGCCATCCCCGGCATGGGTCGCACGCCGACGGACGGCTCCCACTCTGATCAAGCTGCTACTGCTGCTGCTGCCCCCGCCGAAAAGGGAAAGCTCAGTCCACCTCGGCCTGCCTTGCCTCACCGCATCACCCACTCCCGCCCGAGATACGGAGAGAGGGAGGTAGGGAGGCTGGGCGCGGTGGGGGAGGCGTCGCTGGATGTGGAGATAGCAACGCACGAACGAGCGATAGGTGCATGCGGTGCGGGCAGATGCGGGCAAGCCAAGGGAAGGACAACGACAAGATGGGGAATGTTGGATGCCGCAGCTGCCTGCAAGTAGCACTACTACTACACTACATGACGGGCGGTGGGAGACTTTGCTCGCACTTGATCGCCATCGGATGAGTGGAGGAGAAGGGATGAGAGGGGGCGGCGGTGGAAGATGAGGTCGCTGGCTGTGGTGGGGAGTGGAGTGGGTGAGATCTAGAGATTGTGCGGGAATGGAGAGAGTGAGGGAGACTGGTGCTGGGATGGGTGCTTTATTTTTGAGTAATACTGTTGGGTTGCGTGCTGGTTGGGCCGTGCTGGATAGCCAATTTGGACCTTTGATCAACAACGTTTGCTCCCCGAAGAAAAAATACACTAAAGTATATATATGGATCATATAAATAAATGTTTTTATACTTATTACATATATTCAGAGTATCACAAAAATCAAAATTTTGAGAAAAGAGACATAGTATACTTGGTTTATGTTGGATTGCTTGCATGTTTTTATCTTTTGTCGGACAATCTTCCTTAGCCTATATTAAAAAAATCTCAAAAAATATAAATAAATTAAAATGATTTAAGAAATTTCAGATGACATATTATTTATATATGAACATTATAGTTGGTTGTTTGCTCCGAAAGAAATGCAACATCTTTTTTCTAATAATATGAATAACGGTTTTTCTTTTTTACAAAATAAAACAGTTGTGTTTGTTTCACTCTTATTTTTATTATATATTATATATGTTTATATGATGCAGTAGAAAATATAATTTATATTTCATCACAGATAAAAAGTGATGGGTTCCGACATACACACTGATGTAATGATGACAGGCTGGACTAAAACACCACGAGAAGAGGTATATAACTAATACTTCTTCGTCCGTGTCTTATACATGATAATACAAAATGTTTATTTTTTACATATTATTTTTTAGAATATAGGAGATATAAATATGGAATTCGGATATGCACAAAAAGAATGCATCGACAAGGGTTCTGAAGCAGCGACGCTGAAAGGGGCCAAAAATTCACCGAGTTTTTCACAACAAAATGATGTGGACGCGGTGATATCTCATAAAAACCAAAAAAGGATGTCAATTTAAATGTTATCGCACAAGGTATTCTTTTCAATGTTATTATCGAGCTTTCCTTTGTCATATTGCCTTTTGTATTCAACCAATTTGTCTAATTTTAATACTAATTTGGCTCGTTTTTGTATCATGCCGACAGACTATGTTTGTAACCCTGGAGAGATTACATTGATCGAATCAATCATGTCTGCCCCCAAGAAAACCATGTTCGTGGACATTGAAGATGCCTTATTATCAAACGACGATTTCGAATGCCTTATGAAGGATGATATATTCTTCCACGATGGTGTAAGTCCAATTGCATAAACTTTGTAAATAATAATATAAATAATATATAATATCATAAAACATAGATATAATCTAAACGTGGAATTACAGGTGATAAATGCTTAAATATATTGCATGCTGGCTCATGAACATCTACGAGACAGGGCGGGTGAAAAGGGACATATTATTAGCACGTTCGTTTCTGGTCAGATGAAAGAAGACGGAGAAAAAGACATTGACCCATCAAAATATCGTCACATCGTACAACATCATAATACTTATCTACAACAAGATATGGTTAGTATCGCCTCATTATCCATGCATATCATTATGTATTTTTTTTAATTAATCCATGTGTATAATGATTTATTATTATTTATATCTAATTGTGCCTATGACTTATATGATATTTACACCAGCTATTCGTTCTGAATAACATTCCTTGGACTCATTGGTATCTGAGAGTCGTCGATGCCAAAAAACGTGAGATTCAAGTATTGGACTCACTTGGTTCTCGGATCGAACGGAGTGACCTTTCTACTATATATGGTAACTACTATTTTTTGGTCCTCTTAACATATGTTCTGTTTGCCTTAACCCCTACTATTTTCCATATATAAAATAGTTACAAGGACTTGAAAAGCGTCTGAAACTTGGAGAACAGAGTCCGGAGTTTAACAGAGATCATAAGTGGCCCGATCTCAATGTTACAAAATGGAACGTTGTAGAACAGTTTCATGAGGCAATACAAACAGATGGGTAAGCACTTGTCACAAATTGAAAAATATTGGTACTCATGAACACAAAAATATCATATAATAGAAAATATTTATAGTAAAATGTCATAATGTATCTATTAGTTGATGCAAGCAGATGGGTATAATGAACACTATTATCTGTTCATAGCGCATCATGTGCACTGTTTATGCTAAATTATATGGAATATTGGACAACAGATGCATTAACAGATCAGCTGACCCAGGTTTTCATTTTTATACATTATCTCATCATTTTATCTCAAAATGTTATATCAATTTTGTATTTTATATCTTGCAGGAAGATATGAAACACTTTCGACGAAAATTAGCTGTCATTTTGCTCGATTCAGAACTGAATAAGCTAAAAGGATGTCCGATATACCATCAATCTGACAATGAAGAAAGTTTATCTAATTCTGATCTCGAGATCCTGGAGAATCCACCTGATGGAGTCAAATACATGAAGGAAATCTGCCCTAGAGGCAATAGTAAAGTTATTATTTATTTCCTTACTTCATGATAAATGTTTATTATTCATGCTATAATTGTATTAACCGGAAACATAATACACGTGTGAATACATAGACAAACATAGTGTCACTAGTATGCCTCTACTTGACTAGCTCGTTGATCAAAGATGGTTGAGTTTCCTAACCATAGACATGAGTTGTCATTTTGATTAATGGGATCACATCATTAGGAGAATGATGTGATTGACTTGACCCATCCCGTTAAGCTTAGCACTTGATCATTTAGTATGTTGCTATTGCTTTCTTCATGACTTATACATGTTCCTATGACTATGAGATTATGCAACTCCCGTTTACGGAGGAACACTTTGTGTGCTACCAAGCGTCACAACGTGAATCGGGTGATTATAAAGGTGCTCTACAGGTGTCTCCGAAGGTACTTGTTGGGTTGGCGTATTTCGAGATTAGGATTTGTCACTCCGATTGTCGGAGAGGTATCTCTGGGCCCTCTCAGTAATGCACATCACTATAAGCTTTGCAAGCATTGTAACTAATGAGTTAGTTGCGAGATGATGTATTACGGAACAAGTAAAGAGACTTGCCGGTAACGAGATTGAAATAGGTATTGAGATACCGACGATCGAATTTCGGGCAAGTAACATACCGATGACAAAGGGAACAACGTATGTTGTTATGCGGTTTGACCGATAAATATCTTCGTAGAATATGTGGGAGCCAATATGAGCATCCAGGTTCCGCTATTGGTTATTGACCGGAGATGAGTCTCGGTCATGTCTACATAGTTCTCGAACATGTAGGGTCCGCACGCTTAAAGTTCGGTGACGATCGGTATTATGAGTTTATGTGATTTGATGTACCGAAGGTAGTTCGGAGTCCCGGATGAGGTCGGGGACATGACGAGGAGTCTCGAAATTGTCGAGACGTAAAGATCGATATATTGGACGACTATATTCGGACATCGGAAAGGTTCCGAGTGATTCGGGTATTTTCGGAGTATCGGGGAGTTACGGGAATTCACCGGGAGAAGTATTGGACCTTATTGGGCCATACGGGAATAGAGGAGAGAGACCAAAAGGAAGGAGGAGCGCGCCCCCCCTCTAGTCCGAATTGGATAAGGGGTGCAGACCCCTTTTCCTTCTCCCTCTCCTCCTCTTTCCTTCTCTCCTACTCCGGAAAGGAAAGGGGAATCCTACTAGGACTTGGGAGTCCTAGTAGGACTCCCCACACTTGGCGCGCCCCATCTAGGGCCGGCCTCTCTCTCCCGCCTTTATATACAAGGGCAGGGGGCACCTCTAGACATAACAATTGATCTCTTGATCTCTTAGCCCTGTGCGGTGCCCCCCTCCACCATAATCCACCTCGATCATATCATAGCGGTGCTTAGGCGAAGCCACAATAGCCGGTAGCATCATCATCACCGTCATCACGCCGTCGTGCTGACGGAACTCTCCCTCGAAGCTCTGCTGGATCGGAGTTCGTGGGACGTCATCGAGCTGAACGTGTGCTGAACTCGGAGGTGCCGTGCGTTCGGTACTTGGATCGGTCGGATCGTGAAGACGTACGACTACATCAACCGCGTTGTGCTAACGCTTCCGCTTCGGTCTATGAGGTGCGTGAGACACACTCTCCTCTCGTTGCTATGCATCACCATGATCCTGTGAGCGTAGGGAATTTTTTGAAATTACTACGTTCCCAACAAAGGCATCCGAGCCTGGTTTTATGCGTAGATGTTATATGCACGAGTAGAACACAAGTGAGTTGTGGGCGATACAAGTCATACTGCTTACCGGCATGTTATACTTTGGTTCGGCGGTATTGTTGGATGAAGCGGCCCGGACCGACAGTATGCGTACGCTTACGCGAGACTGGTTCTACCGACGTGCTTTACACTGCGGTGGCTGGCGGTGTCTGCATTTCTCCAACTTTAGTTGAACTGAGTGTAGCTACGCCCGGTCCTTGAGAAGGTTAAAACAGCACTAACTTGACAAACTATCATTGTTGTTTTGATGCGTAGGTAAGAACGGTTCTTGCTCAACCCGTAGCAGCCATGTAAAACTTGCAACAACAAAGTAGGGGACGTCTAACTTGTTTTTGCAGGACATGTTGTGATGTGATATGGTCAAGGCATGATGCTATATTTTATTGTATGAGATGATCATGTTTTGTAACCGAGTTATCGGCAACTGGCAGGAGCCATATGGTTGCCGCTTTATTGTATGCAATGCAATCGCCCTATAATTGCTTTACTTTATCACTAAGTGGTAGCGATAGTCGTAGAAGCAATAGTTGGCGAGACGACAATGATGCTATGATGGAGATCAAGGTGTCGCGCCGGTGACGATGGTGATCATGACGGTGCTTCGGAGATGGAGATCACAAGCACAAGTTTATGATGGCATATCATATTACTTATATTGATTGCATGTGATGTTTATCTTTTTTTCATCTTATTTTCTTAGATCGACGGTAGCATTATAAGATGATCTCTCACTAAATTTCAAGGTATAAGTGTTCTCCCTGAGTATGCACCATTGCGAAAGTTCTTCGTGCTGAGACACCACGTGATGATTGGGTGTGATAGGATCTACGTTGAAATACAACAGGTGCAAAACAGTTGCACATGCGGGATACTCAGGTTAAACTTGACGAGCCTAGCATATGCAGATATGGCCTCGGAACACTGAGACCGAAAGGTCGAACGTGAATCATATAGTAGATATGATCAACATAGTGATGTTCACCATTAAAACTACTCCATCTCACGTGATGATCAGACATGGTTTAGTTGATATGGATCACGTGATCACTTACAGGATTATAGGGATGTCTATCTAAGTGGGAGTTCTTAAGTAATATGATTAATTGAACTTTAATTTATCA
Organism: Aegilops bicornis; assembly: GCA_021605145.1. Taxonomy (NCBI): domain Eukaryota; kingdom Viridiplantae; phylum Streptophyta; class Magnoliopsida; order Poales; family Poaceae; genus Aegilops; species Aegilops bicornis. Next base: position 545,958,629 of record CM038672.1, read on the forward strand.
TGAACTTAGTCCTGATAGTATTAGCATATCTATGTTGTAGATCAATAACTCGCGTTGTTGCTCCTTGTTTATGTTTTGATATCTTCCTAGAGAAAACTAAGTTGAAAGATGTTAGTAGAAATGATGCCAACTTGGTCCGTGATCTGAGGATTACCCTCATTGCTGCATGAAGTATTATGTCCTTAATGCACCGCTAGGTGATGAGAACTATTGCAGGAGCGGAATACAGATGTTATGAGCGTTTGACAAAAGCTCGGTATGATGACTACTTTATAGTTTAGTGCACCATGCTTTACGGCTTAGAATCGGGGCTTCAAAGACGTTTTTTGAAATGCCATGGAGCATATGAGATGTTCCAAGAGTTGAAATTAGTATTTCAGACTCATGCCCATGTCAAAAGGTATGAGACCTTTGACAAGTACTTTGCCTACAAGATGGAGGAGAATAGCTCAGCTAGTGAGCATGTGCTCACAATGTCTGGGTACTTCAATTGCTTGAATCAAGTGGGAGTTAATCTTCCAGATAAGATAGTAATTGACAAAGTTCTCTAGTCACTATCACCAAGTTACTAGAACTTCATGATGAACTATAATATGCAAGGGATAATGGAAACAATTCCCAAGCTCTTCGTGATCTTTGAAATCAACGAAGGTAGAAATCAAGAAAAGCATCAAGTGTTGATGGTTGACAAGACCACTAGTGTCAAGAAAAGGGCGAAGGGAAGAAGGGGAACTTCAAGAAGAACAACAAACAAGTTGTTACTCAGGTGAAGAAACCCAAGTCTGGACCTAAGCACGAGACTTCGGTCTTCTACTGCAAAGGGATTGGTCACTTGAAGCGGAACTGCCCCAAGTATTTGGCGGATAAGAAGGATGGCAAAGTGAACAAAGGTATATTTGATATACAGATTATTGATGTGTATTTTACTAGTGTTCGTAGCAACCCCTTGGTATTTGATACTGGTTCAGTTGCTAAGATTAGTAACTCGAAACGGGAGTTGCAGGATGAACAAAGACTAGTTAAGGGTGAAGTGATGATGTGTGTTGGAAGTGGTTCCAAGAATGATATCATCATCATCGCACACTCCCTATACTTTCGGGATTAGTGTTGAAACTAAATAAGTGTTATTTGGTGTTTGCGTTGAGCATGAATATGATTTGATCATGTTTATTGCAATACGATTATTCATTTAAATTAGACAATAATTGTTGTTCTGTTTACATGAATAAAGCCTTTCTATGGTCATACATCCAATGAAAATGGTTTGTTGAATCTCGATCGTAGTGATACACATATTCATAATATTGAAGCCAAAAGATGCAAAGTTAATAATGATAGTGCAACTTATTTGTGGTACTGCAGTTTAGGTCATATTGGTGTAAAGCGCCTGAAGAAACTCCATGCTGATGGGCTTTTGGAATCACATGATTATGAATCACTTGATGCTTGCGAACCATGCCTCATGGGCAAGATGACTAAAACTCCGTTCTCCGGAACAATGGAGCGAGCAACTGATTTGTTGGAAATAATACATACTGATGTATGTGGTCCGATGAGTGTTGATGTTCGCAGCGGGTATCGTTATTTTCTGACCTTCACAGATGATTTGAGTAGATATGGGTATATCTACTTGATGAAACACAAGTCTAAAACATTTGAAAAGTTCAAAGAATTTCAGAGTGAAGTGGAGAATCATCGTAACAAGAAAATAAAAGTTTCTACGATATGATCGCAGAAGTAAAATATTTGAGTTAACGAGTTTGGCTTTCAGTTAAAACAATGTGAAATAGTTTCACTACTCACGCCACCTGGAACACCACAGTGTAATGGTGTGTACGAACGTCGTAACCGTACTTCATTAGATATGGTGCGATCTATGATGTCTCTTACCGATCTACCACTATCTTTTTGGGCTTATGCATTAGAGACAGCTACATTCACGTTAAATAGGGCACCATCTAAATCCGTGGAGATGACACCGTATGAACTATGGTTTGGCGAGAAACCTAAGCTGTCATTTCTTAAAGTTTGGGACTGCGATGCTTATGTGAAAAAGTTTCAACATGATAAACTCAAACCCAAAGTGGAGAAGTAAATCTTCATAGGATACCCAAAAGAAATTGTTGGGTACACCTTCTATCACAGATCCGAAGGCAAGATATTCGTTGCTGAGAATGGATCCTTTCTAGAGAAGGAGTTTCTCTCGAAAGAAGTGAGTGGGAGGAAAGTAGAACTTGATGAGGTAATTGTACCTTTTCTCGGATTGGAAAGTAGCTCATCACTGAAATCAGTTCCAGTGTGCCTACACGAATTAGTGAGGAAGTTAATGATGATGATCATGAAACTTCAGATCAAGTTACTACCGAACCTCGTAGGTCAACCAGAGTAAGATCCGCACCAGAGTGGTAGGGTAATCCTGTTTTGTAAGTCATGTTACTAGACCATGACAAACCTGCGAACTATGAGGAAGCGATGATGAGCCAAGATTCCGCAAAATGTCTTGAGGCCATGAAACCTGAGATAGGATCCATGTACGAAAACAAAGTATGGACTTTGGTGGAATTGCCCGATGATCGGCAAGCCATAGAGAATAAATGGATTTTCAACAGGAAGACAGACGCTGATAGTAGTGTTACTATCTACAAATCTCGAATTATCGCAAAAATGTTTTCGACAAGTTCAAGATGTTGAATACAATGAGATTTTCTCACTTGTATCGATGCTTAAAAGTCTGTCCGAATCATGTTAGCAATTGCCGCATTTTATGAAATTTGGCAAATGGATGTAAAACCTGCATTCCTTAATGGATTTCTTAAAAGAAGAGTTGTATATGATGCAACCAGAAGGATTTGTCGATCCTAAAGGTGCTAACAAAGTGTGCAAAGCTCCAGCGATCCGTCTATGGACTGGTGCAAGCATCTCGGAGTTGGAATATACGCTTTGATAAGTTGATCAAAGCATATAGTTTTATACTGAGACTTACGGTGAAGCCTGTATTTACAAAAGTGAGTGGGAGCACTACAGCCTTTACGATAAGTATATGTGAATGACATATTGTTGATCGGAAATAATGTAGAATTTTCTGAAAAGCATAAAGGAGTATTTGAAAGGAGTTTTTCAAAGAAAGACCTTGGAGAAGCTGCTTACATATTGAGCATCAAGATCTATAGAGATAGATCAAGACGCTTGAAAAGTTTTTTCAGTGAGTACATACCTTGACAATATTTTGAAGTAGCTCAAAATGGAACAATCAAAGAAGGAGTTCTACTCCGGAAAGGAAAGGGGAATCCTACTAGGACTTGGGAGTCCTAGTAGGACTCCCCACACTTGGCGTGCCCCCTCTAAGGCCGACCTCTCCCTCCTTCCTTTATATACGGGGGCAGGGGGGCACCTCTAGACACAACAATTGATCTCTTGATCTCTTAGCCGTGTGCGGTGCCCCCTCCACCATAATCCACCTCGATCATATCGTAGCGGTGCTTAGGCGAAGCCCTGCGTCGGTAGCATCATCATCACCGTCATCATGCCGTCATGCTGATGGAACTCTCCCTCGAAGCTCTGCTGGATCGGAGTTCGTGGGACGTCATTGAGCTAAACGCGTGCTGAACTCGGAGGTGCCATGCGTTTGGTACTTGGATCGGTCGGATCGTGAAGATGTACGACTACATCAACCGCGTTGTGCTAACGCTTCCGCTTTCGGTCTACAAGGGTACGTAGACACACTCTCCCCTCTCGTTGCTATGCATCAGCATGATCCTCTGTGAGCGTAGGATTTTTTTTTTGAAATTACTACGTTCCCCAACAATACAAACGGCATAGCCCAATCCACATCATGCCCATGGATCAACGTGAAATACTTGCCGGCCTCTGTAACTACATCATCTCGACCGATGATGCCAAGTGTTTGGAGTAAGTATCTTTTATCAATATGTAATGTGCCAGTATACATTATTGTTATTCTTACCATCCAATTTTCAGGAAGGAATGAGTCCGAAGCTCGATACTCAGTCCAATGGGCTTAAGTCTCAAAAAAACTTTAGAGCATACTTAACATGGAGCAGTCTATGGACAATGATTGTTTCAACATTGCCGTGCGTATACTGGCATGTGACGAGGGAGTATTGTTCAAAGACCCTTCTATACACTACATGGATCTACAATTTTGTGTAAGTTATCAAAATTCTTCATTCAATATCATTAGTATCAACATGTTTCTAAATAATTTTTTATGCAGTCCATGATGCAGCATTCAACACAAGATCAAAAGTTCTGCAATAAGGAAACTATTTAGAAGTTGGCAATTTTGTTTGATAGCTGGCCCGGGATAGACAACAACATCTCATCATGCAAAATGATAAGTAAGGTCTTTTGTCCATTGTTTGTCATGGTTTATTGTTGTATGTAATAGCTACCACTTGTAGATTGATTTTCCATATGAATCCATCGGTCGATACATCTTGTACGTCATCGACAAGCAAGCACGTCGTGTATCTATTCTGGACCCTATTCATACAACACAATCATCGGAGATGAAAATTCTGAGGCACTTAGTGAAATTAAAAAGTTTTTCGAGGGAATCCAAAGAAGCACTCGAAATAAAGCAACCAGGATGGCATTCTGATATATCAAAATGGCAACGTTTATTTCCTAAGGGCATCTCCAGCCGCACCCCAAAAAGGCCTCCCTAGGTGATGTTTTCGCGGCCGACGGCAAAAACGCCCGCCGCCCAGAGTCCGATTTTCGCGGCACGGGCGAAAATTAGCCGGCGGACCTAGGCGAACCCGCAGACTGGAAGCGCAGGCGCCGTGGGCGAGCGGTTTTGGTGCGAAAGAGCCATGGACCAGCCGCGTCAGCGACACCGCGCCTCGGTTTCCCGCGGGGAATCAATGGCAAGGCTGCCGCCGGTCAGCCTTGCCATTGATTACTCATGGGCGGCGCGACACGAGGCGGCGTGCCGACGCCTCCCCTCCCGCGCGCGCGTACACATGGGCGCGGCGTGGCTATATAAGCCGGTGGCCTCCCTCGCCTCTGGCCACACAAGCCCTAGCCGCCGAGCTTTCCCTCTCCTGTGCGCCACCGCTGAGCCCTCCCTCTCCCTCTTCCGTGCATCGCTGTCGAGCCCTCCCTCTCCCTCTTCCATGTGCCGCCGGCGAGCCCTCCCTCTCCCTCTCCCGATGGTCGAACGATTCCCCGGAGACGAGACGGCGGCCAACGGCTTCGGCCACCGCTCGCTCCGCGAATAGGAGTCGTGGCTCCTGTTCGAGGCGAACATCCCGGCGCCGCCGGACATGCGCGCTGGGCCGACGGGGTGGAGGCTCAGCAATGGGGGAGTGCCCATTCCCTCGTTGCCCGACGCCGTGGCGCGCCCCTCCTACTTCGCCTCCGAGGTGGAGATCGTGTGCACCTCCCTCACCGACGAGCAGCTCACCCTCCCCTAGTATGCCGCCGACAACCACGCAGCTTGGGCGGCATACTTCGAGCGCCGTCAGCAGCAGAGGCTGGCGTCCACCAACGGCGCACCGGCGGTGGGCGGCCTGAAGAACAGCGAGGGGCGCCACCTATGGTGGGGCGTCCCCGGCCGCACACTCGAGGGCGTGCTGACGCACCTTGAGGGCGGCAACAACCCGCCGTTGGCATACCCCCCGGCGAGGGCGGCCGCCCCGGCCCACCGCCGACGCGACGGGCAATGGATGCCCAGGAGGTTCGGCGCCTCCTCTTCTTCCTCCTCACACTCTTCTTCCCACTCCTCCGGCTCTCCGGCGCTGCTCGGTGTCAAGGCCGAGGCCGCGGCGGAGATGCCGCTCGGCCGGCGCACTCGCAGCGTCGGCATCGTCATCAACGAGGGCAGCCGGCGCGCCTCCTCGTCGGCTCCTCCGCGCTTCGTCAAGCCAAAGACGGAGCCGGGCTCGCTGGTGAAAGACGGGCAGGTCTCCCGCCGTGAAGACGAAGCACGGCGACGTGGAGCACGACGACGACGCGGCCCTGGAATGGGCGCGCAAGGACTCCCTGAAGATGGCGAGGGCGCCCGGTCGCGCCGCGGCGTGATTCGGCAGCGCTGCGGGGCGCGGACGAAGGAGGAGTAAATGCGTTATCAAGGACGGCGACGACGACGACGCGCCGCCGCCACCAGTCCACGTTGGCGATGTCGATCAGGGGTCCACCAGGGACGGCCGCGTCAAGGAGGAGAAGGCCGCCGCCGTCGACTACTCGGCGTTCATCAATTTCTTTTTTTAGTTACATTTGCTATGTACCGCCGAACACGTCAATATATGCCAAACTTCGCCGAAATTTAGCAGTGTTTGCCGAAATTTAGCCGTGTTTAACCGAACTTCGCTGAACATTTTTTTAGAAAAATTATCGCTTGTCTGGGCGGCTCACGGGCGCTGTTGAGACCAACTCACCCCCAGGCCCTTTTTTTACGCCGACTCGCCCCCAGGCGGCGATTTTAGGCGCCACCTGGGGTCCAACGGCTGGAGATGCTCTAATTGTATTTCAACGAGCGTAGACACGTAATAAATTTAGAACAAACATTTATTTTTGTTATCACCATATTTAATACAATAACAATTTAGGAAAATGTAGTGATTTCTCAGGCTATTTTGTCTTCCATTTTATGCTATTGTGGAATAGTAAAGCCCTGGCGAAGCCGGTTTGTGCGGTGTGTATTGTGTGTTACACATGTTTTTAAACCTTCCACGTGAAGTATTCGTGCTAACTACGTATGTTGCTTTTGCGGGATGGGTATGAGTTGAGGAAGCAATTTTTATTATTATACTTGCTCAAACATCGTGCGAATGAAGCTAAAGAAAACTTGCCTGATATTGTGAGAGTATTTCTTAAGCGCATCAAGTAGATCTCAATAATTTGTAATAGATTTTTAGTTGGATCATCACTTTATATGTAAACATTGTTAATTTGCTATTTTGTTATCACTTTAAATTACAAGTTAAGTAGACTTCAACTATTATGCAATTGTAAACGTGTTATATTGTCTCTACCTATGACTATTTCAAAAGCCCGTGGCAACGCACGGGCATTCTACTAGTAAATATTGCATCTATATCAATAGACCACCTTGCGACAACTACAAGCACTGAAGCGAGCCGAAAGCGCACGGCCGTCATCGCCCCTCTCCCGTCGGAGCCAATCAAAACTTGTTGTAGTAGACAATGGGAAGTCATCGTGCTAAGGCTCCATAGGACCAGCAGACCAAAACAACAACTAACACCGAAGAAGAGACACGTTGATCAAAAGGATCCAACCCGAGACACACAAACGTAGAAGAACAAAGACCACATTAAAGTGGAGTCACCAAAGACAACCACCGACCGGATCCCGCGAGATCTGCTAGAGAAACACCTCCACACGTCCTTCGACGGTTCTAGACGCACCACCAAGACGGGGCTAGGCGGGATAAACCTTATTCCATTTTCAGGGAGCCGCCGATGTCTCGACTTCCTGAGCATGGCACAAACCGTAAGAAAACCAACAGAAACGTCTAAAAACATAAGCCTCTCTCCCACAAGGGCCAAATCCATCACGCACCCATGGCCCTAGGGCCATTAAAGACAAGGAGGACTAGCGCCGGCGCAGATTGGAGATAAAGGAACCCTACCTTTTTTCGAGGACGCGGTGGTGGGTGCGTGTCATTGCACACATGATTCGGTGGCAAGCTCCTTGTAAATATTTATATACTCTAGAATTTTCTTATTTACATACACCTAACCATAAACTATAGCCGATACCAATATATTTTTGAGACATATGATTTCAAAGCTCTCAATAAGGATATTTGAAGATACCTACATAGATATATACACAATGTCCATGCAAGTATATAAAATAAATCTAAAAATAATTCGATTGTGCGTTTCTTATTTTCCTCACAATCAGGGAGATTGATTTTAAATGTGTTTTAGGGCTTAATGTAGCGAAAGAAAACAAAATTAATGTAATTTCGATTACAAACACAGTTCAGATTTAGCACACTAGATCTTTGTTAAACAAAACCGCTATTAATATTTAGCATAATTATTATCTACTCTAATTTTGAGATTATAAAATTGAGTTATAAATAAGTATAAAAGTTCCTTGTAGTGAAATATTCGAAACAACGATGTCATTGAATGGTGATTATATGGATAAACCTAGATGTAGTTTAATATCCATCAGAGGTGGATTAGTAAACATCTCATCCATCATATTCAGCAGCACGGTTTGTTATACAATCAGATTTGTTCTTGATGGTCCCCTGGATGTCAGTTTTGTCAAGAAGTTTAATGTCCGGGGTGAGCTTACATTATCTATACCAATATAAAAAGATCCAAAGGGGCAGATACAATTAATCTCGGCCATCAAATCATGTCAATCCAACGACCTAGACTGCTTCAATGTCGAGCGTGTCACATCCCTAGTTCTGGTATGACCTAGACTAACTAGTGATGTGTGCATCATGTTTAAATTTCAATGAATTTGAAATGGGGACATGTGAAAGCCTCGGAAATCATTTCTGAAAATGACCAAGATAAAAATTGCTTCAAATAGGTCCAAGAAAATGTTCATGTTTCTCTCTGAAAATAGTTTACAGAGGTAAAACTCAAAAAAATACTTTTAGGAGCTCATAAATATCTATTTTGGGCTTTTGGAGTTAATGCAATAACTATTTGCATTGGATTTATATTTGCTATATATATAATATAAGTCCAATAATTCTGTAAATTTGTGTGGGGCTATGGAATAGCTCAACTAGCCCACACAATATTTATCAGAAACAGTAAATTTAATTTAGTTTGAAAACTAAATCGAAAACAAATTACAGAAAATAGAAAACAACAGAAACAAAAAAAGGGAACATGAGCTAACCTAGGAGCCCACTTACCTGGCAGCCCAAGTAGACGGCCCAGCCCACCAGCCGCCGTACCGTCTTCAACCTCCTGCCAGTAGGCGGGAGGCGTGTGTGCCCGACACGCTGCCACCTCCTCCACCGCCTGCTGCCCTCCTCCCGCTGGATGCCTCTCGCGAGCGCCACGCAACCCCCTGAATCCCTTCGAACTCCTACCCCGTCGCCCTCTGTCCGTGACCAGAAGTTCCGCCTCGTCTGCCTGGTCCTCTCCGTCAACGCACGCGACAGCGGGAGCCCCACAGCGTCGTCCCCGCCGCCTTCACCGCCGTTTCTGTCCGGCGATTACCGCGGTCGATTCGTCGTCGTCAGTGCATCCCCGACCTCGCTCCTGCGCCCTTAGACCTCACTGTGAGCTCTGCCGTCGATTACCCCCAACGCCGTTGCGTTTTGCTCGCCGTACCCGTCGTTCTGCCAACGCCCATAGGTCGCCGCCGCACTTGCTCATCGCCGGTAGCCTTCGGTTACCATTTGGTCACGCCTAGGTGCCCAGTAGCCCTGATAGGAACCGCGGGCCACTTCTGGCATGCTAACCCGGCCGAGCACCCGCTCAAGAGCCGTCGCCACACACCGATCGAAGCTTGATCGCCGCCGCCGACGTCGCCGCCGCCTCTGCAGACCACCCCAGCACCTCCCACCACCACCAGACGGCGCGCCGCAGTGCCAGCTTCCCAACGCGCCTAGCCGCGCGTCCTCCCGACACCAGAGCTGGCCAGACGGCCAACTCCGCCGTGCTCCGGTCATCGTCGGTGCTAACCCGCTGACTTGGCCAGATTAGTCTACCCACTAACCACCACCCAATTCACTGACTGTGGGCCCAGCCGTGTTAATCTTTAGATTAGGTTTTTATTTTAAAACGTGTTAGTTAACTGGGTCCATGATGTGTGGGACCCACTGGTTTGGATTGACCTGGGCTGGCCCGTTGACCTGCTGACGCCACTCTGACGTGCTGCTGACGCAGTAATTCATTTTCTGGAATTAGTTTAATTCTAAATAATTAGAAAACCCAGAAAAAGGCCTAAACTTCTAAATATCATAGAAAATAAACCGTAACTCCAAATGAAATAGTTAATATATGAAAAGTTATCGGAAAAATCCAAAGAATCTGTTTATGGCATTCTCATGCACGTTTGAACAACTTACAGCTACTCAATATGACAATTTGAATAATGGCATTTGAAATGTCTTATGTGGAGTTTGAATTTGAATCTAGTGTTCATACCAACTCCATTTAAATCGTTGCTAGCTGCATTAGCTCAACTCACAGCATATTGACATGTCATGATCATGCATCATATTGTTGCATTGCATTGATTGTGTTCTTTCTACATTTCTTTGGTATTTGTCCCTCTCAAGAGACGTGGTTAGGCGATGAGATCGATGACATTGATGAAGAACTATACTATCTTCAGAAGTGCCAGGCAAGCAAAACCCCCTTGTTCATTCCGATAGAATCCCACTCTCTCGCTTCTGCTCTCTTTTACTGCATTAGAACAACAACGCTTCAACTGTTACCTGCTGCGGTAGTTGAACTCTTTTCCTCTGCATGACCTGTCATTGCCACAGTAAATAGATGAGACCCACTAGCATGAGTAGGAGTTGTTTGAGCCCTGATGTGCCTACTCATTCATGCTTGTTGTCATGCCTGCTACTGCTTAGAGTTGAGTCAGGTATGATTCATCGGGTATGAATTGGAATGTGGTGACATGTCCTACTGTTGAGAGCTAAGTGTGTGAACACGATTTGGTAAAGGTAGCGGTGAGAGGCCATGTAGGAGTACATGGTGGGTTTTCTCATTGAAACCGTCCTCAGAAGCTGAGTTCTGTGTTTGTGATCCATGGACAGCTACTACCACGCATTGGAATGCTTAAGTGCCCTTCTCGACTTATTAATCGCCTTGATCTCTGTCCAGGAGTTGCAACTAGTTTCTGGTGTTTGTAGGATATGTGTTGGGGGCCGTGCCCAGCGCTGACCCTAGGGGTGGGCTATGATGCGGTAGAGACACGAGGCACGGTGTACCGGGACGCCCGTTTGGTGCCTCGGGAACCCTACTCTCATTGCCGGTGTCAAAACCGCCGGATCTCGGGTAGGGGGTCCCGAACTGTGCGTCTAGGCGGATGGTAACAGGAGACAAGGGACACAATGTTTTTACCCAGGTTCGGGCCCTCTCGATGGAGGTAAAACCCTACAATGCTTGATTAATATTGATGATATGGGTAGTACAAGAGTAGATCTACCACGAGATCAAGGAGGCTAAACCCTAGAAGCTAGCCTATGGTATGATTGTTGTTCGGTCCTACGGACTAAAACCCTCCGGTTTATATAGACACCGGATAGGTTAGGGTTACACAGAGTCGGTTACAATGGTAGGAGATCTACATATCCGTATCGCCAAGCTTGCCTTCCACGCCAAGGGAAGTCCCATCCGGACACGGGACGAAGTCTTCAATCTTGTATCTTCATAGTCTTGGAGTCCGGCCGACGCGATAGTGCGGCTATCCGGACACCCCTAGTCCGGACTCCCTCGGTAGCCTCCGAACCAGGCTTCAATGACGATGAGTCCGCGCGTTGATTGTCTTGACATTGCGAGGTGGGTTCTTCTCCAGATTCCATATACTTGTCAAATAGTGTCCGGCTTTTGATAAATGCTGCGCTCTTCGGCTTCTACGTCCAATAATGGCAATCTTCCACGTGTTTAAATGAATGCGAACAGCCTGGGTATTTTTACAATTACCCCCCTAGCCGTGCAAATGAGCCGCCCATAAAAGGGGCAAGGATCTAGATCTGAGTCACACCATCCCCCCTTTGCAAGTTTTCATCAGAGCGCCTCTGACCAAAGCCCATTCCATCATGGACAGTCGACGCGGCTCCTCTTCTCGCGCTCCCAGCCCTCAGCCAGGAAATTGGGAGAGATGCTCAGTCCCGCATAACGAGCTAGTTATACTCCAAACCAAGGGATTTCTCCCCCCAGCCTTCTTGGTTCCGGTTCGAGCCGGACTTGCCACCTACAAGGGCGGAAAGCAAGCGGAGAGCGACCCCGATCCCTCTAAAGGAGAGCGGGAGTGCTTCATCTCATAACTAGTAAGAGGCCTCGGATTTCCAATCCATCCGCTTTCTCCGGGCTCTTGGAGTTCTATGGCCTCCAATTGCACCATCTTACTCCTGCCTCCATCCTGCACATCGCGGGCTTCGTGGCCCTCTGCGAACTATTCTTGGGCGTTGAGGCTACTTTGGATTGTGGAAGAGAATATTCTGCTTGGTACCCCATTCTCATGAGGGGTCAATATATCAAGTGGGCGGAGCCGAGCTATGGCGCATCGCCGGGGCCCGATACCTATCCGGAACCTCAAAGAAGGCGTCCGAAGACTGGCCTTCGGAATGGTTTTACATGGAGGACGTTCCGCTGCCGGATCCTGTTCGGATCGGCCTTCCAGAGTTCAACAACGCTCCTCTGAAGAAGCGCCGCTGGCGTCCCTGGAGCCCCGGAGAGAGAAGATGACCAGACGTCCGTTATTTGATGAGCCGAATAAGGTTACTGGCTCATGCCGGATTGACCATGCCAGGAGTCATGGCAATCTGCATTATGAGGGGAGTGCAGCCGCTTCAATACAGAGGCTCAACGGGGAGGACGATGCCACCCGCCATGGCCGCAAAGGGCCGGAATCGGTCACCGAACTGGTGAAGACCTTATCTGCCATGTACAAAGGAGAGGAGGAGGATTTCCTCCGTCTCAACCCACTGAAGGAGTTTTATTCGAGTAATCCTCGAAGCTGGGTAAGCAAACATCTTTGCGATCTGTCCGATTCATGTTCCCGTAGTTAAATATCTCATTTTATGGTTTTTTGCGCAGCACATGCGCCGGACTGTGGAGAAGATACACAGCCCGCCCCCACAACCCGAGGATCCGGAACGATCCCTCGATCCGACCTCCGAAGAGGATCCGGATATAAAGGTGGAGTTGATCGATGGGGTATTCTACCAACTTAGTATCGACAACGCGTTGGTCGCCATTACGGCTGATTACCCCGGAATATTTCCAGCCTCACAGTAAAGGAGACCGAGATCCCAAAATCGATAACGACCCATCCATGCTTTATTTTTGATCACCGTATACCAATGGTGTTTCGTGAGGGGGTACCTTCGAGGCAGAGTCGAGTTCGAACTGCGGCTGGCCAACAAAGGGAAGTGCGCTCAGGTTAAAAAGAAGTGCAGTCCGGATCGAAACTCCGCCATAGAACGGTATGGCATGTCACCATACTCCCAGGATTGATTCCTGGAAGGCGTACTAACGCCGATATCCTTTTCAGGAAAAAGAGCGCCCGCCGGACTGAGTTCGGAGAGGTTGCCGATCGAACCTTCGCCGGACAGGCTTCAAAGCCGGGTCCGGAGGCTGAGGCGAGCACGAGACGTGCGTCAGATATTCCTCCGACAGAGGATGCCGACAGGTTGTCCGCCACCAACTCCGAGGTGGAGAGCGCCTTGAACCACAGGTGCCGCCGGACAGTTCTTCGTGACGCGTGTTTCTCCTAGGAGGCCTTGAATGCCTTTGAGTCGGGAGATGCGCACCTCCGTGCCACTCAAGATTGACTAGCCAGAGCCATGGAGCAGTATGTGAAGGACATACGGGTAAGTAATTTTGACAGTTATATATGCCAAGAGCCCCGAGACTTAAAATAGTTAGAATAACTGATTTAAGGATCATTTGTTATGCAGGATCTTACAAAAAAGAATACCCGACTGTCCCAGGAGCTCAAAGAGTGCAAAGCCCAACTTGAGGCCGCACTAGCCGCTGCAGGGGGAGCTACAGAGACCCCCGCTGGTAATACATGCTTCAATAAATAATTTAGGAAGTGCGGCGTGTGTGTAAAGCTGACAAAAACATTGCAGATGGCGCCGGACTGGATCCGGACAAGCAACAACTCTTACGCCAGTTAAAGGCTGGCGAGAGCGTGCTTACAAGGGTGCGGCAGGAGAAGAATAACCTCCAAGACGCCAACACCAAGCTGGGTGAGGAACTGAAGGACGTTCGTGCCCAGTTATCTGACTCCGTAAAGGAGAATCGGTGGCTTCGTCGCGGCATTTTCAGTAAGTGCTTGAGCGAACTTTGAAAGAGTTCGGCGAGGAAGGCGACTAACATGAACATGTATGTAGGTTTGCTCATGTGTCGCCCCCGAGGAGGAGATGCCCAATTCACGGGTGATCTCCTTCCCAATTAAGTGCCAACAGCACGAAACGAGTCCGGCGGTGATGAAAGGCATCGGCCAAGCCTTGTGGCCATCTATCTCCCCGCCTCGAAGGCATTGGGGAGCTGGCGGAGGCGGCTTCAAGGCACGGCGGGCGCTTCCGCTATGGAAGATATCGGCCTGCCGTCAAAGGCGCCCGAGGAGGCCTGGGCCATGGGGAAGACACGGTACACGAAGGCTGACCCAAACCACATGGCCGAGGTCGGACCTCTGGGGCCGGATGGGATGGAGATCCCTGTAAGCTTAGTGTACGGCCAAGTAGAATTGGCCGCCAAGTATTCCCACCAAGATTGTAAATTAGATAGCCTATTAGATGGCATTGAGGAGGAATACAATGAGTCGAATTGACTATGTAAAAATATGACATGAAAGAAATGTCTTCTAGCCGGATTGTAGATCGTTTGTCGTAGCAGACCTTTTCGCTTCAACCTCCGGACCCAATAGTCCGGAGTGTGTCCGAATACCCTCGTGGTTATATAAGAACCGTGGTATGCATGGAGACAAAGGCGTAGGGGTCATTGTTGCTTGTATGTCGAGATAAGTGCCCAACTAGTTATGCTATATTACATGGGTAGTAAGAAGCATCTTCACAGGAGAATAGTTCCATTAAGGGTTCCTTCATTTGGGGTGCATGCCCTAAAGTGCATGTCAAAGCTGCTATGAAAGCGTAAAATCATGCAGGGGCAGATGGGTAAAAGTTAAAATCATCTTTCAATTCACCGACCGAATATTCCCTTAAGAACGCTAGCTTCGGCTTCACCCAGTCTGAGGTACACATCCGCTGACCCGCGATAACAATCGCAGAGGTGCTCCCTTTACCACCTAGCTGAACAATCGGGAACGTAGGGGTAAGCACAGGAGCCAGCAACCCAGCTTGGCCAAAACTGAAGTCATATCGATGCATATAATGGCGAATAAAAGGTACATCACGGAAGTTTAACACATGTGCCGGGCATGAAGCCCGTTATAAATAAGCTTCATTAAAAAAGCCCCGGTATAATGAGTGCGGAAAAAAGCGCCAAAGCGAGCCTCTAAAGGCTACAAGAAGAAGAAGGAGGAAGGAGACAAATAAAAGACAGCAAAAAAACAAAAATAAAGAATACGGACGGAGGAAGGAGACGAACTTGAAGTCCGGCACTTAGCCGTAGAATCTTCATAGACGGGCTGCGTTCCATGGGTTCGGCTCGAGTCGGTTATCCGATGCGTTTGCAGACGGTATGCTCACCGGTCAGGACCTGGTCAATGATGAAGGGACCTTCCCATTTGGGCTTGATTTGTCCTTTTCTTGTCCGGCAGCGTAGAACTAGTTCGCCAACGTTATAAGTTTTGGCCCGTACTTCTCGCTTTGATATCTTCGAGCTCGCTGTTGATAGAATGCGGAACGAGCTTTTGCCACGTCGCGCTCCTCCTCCAATGCGCCCAAACTGTCCTGCCAATCGAAGTTCAGCTTCTCTTTCTTCATACATGCACTTTTCGAGGTGAGTCATGAATTATGTCGCAGGCAAGACTGCCTCTGCGCCGTACACCATAAAAAATGGTGTGAATCCGTAGTGCGATTCGGGCGTGGTCCGCAGCCCCAGTACGGAGTCGAGCTCCTCGACCCAGTGCGTGTTAGATTCCTTGAGGGACCACACTAGTCTGGGTTTAATGCCGCTCATAATTAGACCGTTTGCCCGTTCGACTTGGCCGTTGGTTTGAGGGTGATAGACTGAGGCATAATCGAGCTTGATGCCCATGTTTTTGCACCATGATTTGACCTTATCGACCGTGAAATTGGTGCCATTGTCAGTGATGATACTGTGGGGGACACCGTAATGGTGCACTACCCCTGATATGAAGTCTATCACTGGTCCGGATTCGGCCGTTTTAACTGGTTTGGCCTCTATCCATTTGGTGAATTTTTCCACCATGACCAATAGGTATTTTTGCTTGTGGGTTCCTCCCTTGAGGGGTCCAACCATGTCAAGCAACCAGACCGCGAACGGCCAGGTTATGGGTATAGTTTTAAAGAGGCGATTGGGTGGCATGTGGCTTTGGTTAGCAAAAAGCTGGCAACCGACGCATCGTTGGACTAAGTCCTGCGCATCTGCCCGGGCCGTCGGCCAATAAAATCCTGCACGGAAGGCCTTGCCTACAAGGGCCCGGGCTGCGGCGTGGTGCCCACCCAGTCCGGCATGAATTTCAGCCAGGAGGTTTCGCCCTTCCTCTTCGGAGATACACCTTTGAAGGACTCGGTAGTGCTTTTCTTATAAAGCTCTCCCTCATGGACTTTATAGGCTTTAGAACGCCCGTACTATGCAGCGAGCCTCATTTTGGTCTTCGGGAGTTCACGCCTAGTTAGGTAGGCTAGGAATGGTTCCGTCCACGGGCGATAACCGCCATTATTTCGTGAGCGAGAGGGTGTTATCTCGGGGCAGAGCCTCCGGTTGTGTCGAAGTGTTGGCGTCGAGCGATACGGTTGGGACCGGATTGTTATTGCGGACTCCTTCCCATAGTACGGATGACTTGAACAGTCGTTCCAAAAAGATATTGGGTGGGACGGCATCGCGTTTTGCACCGATGCGTGCCAATATATCCACCGCCTGGTTGTTATCCCGGGCTATATGATGGAATTCGAGCCCTTGAACTGCGGCCGACATTTTTAGGACCGCATTGCGGTATGCTGCCATTTTCGGATCTTTGGCGTCAAAGTCTCCGTTTATTTGAGATATTGCGAGGCTTGAATCGCGCACCTCTAGGCGTTGAATGCCCATGGAGATCGCCATCCGGAGGCCATGCGAAGGGCCTCAGATTCGGATGCGTTGTTGGAGTCCGTATACATTATCTCGAAGGGCGTATTGGACTGTGTCCCCGATTGGGGACGTCGGACGACGCCAGCCCCTGTGCCAGCCAACATTTTGGAGCCACAAAGTGCATGATCCAATTGGAGTATCGCCCGTACTCTTTAGGGAGTTCGGCCAGTCCATTCGCCGCGAAGTCGGCCAAAACCTACGACTTAATAGCTCGTCGTGGCTTATAAGTTATGTCGAATGGAAGGAGCTCTATGGCCGATTTAGCAATCAGGCCCGTCGCGTCGCGGTTGTTTATAATGTCGTTAAGAGGTACTTCGGAGGCTACCGTTATCGAACACTCTTGAAAGTAATGTCGCAGCTTCCGGGATGCCATGAACACCATATATGCTATCTTTTGATAGTGTGGGTACCGGACTTGCATGGAGTTAGGGCGGTGGACACATAATAAACCCGTTTTTGAGCAGGGAACCGTGTCCGTCCGCTTTCTCATTCGACAACGAGCACCGCTTGACAACTTGATGTGTTGCGGCGATATATAATAGCATTGGTTACGCTTACGTTGGGCTGCCAGGACCGGATTTGTTGCCAAAATGGCCTTTATTTCTTTGAGTCCATTTGTGGCGGCATCCGTCCACTTTCGAAGTGTTGATTAATGGCGGAGGAGGCGGTAAAGGTAATGCCTTTTCTCCTAAGCGGAGATAAAGCGGCTTAGAGCCGCTACACATCCTGGCCGATTTTTGTATTTGTTTGAGGTCTTTTGGAATATCCAATTGTGACAGAGCTCGAATATTGGCTGGGTTTGCTTCAATTCCTCTCTGACACGATGAAGCCGGGGAGCTTTCAATTTGGAACGCCCGAAGGCGCATTTTCGGATTGAGCTTGATGTCATATTTTCAAGATTGTCGAATGTGAGCCTCAAGTCGTCTACTAGAGTTTCGGCGTGTTTGGTTTTGACGACCACGTCATCTACATATGCTTCCATCGTTTTGCCGATCTGGTTGGCGGACATGTCCGAATCATGCGCTGATATGTTGCTTGGCGTTTTTTAGCCCAAAAGGGCATTGTGTTGAAGCGAGAATGGGCGTATGGAGTGATGAATGCTGTTGCAGCTTGGTCTGGCTCTGCCATCTTGATTTGGTGGTAGCCAGAGTACGCGTCGAGGAAGCACAATGAGTCGTGTCCTGCTGTGGCGTCAATGATTTGATCAATTCGCGGGAGGGGGAAGGGATCCTTTGGGCAAGCCTTATTGAGGTCTTTGAAATCAACACATAGGCGCCATGATTTATCCTTCTTTGGTACCATCACCAGGTTCGCTAGCCAGTCCGGATGTTTTATATCTCTGATGAATCCGGCCTCCAAAAGTTTGGCTAGCTCCTCTCCCATGGCCTGTCTCTTGGGTTCTAAAAGCGCCAAAGAGCCTGTTTGACTAAGCTTGAATCCTTTTAGGATATTTAGGCTGTGCTCGCCACCGACGTGGGATCTGGCATATCCCGAAGGGTGCCAAAGAAGATGTCGATTTTCTTGTAGAAATTTTCGTAGTGCGGCGTCTACATCAGGATTTAGTTGTGCCCCGATGGAGGCCGTCTTTGCAGGGTCTGTTGGGTGGACTTGGAATTTGACTATTTCATCCGCTGGTTTAAATGAAGTGGACTTGGATCTTTTATCAAGTATCACATCGTCCCCTGTTCACCGTGGGCGCATCGCGGTGAGTTCCTCGGCCGCTAGGGCTTCGGATAGTGCCTCGAGGGCTAGTGCGGCTGTCTTATTTTCGGTATGAGCGCTATGCTCGGATCACTAGCGAGAGTGATGATTCCTTTTGGACCGGGCATTTTAAGCTTCATGTACCCGTAATGGGGTATAGCTTGAAAAATTGTGAATGCCTCTCGCCCTAGTATCGCATGATATCCGCTGTTGAATGGGGCCACTTGAAATGTGACCTCCTCGGACCTGTAATTGTCCGGGCGAAATAACGCTACATCCAGCGTGATTTTTCCTGTGCAGCATGCTTCCCGGCTGGGGATTATTCCTCTAAAGGTTGTGCTGCTTCGCTCAATGCGGTTCCAGTCTATTTCCATCTTTTGGAGAGTTTCCTCATAGATGAGGTTTAGTCCGCTGCCGCCATCCATGAGTACCTTAGTAAGGCGAAAGCCGTCTACTATCGGGCTGAGAACCAATGCGGCTGGTGCCCGGGCAGTTCGAAATTAAGGTTCGCCAACGGGCATTGAAGGTAATAGCCGTGTCCTCCATGGATTCATTGTTGCTACTTGGTAGACTTCGCAAGGTTATGGAGTTGTCGTTTCGCATGTTATTTGATGCGAAAGTCTCAAGACCGTTAAGACCGTCTCTTGGTGTTCTTTGGGCTGGGATTACGAAGCTAGAAGCTCTTCGCCACTTTTGGCCACCTGCCGTAGTATCCAACATGCTCGAAGGCTATGAGTTGGAGCGGCGCCCTCTGTGCTATGAATTTTGCAAGGTCCGTTTAGCCAACCCTCTAGTACTGTTCCGTACCCTTTAGGGGGTTTTGGTTTTTTGGTATTTAACCCAGGTGCTTGATAATGATGCGCCCTTTTGTTCCGGACTAGGGATGTATTCGGGGCCGGATTATCCCAAAATTTACTTTCGG
The DNA here is from genome assembly GCA_021605145.1 of Aegilops bicornis. Taxonomy (NCBI): domain Eukaryota; kingdom Viridiplantae; phylum Streptophyta; class Magnoliopsida; order Poales; family Poaceae; genus Aegilops; species Aegilops bicornis. Next base: position 545,978,186 of record CM038672.1, read on the forward strand.
TTTTCCAGGCGCTCTCCATCGCACGGTACTTTTGTACTATGGTCACCAAGTCAGCAAAGCGTGTAATTTCGCGACGTCTTATGGCGTTTAGGATTCCCTTGTCCGTGCAATTATTGCAAAAAATTGGAATTGCGTCCTCCTCTCGGCAGTCCTTTATCCTGTTCATAACCAGGAGGAATCTGGCCCAGTAATGATGTACTGTTTCAGCTGGCTCTTGCCGAATTCGAGAGAGATCGCCAATGTTTGGGTGGGCGGGTGGCACTAAATCTGGAACCCCGTCCAATTCAGGACTCAAGGGCCGAAGTTTCGAACTTCGAATTTTGGATTTTTGAGTGCAATCCAATGAGTTCGCCGCCACCGACTTTAGGGTCGTGGCTTGATCAACATCCGCCCCTCCGCAGGAATCCGGCATGGAGGGATCGGGAATCTGACGTAACTAGTCTTTAAGGTAGGGGAAGAATCGCCGCATTGCTCCTCTATCACAGCAACATGATGGGTAGCCCGGGGAGAGTTGATCTCTCTCAGATCGGTTTTAGGCCCGATCCGGTCATAATCTGTGGCGACTCCCAGTATGGCGTCGATCCAAGAGCTCTTTTATGGAGGAGAGCTCGATCGGATCTAACTGTTCGGCCAGTTCCGAACTAACATGAAGATTGGATTTGATGACTCGAGAGGTCATCGTCGGCGGCGGCCGAACTAGCGGTCATGAGAAAACCGCCAAGCCGAAGAGTCCGACTAAAGGGCCAAGGCTTCTTTGGTGAAGGTGTCAGTCTTTTAAAGATGAGGCGAGGCATCCCACCCGACGGGCGACGGCAGGAACTCTCAATGAAAGCACCAATGTCGGTGTCAAAACCCGGCGGATCTCGTGCAGGGGTCCCCGGCTGTGCGTCTAGGCGGATGGTAACAGGAGACAAGGGACACAACATTTTACCCAGGTTCGGGCCCTCTCGATGGAGGTAAAACCCTACTCACCTTGATTAATATTGATGATATGGGTAGTACAAGAGTAGATCTACCACGAGATCAAGGAGGCTAAACCCTAGAAGCTAGCCTATGGTATGATTGTTGTTCGGTCCTCACGGACTAAAACCCTCCGGTTTATATAGACACCGGATAGGTTAGGGTTACATGTAGTCGGTTACAATGGTAGGAGATCTACATATCCGTATCGCCAAGCTTGCCTTCCACGCCAAGGAAAGTCCCATCCGGACACGGGACGAAGTCTTCAATCTTGTATCTTCATAGTCTTGGAGTCCGGCCATGACGATAGTCCGGCTATCCGGACACCCCCTAGTCCGGGACTCCCTCACTCATCGTTTGGGGCCGTGAGTGAAACCCCGGCCGGATCTCCTTACGGATGGAATCTGAATAGGCGATAAACCTGGATTAGAGACTTGTGTGGTTAGTCAGGTCGTGGCCAACACCCTCGCTGGGCTTCCGTTTGAAGGTTGCCGAGTACATGTCGTGTAAACGGCGATAAGTGGTGAGAGCATGTGTGAAGAAGTACACCCCTGCAGGGTTAACATGATCCACTCGAATAGTCGCGTCCGCGGTAATGGACTTCTGGGTTGCCTATACAATTCATAGACAAGTGAAAGTGGATACTCTAAAATGCGCAAGATAAGCATGAGTGCTATGGATGGCGTTCTCGTAGTGAGACGGGAGCGGATCGATAGCGGTGTATTGATTGGTGAATATGTGGACTCGTGTGCGCCACCTCAAAAGAGTTACTTGCAGTCGTAGTTCGGAATAGCCATCGAGTCAAAGTTGGCTTGCTGCAGTTAAACTCCACCACCCCCTTTGTTGATACTGATGCATATGTGCTAGTTCTGATGTAAGTCTTGCTGGGTACATTTGTACTCATGTTTGCTTAATTTATATTTTTGCAGAGAGACTTCAGTCTCGCTAGTAGTTCCGCGTGGACTTCGACGTTTAGCTTGTTACCTCAGCTACGATCTTGTGCCCTCGGCAGGGTCTTGTAGATAGTCAGGCTTCTCAGCCTTTTTCATTTGTAGTTGTCTGTACTCAGACAAGTTAAGCTTCCGCATGTGCTTATTGCTTGTATGACTTGAATGCTGGGTCATCAGACCCATGTTTGTAATATCTGGCTCCTCGGAGCCTAATGAATAAATGCTTTGAGTCATAGAGTTATGTTGTGGTGCCATGTTGTATTTGCACATATCGAGCATATTGTGTGTATGTTATTGAAATGCTTGGTATGTGTGGGATCCGACAACCTAGTTGTTTATTCTTGGTAGCCTCTCTTATGGGGAAATGTCTCCTAGTGCTTCCACTGAGCCATGGTAGCTTGCTACTGCTCCGGAACACTTAGGCTGGCCGGCATGTGTCCTTCTTCGTTCCTGTGTCTGTCCCTACGGGGAAATGTCACGCGGTGTCTACCGGAGTCCTGTTAGCTTGCTACAGCCCAGATTCACTCGCTGATGACCGACACGTTCGTTGCTGGGTCATGTATGTCTGTCCCCGTAAGTTAGTGTCACTTTGGATTCAGGACTAGTCATGTCAGCCCGGATTCTTTGTCATATGGATGCCAGCGACACTATCATATACGTGAGCCAAAAGGCGCAAACAGTCCCGGGCCAGATAAGGTGGCACCCGTGGGAATACAATGCGTGAGGCCGCAAAGTGATATATGATGTGTTACATGCTAGATCGGCGTGACTTAGGATCGGGGTCCTGACAGAGCGCTCAACACGTTTAGTGTGTAGTTAATTTATGCCAAAAATAGTGTTAATCACATAATAACACACAAATAATATCCTACTTAATATCCGCATACACTTAATATACTTCCAAATTAACGTGCATTGCATGTACACATTGACTAGTCTATTGAAGAGTATGATGCGAACTTCACAATTTTCAAAAGTCAAGTCCCGATTGTTACTGCACGTGTTGTTAGTCAGACAACAGTTGAAATCCCCTTGCTTAGGCATGTTCTTGCACTTCCTATTGGATCCTGTGTACATGTCAAGGGCATTTTGAAACTTAGAAGATGCAAAGTGCCTGTAGATGAATATCTCATACTTGACAAAAATATTGTACGGGCTGAATGGCCTATTGTTCCATTGTGTAAGGTTCATTTGCCTACTCCCCTGAAGGCTTGCATATCCATTAAATTATGTGACTTTGTCTAGTCCGCACCGCACACCAGGTACGATAACATTTTGTTGCATCTTTGAAGTAGGAATCAGTGTCTAAATGCTCTAGTCATAGGAGTTGTACCGATTAATATTTTCTGACCTGAACTTGTAGTAGTTTAATTATAATGGATTTAGTTACCATGTGCAGATGAAATAATGCTCTAGTTGTTAAATTAAAGAACAACAGTAATATTTGTCGTATGTATGTATCTATCTATCTATCTCATTGATTGTTAGTAGAATATCCACTGCAGTCAACTGTACCACATGTTTATAGTCTATCAATTCGTTATGTCTTTTTGTCTTGATCAAAACTTGTTCGCTCGTCGGAGGAGACACACTTTTTGCTTAGCACATTGTGAGTCTATTCTGTGAAAAAACGTTGCCCGATCGATGACTGGCATCTTGGATTTTCGTCTGGACCGTGGGTTTGGTCCATGTTGTGCATCTGAAGCTGTTGGTGAAGCTTTAAGACGTGTGGAGCATAGTCACTTTGTAGTGTCAATTGGTGATTTTTCAGAAACAGTAGCTAACTTCTAGTTCAGCATGTAAGTGTTGCCCTACTTATTATGTTGGTGCTCTAAGACTAGTACTTGAGGCTGGATGAGGCCGGTTGCTAGTGGCAGGATATGGCGGACGCATGTTGAAATACTTGTCTCCCTTCCTCTGCTACAGCAGTTCCCGCACAGGAATGGATGGATTCCTTTTGATTTGGCAGTACGATTGATTTAAGGAAGGAGAATAACCATGGTAAAGCACTGGCCAATGTCCAATGCATCCTTCATCACATGAACCATTCAGTTAAATAGATCGAGTAAAAAATTCATCCACTAGTTACTGTGCCACCAAGCTAAGATAGCGGCTTTTTCTCCTGCGCGTTGGTACTGCAGGACCTTAGCACGACGAATTTAGAACATAATTCTTCTAAAATGCAAAGTCTTATTCTTGTAAAAAAAAGAAAAATTCAAATGATCTCTACTCCTATGTCTGAGTTGGTTGAATAATATCCACGGTTTATTTTCGTCCCCACCACTTTCAACCATTTTATTTCGCTGTTTTTTCCGTCTCCCCTCCCACCACCACTCTCCACGTTGGTTTATTTTTCTCTTCATTTTTTAAGCAAAACAGCACTTTCCTAATGTACAAAAAATCACGGAGTAAATTTTCCCAATTTATCCAAATCAACCGATCTCTCTTATTAATGAAATTTTATTTTAGGAAAAAATAACGGATTTTCTGGAAACAGGTAACGGGTTTTCTGGAAACAAATAAACCTCATCATGAAAGTATTTATATACCTATTTAATTTGTTATCTATATCGTGATTTTTTTGTCCTTTTTTTCTTCACATCAACACCCTCGTCCACAGGTTGTTTCATCCTGTTTGGCAAGCGAACGGTTCCGCTCGGAGGCAGCCCACTCGGAAGGTAGGTTTGTGCGCCGCCGCCGTCTTCCTGGTCGACGCCGACCTCCCGCGGGGCGCCGTCTTCCTGGAAGATGACGACCTACCGTGACTTCGTTGGTCGCACCCATCCCCGCCTCCCAATCTCTACTCCTAAACAAGGAGTCTGCAATCGTGATGGTAGGTCATGGTATGTCGATCGTTTCGCTTCCAATCATACGTCAGATCTCTTTCCTTCGCCCAGGTCTTTCCTGATGGAATAATCGGCATATAATCTCCCCGTTTTATGGTAATAATGCAATCTCTTTTTTTGCATAATAATCCATGATGGAGTGGAAGAAAAAAGGAGCGTCGCCTTCTCCCACCCCCGCCACGCCGCCTCCACGTCAGTGATGCCGACGACCCCACCAGATAGACCACCACCCCATCGGCGACCCCGGCGGCCTAACACATGACGACCATTAAACCTAAGCACGCCCCCTGCCGCGATGCCCTAGCCGTCGCATGTCCCTCCACCGGCAGCCTCACGGCAACCGGGGAACGGGATCCAGTGGCGTCTTGAAACAACGGGAGGTGATGGAGAGAGGCTTGGAACGACATCCAGATATCCAGTAGTGGCCTCTCATCCGCCCAAGTCAGGTGGTTGTTTCCTATCCGCTGATGCACCTTGTAATTGAAGGAAATATGCCCTAGAGCAATAATAAAGTTATTATTTATTTCCTTATTTCATGATAAATGTTTATTATTCATGCGAGAATTTTATTAACCGGAAACATAATACATGTGTGAATACATAGACAAACAGAGTGTCACTAGTATGCCTCTACTTGACTAGCTCGTTAATCAAATATGGTTATGTTTCCTAGCCATAGACATGAGTTGTCATTTGATTAACGGGATCACATCATTAGGAGAATGATGTGATTGACTTGACCCATTCCGTTATCTTAGCACTTGATCGTTTAGTATGTTGCTATTGCTTTCTTCATGACTTATACATGTTCCTATGACTATGAGATTATGCAATTCCCGTTTACCGTAGGAACACTTTGTGTGCTACCAAACGTCACAAGTAACTGGGTGATTATAAATGTGCTCTACAGGTGTCTCCGAAGGTATTTGTTGAGTTGGCGTATTACGAGATTAGGATTTGTCACTCCGATTGTCGGAGAGGTATCTCTGGGCCCTCTCGGTAATGCACATCACTATAAGCCTTGCAAGCAATGTGACTAATGAGTTAGTTGCGGGATGATGCATTACATAACGAGTAAAGAGACTTGCCGGTAACGAGATTGAACTAGGTATTACCGACGATCGAATCTCGGGCAAGTAACATACCGATGACAAAGGAAACAACGTATGTTGTTATGCGGTTTGACAGATAAAGATCTTCGTAGAATATGTTGGAGCCAATATGAGCATCCAGGTTCTGCTATTGGTTATTGACCGGAAACGTGTCTCGGTCATGTCTACATAGTTATCGAACCCGTACGGTCCGCACGCTTAAAGTTCGGTGACGATTTGTATTATGAGTTTATGTGTTTTGATGTACCGAAGGTAGTTCCGAGTCCCGGATGATATCGGGGACATGACGAGGAGTCTCGAAATGGTCGAGACGTAAAGATCGATATATTGGACGACTATATTCGGACATCGGAAAGGTTCCGAGTGATTCGGGTATTTTGAGTACTGGGAGAGTTACGAGAATTCGCCGGGGAGTATATGGGCCTTATTGGGCTTTAGGGAAAAGAGATAGGAGAGGCTGCCCCAAGGCCTAGTCCGAATTGACTAGGGGAGGGCTCACGCCTCCTTCCTTCTCTTCTCTCTTCCCTTACCTTGACTCCTACTCCTACTACTTGGAAGGGGGAATCCTACTCCGGTGGGAGTAGGACTCCTCCAGTAGCGCCATAGGGGCTGGCCCTCTCCCCCTCCTCCACTCCTTTATATACGTGGCAGGGGCACCCCATAGACACACAACAATTGATCCGTTGGATCTCTTAGCCGTCTGTGGTACCTCCCTCCACCATAATCCACCTCGATAATATCGTAGCGGTGCTTAGGTGAAGCCCTGCGTCGGTAGAACATCATCATCATCACCACACCGTCGTGCTGACGGAACTCTCCCTAAAAGCTTGGCTGGATCGGAGTTCGAGGGACGTCATCGAGTTGAACGTGTGCTGAACTCGGAGGTGTCGTGCGTTCGGTACTTGATCGGTCGGGTCGTGAAGACGTACGACTACATCAACTGCTACAGCTAACGCTTGGCTTTTGGCCATTTAGGCACGTGGACACACTCTCCCTCTCGTTGCTATGCATCACCATGATCTTGCAGGTATGCGAGGAAATTTTGAAATTACAATGTTCCCCAACAGTGGCATCCGAGCCAGGTTTATGCGTAGATGTTATATGCACGAGTAGAACACAAGTGAGTTGTGGGCGATACAAGTCATACTGCTTACCAGCATGTCATACTTTGGTTCGGAGGTATTGTTGGATGAAGCGGCCCAGACCAACATTACGCGTATGCTTATGCAAGAATGGTCTTATTGCCGTGCTTTGCACACAGGTGACTAGCGGGTGTCAGTTTCTCCAACTTTAGTTGAACCGAGTGTGGCTACGCCCAGTCCTTGAGAAGGTTAAAACAAGACTAACTTGACGAACTATTATTGTGGTTTTGATGCGTAGGTAAGAAAGGTTCTTGCTCAGCCCGTAGCAGCCATGTAAAACTTGCAACAACAAAGTAGAGGACGTCTAACTTGTTTTTGCAGGGCATGTTGTGATGTGATATGGTCAAGACATGATGCTATATTTTATTGTATGAGATGATCATGTTTTGTAACCGAGTTATCGACAATGGCAGGAGCCATATGGTTGTCGCTTTATTGTATGTAATGCAATCCGCTTACGTAATGCTTTACTTTATCACTAAGCGGTAGCGATAGTCGAGAAGCATAAATTGGCGAGACGACAACGATGCTACGATGATGGAGATCAAGGTGTCGCGCCGGTGATAATGGTGATCATGGCGGTGCTTGAGATGGAGATCACAAGCACAAGATGATGATGGCCATATCATATCACTTATATTGATTGCATGTGATGTTTATCTTTTATGCATCTTATCTTGCTTTGATTGACGGTAGCATTATAAGATGATCTGTCACTAAATTTCAAGATAAAAGTGTTCTCCCTGAGTATCACCGTTGCGAAAGTTCTTCGTGCTGAGACACCACGTGATGACCGGGTGTGATAGGCTCTACGTTTAAATACAACGGGTGCAAAATAGTTGCACACGCGGAATACTCAGGTTAAACTTGACGAGCCTAGCATATGCAGATATGGCCTCGGAACACTAGAGACCGAAAAGTCGAGCGTGAATCATATAGTAGATATGATCAACATAGTGATGTTCACCATTGAAAACTACACCATCTCACGTGATGATCGGACATGGTTTAGTTGATTTGGATCACGTGATCATTTAGATGACTAGAGGGATGTCTATCTAAGTGGGAGTTCTTAAGTAATATGATTAATTGAACTTTAATTTATCATGAACTTAGTCCTGGTAGTATTTGCATATCTATGTTGTAGATCAATAGCTCGCGTTGTTGCTCGTTGTTTTATTTTTGATATGTTCCTAGAGAAAATTAAGTTGAAAGATGTTAGTAGCAATGATGCGGATTGGATCCGTGATCTGAGGATTATCCTCATTGCTGCACAGAAGAATTATGTCCTTAATGCACCGCTAGGTGATAGACCAATTGCAGGAGCAGATACAAATGTTATGAACGTTTATCAAAGCTTGATATGATGACTAGTGCACCATGCTTTACGGCTTAAAACCAGGAATTCAAAAATGTTTTGAACACAACGGAGCATATAAGATGCTCCAAGAGTTGAAATTGGTATTTCATACTCATGCCCGATGTCGAGAGGTATGAGACCTCCACAAGATTACTTTGCCTACAAGATGGAGGAGAATAGCTCAACCAAAGGAGCATGTGCTCAGATTGTATGGGTACTACAATTGCTTGAATCAAGTGGGAGTTAATCTTCCAGATAAGACAGTAATTGACAAAGTTCTCTAGTCACTATCACCAAGTTACTAGAACTTCGTGATGAACTATAATAAGCAAGGGATGACGAAAACAAATTCCCAAGCTCTTCGCGATGCTAAAATCGGCGAAGGTAGAAATCAAGAAAAACATCAAGTGTTGATGGTTGACAAGACCACTAGTTTCAAGAAAAAGGGCAAAGGGAAGAAGGGGAACTTCAAGAAGAACAGCAAGCAAGTTGTTGCTCAAGTGAAGAAGCCCAAGTCTGGACCTAAGCCTAAGACTAAGTGATTCTACTGCAAAGGGACTGGTCACTGGAAGCGGAACTACCCCAAGTATTTGGCGGATAAGAAGGATGGCAAAGTGAACAAAGGTATATTTGGTATACATGTTATTGATGTGTACTTTACTAGTGTTTATAGCAACCCCTCGGTATTTTATACTGGTTCAGTTGCTAAGAGTAGTAACTCAAAACGGGAGTTACAGAATGAACAAAGACTAGTTAAGGGTGAAGTGACAATGTGTGTTGGAAGTGGTTCCAAGATTGATATGATCATCATCGCACACTCCCTATACTTTCAGGATTAGTGTTGAACCTAAATAAATGTTATTTGGTGTTTGCGTTGAGCATGAATATGATTTTATCATGTTTATTGCAAAAAAAATTATTCATTTAAAATCAGAGAATAATTGTTGTTCTGTTTACATGAATAAAACCTTCAATGGTCATACACCCAATGAAAATAGTTTATTGGATCTCGATCATAGTGATACACATATTCATAATATTGAAGCCAAAAGATGCAAAGTTAATAATGATAGTGCAACTTATTTGTGGCACTGCTGTTTAGGTCATATTGGTGTAAAGCGCATGAAGAAACTCCATGCTGATGGACTTTTGGAATCACTTGATTATGAATCACTTGATGCTTGCAAACCATGCCTCATGGGCAAGATGACTAAAACTCCGTTCTCTGGAACAATTGAGCGAGCAACTGACTTATTGGAAATAATACATACTGATGTATGCGGTCCGATGAGTGTTGAGGCTCGTAGCGGGTATCGTTATTTTTTGACCTTCACAGATGATTTGAGCAGATATGGGTATATCTACTTAATGAAACACAAGTCTGAAACATTTGAAAAGTTCAAAGTATTTGAGTAAAGTGGAGAATCATCGTAACAAGAAAATAAAAGTTTCTACGATATGATCGCTTGAAGTAAAATATTTGAGTTAACGAGTTTGACCTTGATTAAAACAATGTGAAATAGTTTCACTACTCACGCCACACAGAACACCACGGTGTAATGGTGTGTCCGAACGCGTTATGGCGCATTTTATTAAATATGGTGCGATCTATGATGTCTCTTAACGATCTACCACTATCGTTTTGGGGTTATGCATTAGAGACAGCTACATTCACGTTAAATAGGGCACCATCTAAATCCGTGGAGATGACACCATATAAACTGTGGTTTGGCAAGAAAACTAAGCTGTCGTTTCTTAAAGTTTGGGACTGCGATGCTTATGTGAAAAAGTTTCAACATGATAAACTCGAATCCAAATTGGAGAAGTAAATCTCCATAGGATACCCAAAAGTAATTGTTGGGTACACCTTCTATCACAGATCCGAAGGCAAGATATTCGTTGCTGAGAATGGATCCTTTCTAGAGAAGGAGTTTCTTTCGAAAGAAGTGAGTGGGAAGAAAGCAGAACTTGATGAGAAAACTGTACCTGCTCCCTTATTGGAAAGTAGTTCATCACAGAAATCTGTTCATGTGACTCCTACACCAATTAGTGAGGAAGCTAATGATGATGATCATGTAACTTTAGATCCAGTTACTACCGAACCTCGTAGGTCAAGCAGAGTAAGATCTGCACCAGAGTGGTACGGTAATCCTGTTCTGGAGGTCATGTTACTTGGCCATGACAAACCTACGGACTATGAGGAAGCGATGATGAGCCCAGATTCCGCGAAATGGCTTGAGGCCATGAAATCTGAGATGGGATCCATGTATGAGAACAAAGTGTGGACTTTGATTGACCTGCCCGATGATCGGCAAGCCATAGAAAATAAATGGATCTTCGAGAGGAATACGGACGCTGATAGTAGTGTTACTATCTACAAAGCTAGACTTATCGAAAAAGGTTTTTGACAAAGTTCAAGGAGTTGACTACGATGAGACTTTCTCACTCGTAGTGATGCTTAAGTCTGTCCGAATCATGTTAGCAATTGCCGCATTTTATGATTATGAAATTTGGCAAATGGATGTAAAGACTGCATTCCTGAATGAATTTCTGGAAGAAGAGTTGTATATGATGCAACCTGGAGGTTTTATCGATCCAAAGGATGCTAACAAAGTGTGCAAGCTCCAGCGATCCATCTATGGACTGATGCAAGCATCTCGGAGTTGGAATATACGCTTTGATGAGTTGATCAAAGCATATAGTTTTATGCAGAGTTGCGGTGAAGTCTGTATTTACATGAAAGTGAGTGGGAGCACTACAGCATTTCTGATAAGTATATGTGAATGACATATTGTTGATCAGAAATAATGTAGAATTTTCTGGAAAGCATAAAGGAGTATTTGAAAGGAGTTTTTCAAAGAAAAACCTCGGTGAAGCTGCTTACATATTGAGCATCAAGAGAGATAGATCAAGACGCTTGATAAGTTTTTTTCAATGAGTACATAACTTGACAAGATTTTGAAGTAGTTCAAAACGGAACAGTCAAAGAAAGAGTTCTTGCCTGTGTTACAAGGTTTGAAATTGAGTAAGACTCAAAGTCCGAGCACGGCAGAAGATAGAAAGAGAATGAAAGTCATTCCCTATGCCTCAGCCATTGGTTCTATAAAGTATGCCATGCTGTGTACCAGATCTATTGTATACCCTACACTGTGTTTAGCAAGGGAGTACAATAGGGATCTAGGAGTAGATCACTTGACAACGGTCAAAATTATCCTTAGTGGAATAAGGATATATTTCTCGATTATGGAGGTGACAAAAGGTTCGTCGTAAAGGGTTACGTCGATGCAAATTTTGACACTGATCCAGATGACTCTAAGTCTCAATCTGGATGCATATTGAAAGTGGGAGTAATTAGCTAGAGTAGCTCCGTGCAGAGCATTGTTGACATAGAAATTTGCAAAATACATACGGATCTGAATGTGGCAGACCCGTTGACTAAACTTCTCTCACAAGCAAAACATGATCACACCTAAGTACTCTTTGGGTGTTAATCACATAGCGATGTGAACTAGATTATTGACTCTAGTAAACCCTTTGGGTGTTGGTCACATGACGATGTGAACTATGGGTGTTAATCACATGGTGATGTGAACTATTGATGTTAAGTCACATGGCGATGTGATCTAGATTATTGACTCTAGTGCAAGTGGGAGACTGAAGGAAATATGCCCTAGAGGCAATAATAAAGTTATTATTTATTTCCTTATTTCATGATAAATGTTTATTATTCATGCGAGAATTGTATTAACCGGAAACATAATACATGTGTGAATACATAGACAAACAGAGTGTCACTAGTATGCCTCTACTTGACTAGCTCGTTAGACAAAGATGGTTATATTTCCTAGCCATAGACATGAGTTGTCATTTGATTAATGGGATCACATCATTAGGAGAATGATGTGATTGACTTGACCCATTCCGTTATCTTAGCACTTGATCGTTTAGTATGTTGCTATTGCTTTCTTCATGACTTATACATGTTCCTATGACTATGAGATTATGCAATTCCGTTTACCGTCAGAGGAACACTTTGTGTGCTACCAAACGTCACAACGTAATCGGGTGATTATAAAGGTGCTCTACAGGTGTGTCTCCGAAGGTACATGTTGAGTTGGCGTATTTCGAGATTAGGATTTGTCACTCTGATTGTCGGAGAGGTATCTCTGGGCCCTCTTGGTAATGCACATCACTATAAGCCTTGCAAGCAATGTGACTAATGAGTTAGTTGCGGGATGATGCATTACATAACGAGTAAAGAGACTTGCCGGTAACGATATTGAACTAGGTATTGAGATACCGACGATCGAATCTCGGGCAAGTAACATACCGATGACAAAGGGAACAACATATGTTGTTATGCGGTTTGACCGATAAAGATCTTCGTAGAATATGTGGGAGCCAATATGAGCATCCAGGTTCCGCTATTGGGTATTTACCGGAAACGTGTCTCGGTCATGTCTACATAGTTCTCGAACCCGTAGGGTCCGCACGCTTAAAGTTCGGTGACGATTTGTATTATGAGTTTATGTGTTTTGATGTACCGAAGGTAGTTCGGAGTCCCGGATGAGATCGGGGACATGACGAGGAGTCTCAAAATGGTCGAGACGTAAAGATCGATATATTGGATGACTATATTCGGACATCGGAAAGGTTCCGAGTGATTCGGGTATTTTCGGAGTACCGGGGAGTTACGGAATTCACCGGGAGAAGTATTGGGCCTTATTGGGCCATACGGGAATAGAGGGGAGAGGCCAAAAGGAAGGAGACGCCCCCTTCTCTCCCTGTGGGGAGTAGGACTCCTCCAGGGCGCGCCATAGGGGCCGGCCCTCTCCCCCCTCCTCCACTCCTTTATATACATGGCCAGGGGGCACCTCATAGACACAACAATTGATCCGTTGGATCTCTTAGCCGTGTGCGGTGCCCCCCTCCACCTTAATCTACCTAGATAATATCGTAGTGGTGCTTAGGCGAAGGCCTGCGTCGGTAGAACATCATCATCGTCACCACACCGTCGTGCTGACGGAACTCTCCCTCAAAGCTCGGCTGGATCGGAGTTCGAGGGACGCCATCGAGTTGAACGTGTGCTGAACTTGGAGGTGCCGTGCGTTCGGTACTTGATCGGTCGGATCGTGAAGACGTACGACTACATCAACCGCATTGTGCTAACGCTTCCGCTTTCGGTCTACGAGGGTACGTGGACACATCTCCCCTCTCGTTGCTATGCATCACCATGATCTTGCGTGTGCGTAGGAAATTTTTGAAATTACTACGTTCCCCAACAGTAATAAGGCAAAGCTAGGTTGGGTCAGGCTTGGGCAGGCGTAGCTCGAACAGATGGAGCGAAGCGGAAGGTACATCAGGTATGCAGCTGCGTCGGGCGAGATGGCTATAAAGGAAGTGGACGAGTTCTCAAAGATTCTTTGGTTTGCCGTGTTCGTCGGGCTCTCTTACTAATTTGTTTGGTCGGGCTCTCTTACTAATTTGTTATTGAGCATGCCAACTTACTGATTTGATTTGATAAGTTGGATTCAGGAATTGGCGATTGGGATTGAATGAAGTTGTTAATACAAATTCATTTGGTGCATGCTAATGACATATCCCTAAACCTGCATCTCTATTGTTTGTGTGTCAGGGCTCTATTGTGGTGGATAAGGCTGATGGGCATTGATGAATTTCATATAGAGCTTATAGCACAGCGAGGGAGAACCTTGATTTCTGTCTCGTGTTACATCTTGTACCGGTAATGTTTCATGCTGTGTTGGACCACCATATTTTCAGAAATATAAGCATTAAGCATCCGAGCTTTCTCTTTCTCAGTATGACAATTGATGTGGTTGTGAATGAATCATAGTTTAGATGAATATATACTGAAGCTGGACTGAATAATATTGTAGCTTGCCCCTAGCCCCTAACTGCAGTGCACATGTCCATGCTAAATTCTATAGCGTGTTTTACCTTTGAGTAAAAGGGATCAGGTAAAAAGTAGATGTAAGAATATAAATTTTCATAACATATACAAATTCCAAATTTATATTCAGTCTCGTGGCCAGTTCAAATACTTCTCTTTTGATGTTATTGGTGATGTAATAAATTGGCTTTTTAGTTTTCCACATCATTGCAATTTATAATAATTTAGTCCACACTGTTTTGGAGATTAGTTTCGTCAGCAAAAAAAATTACGAATTGAATTGGATGCACATATACTGGCACACTCACTGGCATTTACTAGGTGCAAATTCACTTTCCATGTTTAAATAATGTTAGAGACCTGACCTTCGTAGCAGAAAGTAGAAAGGAGCAGATCAAGGAACTAGAGCAGAAAAAAACAAAAAGATTGGGTATAGGCAGCTGCAACAGCAGCAGGTAGAATCAGAGTAGAGGAGGATACATGGTTCATGTTCAACTTACAATCTGCCCAAAAGCAACCAGCATATAGAGTAAGCAAAAGCTACTAAAAGAAAAATCAATAGACACCTACATGCCGACTCCTCATTGGACACAACCAATCTCATATTACTTGGTCTGTTCGGGGCCAGTGATGTGCGCTGGACGCCGACTGAAAGGTCGAAGGTTCCTCCTGTTTACCTGCCGGCTTTCGTTCAGTGTAGCTTCTAGGCCCTAATCATCTGCAATATGCAGGCCCATGACAAATAATCTATAGATTGATTCTCATTTATGAAATATTTCTATTTTTTTCCTGTAGGGGCTTATCCAGTAATATGTTGAAGGATACAGTCCTGCATTCTCTTAACTTACACAATTGTATCTGGTTTTCTTCATGTGCATAAACATGTGAAGGTGGTATGGTTATGTGTTATGAGTCCATGAAAAAATGATTATTTTCACAACCTATCCAGCAACCTATGCATGAAGTTTCTAATAGGAGTAATACTACTCCCTCCGTTCCTAAATATTTGTCTTTCTAGACATTCAAATGGACTACAACATACGGATGTATGTAGACATATTTTAGAATGTAGATTCACTCATTTTACTTTGTATGTAGTCACTTGTTAAAATCTTTAGAAAGACAAATATTTAGAAACGGAGGGAGTATAAGATAACTTGCCAATTTTATTGAAACATTGCGAGTTATCTTTTAGTTTGTTACTTGTAGGTATCTAATTCAATCTGCATATTCAATTCGTAAATGCATAGATATTGTTGTCATATACTTGCTCTTTCTTTAAGACCGCCAATGATAAGCTATGTTACTTTCCTTTTATATCGTTTCATCCGTATTTTCATATGTTAATGCAGCTCTACTGGAAATCCAATAAATACAACCTCGTTTGTTATTGAAGAATAAATAGAAGATGAAGCAACTTGGACCTATTATCTGGTATTCTTTTTCCAATTCTAACAGCACTTACTTTTCTTGCCTTATAAATATGTTGGGCCCGTTCAAAGTGCAGTGGACGCGGTTGTGTTGGCATCGGGCGGCTGCGTGTGGGCCAAGCCCTGGCCAGATTCGACAGGGTTGTACCTAGGATTTAGCTTGTGGCGCGGGGCGTGGGCAGAGGACCTTTGGGTCTCTGGTGGGGAGTGATCTACCACGGCGGCTTGGGCGTGGCAGGAGTGGCTCCAGCTTGCCTGGTCTGTTCCAATTTGGATCCAGCTGGTGGAGGGCTTGGGCGTGGTGGGATGTGCATCCGGCCTAGCGGTGGCATGCTGGCTTTGTTCAAGCCGTCTCCTTTGTCGGCTGGTGTAGAGCGGGCAACACCGGGTGGTGGCGGATACCCTTGCAGGTCGAGGCGATGGGCGTGGTGAAGGCGGTGCAATCCTGTAGAGACATCAGCGTCAAGGATCTGATGGCCTGGTCTTGGATCTAGGGCTCGTGCTCAGCCGGACCAGATCTAGGCTTGAGGCGGGACAGTGGTTCCTACTTCGGGCAGGTGTGGTTGGGCTCGGGCAGGATGATGCCCGTGTGCAGCAAGATTTCTCCTTGTGGGCAAGGTCCGAGATGGAGGTGGTCGTTACATTGCCACATCATCGAGTGGATCGGCGACGATGGTCACAGACATGGCGTCGTGATTGCTTTTCTAGGCCAAGGTCACAGGGCTATGGCCGAGGCTTGCTTCACGGTGGTCAGCGGCAGGCAATGGATCCCCCCTCCCCCGGTCCACCAAGATTGGCTGGGGACGCAAGTGTGGTTGGTTCCTACCGTGGAGGCAGTGACCCAGATCCAGTTCCTGATGCTAGGCTAGCAGTGGATGGGATAACTCTGCTTCTTCTACTACGGTCCAGTCAGTTGCCATTGAATACTTATATCATGTTGTATGTCTCTTCTCTGGAAGCAACCAAAAAGCTTATTCGTCTATGCTTTGAAACAGTAAGAAACATAGCTAATTATTCACCTTTCAGGTATAGCTTTTATAATATTCCTTATATTCCACAAGTTCTGGAGCTATTGAGTAAGCATAAATTGTTTGAACAAATTGAGAGTGCTCGTGAAATTTTCTTTGAAGTTCATTAAATCCCTTTGACAATGGTTAAAACAGGTTGGCTTCAACTATTTCACAACCGATTTTGAAGCCATTGGCTAGTTATGAATAATAATTGACATGTTTTTTGTATACCTCTTTCTTTCTTGGTTCTTATTTAGCTGTTTTCGGTAGGATCAAAGTGGATTTGGAGCAGGGTGACAAAGTAACATACTGGTGATGCAATAAACAAAAAGGTTCTCATTTAGTTATATTCTCTAGAATCGAAGTGGAAGGACTTGTGGAGGAGAAGATGTGATGACAACGATGCAACAAAAGTCTTAGGGTATCTCTAATACCGACCCTCAAACCGCCAGCAACCCTCCGAATGTGTTCTTCCATCGGATGTGGTCATGTATCGGTCCGCAGGCCAGTCCGGACACGCTTTTCCCCACAAATGGAGACAAAGTGGGAGGGGGGCCTTTGCGAGCGTATGGACCGCCACCATGCCTGCTCTTGACTACCCTGACTCATCCAAACCCTCTTCACTTGCCCGTGTGCGTTCCTGACGGACGCCAGATGTCCTGCATTCATGCCACTATAGAGCGGCTGCTTCGCAATGACGCAGGCCCAAAGCGGATGCGGCATTTCACTGGCGCCGACATTGGAATGGCGCGTGCATTATTTCATGTCCATATGCCCCCTTTTCTTATTATTTTTAGTAACGTGAGGTGCCTTATATCTCACATCTTTTATGGAGTTTCACTTTAGACGGCGTACATAGTAAGAGTGAGACAACAAAATGATGACATAGAAGCTACACATGTAGAGTCAAGGGGAACGATTGAGAGGATAAATGATGTATGGGAAGCAAGGGGCAATGATTGAGAGGATAAATGATGTATGGGAAGAGAATGTGATGGACGACAAGTTCAATGAAAAAGAGCAGCTAAAGTGATGCATGGTGTTTGTTGGAATAGAGAGAAGAAATGATTGTTGGCCCGTGGCAACGCACGGGCAGTCAACTAGTTATCTCTAAATTTTGACTTTTCTTATTTCTAATTCATGAGTTGAACGACGCATCTGGCAGAGAGGGAACAAACATGTAGGAATATCTTAACTCTTAAGACAAATCGACGACTGACCGAGAGTGGTGACTTGATAAAGATGTCTTGCTTGTTTGCCTAGGTATAGATTGGATTGACCAAAATTTAGTTTGTTCAAACAGAAATAAAAACAAAAGTGTGTAGGCATTAACAAAAAAAAACAAGTGTACTGGATGTCCTTTTGTTTCGAGCATCAATATTTGCAAAAAGGAGAAGGAATGCTTACTGTGTTGAATGGTACTGTTATAACTAATTACTAGTCACAGATGAACAAAGAAAGTATCTTTGGCTAGCAAGTGCTTCGTGTGTGTGTGCATTATCACCATATGAATACATTTAGCTTCCAGGTTGATCGATTCACTGTGATGATTCAATTCTGCGTCAAAATCATCTCTTGCAGACCGGTAATGTGCATTCGAGTCGAAATTAACTTCTGCAGATCAATAATGTGCATTTGTATTCTTTTTTGTGAAATTACGCAGAAATGGGCTAGCTCATGTTTATTCAAGGATAATTAACGACAATGATTTATTATTTAACAAATCAAATAAATGAAAACAATAAAAAATACTTGACAATGAAAAGTAAACAAACTGGAAAAATGAATAAATTTTCCTTTGAGGCGTGAAAGAATGAAATAGATGGGCCGAGTGTCTGTGTGCGGCCGAACCGGCCTGCTGCATGTGCAGAGCAGGTCCTCCCGGACTTAGGCCATCCTGCCAGGCACGACCCGAAACCCACCAAGATTTAGGTAGAGTTTCTGAAAATCCGCCAACACACCCACAATAGAGTTCAGCAGAGAGAAGCCCGGGATGTTTGAGGGGGAAAGAAGAGTGTAGGTCCCCTTACAGAGACGGTGACAACGATCATCAAGAAAAAGAGCTTGAGCAGATGGTTGATCACCCAGTACGAAATGATGCGGTGCGCCTTGTGCTCTAGGAGCGCGGGTTGGCACGTGCGAAATGAAGCAGCGCGCGTTGTGGCCGCGGCTGTGGCCTGGTCGTGCAGGCCGTGGAACAGAACGTCTCCGAGGCAAGCCTGAAGAGTACGCACCTATGGAAGTCGAACGTGAAATTAGTGTATGCAGTAGGAGGAAGGGGAGGGACAGGAGCAACGTAGTGCACGAGGTCTCCGAGCTTTTCTGAATGTTTCTTGATGACTACTCCCTCCGTTCCTAAATAATTGTCTTTTTAGCCATCTCAAATGGACTACAACATACGGATGTATGTAGACAAGTTTTAGAGTGTAGATTCACTCATTTTGCTCCATATGTAGTCACTTGTTGAAATCTCTAGAAAGACAACTATTTAGGAACGGAAAGAGTAGTTTCTTAGTTTCTTTAGGCTTCAGCTTTTCTGGATGTTTCTTGATGACTAGTTTCTTTAGGCTTCCTGTCGAGAAATACTAGCAAAGCCCGCGCGGCGGCACGCCGCGCTGTCGATACGCTGTGACCATATGGATTGTCTACTATTTGCAATAAGTGCTATTAATTTAAGATGACAGAAACTTGTTTAATAATTATGCATTTGCATGCTTTTGCATTTGCATGGCATGGCATGAAGCTTGTTTAATTAAATTCACCATGTTGCATGATTTTCAATTAGCGTCATCTTTCTTGTAATGTATGGTTAGGAAACACATGAATAAATAATTTGATACTCTTGTTTTGTACATTATATGTGTACAATTATTATTTTCCTTGAAGTGTTGCAATGTAGATCCTTGGATGGAAATGTGAATATTTATAAGTGTGGTTTGTGATAGATTGTAGACGATAGTATTGTGACAGAAGCAAATATATTGGCTGAACAGTAAAACAATTTATTCCCCATATCAGGATAGGAGAGTGAATGATACAATTTGTTCTGCATATTGTACAGGAAAAATAAACGTAAACTAACATAGAGGCCATGCATGCAAGCAGCAAGTCTTGGAGGGCTGCACCAGGGACTTGCATGCAAGTAAAGAGCCACCAGGGGCATGCTATGCATGCAGGTATGAGTCTTTTCATCGATGGTTGTTTGTACACGTGGAAACCATGCAGCAGGATAATCACATGCATATATGTTACGTGCATCCTCACATGTATTGACACATGACACATACGTAACATTCAGTCAAGAAATGTATCATAAAAGGATGATGGACTGCATATTTAAGGAAGACGGTCTGTAAGATGAGATCAACATGTGTTTATGCAAACACATTTAGATTATTTACAGACAAAACTATACACGCTTGAAATATATAATCTAGGTTCTCATTTTAATGGCCACAGGGCAAGACTTGATATTTCGTTCGCCTTGTTATCCTTTGGGAATAGCTCTCTTGCCACTTTACGTCCAATATAGTGTGCAAATTTAGTCAACAATATATTGTAATTTTGAGCAGCCCACACATGTGCATCTTCTTCAACTATAGCGTTGGCTTGCTTGACTTCCTTCGAATCCCATGGTGGATCAAGAGGTGCTCCTGATGGTGTTCCTTCCGTCAATCAATGTGGTGGTGGCAACCGGAGCGTGGACCGGCGATGATCCTCTCTGGTCAGCGCGGTCTTGGAACACGCGCGTAGCCCTTCCTGGAGACTACGTATGGTCTCCTGAAGTTTCCTAGGCTGGTGAATTGTGCTGGCTTTGTTGCGATTTTATTTTATTTTTGTGGCAAATTGTCGGTTTATGTATCTGCTATACTTTTCTGTGGAGTTTATCCTCGCAGTTGTTGGAATATAATACAAGAGATATCTAGTGCCGAAAAAAGTGCTGGAATCATCGCTCGTCAATGATATAGCAGTTTTGCGTTGCAGCAAATCACGACGCCTGGGAACGACCACAAAACTAATTAAGCTCTCGATTTCATCCACCAGCGCGCAAGAAAAACAACGCGCAACCGCGCTGCTGATACTTGCACCGTGGAGAAGAGGAAGGCCACGCACGCCCGATTAGCGAGCTAGCCCGAGCACCGTGGAGAGAGGAAGGCCACGCACGCGCGCTCAAGTTATGGTCGGCTTCCGGCGCGGACGGGTATTCAGGGCCGTGCACGTGGAAGCCGTCCTCGCCGCGCTCGGCGAGTGCATTGCCGCAGGCCGACGCAGCCACCTACGGTCAATTTCTTACGCTCACTGACGTGTACGACTCATTCGATCAATCACTTCTCGCTCTCGAGCATAGCGCCGCCGAGCTACGGGCGGGCGTCCGGCTTGGGGACAGCACGATGGCCTCCAGCTCCCCGCATTGCTCTTGGCATGCAGGCATGCCTCGAGACACGCCATGCTGGCGATGGCGGATGCTGCGGATGGTGAGGTCATCGACGTCGTGGGAGAGGCAGTGGAGGCTCGCCGCGCAGAAAAACGAGAGGCGGCCACCGGCACCACAGGGCCTCCCACTTTCAGCCACCGCTAGCTGTGTCCCACAGCATCTACCGCCTTGATGCATCCACCACTGACGTCGGCATCACACACGCCAACTGCTTGAGCCCGCGGCCATTGCGTCGACCTCATGCCACCACGCCCTGGGTTCTAACTTCCTCACGGACGCGGCCTTCGCGTCCCTAGGTTCCATCACCTCGGCTGCTTACATGCAAGATGATGGCCGGCGCTGGAAAGGAAGATAGGGAGCCCACGGTGAGGTCGAAAGGATGGATGAGGGCCTGTACCGCCGCTACAGCATCAGCAGCAGCTGAACCCGCCCGACCACGGCATAGGAGCGAGCTTGCAGCGCGCATAACCGCATCAAATCCCCTCCACCCGGCGCCGCAGCCCCAGCAGCCTGTACACCCTAGTGGACATGCAGAGAGGACATGAGGGTGGGGATGGTGCCGAGAGGGAAACAGTAGCTCGGTGGGTGGTGGGGGAGGGCTAGGAGGAGGTGAGGTAGGGATCATCGGGCAAGGAGGAGATGCTTTTTATAGTCGTGATTGGCGGTGGAACGGTGTCACTGGACCGAACAGGAGTCTTCCAGAGAGATGAAGACATTGAAAGAAATATCTGAAAACCACCGCTGAAGGCAAGGCAAGGCAAAATGCAATTGGCCGGCCATGAGAAAAACAAAGCAAGCGGTGCATGGAAGGACTCGTCTAAATAGGAAATAGACAAACATACATAGTCAAATCAAAAGAAACCATGCATGCAGTGCACATGCAAGGCAAAAGGCGGAAGACGCGGCACCGCTCTCTGACAAAGGATGACGGCACCGCGAACCAAAGAGACAGTAACCAGCCAACAGCACCAGGCACAAAACCCAATGGAAAGAGAAAGTGACGCTACAACTGGGCCAACAGAGGCACAACGAAATTGGCCGACAGCGACATACGCAGAACCAGCGCCAAATAGAAAATAGACAGCGACGCGAGAACTGGCCCAACAGCGGCACGATCAGATCGGCCGACAGCGACATCGGCAAAACCCAACTCTGAATAGAAATCAAAGGAAGCATATAAGAAGAACGACCACGCCAGCCTGCCCCACATTGAATGAAAAAATGTTAAACCAACCAAACCGAACGCTACACACGTTCAAAAAATTTCAATCAATTAAGTGGATCCACAAGGCGTTTGTACCCCGCCAGGTATCAAAATAATACCACGCGGCACATAAGTTATACACCAAGGGTCACTTTCACCCAAGTGGCCGATTCTCACGCCAAAAACTTGGCCTGGAATAGAGGCTTAGTTATACCTCTGCAGGCTGGGCCTCGGTGGGTGATATCAGCATGATCATCCTTTGTTTGAATCCTTATAATTTTATGTTTCCGGATAGCTTCAAATGAGTTGTCATTAGCCGCACCGTTTATGGTGGTAATTTTGCTTCAAGTATTCTAAGTTCAGGTAATGCAATCACGGACTCCTTGTGTAATGGCCGGCCATAGCAATCACAGGTGATATCACCATGAAGTTCAGGCTGGAGGTCGTTTTATGCTTGCACTATGTAGCTGATAATCCCAGCAGGATGTTGTCGACAGTTGGGCTTTCCTATCTAAAGCAGGGCCTGAAGGTGTATCCAGTTTGCAGTCCATTTTAATCGCACTGTTCACTTTCCGGCACAGTGGCATCACAGCTGAATACCGTTTTCTTTTTGGAAAGATCCAGCAATGCTGGCTTTGACTTGGATTAGCAAAAAGCAACAGGAGTGAAAACATGGTGAGGATCCAAAGATCAAAAAGAGAAAAACGAGTACCCCAGCCCCCGCGTGGGCGATACGGGCGGCTAACTCATGCACAGAACACGGAGGAAGGGACAGGAGCGACGTACTGTGCGAGGTCTCCGAGTTGACGGAGGAGGCCCACGAGGCCGGCCATGGCGGCCTCGGGCAGCTTGGTGTGCCTGGACTCGTTGCCGTCGGTGGTGACCTTGGGCCTTGACAGTAGCGTCAGAAGCTGAGCAGCACTCTGCCGAGCCGCCTGCTCCATGAATTGCCCGCAGGTGCTCGATCGATGCTCAAATCAAAGGACACACAACGGCGCGTGCATGCCTGGCACGCACATAGTAGTAGCCATTGACTCAAGCTGAGTGCGTGTCCAACCCAGTGTCATGCACATGAGTACTCACTCACGGACTTGAGCACAACCAATGGAATCAAGTGCACGTAGCTCTTGACATTAAATCAAGCTGTTCATGAACACGCAATGTGCTGTTACCGGCCGATTCATTTTGTGGACACAATTACAGGTTGACAGGCTGATCAACGAGGCAACGACTCGTCACAGCACTTGTACTGTTGTACACTCTAATCTTTCTTAATTGCAGCACCTATTCGGCGGTTTGAACGGATCGAACAGTGAAGGTACACTTCAAAGCTACGCATGAAATCTTTTTTAACCACTTGTACTTATACATACAGTGATAATTATGTTTCTCGAAGTGGCTGAGGCAAACAAGCAGAATGGTTTTATGTGTTGTTCATGCCCTAACCTTTCAACTTTTTAGCACATGCTATGTGGATGAAATGATGATACCATGCCAAATTTCAACCTTTTCAGAGTTCATTTGAAATGCTTTTGAATTTCAGGGTCTTATAGCTCAAAAAATCATTAAATGCATGAAAAATAACAAATGAAGTCAGAAAAGGTTGAAAATTAATAATGTGGCTTTGAATGATGCATTTTGAATACACAAAAGTCTGGAGTTTAAATAAGTTCAAAAAAATGAAATCACTTTGTAACAGATGAGTTTTCGTATGAAACCCTGATACTTCGAAAAAAGACATTGTCCGTTTTGTACACGAAGTGCATCTAGTTTTTGTCGTAACCCTCTAAACTTTTTAGCACATGCTATGTGGGTGAAATGATGATACCATGCCAAATTTCAACCTTTTAAAAGTTCATTTGAAATGCTTTTGAATTTCACGGTCTTATAGCTTAAAAAAATCAGTAAATGCATAAAAAATAACAAATGAAGTCAAAAAGGGTTGAAAATTGATGATGTGGCTTTGAATGGTGCATTTTGAACACACAAAAAGTCTGGAGTTCAAATAAGTTCAAAAAAATGAAATCCCTTTGTAACAGATGAGTTTCCGTATGAAACCCTGATACTTCAAAAGAAGACATTGTCCGTTTTGTATACGAAGTGCATCTAGTTTTTGCCGTAACCCTCTCAACTTTTTAGCACATGCTATGTGGGTGAAATGATGATACCATGTCAAATTTCAACCTTTCCAGAGTTCATTTGAAATGCTTTTCAATTTCACGATCATTTAGCTCAAAAAATCATTAAATGCATGGAAAATAACAAATGAAGTCAGAAAGGGTTGAAAATTGATGATGTGGCTTTGAATGGTGCATTTTGAACACACAAAAAGTCTGGAGTTCAAGTAAGTTCAAAAAAATGAAATCCCTTTGTAACAGATGAGTTTTTGTCCGAAACCCTGATATTTCGAAAGAGATTGTCTGTTTTGTAAACGAAGTGCATCCAGTTTTGTCATAACCCTTTCAACTTTTTAGCACATGCTAAGTGGGTGAAATGATGATACCATGCCAACTTTCAACCTTTTCAGAGTTCATTTGAAATGCTTTTCAATTTCACGGTCATTTAGCTCAAAAAAATCAGTAAATGCATGAAAAATAACAAATGAAGTCAGAAAGGGTTGAAAGTTGATGACGTGGCTTTGAATGGTGCATACTAAACGCAAAAAAAGTTCAGAGTTGTAATAAGTTATTAAGAATGAAAGAGAGGCGCAATGCTCATCTGCACGTTGCTTAGCTTCAGGCCTTGAGAAACTACACATAGCTCCGTTCAGTCTACACCATTTCAAGGCCTGAAGCTAAGCAACGTGTAAGTGAGCATTGCGCCTCTCCTTCATCGTCTCTGCACTCAGGGCTTTTAAACCGCTGCGAGTGCCTCTCGCTTGGCGAGGTGGGACTAAAAACAGCTGCTGAAAGAATCAACTAAAAAACTCTATTACCGGTCCACGAGCTGGTACTAAAGGTGCTCGTGGGGCCCCAGCCTTAGAACCGGTACTAAATGAAATGCCTTTGTAACAGCCTTAGAACCGGTACTAAAGGAATCAACTAAAAAGCTTTTATAAACCTCTAGTATTATTGAAACTAAAATTATATAAAATTTATGCAACTAAAATTATCAAAGTATTTTGTGTTCAAAACATTAAAAGCAAAAAGAATTTTCATAAAATAAATAAATAAAGCAAAAAAGAAATTAAAATAAATAAGTAGAAACAAAATAAAATTTAATAGATAAGTAGAAACACAATAATATAAACCTTAATAAAATATATCAGTACAAACACAATGAACTAAAATAAAATTTTATAAAATAACTAAGTAGAAACAAAATATAATAAAATAAACTTTAATTAAATAAAATATATAACTTTAATAAAAATATATAAAAATAGCAACAGTAAGTATTTTGTTGTAAGTAGAAACAAAATAAAAAATAAAGCAAAAAAGAAAACAAAAAAACAGGAAAAAATTAAAAAAAATGCCACCTACTGGGCCACCACGGCCTGAATACGACGAGAAATCCAGCTAGTTGGGCCAGGATTCAGGCCCGCAGAAGGCCCAGCAGGCCCACAGGCATAGCAGTGTCAGATTAGGCCCATAGGCCTGCAGGTTTTGAGGAGTTCGAGAGGGAAGAGGCATGAGCTTATAAACAAAAGTGGGCGCTCTCAACTAGCGAGGTGGGACTAAACTCCCGCCACCACGCCGCTGTGCAAGGCCATTGGTCCCGGTTGGTGGCACGAACCGAGACCAATGCCATCCTTTGGTCCCGGTTTATGGCACCAACCGACCATACTTTAGTCTCGGTTGGTGCCACCAACCGGGACCAAAGGCCTTCTGCTTCCCGCCTTTGGGCTTCGAAAAGAGATTTTGGTCCCGGTTGGTGGCAACAACCGATTAGGCAGTATTGGTCCCGTTGGTGCCACGAACCTGGACCAATGCGCTGTGTATATAAGCAGGACTTGTAAATCTTTCAGTTTCATCGACTATTTGCCCCCCGACGACGCCGAACTCATCGACGCCGCCAGGCTGCCCGTGCTCGCCGTCGCCGCCCCGCGCCCTTGTTGCCCGTGCTCGCCGACGCCGCTAGGCTGCCCGTGCTCGTCGCCGCCCGCCGCCCGCTCCTCGCCGCCGCTCCTCGCCGTTGCCGCCTCGACGAGCCGCTTCGCCCGTGTCCCTGCCCGCCGCCACCCTGCCCGTGGCGCTTGCCCGACAGCCGCCCGCCCGGCCCGAGCCCCTGCCTCGACGCCGCCCACGCCACCGGCCTGCCCCGACCACGCTCTGCCCGACCACGAGCCGCCCGCCATTGCCTGGGTCCGGCCTTCCTCTCTGTTTTTTTTCATATATATGATGTTTTTTAGATTATGTGCATATGTGTGATTATATGTATGTGTGTATATATGATTATATGTCCTGTTTTTTCAGACTTTTGTTCATATATATGATGATTTTTTTGCATTATTATAAAAATGTATCTATGTATGATATCTGTGTATATATGTTCATATATGCAAAAGTTAGATTTTTCGAAAAGTTTTATCTATATATGTTCTCTGATTTAGTACATTTTAGGTTAGTTTCATTTTTAGAAAGTTTTATATATTTAGGAAGAAGGAAGAGAAGGAAGAAGGAAGAAGAAGAAAAAGTTTTATATATGCAAAAGTTACATTTTTAGAGAATTTTATATATCTAGCTAGGAAAGGAAGAAGAAGAAAAAGAAGGAGAGGAAAAAGGAAAATAAGAAGAGGAAGAAAGGAGAAGAAGAGGAGAGGAAGAAGAGGAGAAATAAATAAGAAGAGGAAAAAAGAAGAAAAAGAAGAGGAGAAGAAGAAAGGAATAGAGGAGAAGAAGAAAAAAATAGAAAATAATTTTTTTCTTCTTCTCCTCTATTCCTTTCTTCTTCTCCTCTTTTCTTCTTCTTTTTTTCTTTGATCTTCTCCTCTATTCCTTTCTTCTTCTCCTCTTTTTTGTTTCTTCTTTGTCTTCTTATTTTTTATCGGGTATGTCGTTGTCGATATACCCCCTTTGTTAACTTCAACATGAGGGGGGGTCGATATACCCCCTCCCCGATAACATTATTTTCCCATCTATGTATGTCGTCAGTGTCGATATAACCCCCTCCCCGATAACTTCGACATGAGGGGCGGTCGATATATATACCCCCTCTCGACCGCGATAACTTATACCACGGGAGCACCCCCCCCCCCCGGCCCTCTCGCTCGACAAAAACTCTCGAGGAGACCCAAACCCTAGAAAAAAACGATGTCGGTCTCCTACCCCCTCCCGACGCGCCCCTACCCGACAAACTCTCTCGAGGCCACCCAAATTTACCAAGTTAAAACAGTGTTGTCGTCGAGGCCACCCCAAACCCTTGAAGCGTTATCGAGGCCACCCCAAACCCTTGAAGCATTGCCGAGGCCACCCCAAACCCTAGAGAAGCATCGAGGCCACTAATATGATTCCTTATTGTGATTAGCTAGCTGGTTCTACGTTTTCTACTAATATATCCATCTGTCATGTTTGAATAATAATTGCCATGTTGTAAATATTTGCAGAAACTATGGAGCACCCCCGAGATGAAGCAACAGAAGCGGTGTTGGGGGACATAATCGCGGCAAGAAGTGATGCCGTCTTGTCGTTTCTCAACGACACCGATAGTCTGAAAGAAGAAGCAGGCTACGGTGATCGAACAATGGAGGAGGAAGGACATGATTATGATGGCTCCGGTGACCGAATGCCACTGGAAGAAGGACACCGTGATGACGGCTCCGGTGACCGAACGGAGTCCGACCAGGTATATATATTAATTAAGCATGTGTTGACTATAGCTAATTGATGCATTAATTGTTTTTGGTATGTACACATATTAACTCTCTTCTTTCTTATTTTCTAGCCCTCCGGATCGAGCAAAACTGAGGTAACGAGACGAGGCCCGAATAGAAAGTTGCGCTCAGATGAAAGGTACACGATCACCGAAATCGATCGTGATGGCCAACTGATTGAACCCTCCGGACCAAGCAAGCATTTTACGCTTTCGGGCGGGGTTCTTGTTAGGGACATGATCCCGATCAGCATCGAGCAATGGTTTAAGCTTCAAGGACGAAGACTCGGGGTGTCTTATATCGACGATAGGCAGAAAGCTGATCTTTGGACTGCGCTGAAGGCAAATTTCACCCTACCGCCAGAGGAGGATCCGGAGAAGCCAGTTAAAGAGCCACTGATCAAGGCTCATGCTCTTAAGAAGATGGCTGAGCTATTCAGGAGGCGGAAGAATGAGCTGAAATCAACGTTTGTCGATAATGACAAGACTCCAGAATTCATCGGCCGATTTGAGAAGATCAAAGATCACTGGGACGCATTTGTCGCCCAAAAGAAATCTGAGAAGGCCAAGAAGATGTCAGTGACAAACAACATAAATGCTGCAAAGAAGAAGCATCACCATCGCACGGGGTCAGGTGGCTACCTAAAAGCCCGACCGTTGTGGGACAAGGCTGAGAATGACCTGCAAGATAAAGGGATCGAACCAGAGACATTGCGCTGGCCAGACCGTTCAAGGACTTGGTTCTTCGGGGTTGGGGGAACATTGGACCCTGAAATAGGGAAGTGCGTTTGGACGGACAAGTAGCTGAATACACCCATCACGAGGCTTCAGGAGTTTATCGAAAAAGCGAAGGAATGGACGTTTATTCCGGACAGAGAGAATGACGAGCTCACAATGGCCCTCGGGAATCCTGAGCACCCCGGATGGACACGAGGCACGCTAGGCTCTGTTCCGTGGAAGGCTGGGTTTCCGGGCACAGGCGGTTACAAATGCCAGGAGAGGAGGAAGAAAGTGAAGCAGACCCAACTCCAGGCGCTGCACGCAAAGGTACACGCGCTAGAGGAACGAGACGCAGTTCGCAATAAGCGGCCTGCCGAAACTACCCCCGAAGCTACCCCGCCACCTCAGCGGAGAAGCAGCGTGGCTTCCACCGAGCTGCTTCAGCTGGAGCATGTCTTGATGGCTCCTGCTAGCTACCCCGTGGATGCTATCATGGAGTCTCAAAATTGCCACCTTATGACGCAATGGCAGAACTTCAAAGTCAAGTCAGCTGTCGGCTCTGTTCGACCTCCTGAACCAAACGCAACTTATCACTACCGTCCGATTCAGAAGGATATGCTAGGGTGATGGCGGACGAAATAACGGAGGGATTTGAGGACCTCGAGCTTTACCACCCTACCGGTGAAGGGGAGACTCGGCTGAGTTCTGCTCTAAAGACTCCATGCCTATGGCGGAAGGAGCTCATCAACCTTCCGAACTGGACGCCTCCGCCTCCTCCTCCTCCTCCTCCTCCTCCTCCTCTGGCGAGTCAGGGCACTCCGCCTCCTCCTCCGCCTCCTTCTCCAGCGAGTGATCAGGGCACTCAGCCTCCTTCTCCGGCACGTGGCGGCACTCTGCCTCCTTCTCTGCCTGCGCCGACGCGCCCGAGCAGCCAGCCTCCTCCTTTTCCGCCTCGTCAGCAAGGGCAGAAGAGACCCGTCGCCGCTCCGGCTGCTCTGGCGTGTCTTAGTCCTTCTCCTCCGCCTTGTAATCAAGGAAAGAAGATAGCCGCAGCCGCTCCGTCTGCTCGGCAGGCGTCTAGCAGTACAGCCAGAGGCGGGAGGCAATACAGATTCGGTCCATCTCTCAAGCCTCTAGAGATGTTACCATACGAGAGGACCGTGGAGGAAAACACGAAGATCACGGAAGACCAAGTGAGGGACTTCTTTGAAGGGGTGAAAGCAAAGAAACATCCACCTCCGGGGGAGAAGATAGATCCGGTGAAAGCAAAGCGCACTATCGATGCCCTGAAGCGAGCACCACCTTCTCCGCCACAATCTAACTATGATCGCATTATTGAAAAGTCATCTATCAAAGCGGAGCGGTTGGGAAGTACTATCAGTGATCAAAGGTTAGCAGAACGACGAGCTGGGAAAAAAATGCCCAGCTCGGCGAACAAGTGAACCAATTGTGCCCCCCGCTCAAGGTGTCTAGCGATACCGTCGCTAATCATCCGGAGATTTTGCCCAATACCAATTTTGGAGATTACCTGCCCGATGATGTACATTATGATTTCTTGGAGGTGGACGAACACAAATACCATTACGGGAAGCCTCTCGTCAAAGATGAAAGATATCTAACAACGATGACGTGAAGATTCCATGATTGGTACATGAAAACCTGCAGAGAGTCTGGGGGGACGAATACTTTGACGCTGAGAGTTAAAGAGGAGCATGACCTCGTTGGAATTGAACTGTTGAATGTTCCATTTGAGGAGTTCTTCCAGTTTTTCAATCAAAAGGCCCTCGATAAATTAACGGTCACTTGCTACTGTCTGTAAGTACTACTTCTGTCATAAAGTCTCTCTCTATATATAGGTCAGCTCTTTCATTGCATGTATATATAATTATCCTCACTATATTATGCAGATTGAAGATTGCCGAATTGAAGAAAAGACAAATTGGTGATATTGGGTTCGTTAACACAAATCTCATAGATGCATATACGGTTGAATTTCATGCCAAAGATACCGAGGCCAACTTGCTATGATCGTTGGTATTAAATCAAAACAAAGCTATAATACTCTTTCCTTACAACTTCAAGTGAGTGTTACTATTTGATGCATATTCGGTTTCCCTTATTAGTAGAGGTTATAGTAATGTAATTGATGAGTTATGCATGCGTGCGCATGTTCCACTATATTCTCCTAGAGATTAAGCTTGAGCAGGGACTAGTAACCGTCTTAGTCTCGAGACGAAAAAATCCCCAGGAGTATGCGGACATGAGTGAAATGCTCGAGAAGTAAGTTAAATCGATCATTATCGCACCATATCGGCAACTTTGTTCATTTCCTGATATCAAGTAATTGTTTTCTTTGTCTAGCAGGGTTTGGAAAAAATTCACCGCAAAAGCTCCGGGACTGCCGAGGAAGCTGCGATTTACACACCGGTAAGTAAGTACTACTAGCTAGTTCCGTGCATCTCCTAGTGATTCAAGCGCTAGTTTCATCAATACCATTTAGCATGCTTGCTTATCAGTTTGATTGACCTCCATTTCTTGTAAAGTGGTTGTGGCAGGAAGCCGGGAATAATTACTGTGGATACTACTTTTGTGAGTCCATCCGCCACACGACCTGTGAGCGGGGCTACTCTAACAAACAATATGAAGTGCGTAAGCAATAATATTCACAATTTTATTTTATTACCATCATTTGTGTTGAGTTTCATTCATTCATATATATGTATTGACCCCCTTCTTCAAATTTAGATGTTTCGGATGCGGGATGAATTCCTAACACCAGATCGCATGCGAGCAATTCAAGAGGAATTGGCGGCATTCTTTCCTGACCACGTGATCGATAAAGACGGAGAATACCATGTGGACCCTGAGTTCATATATAATTAGGGGATTATATTGTAAGAGATCTTATATTGTATATATGTAGCTAGTAGCATCGGATAGATATACGAAAACTTGTTGTTCGACCAATCTCTCGGAGAAGGAGAGGTCGATACCACTTCTCTCTATATGCATATGTTCATGACGATCTTCTATTTCCTTCATTTGCTTACTAGCTAGTGTGTCGAGTCCTCTCTATACGTATAGTACGTAGCGTCGACCAAGCACAGAGATAAGAGAGGACAGTTCTCTCTATTAATTAGCTAGCTAACAAATATATGAAACACCTAAATTAACCCACCAAAACCCCCTAACCCCCCCCCCCTTTAAAAAAAACAAGAAACCCAGCCCCTGAAATGCTGACGCGTGGACGCTTATTGGTCCTGGTTGGTGCTACCAACCGAGATCAAAGGCCCTCCTGTCTGGGCTCGCCGCAGCAGCCACGTGGAGGCCCATCTGTCCCAGTTCATGTAAGAACAGGGACTAAAGGCCTAGGGCTTTAGTAACGACCCTTTAGTCCCGGTTCCTCAACCGGGACAGATGGGCCTTACGAACCGGGACAAATGGCCCTTTTTCTACTAGTGGCAAGAGACTACAAGGACCAAACACGCGACACAACCTCTTCAAAGAGAGGGCGGTGGCCGGAGCCACCTATGTTTGAGTTAATTGGTATGGCACCGCGAAGAATTATCCTTGGGACCATGACCAAACTCGTCTTTGAAGCACAAGTACCATCAAAAATGGCTAATGTGAAAGAGTTGATCAATTTATGCATAATGGGGGGAGGGAGAGTTCATTGAGAGAACAACACTCACCCTATGTCCATGCCTACACCTAAACAAGATAACAAGTTGAGTATGGTGGGGTGTGCAAGGGTTCAAGCAACATTGCTCGAATCAATGATATCTAGCTCATGCCTTAACTCGCGAAATCTTGCTTCATCCGAAGGCTTCGTGAAGATATCTGCAAGGTTATCATGAGTGTTGACATAGTTGAGCTCGATCTCCCTCGCCTAATATGATCCGGATGAAGTGATACCGAATCTCAATATGCTTCATCTTGAAGTGTTGCACCGGGTTGAGAGAAATCTTGATGGCACTTTCATTGTCACACCAAAGAGACACTTTGTCACAAATGACACCGTAATCCTTTAAAGTTTGCCTCATCCATAGGAGTTGTGCACAACAACTACCGGCCGCCACATACTCCGCTTCGGTGGACGAGAGAGATACACAACTTTGCTTCTTAGAAGACCAACTCACCAAAGAGCAACCAAGAATTGGCACCCTCCGGAAGTGGACTTCCTATCCACTTTGTCTCCCGCCCAATCAGAGTCCGAATAGCCTACAAGCTTGAAGTTTGCTCCTCTTGGGTACCACAAGCCAAAGTTTGGGGTATGAGCCAAATATCGAAAGATTCACTTGACCGCCACAAAGTGACTTTCCTTAGGTGCGGCTTGAAACCGTGCACAAATTCCCACACTCAAAATGACATCCGGTTTAGATGCACAAAGGTAAATCAAGGAGCCAATCATGGAGCGATATACATTTTGATCCACCGCTTTACCATTGGGATCTATGTCAAGTTGGCATTTGACAGGCATTGGAGTGGAGGCCGGCTTGACATAACCTAGCTTGAATCTCTTGAGCATGTCTTGAGTATATTTGGCTTGGTTGATGAAGGTTCCTTCTCTTATTTGCTTGACTTCGAACCCGAGAAAGAACTTCAACTCTCCCATCATGGACATCTTGAATTTTGAGGTCATGAGAGCGGCAAATTCCTCATTGAAAGCTTTGTTAGGAGAACCAAAGATAATATCATCAACATATAGTTGGCACACAAACAACTCCCCTTTGACCTTCTTAGTAAAAAGAGTGGGGTCGATTTTCCCAATCTCAAAACCGCGATCTTGCAACAACTCGGTAAGGTGATCATACCATGCACGTGGGGCTTGTTTAAGGCCATAGAGTGCCTTATCGAGTTGGTACACATGATCGGGAAAATAGGGATCCACGAACCCGGGGGGTTGTTTGACATACACCAACTCATTAATAGGACCATTAAGAAAAGCATCTTCACATCCATTTGTTGCAACTTCAAGTTATGATGAGAAGCATAAGCAATCAACAAACGAATAGATTCAAGGCGAGCAACGGGAGCAAAGGTTTCACCATAGTCGATACCCTTGACTTGGGAGTAGCCTTGTGCTACCAAGCAAGCCTTGTTGCGGACAATAATTCCATGGGCATCTTGCTTGTTCTTGAATATCCACTTGGTTCCAATGACATTATGGTTCCCCGTTGGCCTTGGTACCAATCTCCACACCTTGTTGTGCTCGAAGTTGTTGAGTTCTTCATGCATGGCACTAGGCCAATCCAGATCTTCGAGCGCCTCGTAGACCTTTTGGGGTTCAACACAAGAGACAAACGCGTGATGTTCACAATAGTTTGCCAATTGTCTACGAGTGCTTACCCACTTTCGAATGCTTCCAAGCACATTTGTCATGAGATGTCCCTTGGTAGTGAGCTTGGATGCAATCTTGGTGGCACAACGCTCTAATTCGTCCTCCGGAGTGAGTTGAGGAGCGGCCACTTGATCATCTTGAGCGTCATCTTGAGCTTGCTCTTGATCTTGAGAATGCTCTTGATCTTGAACTTGCTCCGGGGAGAGAACTTGACCTTGGGCATCACTTGGTGGTGAAACACCATCTTGAGGTTGATCTTGCCCTTGGTCTTGTTCAATAGGTTGAGGGCCTTCACTTTGTTCTTCGGAAGCGTGTGGGCCTTGGGTTGGTGATGGCTCCACTTGAGTGGAGCATTGTCCTTCTCCTTCGGCCACAAGGGGTTCCTCAATGGGTAGGATAAAACCAACCCACATTCTTCTTATGGCTTGGGGAGGAATTTCATCAGCTACATCACAAGTGCCACTTTGCCTCACATGGGAGCCGTTATTCTCATCAAACTCCACGTTACATGTCTCCTCAGTAAGTCCCATGGATTTATTGAGGACACGGTAAGCATCAGAGTTTGTAGCATAACCAACAAATATGCCCTCATGAGCTCTAGCCTCAAATTTAGACAAACGAACACCTTTCTTGAGAATGAAACACTTACACCCGAACACCCGAAAGTACTTGAGGTTGGGCTTGTTACCGGTGAGTATCTCATATGGTGTTTTGTTCAAGGCTTTGTGGAGATAGAGCCGATTGGATGCATGACACGCGGTGTTGATGGCTTCGGCCCAAAAGTTGTA
The DNA here is from genome assembly GCA_021605145.1 of Aegilops bicornis. NCBI lineage: Eukaryota > Viridiplantae > Streptophyta > Magnoliopsida > Poales > Poaceae > Aegilops > Aegilops bicornis. The sequence continues at coordinate 546,013,206 of CM038672.1, forward strand.
TGGAGACTTGAATTCGCCATCATGGTCCTTGCCGCATCCATCAATGTCCAGTTCTTCCTCTCCGCTACACCATTTTGTTGAGGGGTGTAAGGTGCGGAATATTGATGCTTGATCCCCTCATCACTAAGAAACTCATCCAAGTTGTAGTTCTTGAACTCGGAGTCATTTTCGCTTCTTATCATCAAGATCTTTGCATTGTGTTGGTGTTGAGCGTCATTTGCAAAGTCAATGATGGTTTGCTGGGTCTCACTCTTCCTCTTGAAGAAGTATACCCAAGTGTATCTTGAAGAGTCATCCACAATCACCAAGCAATACTTTCTACCCCCAAGACTATCAAAGGATGGAGGCCCAAAGAGATCCAAGTGAAGGAGCTCCAAAGGCCTCTTCGAGTAAATGATAGTCGTGGGAGGGTGAGCCTTCTCATGTAGCTTTCCTTCGATACAAGCACTGCACGCACGATCTTTAGCAAAACTAACATTCGTTAGTCCATGGACATGGTCCCCCTCGAGAATACTTTGCAAAGATCTCATATTGACATGGGCTAAACGGCGATGCCAAAGCCATCCCATGTCAACTTTCGCCATTAGGAATGTCGCGGTCTTAGTGGGTCGCTTCGAAAAGTCTATCACATAAAGACCGTTTTCGACATGCCCAACAAAGGCTACTTTAAGAGTCTTGCTCCAAAAGAGGGCCACGGTATCAATATCAAAGAAGGTGGCACAGCCCATGAGTGCAAGTTGACAAACGGAAAGTAAATTGAATGCAAGTGACTCAACAAGCATGACCTTCTCGATCGTGAGATCATGAGAGATGACAACCTTGCTGAGTCCCAATACCTTAGAAGACGAAGCATCACCCCACTCGACATTGGTGGGCATATGTGGAATCTTGTGCACGTCCACCACCAAGTCCTTGCTTCCGGTCATATGATTTGTGGCTCCGCTATCGAGCAACCATGATCCCCCACCGGAAGCAAACTCTTACAAGAGATTAATGCTTGGTTTTAAGTACCCATTTTGTAATGGGTCCTTTGATGTTAGTAACAAGGGTCTTAGGAACCCAAATAGACCATTCAATGTACTCATAAGGATAACCAACAAATTTAGCATAAACATGTCCATCACTAGCACCAAGCATAACACATAAGAAGGGTTAAAGTCACGGCTTTGTTGGAAGGGGTGGCATTGCCGCTTCTTGACACCGCCACCCTTCACATTGTTCTTCTTATCCTTAGAATCACCCTCTCCCTCCTTCACGAAAGTTTTCTTGAGAGGAGGAGGTCGTTTGGCCTTGTCATTCTTCTTCTTGTTCTTGGACTTGGGTGTGAACCCAATTCCCTCCTTGGCCACCACTTCCTTTTGATTGCTCAAAAGGTCGTTGAGGTTCTTCTCACCTTGTATGCAAGACATAAGGCCTTTCTCAAGTTGCTCCTTCAATTTAGCATTCTCCTCAACAAGGTGCATATGCTCACAACACGGGTTAGTAGCATTTGCATTATCAATTAAAACCATATGAGGAAAAGTGGCCTTCACCTTGGTTAGCTTCACTTGGAGTTGATCATGAGACTATTTAAGACTAGCATGAGTACCCTTCAAGGCCTTGTGCGCCTTGTCAAGTATATCAAACTCTTCCTTGAGTCTAACAAGATCAACCCCAAGTTTGGCCTTCTCGGAATTTAGCACACGAGATACAACAAGAGCATGATCAAGATCTTTCTTTAATTTAGCATGGTAATCGTCGTGTGGCCCCCCAAGAGCCAAATGGTAACCACGCTCTTCCTCAAGAGCATTAGAGAGGTTCGACATCTCATTGGCATAGTCACGACTATGCCCCTCCATCTTAGAGATGGTTTCTTCATGAGTCTCGATCATGGCATTGGCTTCACCAAGTTGTTCCAAGAGAGCAACAAAGTGCTTCTTGGATTTACCCTTGAGCTACTCATAAACGACTCAAATTCATTTTCCTCCTCGTTAGACCCCTCATGTTCATCAATGGAATCCGCCAAAGAAGGAGTAGTAATGATGGTAGTTTTGATGTTGGTGGTTACCTTGTCGGTGCTTTAGCCGTGAGGCACTTGGCGGTGATGTTCTCATTGGGCGAGTCGAAGAGAGACACCCGTGGAGTTGTCGCAATGGCAATGGAGGCCATGGAAACCGACTCACTGTCTTCATCATCATCCTCCTCATTGTATTCTTCTTGTGCCACCAACCCCTTGGGAGGAGTCTTCTTGGTGAATTTGCTCTTGTTGGGGAAGGACTTGGCCTTGTCTTTTCGGATGAGCTTACCACCATTGTCTTCCCTCTTCTCGTATGGGCACTCCGCAATAAAATGGCTCACATTGCCACAGTTATAGCAAGTCCTCACTCGTTGCTTGCCCTTCGTGCCACTTGAGTTGTTCTTGTTGAAGTTGGGCCTCGTGTTCTTCTTGCTCCAGAATTGCCTTGAAGTGAGAGCCATGTGCTCATGATAATCATATTTTGTATCTTCGGGATTGCTCTCCTCTTCTTCATCTTCATCCTCTTCTTCTACACTAACCTTGGCCTTCAAGGCAAGGTTGAGCTTCTTTGCTCTTTGAGAACACAACACCGCATTGTCGGCGGTCTTGTCCAAGATCATCATTGCCACAAACTCATCCAACACTTCACTTGAGGAGAAGGTGTGGAAGTCCGGCCTTTGACGAATGATGGAGGACATGGCCTTGTGGTAGGGCATCATGGCCTTGAGGAACTTGTGCTTGATCCAATTGTCATCCGTATGCTTGCTCCCATGATCTCGAAGTGAGACCGCGAGAGTGGTTAATCTCTGGTAAAGCACATGAGGTTCTTCATCTTCATTCATTGCAAACTCATCGGCTTCATCTTGCACCACTTCATAGTTGGAGCGTTGAATGTTTGCGCTTCCCTTGTAAAGGGAAACGACATGGTTCCATGCTTCCTTGGCCATGGTGAAGGGTCGGAGGTGTGCAATATCTTCGGGCAGAATTACATCTTGGATGATGAAGAGAGCATTCTCATTGAATTGATTATCCGCGACTTCTCTAGGGGTGAAGTTGCTTGGGTCATGCGAATAGAAACCTTGTTCAATGATTCTCCAAAGGTTAGTATTAACATGCTTTAAATGCCGCTTAAAGCGATATACTCAAGCATCAAAGTCCTCATTTTTCACAATCTTAGGGGGAGATCCGGCATGATTCAAATGAGTGGAAGGAATCGGTCCACCATAAGTAAACGGAGGTTCCACATGGGCAAATATGCTATTTCCACTTCTACCACTAGATAAAGGAACTTTGTCATTAGTATCTTCCCCCTTGTCGGAGTTAGCATCCGTCACCATGTTAGTGGGATCGACCACTTCCAACGGTGCGGTGGATAATTTAAGACCATCAAGAAAGTTCTTAAGCATGCCTTTGACCTCGGCCGTCATGGAGGTTTTCAATGTGTCCAAAGCCACATTGAATTCCTCGCATGAGACCGAGGTTCCCCCTTCGACCGTAGACGAGGACGAAATCACACTGGGGTGCTCCTCCTCACCGTCTACGGAGTCAACCATACTCTTCATACGGTAAAGTCCTTAATAATGAGACGAGGCTCTGATACCAATCGAAAGGATCGATATAGTTGACTAGAGGGGGGGTGAATAGGCAACTAACAATTTTTAGCTTTTCTTTACCAATTTAAACTTTGCATCAAAGTAGGTTGTCTAGATATGCAAATGCCACTAGGTGAGCAACCTATATGATGCAACAACAACAAGCACACGAGCAAGCAAAGGATACAACACAATATAAGCTTGCACAAGTAAAGGTACGAGATAACCACGAGTGGAGCCGGTGAAGACAAGGATGTGTTACCGAAGTTCCTTCCTTTTGAAGGGAAGTACGTCTCAGTTGGAGTGGTATGGAGGCACAATGCTCCCTAAGAAGCCACTAGGGCCACCGTGTTCTCCTCACGCCCTCACACAATGCGAGATGCCGTGATTCCACTATTGGTGCCCGTGGAGGCGGCGACCGGACCTTTAAAAACAAGGTTGGGGCAATCTCCACAACTTAATTGGAGGCTCCCAATGACACCACGAAGCTTCACCGCAATGGAAGATGGCTCCGCGGTGACCTCAACCGTCTAGGGTGCTCAAACACCCATGAGTAACAAGATCTGCAAGGGATTAGTGGGGGGAATCAAATTTCTCTTGGTGGAAGTGTAGATCGGAGCCTTCTCAACCAATCCCTAAAGAATCAACAAGTTTGATTGGCTAGTGAGAGAGATCGGGCGAAAATGGAGCTTAGAGCAACAATGGAGCTTGGGGATGGAAGAGGTAGTCTACTCAGATAAGAAGACTCCCCTTTTATAGTGAAAGAACAAATCCAACCGTTTTCCACCAACTCAGCCTGCAACGCACGGTACTACCGCGCCATACAAGCGGTATTGCCGCAAGGGGTCATGCAGTACTACCACGCATCGCCCACTTCTCATCACTGGCAAGGCAGGGCTCGGACTAGTCCCGATGCGCTTAAGGTGGATCGGTAGAATCACCGGGCGCTGGGTACTCATCGCCCCTTTCACGATACTACCGCAAGGCAGGAACAGTCTAGGCTGGGAAGGCACGGACAAATAAAAATACATCCGTGACTACTTCTGCTGAGTTTTGATCTATGCAAAAATCCGACACGGTACTACCGCGCACCAGGCGCGGTACTACCGCGTAGGGTGCGGATGTAAAAAATTACTTCTGCCCCTACTTCCGCTCGTGCAGTCGTGCCTGGCCAGAGGTCATGGTACTCACTACAAAAAAAAACACTCCGTGATGATACGTGTTTGTCACAGTAGGTCGCGTTTTTTGTCATGCATGTACATCCATGACAATTTTAAGACAGAATCAAGATAGTCATACCTGTGCTGTCATAGAAGTGTTCCATGACATTACCAAAATTATCATCACAGAAGTGTCCACTTCTATGACAATAAATCACGCGTCACAGAAGTGCTTTCGTCAAGGGTGACCGAAACGTGGCATCCACCGTAACGGAACACCGTTAAGCTATCGGGTCCGATTTTGGATCCGATAACCCGCTAACAGCCCCGACCAATGGGGATTTTCCACGTGTAAAATCATCATTGGCTGGAGGAAACACGTGTCGGCTCACCGTTGGGACAGATGTATCCACTCATTGGACCGAAGGCGCCTATGATACATCGAACATGGCACGGCCGAACAGAGGCCCATTCCTATGAAAAGGTCGGCCCGTTTGACTTGGTCAAAAGGTGGAGGGCCGGCCCACGGAAAGCATGTTAACGGCCTGTTCGCATATAGCCCATTTACAACCCGCTAAACCAGGGCTCGTTACGACCTATCCGAATTAGGCCCAGTAGCGTCATCTGGGTCGTCCAATATGATTCCAGCCCATTTTAAGTTACGGCCCATGTATGGCCCATGAAGCCTTTCGGCCCATATGAGGCCCTTTGTAACTCTTGGCCCATTAACGGCCCGTGGTGAACTGGCCCGTAATGAACAAAGTGTATCACTTTATACCCATTAACGCCCATTAATCCATTGGGACATTTGCAACCCATGTTATCTTTCGGCCTTCTCGGGGCCCATTTATTCTTGGGCTCATTTCAAAGATTCGGTTACTTACGGCCCGTATCGCCATTTTCTCGCTAGGCCAAATTCAGCCCGTGGTTGCTACCGGCCCATTTTTGGCCCGTTAATACGTTGGGCCGTTTTCATAGCGTCATAAAATATGGCCTATTAACGATGGCCCATTATGGTCGGCCCATGAACGAACGACTCCAACTTCTAGCCTGCTTACGACCATAATGCGGTCCTGTTTTTGGCCCATGTTTGGCCAATCGATCATACTGCCCGTCTAAGGCCCATTGATGATGCGGCCAAGAGAAGGCCCATTGTTTCTATGGCCCGTAGAAGGCCCATTGTTTCTACTGACCTGTAGGAAGCCCAAAGTGTCACTACTGAGAAATATGTAGCCCATGGCCTCGTTAAAGGTGGGAAACTACAATAGGTTTAGACTCGCTAATGGCCCAAGATGATAATAGGCCCAATGCTTTGGCCCATATGAGTAACGGGCGGCTTGAAGACCGACAACACCGAGATCCATGAACCTTCTCGCCTAAATTACAACATACCCCACCAAAGAATAAACCTAGACTATACAATAAAGAAATTACGATATTACATCCATCGGGAATCAAAGTTTGCTACCGGTGATAATAAAGCGTTAACATGATCATGCGGATTACATACACTAGGCATCAAAGGTCGCCACCAAAGGTATATAAACGCTACCGACAAAAGAATATACAAAACTGAGAGCACTTCAAAAGGCACTAGACCTGGCAAGCTCAGGCCCCGCAAGCAGCCGAACAAGATGATGAGACCTCAATTGTGTCAACGATAGATGCTACATCCCTAGCTGTATGGCACCATAGTGCGCATAAGGCGATCCCCGACATCTTCATGACATCTTTGACTTCAAGTTGGAGCTGAAAGCAAGCCTTTCTTCGCTTTAAGTTGAGACTCAAGAAGTCGAATCGATTGAGGCAGCGGCGCATAGAGGTTGTCTCACACCTGCCGGTGAGTAGCTTCAACTCACTTTGTCTTCATCAAGACAGGACCTTGGGGTCATCTTGCTGTCCTCAAGATGGTTTGGCTCGCTATCTTTCTTAAAGTTCTGCACGCATAAGAGATACGACTACGAAAGAGAAACAAGGAGACACGTAACAGGTTTCACAATTATATAAGCAAATAAATGGATCTGTTCTCAAGATAAGGAATATGTTTTTACAACTACAATTTAGAACTGGTAGTTGTTGCAAACATCCAATCAGATGTAAACAAAGAAGTGGAGGAAATGATGCCTATCCAAATCTATACTAGAACAAAGTTTGAAGGCTTGAGAAGGATGAACTTACATTACATGTTAACACGGGCTGGATAAAGCCCTTCTCCATGTTGAGGGAAAGATAATTCAATAAATTCCCCAAAGAAATTTCTTTATAAGCGTTGCCATTATTCTACATTTTGCAAAGAGTAAATATAGATCAGATAATATTGGAAGAAACAGAGGATAATGAAGCTCAAAAGTGCGGTGATGATACATAATCAAATAGCAATTAATTAAGTACAGCGTTACAAGGCAAAAGGTACTGACAAGAGGAATGCAGACATCAACTACAGTGGCATTGGCTTTATTCAACATTTTGGTAAGAGTAAATGTAGATATGATAATTTGGAGACAGTGGAGGGCGGGGCAGATAAGATGCAGAGTAATGCTAGACAGTCAACTATCTCGCGATGCATGTACAATAATACCACCACCGTCCGTTATTTATTGGTTGGCTCAAATGGATGTATCTAGCACTATTAAGTTCTAAATACATCCAATTGATCAACAATTAATTCGATACATAGGGAGTACATGACAATAGGTACTTACATGAGCAATCCAAAACTTCATAACCATTGTGTTAATTCTACATTTATCTAAGAGTAAATATAGATCTTATATTTCCAAGCAAAGGGAGGATAAAGAAGCGAACATTTACAGTGATGCTAAATAATCAAACAGCAATGAGTGTAAGTATGCTGACAAAGGGCAAGAGGTACTGACAAGAGCAATGCAGAGCCCAAAGATTGTCGTGGAGATCCTATGATCCTTTGAGCAAGGAGATTCATCTGAAATTAGTTTTCATACAAGAGAGAAGGTAAGGCACATGCAGAAATTTAGGAGTTCAATTTTGAATTGATATCATGACAACTGACTTTTATTATTTGAACATTACTTGCAGTTCTAATAGGGGTTTGGCCCTTTGGAGTAGGGGTAAAGTCTATAACAGCTTGGGCCTGTGGTTTTTGTGGCTGCCGATCTATCTGATTTAACAGGTATCACTACCTTTTCCAAATACCTAGTTTGTAATTCGTGAGGATCTGCACTCACCCTCTTCCTTTTGGACATCTATTACGAAAGAACAACATTTATTTGGAAAAAACATTGTATGACGACACATGGAATAGGTACAGAAAATGGATAGGTATGGCATATACTCATATATGATGCTTAAACTAAGAAGATGGTGTAACAAAGTAGAAGTAATGCAAGAGGTCAGATGCAAAATATGTGCAACCAATACAACCTTGCCAAGTTAGAGCATGCACCTTGATGGGTGAATAAGATAGGCCATCCTCCACCATGCCAAGTTTGTTAGCCAGTGGATTGTTCCATAATATTCCTCTATGCGCCCATTCTCATATTCATTTTGATAATGTTCAGTACCTGACATGCATGAAAACATAAAAACAAGTGAGATTATCTTTGTAATGCAGAAGTGATTCTAATCCAATACTGCCTCCCTGTAAACCCCTTTGTGCTATCTTTGCAATTCTTCTGAGAGATGCCATGCATGCTGTAATTTGGTGTGTGCATTAATATAATGTGGCCTACTACTCAAAATATGAGAGCTCCAGAAGTGATGATACTTCGTATGACGACTTCAACATATAGTAAAGAAGAACAAGTCGACCTGACTGACAGATTCAAAATATACTAAGGGAGAATAATTCGACCTGACCAGTCGACCGCAAGAGAAGAGGATCATCTTAAAGAAGAGCATAAGAGCAAAAAGATTGAAGATATTACAAGTCTTTCTATACAATGTCGGTTGGCCACCCATGATGAACCAGAGCGCACAGAGAAATGCTATTCCTTCCGGTCTCTCCATATGTGGCTCACATGCATTTCAAAACTAAAGTAGGAACATTTAGCTGACCAATTAAACATCTCTCAGTTTTACTAATATCAGCATAATATCATATTTGAATTTGTACAACTAAGCTTGTTTAGCTCGATGGGTGGAGCAGTGCTATTACGACACGAACCACGTAGGCTGATCATGGTCATCATAAAATGGGGAAACTGTAAGCATGATGAGTATAGTGTTGACCATGGCAGTGGGATGGCAGGTCTGAAGCTACAAACCGCACAAAGGGTAGTTAGCAACCGATATTTGCTTTGAAATAACAACTAAGATTTGGTATGGACAAGAAAGTACAGTCAACAAGTGACAAAGAAATGCAATTCTGCTGTATCTCTATATGTCGCGACATGCATTTGGAAACTCAAGTGGGACTGAGGGAGTCCTGGATTAGGGGGTGTCCGGATGGCCGGACTATAGCCTTTGGCCGGACTCCTGGTCTATGAAGATACAAGATTGAAGACTTCGTCCCGTGTCCGGATGGGACTTTCCTTGGCGTGGAAGGCAAGCTTGGCGATACGGATATGTAGATCTCCTACCATTGTAACCGACTGTGTAATCCTAACCCTCTTGATTGCCTATATAAACCAGAGGGTTTTAGTCCGTAGACGAACAACAATCATACCATAGGCTAGCTTCTAGGGTTTAGCCTCTCTGATCTCGTGGTAGATCTACTCTTGTACTACCCATATCATCAATATTAATCAAGAAGGAGTAGGGTTTTACCTCCATCGAGAGGGCCCGAACACAGGTAAAAACATTGTGTCCCTTTGTCTCCCCGTTACCATCCACCTAGACGCACGCCTGATTCGGGACCCCCTACCCGAGATCTGCCGGTTTTGACACCGACATTGGTGCTTTCATTGAGAGTTCCTACGTATGCGTCATCTTTAGGCCCGATGACTCCTCCGATCATCAACAACGACGCGGTCCAGGTGAGACTTTTCTCCCGGATAGATCTTCAGATTCGGCGGCTTTGCACCGCGGGCCAATAAGCTTGGCCATCCGGGCAGATTGAAAGCTACGCCCGCCATCGGTCAGATTTGGAAGTTTAAACTACACGGCCGACGATCGCAGAGACTTGATCTTCGACGGGTTCGAGCCACGTACCAAGCGCGCCAAGACTCACGATGGGCATGATCTAGCTCTGCCGCGAACAGGTGCTGGGGAGCCGCACCGATGTCCGCCTCCGACCCTTAGCTCGGAGCCGACTGCGCCGATCAAGGACGGGTGGCTGGACACCGCCTCGGGGCTGCGATCTCTACGGCGATTGAGCCGTATACCAACCCTGTCCTTTCCGAAGCTCGTGACTCCAAGGCGCCGGACTCCTCTCGGGACTCCGAACCTTCCGCGCCCCTGCCAATCGAATCCGATTGGGCGCCGATCATGGAGTTCACCGCCGCGGACATCTTTTCTTCGATCACTTTGGCGACATCCTGAATTCACTAAAGTCTCTCTCTTTATCAGGAGAGCCACGGCGGACTATGGTCGGGAAGGTTAAAAGTGACGACGAAGAAATTCAAAGCCCACCCACCACCCACTTTGTAGCCACTGTCGATGATTTAACCGACATGCTCGACTTTGACTCAAGAAGACATCGACGGTATGGACGACGGCGCAGAGACGACCAAGAATCGGCGCCTCTGAGGGGCACTAGAAGGCCACCTCGTCATACGACATTTACATGGTGGACATCCCAAAAAGATGGGAATGGCGATGGAACAACGGAGGATGACCCTCCAAGAAACAGCCTAAGCGCCGTCGTTAAGAAGGTCAGGCTCTAAATCCCGCCACAAAGAAAAAGGTGATTCCGCACGGAGACAATAACACCGGGACGGTCAAGACAACCCCCTCTAGCAGGATTCGGTGCGGGGAGGATGGAGAAGCCAGCCCTCATGAGAGAGCGGCAGCAGAGAGGTAGAGGACGATAATTACATGCCTCCCTCCGAAGACGAGGCAAGCCTCGACGAACCAATTTAATTTGTCGTGCTGAGGACCCGTCCGAACCAGGCGTTTCAAACGCAGGCTTATGGCCACGGAAAGCAGCCTCAAGAAAAAGCAAGAACAGCTTAGAGCTGACCAAGACTTGCTAGTCGAGCAGATGGATCAAGTCCTTGCAGCGAAGAGTATGAACTCAACGCCCCTCCAAGAGCTACCTAAAACGCAGGCTGCTACCCGATTAGAGGAGGAAGCATCTAAACCTACATCACCAGCGCATGTAATCGGCCGACCGGCCACCTGGTAGCTTGACAGAGAAAACCTCTCGGCCCTCCACTCAAGCCGCACCGGCCAGCTCAAAAATACCAAGGCGCGGGAAAATGCACCAGACCTGCGGGATATATTGGAGGACAAGGCAAGGCAAACAAGATCGATCTACGGATCGCGTGGGCGCCCCACGATACGTGATGATAACCGTCACGCCGGATATGGCAATTCCGGCCGGGCCGAACACAGTAGACAAAGCTCATTTGAGTTGCATCGTGATATAGCCCAATAGAGAGGCGTTGCACACCCACTATGCTTCACAGATGAAATGATGGATCATCAAATCCCTGAGGGTTTCAAACCCGTAAACATTGAATCATACGATGGCACAATAGATCCCAAGGGTCCGGATCGAGGACTGTCTCCTTCATATCCACATGGCCCACGGTGATGATCTACACGCCATCAAATACCTCCCACTCAAGCTTAAAGGACCAGCTCGGCATTGGCTTAATAGCTTGCCAGCGGAGTCAATTGGTTGTTGGGAAGACCTGGAAGCCGCATTCCTCGACAACTTTCAGGGCACCTATGTGCGACCACCAGACGCTGATGACCTAAGCCACATAATTCAGCAGCCCGGAGGAATCGGCGGACAATTACGGACACGGTTCCTAACCAAGAAAAATCAAATCGTCATTTGTCCGGGATGCGAGAGGCTCTTGCAGCCTTCAAACATAACATCCATGACGAGTGGCTTGCCCGGCACCTAGGACAGGAAAAGCCGAAATCCATGGCAGCCCTCACAACACTCACGACCCGCTTTTGCGCGGGAGAGTACAGCTGGCTAGCTCGTAGTAACAACATAACCAAGAGCCCTGGTAATTCAGATACCAAGGGCAATGCAACAAGAAGTCACGCGTCGCAACAAGCACAAGCTACCGCATTAACGGCGATAATGCTGAGGATCGTAGTCAATGCCGGATTCAGAGGCTCTAAACTCGGTCGTGGAAAAAGCCATTCAAAAGAAATACTCGGGCCCGTCTAATTTGGACCGAATACTTTCGATCGCTCGTGCGGATACGGCACCCCGAAAAACCAGCCAACCACACCAACGAGGATTGTTGGGTGTTCAAGTGACCGAGCAAGTTAAATGCCGAAAACAATGACAAGGGGCTGCATAGCGATGACGAGGAGGAGCCCGACCGCCCGAACAATAGAGGACAGAAGGGCTTCCCCACAAGTGCGGACGGTGAACATGATATCGCATCCCACATAACCAAAAGGGAGCCAAGGCGTGCACTAAGGGGCGTATATCACGATGGAGCGATCGCCCCAAAGTTCAATCCTGGTCCTCCTGCTGATCACTTTTGATCGAAGGGACCACCCCACTAACATCCGCCATGGCGGATTCGCGCATTGGTCCTAGACCCAATCATTGACGGATTTCACCTCACGAGTCCTGATGGATCGGCGACAAAGAGCCTTTGAACCTGCTTTATCGAGGATATAGTGCGCCAAAATGGGCATAGACCCTCAAGGATTAAACCCACAAAAAGCGACCTTTAAAGGCGTCCATACTAGGTGTAGAGGCCAACTATGCAGGCTCAATTACACTTGAAGTGGTCTCCGGATCCCGGATAACTTCCGAAGCGAGGAATTAATCTTCGACATAGTCCCGTTCCGCAGCGGCTATCACGCACTGCTCGAACGAACCGCATTTGCAAAGTTTAGTGCGGTACGGCACTACGCATACCTCAAGCTCAAGATGCCAGACCCTCGAGGAGTCATTACGGTCAACGGAAACACCGAATGCTCTCTCCGAACAAAGGAGCATACGGCGGCCCTTGTGGCGGAAGTAAAAAGTAGCCTCTCAAGGCAATTCTCGAGTCCAGCTATTCAACGTCCGCACTACGTCAAGCGCGCCCGGAGTAACCTACAACAAGACCGCACAGCACGTTAGAGCATGCGTGTTAATGCGGCTAACCCCAAACCCTCGCGAGTGCATGAAACCAAGACTACGCTGTACATAATTACGCTCTGGAAATACCATGGGCATTGGGGAGGGGGCACAACCACGGCAGCCCGTAATGTGGCTCAACCGCACCAGGGGCTCCCGATTGTGTCATTCTTTTTTTTCTTACTTTCAGGACTCCGTTCTCAAGAAGCCCTGTCCGACAGTAGAATCACCGAACACACATTGCAACAGCCAGGGAAGCAGAAAGCTACGTCAAGTGTCCAGGTGGTCTCTATAACAAGCAGTATACTTGTTTCACATATCATCCCGCAGCTCGCCCCTGGAGGGGGACATGTCAAATAGTCCCGTCCATTGCTTATCGCACTATTTGTATCGTTCTGCTTTTACCGCAGCCTTTTTGAATAAACAATACATAGCTTCTGCCTATTATTGCATTCCCTTTTATCTATATATGTTCACTTATGACATGTTGCATCCGTACACTTTGGTACGGCCAAATACACCAGGGGCTTAAGTAGCCCAAAATATGGTGTGATAAGTCCGAACACTTTCACAAGTGCGGCACCCCGAACTTATAGCATTATATGCATCAGCTCCGAATCATGTCTTGGGTCAATAGTTGGGTTTGCCCGGCTCCCATGTTTTGGCACCTTACGTTCCGTTATATCGGCTAAGGTAGCACTGGGAGAACCGCTGCGATTGTGCCCCAGTTGAGCTGGGTTAAGCACCTCAGTGGAGAAAGCTAAAACTGACCATCATGATAGGGCGAGAGCCGGTCGCTGTTCGAGAGGTTTTCGAGTCCCTAAAGACTTATGCCGCTTAGAGCGAGGAGTCGGCTTTGTCCATTGAGCGTGGATAGCGCCTCGAACTCGGTCTTCGAATACTAGGGGCTTCGAAATTTAAAAATTATAGAATTCTATGGCTAAGTGAGAGTGTTCAAGCATTATAGTCTGGTTGCCTCGTTCGTTGCGTTGGCGCCTCCCTCGAAGGACCCACGAATGGGAAAAAAAGAGCGCTCAAGTTTATCCCGAACACTGACACTTTCGTGGCATGGGGGCGAAGCCAAAAGCGACTCGCCATCTCTCAAATTTAATAAGCGGCATACGATGAAGGTAATATTTTAAATTCACAAGCGTTGCTTAAGCGCATATGAACAAGTTTTCAGCGTGCAGTGATAACAAATGCAAGTTTACTCAAAAATTACATCTTAGGAGCATTCACCCACTATAAGGCGGGCACCCTTCAGGACGCCCTCATAATACATCTCGGGCTTGCGATACTCCCTGCCCGGCGGTGGTCTATCCGTCACAAGCTTCTCAGCGTCCATCTTGCCCCAGTGCACTTTAGCACGGGCAAGGCCTCTGGGCACCTTCGATGCATTGAGCGCTTGAGCGACTTCAATCCATGGACAAAGGCGTCCACGGCCGCCTCACCAGCCCGAAGTAGCTCCTGGGCATGGCTTCCTTAGGCCACGGCCGAACCACAGGGCCTTCATGGCCTGTTCGGCCACCTTATGGAGCTTCGACCAGGCGCTTCCTGGTCGCTCAAAAACTGTCCGGGTGTCCGGCCTCACATCACAAGAGACGAGAACACCTTCTCCGTTGAGCTCCCCTCCTCGGCTTGGTAGAACGCGGTAGCATTGGACACACTACGGGGCAGATCTGCGAATGCTCCTGGAGAGCTCCGGATTCGGGTAAGTAACAAGTAATTCACTTTCACGTGCCTGCTTTGCATAAAGAATGCCTTACCCGCCGCTATCTTCTTCATCGCTTCAATTTCACGGAGGGCTTTTTGGGCTTCGGCCTTAGCGGCTTTAGGCGCTCTCAAGGGCGAGGCGAGCTCGAGACTCTCGAAGTCTTTGAGTCACGCCCAAACTCTCGTGTTTTTTCACGAGCACGAGCTCTTGCCGCCACCTCCGCCACCCGCGCCTCCTGCTTCTCTCGCTCGGTGCGCTCCAGCCGCATTGCTTCGACCTTGGACACCGCTTCCTTTGGGGTCGCCACCTCATTATTGGCCCTGTAATTCTCACGTTATTCCTGTCATTTTTGCAACCACATCTTTTATATACTTCCATAGGTATTACTTACCTTCCTTGTCCTCGAGCTGCTTTTTGGCAAGGCCGAGCTCGTTCTCGGACCGCTCGAGGCTGCACTTCAAGGCATTGACCTCCATGATCCCGGTCTTGGCCAGGTCGGCGCAGCCTGCATTCCCCATATTGACATACTTATGTTAGACTCCTGCGTACATCTTTTTAGATCCTCGCCTTGGCTTTTCTTTCCAGACACCAAACTGAGCATCGAGGCTCTTGTCTATGTGGTAATATTTTTACATATCTTAAATACATACCTCAAAGCCATTAGAAGGCTGGCACAGGGCTTCAGTCAGCCCGCTCTTGTGAATTTGAACTTTTCTGGATCACCACACTCATAACAGCGCGGTGCCATCACCGTCGATGGAGGCGCGTTAAGCGCCTCAACCAAATTATCCGGGGTGCCTCCGGTTGGGCGGAGGTCACCGGTGTTCTGATCTCGCCTTTTTACGAAGGGCGCTGCGGACTCCGGAACCACTGAAGGTTCGGTGCGGAGTCGACCCAGGGCGGACTTAGAGCCCTTTGGGTTTTATCCCCTTGCGCTGGAGTCCGGGTGGTTGCCTTGCAGCGCCTCTGGACCACCTCCTCCTGGCTGGGCCCCTTTTGGGACCCCACCTCGGCGTCATCGCGCAGCGAGGAGAGGAGGCAGCGGAAGTGAGGTGCTATTCACGTTCGGCGAATCCGAGGAGCCGCTCGTTGGGCGTCGAGCCGTCCTTGGGCGGGCTGCGGGTTATATTCGGCGTTAGGAGATTACATGCGACAAGCGGAGCGTCATGAGTTATTACGGTATCCCGACACTTACGATGTCGCCAGGGCTTAGCCCTCGGTGGCCACTCCTCTTCGTCGTTGTCGGCGTTGGTGGAGTGGTCCGGAGGAAGGGTCCTTCCTTCTTGGACCCTCTGGCCTCCCGGTTAGAGGCGGCCTTCCTTTCTTCTCTCCCCCCGCTGGGGGAGAAGCCTCTTTTTCCTCCTCCTCGTCTTCGCGGGAGGAGTCCGCCTCGGAGTCATCAGACGATGAGTCCGACAACACCTGGTGCCGGGAACTCCTTCGAGTTCCCGTGGCCTTCTTCTTGGCCTTCTTCTCGGCACCACGTGAGGTGTCCGGAAGCTTGCAGCCCGTCTAATCGAGCGTCCGTGAGATCTTCCCCGGCAAGAAGAGCCGGACGGTCAACCTGCCGGACATCTTCTCGCCAAGGGAGTTTAGATCCGCATAGAGTCAAACTATGGAAAACAAGAGTCCCGTAAAGGGTAAAGTAGCTTACCTCACGGCTTGATACTGCGAGCTGAATCGCGATCTTGATGGCGGATGCGGAGAACTGGGTGCCCTCGAACAGCACCTTCTAGGCATTTTCGTACGTAGTGTCGAAGAGCCCGCTCAAGGTTTGGTGTTGTGCCGGATCAAACTCCCACAAGTTGAAGGCCCGTTGTTGGCACGGGAGGATCCGACGGATGAGCATGACCTGGACTATGTTGACAAGATTGAGCTTCTTGTTCACCAGGTTTTGGGCCTTGAGGTTTGGAGTCCGGTCAGCTCTTCCGAATTACCCCACGTCAGCCCGTCTCCTTCCGAGAGGTGAGCCGTGTAGGGAAGCCGGATCGAATTCGGGGCCGCCACCCATTTAGGGTCACGCTGACTCGGTGATGTAGAACCACCCGATTGCCACCCCTATATGGTCTCCACGAAGGAGCCCTCGAGCCATAGGGGCGTTGGCCATCTTGCCCACCATGGCACCTCCGCACTCAAGCTTGGCGGACACCCACTACCCGGCTTGACATTGAAGGTCTTGACCCATAAGTCAAGTGGGGCTGGATGGAGAGGAAGGCCTCGCACACGAGGATGAACGCCGAGATGTTGAGGATGAAGTTCGGGGCCAGATCGTGGAAATCCAGGCCGTAGTAGAACATGAGCCCCCGGACAAATGGGTGAAGTGGAAAACCTAGTCCGCGGAGGAAATGGGTGAGGAACACCACCCTCTCATGGGGCCTGGGGGTGGGGATGAGCTGCCCCTTGTCGGGGAGCCGGTGCGCGATGTCGCTGGACAAGTATCCGGCCTTCCGCAGCCTTTTGATGTGCCCCTCCGTGACGGAGGAGGCCATCCACTTGCCTCCCGCTCCGGACATGGCTGGAGAAGGTTGAGGTGGGATGTCGGACTTGGGCGGCTGGAGCTCGAGTCTGTGGAAAATGGATGAGCAAAAGGAGGAAGAAGGCGTGGGTAAAAGGTGGATCCTTATCCCTTATATGGACGGACGAAGCTATGCATCCCCGCCACTGGTAAAACTCGCTTATCTCCCAAGCGCCGTAATCAATGGCGCGGTTGGATTCTACGCCCGTATTGATGAGAATCCCGGAATAAGGACCACGATCTCTGCTTTGACAAGGCGTGCCAAGGAAACCGCCTTCTCGCTTCATCTGTTGAGGTGGGGACGATAAAAGCGATTGAGTAAAGGCTTGGCCGTGGTGTGATATCACGCCACGGAATACGTCGGCAGATTGAATTTGTGTAAATATTATTCTCTCTACGGTGGTATGTACAACTTATTTTGCGAGCCGGACACTATCCTTATGTTCAAAATCTTCTATGAAGTATTCGGAGGAGGAACCCGCCTTGCAATGCGAAGAAGACAATATGCGCGCCCGGACTCGTCGTCATTGAAGCACAGTTCAGGGAGCTCTTGAGGAGTCTGGATTAGGTGGTGTCGGGATGGCGGACTATAGCCTTTGGCGGACTCTGGACTATGAAGATACAAGATTGAAGACTTCGTCCCGTGTCCGGATGGGACTTTCCTTGGCGTGGAAGGCAAGCTTAGCGTCTGAGATATGTAGATCTCCTGCCATTATGGCGACTACGTAACCCTAACCCTCTTGGTGCCTATATAAACCGGAGGGTTTTTAGTCCGTGGGGCGAACAACAATCATACCATAGGCTAGCTTCTGAGGTTTAGCCTCTACGATCTCGTGGTAGATCTACTCTTGTACTACCCATATCATCAATATTAATCAAGCGGGGAGTAGGGTTTTACCTCCATTGAGAGGGCGAACCTGGGTAAAGCATCGTGTCCCTTGTCTCCTGTTACCATCCGCCTAGGCCTTGCGATTCGGGACCCCCTACCCGAGATCCGCCGGTTTTGACACCGGCGAGGACCTTTAGCTAACCAATTAAATGTGTACATTAACTAATATCGGTATCATATCACAATCATATTTGAACAATGAAGCTTTGGAATTTTTGAGTGTTGTGTTGTTTAGCTTGAAGGGTGGAGTAATGCTAGTATGACAAAAGCACCTACACAGATCATAGTAGAGTAGATAAAAGGGGAAAACCCTAAGCATCAAGAGTAAAATCAGGAAAGTGGAACTAGCTGGACCAGTGGGTGGCGCACATGCTTTTCGAAACGAATATAGGAACATTAGGCGACCAATTAAATGCTCTCTATTTTAGTAATATGAGCATCATATCAGATTCGTATTTCAACATGTAGGCTTTGGAATTATGAGTGGCATGTTGTTCCGCTTGATGGGCTGAGGTCTTGAGGAGTAGTGCTAGCATGACACGAAGCAGTGAAGCACCTAAGATGATGGTAGTGAATATAAAGGGGGGAAACCATAAGCTTTACGAGTATAGTGACCGTGACATGGCAGATCTAAAGGCGCAAACCGGACAAAGCTACTTCGCAACCAATGTTTGCATTCAACTAGCCACCACGATTTGGTACGGACAATAAAAGTACAGTAAACAATTTAAGATCTATTTTCCGGGTGAGATCAATAACTTAAGCACATATGGAAGAGTACCACCTCTCTTGCGACGCCGTGTAGGCCCCTGCTGATACGTTGAGGGTGTTGCGGATGTGATGGATGTCATCGGCAGGGAAGAAGACTTTAGATGGCAGACGGCCGGGTCGGGGGATAAATCATGTTGCCGTGGACGAGGCGGTCGTAGGAGCGGCAACAGCAAAGTGAATGGCGGCGCCCGATGAAGCGAAATAGCGATGAAAGGATCTGATGCAGCGCCGTGGATAAGAGACGTCCATCTCTTGCAGTGAACTGACCAGGGTAGGTAGCGGCTCTCGGCAAGGTGGAGGATCGGGTGGCGGAAGGAGGAGGCTGGCCGCAGTGGGGAGTTTGTCGTGGCGCCGACGGTGTATGAATGGGGAAATGGAGGGGGATCTCAAACTTTGGGACCCGCTTGTCTGAAATGTGGGAAAGTTACGAACTTATCCTCCGTTTAAAATTTCGGACATCACGTTGGTTGGGGATAGGACGGTAATCTCGCATCTCCCAAATATTTGCTGGTAACGATTTCAGGCGAGGAGAGGGTGTTTTGCCGCCCACGGTTGGCTCCCACGGTGTATGAACTGGGCTAACAGGTAGGGCGATTGTGTCACGTCTGAGGGAAGTTACACATCTGCCCCAATTTAAAATATTACCCTACATCGATTTCGGACGAGGAGAGTTTGTTTTACCGCCCACCGTGGATGAATGGGGAAATGGAGGGAGAGACACATGTCTTTCGTACGACCTTGAATCAAATGTGTTTTTCCGCCCACGTTTGGCGCCCACCGTGTCTGAATGGGCTCAGAGGAGGCCGTCGTGTCACGTCGATTGAAGTTACTAGTCTACCCCTATCGACGGCAGTGTAAATCCGGTCGATAAGGATGTCGAAGTGTTAGGGGTGAGCGGTAATTTCCATCTATAAACACTTGCTTCGGGCAGCCCACAAATGATAGTGGGTGTTTAGCCACTTCGTTCAAAACTTGGGAGAATTAGCATTCACGTTTGCCTGGGCCACAGCAACTAAATCCAAATCCAATTTTATTAGATTCTGAATATCCACGAGATAATTCTACATTTTGTTATTTATTTCTTCAAAACCACAACAAAGATTTATTCCACCTTTATATATGATTATGATTTAGAAATGTCATGATCTTGAATTGATGAGTTGGATACACTTTGAGTCAAGCAGTTATTTCATCCAATACAATATTCTCACACGAAAAACTATTCACCATATGTCAATCATACAAGTACTGGAGGATTACCTCGCCTAAAAAATTCGGATCATTACAACACATTGACAACATAGGGGGTCTTACAACATAATCCATTCAGAGACATGACACAACATGCAAGTACAATAATCTAATGACAATTTCAACTGCTACCTAAAGAAGAACTGGGATCACCCTGGGCTTCAGATAGCAGAAGCAGCAGGACCTCCTCCGTCTTCAAATGCAACATTCTTATTTGCTCCAATTCTTGGGTTGCTTGCATAATGCGTGCAGCTAATTGCATAATTTCTAGCTTCAAGATCGAGATTACCTCATTCATGGCAGCCACACCATCTCTTTCTGCCTCTAGTAGAGCCTCAAGAACTATGATATATGTGTGCTCGAGGCTGCTCTCCGTGGTGTTGCCTCCTCGAACTGCTACCATCTGGTAACATGGATGGCGCCTTGCTTCCACAAATAGATTCTGGGGTTGTCCATTGTGTCCTAGTGTGAAGCGGCATCCTGAAAGGTCTCTGCTGGACATAAGTAAGAGATAGTTATCGCATGATCCAGTGCAAAGAAGCTTACATGGTAAGCGACATACGAATTATTGCCGAGCATGGCAAGCTATATTTAAATGGTTCAAGCGACATCGTCGAAAATAAATTAAAATGGTAAAGATGAAACTAGGGATGTAAGTGGCAAATAAAACGACATCCGCCATTCCCATCTAGTTAGTTTTGCTAGCTCCTGGTTAATTTTCCTCAAAAACAAAAACTCTTACGAACTATCATACCACTAGTGGACTTTAATCGGGATTAAATGGGACCCGATTGACATCCCTAGTTGAAAGGGAGTGTACCTTGCTATATTTAATTTGCCAAGGCATCTAAGCAGTTGAAATAATTCGAGAAAGCACTTAGCAGTGTGGCCTCATATAAACTACGAAGACAGTCTTGTGATGAAGTTCGAGGAAGGACTCAAATGAACTAGGCATGCATTTCTTTTACGATAGTATAGCGACACCGACATATTGGCCAACTCAGGTATAAGCGTAACAAGTAACAAACAAACATTGAATCAAGCAATACAACAAAGCGCATTAAACTGAATTATTTGTTATTATGCAGCAGGATTACAGGTTGAGGGCACAAGCCAAGAAAGCAGCCCACACGCATTACATTTCACATGTACTAAAACACACCGGCTTACCATATGTTCTTGTGGAAGCCTCATTGTTGTTGCAATGTTCTTTGAAGATATCACAAGCATCCCGTGGTTGCAAATCTACTTGTTGTAGTTTATTACGCACCCTCTATTTAGGTAAAATTAATTTTTAATCGCATGCACTTTGGTTCGAATTGATCATCAATGGTTCATCTAAACTAAAGAAAGAAGGGTGTGTGCATACCGACAATATATCTGCTTCCCTCTATTTTTATGCTTGTTCGAGGTGCCAGCCCCAAAAGAACAAATATTTTGCTTGATGGGGTTGGCTGCTCCATAATTAATAGAAGCATCAAATTAGTCATGCAACTTGGGAAGATCAAGAACACACAAAAAGAAATGAGCAGAGGCTCGGAGCAGTGATGTAATAGCTAGCATCAGAAAATGTAGGGTAAAACGAACAAAAAGCAGCGGAACCACATGCTAGTTTGCTGATGTGTAATTAAGCGTAGAGAACATGAAGCAGTCTGATGGAACCAACAGGTGGCATCAGAACAACAGCATTATCATAAATATAGCATGCAAGAAGTAAAATAGTAGGCATTGATATCTAGGAAGTACAGTAATACTTAGGACAAAACTAAAGCATATTAACTATATGTGCACCGGTATGTAATTTAGCACATGTAACATGTTCAACGCTGTAAGTATGGCCCTACAAGTGCAAGCAAAATAACGCGTCTCATGAAAAACTGAATGATGCCCTGAAGAAATTCAAAGGTGCGGTGCTTATGCTAAGAAAGTGAACGTAGGCGCCGGCCGTTGGATAATAGTACATGATTCTCCGCGGCGTATGGGTATCGTTGGCATACTTGATAGCTAAGGATCGTCGATGGTGCTCGTGTTGTGGTTGAGTTTGGGCTGGCTGTCGCCGTCACTGAAGCGGCTCCTGTGCTACAGTTGCGGCGCCAGACGACATACAAGAAAGCTCTCTGTGGTAAGTGAACAGTTGCACGATAAAGAGAAAAGCCGATGGAGTACAGATCGAAATAACCTGATGAGGCTGCGGCGTCGATAAAGAAGGGCCGGGGGAGTTGAATATGACGTCCGTGGAGCGGGTCCGGTGCAGTGGACGAAGGCTTTGGCGGGCGCGTTGTATAGTGCTTTCGGTGAGGCGGATCTGTTGCGGCGAACGAGGGCTTATATGAAGAACCAGCGAAGGGACGGACGAGGGAGTCAGTGAAGGGCCTACACTGTGGTGGACGAGGTGCTGGTTAAGCAGATCCGGTGCGGTGGACCATGATGGCGGTCAAGGAGATCTGGAGCGGTGTACAAGACAGTCGCTGAAGCGGCTCCTGTGAAGTGGTGAGTTGGCAGTTGGGGGTTCCAAGGTGCGGAAGGTAGATCCGTCAGGTGTGAGGTCCACCGCCATGCAGAGGACTAGATTCGGGCGGCTTGCCGTGGTTTAGAAGTCGGGGAGGGAAGGGAGGGGCTACGGGGAATAATGTTGGGGGCAAAGTGGGGAAAACAATGGAGTTACCAAAGCAGCCCTTTTCCATTCGTGTGGCAGGGGTAAAACAGGAATATCGCAGGGCTAAACTTTCGGGAGGGAGGTATTTCGATGTGAGCGGGAAGTTTGAAAGCTTTTGGCGCCTGAAATTATATTATGCTCTTGTACGGCCGACTATGATATCATGGCCGAGAATTTGTTTGTTTTCCACGCAAAAAAAGTGCAAGTTTTGAAAATCAATGTCTCCAACTAAAACTTAGATTGTCCATTCAATTCAAATATGGATCCTTGAGCTACTACGGGCAAAATACCATCATACGGTCCAATTCAAATGAAATTCCAAATGTGTTTATCCTAAATATGATGACAAAAGCAAAAATGTGTATGTGTATGAATAAAGTGGATGATTATAAAGTTTGAACATGCCCGTATGTGTATATCTCTAGGTTTGATATATGAATTTGAAATCATGAAATCCCGGCTTAAAAAATGTACCTCCGTTTAAATGAATTACAAAAGCTAATGATGGAGTCGAATTCCAAAATTCCAATCTTAGGTTTGTAATTCTAGTATATCAAAGTATATCACGCATGTTCAAAAGTATCGTTATCTCATAGTCCAAACTGTTAAAAAAATTGATAAACCTTGAGTGCACAAAATATTGACCATTTATATCTCAATTACGCTAACGTTCCACAAATATAGACACCTCACTCTTTATCTGAAGCCAACCCCCCCCCCCCCCTCGTTGCCCACCCCCACCCACAAATACATGAGAGTCACAGACTAAGGGTCCTCGGGTGTCCGACACATTATCCATGGGCGGGGCCCGATGGGCTGTGAAGACATGAAGGCCGAAGACTATACCCGTGTCCGGATTGGACTCTACTTGGCGTGGAAGGAAAGCTTGGCAACCGACTATGTAGATTCCTTCTTATGTAACCGACTCCATGTAACCCTAGATCTCTCTTCTGTCTATATAAACCGGAGAGCGTGAGTCCGGATAGACAGATACTGCGATACCATTGTCATACTGTGCTAGACTTCTAGGGTTTAGCCATTACGATCTTGTGGTAGATCAACTCTTGTAACACTCATATTCATCAAGATCAATCAAGCGAGAAGTAGGGTATTACCTCCATAGAGAGGGCCTGAACACAGGTAAACATCGTGTCCCCCGTCTCCTGTTACCATCGATCCTAGACGCACAGTTCGGAACCCCCTACCCGAGATCCGCTGGTTTTGACACCGACATTGGTGCTTTCATTGAGAGTTCCACTGTGCCGTCGACGAAAGGTTCGATGGCTCCTTCAATCACTGATAGGGACTCTGTCCAAGGAGAAACCTTCCTCCCCGGACATATTTTTGTGTTCGGTGACTTCGTCTTTGTATCAGGCCAACTTCGCAGCCATCTGGAGCAGGTCGATAGCTACGCCCCTAGCCATCAGGTCAAATTTGGAAGCTTGAACTACATCGCGGATACCCGTGGAGTCTTGATCTTTAGTGGGTTTGAGACCGCGGCGACTGCTCTCCCTCGCCCCGATGAACATGACTTAGATCTGTCATCGGATCACATCCAGGAGATGGTTCCTATTGCTGCAACGGCCCTAGAACCGAAGCAGATCGTGCCCTCCGAGGCCACAAAGTCCGTGGCGTTGGAGCCACACACGGACTCGACATACTGCAATATTTTCGTCAATGGAACTCCGGACTCGTCTCTGGCTATAAGTTCCGGACCAGGTACGCCTACGGACACCGAGCTGGATTTTTTATCGATTTTCGTATTTAGAGCCGCAGACATCTTCCAGCACTCACCTTGTGGTGATGTGCTGAACTCTTTAAAGAACGTGTCCTTGGAGGAGGACTCATAGCCGAACTATGTTCGGTTCGAGCTAGAGGCGGATGACGAGGAATTTTGCTTCCCACCCGCCACCTACTTCATAGCCACTGTCGATGACTTAACCGACGTGCTTTACTATGGCTCCGAAGACATTGACGGTATGGACGACGATGCCGACAAGGAGCAAGGCCAAGACCCGCCATTCACTGGATGTTGGACGGCCACCTCTTCGTACGACGTGTACATGGTTGATGCACTTAAAGGATCTGGTGACGACAAAGAAGAGCCAGATGCGAATAAACCCTCTGAGACGTAGTCCAAGTGCTGGTGGCCCAAACGCCATTCTAAGCCTCGTCGCTCAAAAGATGGCAACACTGGCACCGGAGAAAATAGTACTCCGGGCGATGCCGAAAACAATGAAGACCCTGTCGGAGCTGCATCCAAGCAGGAGGAACACGACAATGGGCAAGATAACCCTGATGAACATGCCATAGAAGATGACATGGACGACGATAGTTACCGTCCACCCTCCAAGGAGGAGACATGCCTCAGCAACCAAGACTTCATCGTGCATGAGGATCCTCTGGAGCAGGAGCACTTTAAGCTTCAGCTCATAGCCACTGCAAGGAGCACGAAAAGAAATGAAGCAGCAGCTTCAAGCTGAACAAGACCTGCTCGTCGACGGATGGACTGATGTCTGACAAACAAGAATATGGCCTCAAGCGCCCAACCAAGAGCTACCCAAGCAGACTGCTACCTCAATTCGATGAGGAGGCACCGAGCACATATCTCCCTCACATGTGCGGAACAACCACCACGTGGTCGAGACAGGGCGGCCGACCGGCCACCCCGCGGTCGGGATAAAGCGGAAACTCAGGCCAAACAGCAGCCTGCCCCACCGCCCCGTAAAAATAGAGACGGAAGAGTTCGGGGTCATACGTACGACCTCCGGCAGACCCTGAACAGTAGAGCAGGACATACAAGATCGATCTACGGATCGCGAGGACGAGCCTCGAGGCACGACGATGGCTACCTATTCGGACATGACAAACCTGACCACGGCCGGGCTGAATGCCACAGACGGACTCCATCAGAACTACACCGCGATGCGGCCCGATATAGAGGCACCGCACACCCTCTCTGCTTCACAGATGAAGTACTGGATCACGAATTCCTCGAGGGGTTCAAGCCCATCAATATCGAATCATACGACAACACAACCGATCCTGCAGTATGGATCGAGGATTTTATTCTCCATATCCATATGGCTCGAGGAGATGACCTCCACGTCATTAAATACCTCCCACTAATGCTCAAAGGGTCGACTCCGACCGGCTTAACAACCTTTCGAAAATTCTATCGGCGGTACGGGGAGGACTTGGAAGAAGCCTTCGGACAACTTCCAAGGAACCTATGTCCGCCACGGTGGCCTTGACGACTTAAGCCACATAGTTCAACAACCAGGAGAATCAGCCAGAAAATTATGGACTAGGTTCCTAACCAAAAAGAACCAGATGGTTGACTGTCCGGATGTTGAGGCCCTAGCAGCCTTCAAACACAGCATCCGTGACGGATGGCTAGCATGCCACCTCGGCCAAGAAAAGCCGAAGTCTATGGCATCCCTTACGGCACTCATGACCCGCTTTTGTGCGGGTGAGGACAGTTGGCTGGCTAGTAGCAAGAACACAGCCAGCAAGGCAGGCCCGTCCGAGGCCAAGAACAGCACCAGCAAGCTCCGGTGCAATAGACACAACGCCGAAGCAATGGCGACAACACCGATGACACCACAGTTAATGCCGGATTCAGTGGCTCCAAGTCCGGCCAACGGAAGAAGCCCTACAAAAGAAACAATGAAGGAACTTCCAGCCTAGACCGCATACTCGATTGTCTGTGCCAGATATGGCACCCCAGACAAACAAGCCAATCATACCAACAGAGATTGTTGGGTTTTCAAACAGGCTGGCAAGTTAAACGCTGAAAACAAAGAAAAGGGATCACAAAGTGAGGACAAGGACGAAGAGCCCCGACAATAGAACACCGGGGACAGAAGAAATTTCCCCTCAAGTCAAAACGGTGAACATGATATCGCTACACACATCCCCAAAAAGGAGCATAGCGAGCACTTAGGGACGTCTACTCGGTAGAGCCAGTCGTCCCCAAATTCAATCCGTGGTCATCATTCCCGATCACCTTCGATCGTCGAGATCACCCAACTAGTATCCGCCATGGCGATTTAGCCGCACTAGTCCTCGACCCAATTATTGAGGGTTTCAACTAACACGAGTCACGATGGGCGGTGGTAGCAGCCTCAACCTGGTTTATCGTGACACCGCAGTCACGGAAGATGGGCATTAACCCTCACGAATCAAACCAACAAAGACTACCTTTAAAGGAGTCATACCAGCGAGCGTGAGGCACAGACGCAGGATCAATCACGCTGGAGGTGGTCTTCGGTTCTCCGGAAAACTTCTGAAGCGAAGAGTTAATCTTCGATATCGTCCCCTTCCGCAGCGGCTATCACGCACTACTCGGACGAACCGCGTTTGCTAGATTCAACGCAGTGCCACACTATGCTTATCTCAAGCTCAAGATGCTCGGTCTACGCGGCGTCATGTGATCAATGGCAATATGGAGCGCTCCTCGAGCAGGAGCACACCACCGCCCTAGCAGCAGAAGTACAGAGCGGCCTTCTCAAGCAGTACCATAGTACGACTATCGAGCCCCTGGACATCATTAAGAGGTTCCGGACTATACTGCAACAGGACACCACGGCTCATCAAGAGCTCAATTAACAATTCGGCCTCCGTCCCAATCCCGATGAAGTAGTGACATTCGTACCACACGTACATAATTACGAACTCAAAATTCCATGGACGTCGACCGAGGCACAAGCTAACCCGGGATCTACAGCTCGGCATGACCGATCCCGGACACACATACTTTCAATTTTTCTTCTTGTTTCAGGTTCCTTTTCCCATGGCCTAATCACGATCCTTTCGAAGGATTGGCACAACGGAGGCAAGCAACACAGATGTGTAGGGTAACCTCTATACGTTCTTCTTGACGGTATTTATACTTATTTCTCAGCACCCGCACGCTGCGCCCTATTGATTCTGGCATGTTAAACAGCCCAGATGCTTATCGCACTATCTGTACAAGATACGCCTCGACGTATCCATCCGATTATAATGGAAAGGGTTTATGCACATTTACGTGGTTTTCGCTTTTACTTCATTTTATTTCGACCGCTTATCGGCTGCATCAAGTACTCTTTGTAATGCGTTTCATATTCGCTGGCCCGACGCTTCAATACGCCCCTGATACGGCAACACAGTCCGAACACTCCTTATATATAAGTTCGGCACCCGAATTTAGCATTATATGCATTGGCTCGAATCATGTCTTTGGTCAATAGTTGGGTTGCGGCTGCCTCGTGCTTGCTACCCTACGCCCGCTCTATCGGCTAGGGTAGTAAAGGGAGAACTCTGCGATTGTGCCTGGCCTTCACCAGATGAGCACCTCGAGAGAAAGCCAAAAAGCTTTGTCATGATATGGCGAGAGCCGGTCAGGCTGTTCGAGGGTTACAAATCGTTGGAGATTTTTTCCGCGTTATGCGAGATCGGCACTTCGATCGAGATCTTGTCGACACTCTGGTTTAAACCAGGGGCTGCGCCCATGCTTTATTATAAAACTCCTATGGCTAAGTGAGGGCGTTTAAGCCGTATAGTCTAATTGCCTTGTTCGTTGTGCTAAACAACTCCTTCAGGGACCATATAATTGGATAAAGATTGTTTAGATTCCATCCCGAACACCTCCGTACTACCTACGTGAGGGCAGAAGCCGACGACTGGCCAACCCTCAGATTACATGCAACACGGCCGCATAGGAGGAAACAATTAAAAGCATAATAAAATTACATTACAAAAACAGGCTTTGTTTTCACAACTACAAGGCAAAGGCAGCATGAATACATTTATTCAAATACAATGTCCTGCGAACATTGAGTTGCCGCAAGTCGAGACCCTTCTACGACATCCGCAAAATATCTCTCGGGTGTGCGGTGCTCCTTGCCCTCCGGCGGCCCGGTGGCAACTTCAACGGCGTTCATCTTCGCCCACCACATCTTGGTAACGAAGCGAAGGCCATACGGGCACCTTCAATACAAGCAGAGCGCTTAGCGGCGTCGGCCGAGGCAGGCGTTCACCATCCGCCTCACGAGTCTGAAGTAGCTGCTAGGCATAGCTTTGGCTGGCCATAGCCGGATTATCAAATCCTTCATGGCTAAATCGGCCACCCTATGCAGCTCCACCAGATGTTTCAGCTGATCGGTGAAGGACACGGGAGGCTCTGACACCGCATATTGCGACCAGAATAGCTTCTCCGTAGAAACCCCTCCTTTGGCTTGATAGAACTCCACGGCGTCCAATACTGCGTGGTAGATCAGCAAAAGCCCCTGGGGAACTCCGAATCCGGGTTAGTAAAAGATATTGCTTCTCTGCATAGTTGCTTTGCATCTTAAAAGCCTTACCCGCCTTGATCTTCTTGGCCTCCTGGATCTCCTGGAGGGCGGCCTGGGCCTCATTCCATGCGGTCTCCGTGCTCTGACGAGCCTTGGTGAGTTCGGCCCCTCGGGCCGATGCATCATGCTCCAAGGTCTCACATTTTTTCACCGCATCCTGGAGCTCCTGCTGGATTTCTTTGACCCGGGCCTTGAGCTTCTTACGGGCGGCTTGCTGCTGGATAGCCTTCGCCTCGGCCTCGCCCAGGGCCTTCCTCAGGGCCTCGACCTCAGTCACGGCTCCTGCACATATTACAACACTACAGTCAATACACAGCGCCTATGCTTTCCGAACACACAGCAATTCATTACTCACCTTGCTTCTCCTGGAGCTGAACCTTAACCTCGCCGAGCTCGCTCTCGGTCCGCTCCAGCCTCTACCTCAGTTCAGAGACTTCGGCAGCATGCGAGGTTGCAGCCAACAGCGACGCCTGCTTATGCATACATATCACGTTAGTCTCCTACAATGAAAGATTGATCCTCTGTCCGGTTCTTCCCGGCCGAGCAGCACCGACAAAGGTCTCGTGGCTCTGACTACATGGAGTTTTCTCTTTCTATGTCACTTACCTCGAAACATGTCAACAGGTTCTTTGTAGGCTTCATTGATCCCACTCTTGGCGGATCGAACCTTCTTGATCACCGCGCCCATAAGGACGCCGGTGCTGCAAATCCATAACGGAGGTGCCTCAGAGCGCCTCCATCAGGTTATCCGGCGTCCCTGGATGGACAGGGGCCACCGGTGGAAGCGGCGCACCCCCCTCCTTCAAAGAGGGTTGCTCGTCTGACTCCGGAGCCATATGGGTCTCCGGAATCGTATTCGGCTGAGGGCCGAGCTGGATGCGGCCTTCGTCACCAATCTCCATGGGGATCGGCTCCCCATGTGTCCGGCAGTGGAGGTCTTGCCTTGTGGCGCCTCCTGGACAGCGTCCTGGGCTCCTCCTCGGTTCGGAGCGGTCCTCCAGGACAGCACTTCGGTGTCGTCCCTGGCCCCGGTGGAGTAAGCAGGCGGTGGCGACATGCTCGCCATCTCCGACGGAGCCAACGAACCTCCATATGAGGATCGCTGGATAAGGTCACGGGCCGGACTGCAATAGTGGAGTTAACTATGTTAAAATAATGAAGAGAAAGGACTGGGTGTGTGCATGAATGAGCCATGTCACTTATGATGCGGCCTGGGGCTTAGTGCGGGGGCGTCATTCCGGACTACTATCAACGTCCCACACGGTATTGACCGCTGGGGCGCCCTTCCCCTTTTTGGGTGTTTCCGCCTCCAGATGCCTCGAGGCCGCCCTCTTTTTCTTCTTCTCCTCGGGGGGAGGGTTGTTTTCCTCCTCCTCCTCCTCCTCTTCCTCGGCATTGTCCTCAGGGACAGGGGAATGGGCTTCGTCGTCTTCGGACGACACGTCCGAAGTGCCCTTGCGACGGGGACCACTCTTGGCCCCCTTGGCCTTCTTCTTCGGCGCCTTATACGGCGCCGGCACCAACATCTTTGCTAGGCACGGGATGACCGGTTCTTCGGGCAACGGAGCCGGACACTGGATCCGCTTCGCCCTCTCCATCCAGTCCTGAAAGAGCAATAATAAAAGGTCAGACATCATCCTCGAAACAATTAAGTTGGGGATACGTCAGAAATAACATGCCTCGCTGGCGGGGTGTTTACAATCGTGACCACAGTCTGAGTCCGTGGCCGGTGGCTTCTCGTTGCCCTTAAAGAGCAACTTCCAGGCACCTTTGTGAGTAGTCTCGAAGAGCCTTATCAAGGTCTAGTGCTTCTTCGAATTGAGCTCCCATAGAGGGCGGCTTCGGCGCTGGCAGGAAGAATCCGGCGAACTAGCATCACCTGGATTACGTCAACAAGCTTGACGTTCTTGGTCACCATGCTCTGAACGCGCGTTTGTAGCGCTATCAGCTCGTCAGTTGAACACTAGTCTGGACTCTTCTCGACCCAGGAGGTGAGTCACATGGGAGCACCGGAGCGGAATTCGGCAGCTACGGCCCAGGTGGTGCCGCGAGGTTCTGTGATGTAGAACCACTACTTCTGCCACTACTTTACTGTCTCCACAAAAGTACCTTTGGGCCAGGAGATGTCGGATAGCTTGCTCACCATGGCTCCCCCGCACTCCGCGTGCTGGCCATCCACCACCTTCGGCTTCACGTTGAAGACTTTGAGCCACAGCCCGAAATGGGGTTGGATGCAGAGGAAGGCCTCACACACGACGATAAACGCCGAGATGTTGAGGAAGGAATTCGGGGACAGATCATGGAAATCTATCCCGTAATAATACATCAGCCCACGGACGATAGGGTGGAGTGGAAACCCTATCCCTCGAAAGAAATGAGGGATGAATACTACCCTCTCAGTCGGCTTCGGCGTGGGGACGACTTGTCCCTCGGCCGGCAGACGGTGGGCGATCTCCTTCGCCAAATACCTGGCCGCCCGAAGCTCACTAATATCCTCCTCCCTGACGGAGGAGACCATCCACTTTCCCTGACCTCCGGATCCGGACATGATTGCTTGAGTGGAAAGGAGATGAGTACTTGGGCGCTGGAGCTCGAGATTGGAAAGACGGAGATAGAGAGAAGGCATGAGAGAGGAAGAGGGAGTACTTATCCCCTTATAAAGGCAGCGAATATTAAAAGCCTCCGCACTTGCCCTGAAAACTCACCTATTCCCAAGGGCCGTATAAATGGCACGGTTGGGTTACCCATGCCCACATTGATGAGAATCCCACGATAAGGGGACACGATCTCTGCTTTGACAAGACGTGCCAATGGCAACCGCGTCTCAAAATGTGGACCGGGCAGACGTGATGCCGTGTTATTAAAAAAAAGCTGTCAGTGGATAGAATTCGTGTGAAAATATATATTCTCTCTGCGGTTATCTTTGGTGTGTATATGGAAGGTTTGGATCCTGTTATCGCATCCGAAGACTATCTTGGAGTTCGGAAAGGGGAACCCACCTTGCAATGCTGAAGACAATCTGCGCGCCAGACTCTTTGTCATTGAAGCCAGGTTCAGGGGCTACTGAGGGAGTCCTGGACTAAGGGGTCCTCAGGCATCCGGCCTGTTTTCCATGGGCCGGACTGATGGGCTGTGAAGACATGAAGGCCGAAGGCTATACCCGTGTCCGGATTGGACTCTACTTGGTGTGGAAGGCAAGCTTGGCAACCGACTACGTAGATTTCCTCTTATGTAACCGACTCCATGTAACCCTAGATCTCTCTGGTGTCTAT
The DNA here is from genome assembly GCA_021605145.1 of Aegilops bicornis. Classification (NCBI taxonomy): domain Eukaryota; kingdom Viridiplantae; phylum Streptophyta; class Magnoliopsida; order Poales; family Poaceae; genus Aegilops; species Aegilops bicornis. The sequence goes on from CM038672.1 coordinate 546,045,539, forward strand.
ATAAACCGGAGAGCGTAGTCCGGACAGACAGATACACATTACCATAGTCATACAGGCTAGAATTCTAGGGTTTAGCCATTACGATCTCGTGGTAGATCAACTCTTGTAACACTCATATTCATCTAGATCAATCAAGCAGGAAGTAGGGTATTACCTCCATAGAGAGGGACCGAACACAGGTAAACATCATGTCCCCGTCTCCTGTTACCATCGATCCTAGACGCCTTGCAGTTCAGACCCCCTACCCTGTTGGGGAACGTGGCAGAAATTCAAAATTTTCCTCGTGTCACCAAGATCTATCTATGGAGAAACTAGCAGCGAGGGAAGGAGAATGCATCTACATACCCTTGTAGATCGCTAAGCGAAGCGTTCATGAGAACGGGGTTGAAGGAGTCGTACTGCGTCGTGATTCAAATCACCGGAGATCCTAGTGCCGAGCAGACGGCACCTCCGCGTTCAACACACGTACAGCCGGTGGCGTCTCCCACACCTTGATCCAGCAAGGAGAGAGGGAGAGGTTGAGGAAGACTCCATCCAGCAGCAGCACAACGCAAGGCGTGGTGGTGGTGGAGGCGTGGCAATCTTGCGGGGCTTCGCCAAGCACCACAGGAGAGGAGGAAGAAGAGGCAGCGGGGCTGCACCAAGAGGCAGAGATTGAATCGCGTGTTTGGGCAGCCCCTAGGCCTCATATATATAGGGGAAGGGGAGGAGGCCGCGCCCCCTCTAGGGTTCCCACCCCTAGAGGGGCGGCAGCCCTAGATGGGAATCAAGGGAGGCGGCCAAGAGGGGGAGGAGTGCCTCCCAAGTCAAGTGGAGGCCCTCCCCCTTAGGGTTTCCCCTCTCCCATGCGCATGGGCCTTGGGGGGGCTGGTGCCCCTGGCCCATTAAGGCTAGGGCGCCCCCTACAGCCCATGCTGCTGTATTGGACGTGGTGGAACAATTTCCGGACCTCCGGACCCCTCCGGAATCCTCCGGAACCTTCTGGAAGCTTCCCGGTACAATACCGAAAAAACCGAACTTTTAGGAACCCGAACAACAACTTTCCATATATAAATCTTTACCTCCGGACCATTCCGGAACTCCTCGTGACGTCCGGGATCTCATCCGGACTCGAACAACATTCGGTAACCACATACAAGCTTCCTTTATAACCCTAGCATCACCGAACCTTAAGTGTGTAGACCCTACGGGTTCGGGAGACATGCGAACATACGACCGAGACGTTCTCGGTCAATAACCAACAGCGGGATCTGGATACCCATGTTGGCTCCCACATGTTCCACGATGATCTCATCGGATGAACCACGATGTCAAGGACTCAATCGATCCCGTATACAATTCCCTTTGTCTAGCGGTATTGTACTTGCCCGAGATTCGATCGTCGGTATACCGATACCTTGTTCAATCTCATTACCGGCCAAGTCTCTTTACTCGTTCCGTAACACATCATCCCGTGATCAACCCCTTGGTCACATTGTGCACATTATGATGATGTCCTACCGAGTGGGCCCAGAGATACCTCTCCGTTTACGGAGTGACAAATCGATCTCGATTCGTGCCAACCCAATGCAGACACTTTCGGAGATACCTTAATGCACCTTTATAGCCACCCGATTCGTTGTGGACGTTTGGTACACCCAAAGCATTCCCTACGGTATCCGGGAGTTGTACAATCTCATGGTCTAAGGAAATGATACTTGACATTAGAAAAGCTTTAGCATACTGAACTACACGATCCGTGCTAGGCTTAGGATTGGATGCATCCATCACATCATTCTTCTAATGATGTGATCCCGTTATCAACGACATCCAATGTCCATGGTCAGGAAACCGTAACCATCTGTTGATCAACGAGCTAGTCAACTAGAGGCTTACTAGGGACATGGTGTTGTCTATGTATCCACACATGTATTACGGTTTCCGGTCAATACAATTATAGCATGGATAATAAACGATTATCATGAACAAGGAAATATAATAATAATAACTAATTTATTATTGCCTCTAGGGCATATTTCCAACAGTCTCCCACTTGCACTAGAGTCAATAATCTAGTTCACATCGTCATGTGATTAATGATCGATAGGTCACATCACCATGTGACCAACATCCAAAGAGTTTACTAGTGTTCAGTAAACTAGTTCACATCATCATGTGATTAAGACTCAATGAGTTACGAGGTTTGATCATGTTTTGCTTGTGAGAGAGGTTTTAGTCAACGGGTCTGAACCTTTCAGATCCGTGTGCGCTTTGCAAATTTCTATGTCATATTGTAAATGCTGCTTCCACGCTCCACTTGAAGCTTATTCCAAATGGTTGCTCCACTATACGTATCCGTTTTGCTACTCAAAGTCATTCGGATAGGTGTTAAAGCTTGCATCGACGTAACCCTTTACATCGAACTCTTTATCACCTCCATAATCGAGAAAACATGTCCTTATTTACTCCAAGGACAATTATTGATCATTGTCCAATGATCCATTCCTCGGATCATTCTTGTACCTGGTGACTCCATGGCAAGGCACACTTCCGGTGCGGTACACAGGCATAGCATACTATAGAGCCTATATACGAAGCAGGGGACGACCTTCGTCCTTTCTCTCTTTTACTGCGTGGTCGAGCTTTAAGTCTTAACTTCATACCTTACAACTCAGCCAAGAACTCCTTCTTTGATCGATCCATCTTGAACACCTTCAAGATCATGTCAAGGTATATGCTCATTTGAAAGTATTATTAAGCATTTTGATCTATCCTTATAAATCTCGATGCTCAATGTTCAAGTAGCTTAATCCAGGTTTTCTATTGAAAACATCTTTCAAATAACCCTATATGCTTTCCAGAATTTCTACATCATTTACGATCATCAATATGTCAACAACATATACTCATCAGAAATTCTATAGTGCTCCCACTCACTTCTTTGGAAATACAAGTTTCTCATAAACTTTGTATAAACCCAAAATCTTTGATCATCTCATCAAAGCGCACATTCCAACTCCGAGATGCTTACTACAGTCCTTAGAAGGATCGGCCGAGCCAAGATAACTTTTAGCATCCTTAGGATCGACAAAAACTTTCTCGATTGTATCACATACAACCTTTCCTTACGAAAAACCGGTAAGGAAACTCGCTTTTGACATCCATCCGCCAGATTTCATAAATGCAGCTAATGCTAACATGATTCCGACGGACTTAAGCATCACTACGGATGAGAAAATCTCATCGTAGTCAACTCCTTGAACTTGTGAAAAACTTCTTTGCCACAAGTCGAGCTTCATAGATGGTGACATTACCGCCCACGTCCGTCTTCTTCTTAAAGATCCATTTATTTCAATGGCTCGCCGATCATCAGGCAAGTCCACCAAAGTCCATGCTTTGTTATGATACATGGATCCTATCTCGGATTTCATGGCTTCTAACCATTTGTCAGAATTTGGGCCCAGCATCGCTTCTCCATAGCTCGCAGGTTCATTGTTGTCTAGCAACATGACCTTCAAGACAGGATTGCGTACCACTCTGAAGTAGTACGTATCCTTGTCACCCTACGAGGTACGTCAGTGACTTGATCCGAAACTTCATGATCACTATCATAAGCTTCGACTTCAATTGGTGTAAGTGCCACAGGAACAACTTCTTGTGCCCTGCTACACACTTGTTGAAGTGATGGTTCAATAACCTCATCAAGTCTCCACCATCCTCCCACTCAACTTTTCGAGACGAACTTTTCCTCGAGAAAGGACCCGATTCAAGAAACAATCCCTATTGCTTTTGGATCTGAATTAGGAGGTATACCCAACCGCTTTTGGGTGTCCTATGAAGATGCATTTTATCCGCTTTGGGTTCGAGCTTATCAACCTGAAACTTTTTTCACATAAGCGCCGCAGCCCCAAACTTTAAGAAACGACAACTTAGGTTTCTCCAAAGCGCTTTGTCGTCTCAACGGAATTACGTGGTGCCCTATTAAAGTGAGTGCGGTTGTCTCTAATGCCTAACCCATGAGCGATAGTGGTAATTCGATAAGAGACATCATGGTACGCACCATATCCAATAGGGTGCAACTATGATGTTCGGACACACCATCACACTATGGTGTTCCAGGCGGTATTAATTGTGAAACAATTTCCACGGTGTCTTAATTGTGTGCCAAAACTCGTAACTCAGACATTCATCTCTATGATCATATCATAGACATTCTATCCTCTTGTCACGAAGATCTTAAACTTCACTCTGAAATTACTTGAACCATTCAATAATTCAGACTTGTGTTTCATCAAGTAAATATACTCAACATCTACTCGAATCATCTATGAAGTAAGAACATAACGATATTCATTTGCATGCCTCGGCACTCATTGGACTGCACATATCAAAATGTGTTACTTCCAAAAAGTTGCTATCTTGTTCCATCTTACTTTGAAACCGAGGCTTTTCAGGTCATCTTGCCCATGTGGTATGTTTTGCATATCTCAAGTGATTCAAAATCAAGTGAGTCCAAACGATCCATCTGCATGGAGTTTCATCATGCGTACACACCAATAGACACGGTTCGCATGTCTCAAACTTTTCAAAAACGAGTGACTCCAAAGATCCATCAACATGGAGCTTCTTCATGCGTTTTATACCAATATGACTTACAAGGCAGTGCCACAAGTAAGTGGTACTATCATTACTATCTTATACTTTTGACATGAAAATGTGTATCACTACGATCGAGATTCAATAAACCATTTATTTAGGTGCAAGACCATGAAGGTATTATTCAAATAAATAGAGTAACCATTATTCTCCTTAAATGAATAACCGTATTGCGATAGACATAATCCAATCATGTCTATGCTCAACGCAAACACCAAATGATAATTATTCTGGTTTAATACTAATCTTGATGGTAGAGGGAGCGTGCGATGTTTGATCACATCAAATTGGAAACACTTCCAACACATATCGTCAGCTCACCTTTAGCTAGTCTCCGTTTATTCCGTAGCTCTTTTATTTCGAGTTACTAACACTTAGCAACCGAACCGGTATCTTAATACCCTGGTGCTACTAGGAGTACTAGTAAAGTACACATTAACATAATGTATATCCAATATACTTCTATCGACCTTGCCAGCCTTCTTATCTACCAAGTATCTAGGGTAATGCTGCTCCAAAGTGGCTGTTCCCCTTATTGCGTAAGCACTTAGTCTCGGGTTTGGGTTCAACCTTGGGTTTCTTCATCGGAGCAACAAGCTGATTTGCCGCTTCATGAAGTGTCCCTTCTTGCCCTTGCCTTTCTTGAAACTAGTGGTTTCACCAACCATCAACAATTGATGCTCCTTCTTGATTTCTACTTTCGCGATGTGTCAAACATCGCGAATACCTCAAGGATCATCATATCTATCACGACATGTTATAGTTCATCACGAAGCTCTAACAGCTTGGTGGCAATGACTTTGGAGAAACATCACTATCTCATCCGGAAGATCAACTCCCACTCGATTCAAGTGATTGTTGTACTCAGACAATCTGAGCACAAGCTCAACGATTGAGCTTTTCTCCCTTAGTTTGCAGGCTAGGAAAATCGTCGGAGGTCTTATACCTATTGACGTGGGCACGAGCCTGAAATCCCAATTCCAGCCCTCGAAACATCTCATATGTTCCGTGACGTTTCGAAAAACGTCTTTGGTGCCTCAACTCTAAACCGTTTAACATTACCGAACTATCACGTAGTTATCAAACGCGTGTATGTTCGATGTTCATAACATCCACAAGCAGCGTTTGGGGTTCCAACACACTGTGGCGGTGCATTAAGGACATAAGCTTTCTACTGTCCGCATAATCGCTACTTTCAACTTTCAACTATATTTTCTCTAGGAACATATCTAAACAGTGGAACTAAAACGCGAGCTTACGACATAATTTGCAAAAGGTTTTTTTTTTTGACTATGTTCAAGATAATTAAGTTCATCTTATGAACTCCCACTCAGATAGACATCCCTCTGGTCATCTAAGTGATTACATGATCCGAGTCAAACTAGGCCGTGTCCGATCATCACGTGAGACGGACTAGTCATCATCGGTGAACATCTTCATGTTGATCGTATCTACCATACGACTCATGCTTTCGACCTTTCGGTCTCCGTGTTCGAGGCCATATGCGTACATGCTAGGCTCGTCAAGTTAACCCTAAGTGTATTGCATGTGTTTCGAGGCCATGTTTGTACATGCTAGGCTCGTCAACACCCGTTGTATGTGAACGTAAGAATCCATCACACCCGATCATCACGTGGTGCTTAGAAGCGACGAACTGTAGCAACGGTGCACAGTTAGGGGAGAACACTTCTTGAAATTGTTGTAAGGGATCATCTTATTTACTACCGTCGTTCTAAGTAAACAAGATGCATAAACATAATAAACATCACATGCAATTATATAGTAGTGACATGATATGGCCAAAATCATATAGCTCCATTGATCTCCATCTTTGGGGCTCCATGATCATCATCGTCACCGGTATGACACCATGATCTCCATCATCATGATCTCCATCATCGTGTCTTCATGAAGTTGTCTCGCCAACTATTACTTCTACTACTATGGCTACCGGTTAGCAATAAAGTAAAGTAATTACATGGCGTTGTTTAATGACACGCAGGTCATACAATAAATAAAGACAACTCCTATGGCTCCTGCGGTTGTCATACTCATCAACATGCAAGTCGTGAATCCTATTACAAGAACATGATCAATCTCATACATCACATATCATTCATCACATTCTTCTTGGCCATATCACATCACATAGCATACCCCGCAAAAACAAGTTAGACGTCCTCTAATTGTTGTTTGCATGTTTTACGTGGCTGCTATGGGTTTCTAGCAAGAACGTTTCTTACCTACGCAAAACCACAACGTGATATGCCAATTGCTATTTACCCTTCATAAGGACCCTTTTCATCGAATCCGTTCCGACTAAAGTGGGAGAGACTGGCACCCGCTAGCCACCTTATGCACCAAGTGCATGTCGTCGGTGGAACCTGTCTCACGTAAAATGCGTGTAAGGTCGGTCCGGCCGCTTCATCCCACAGTACCGTCGAAACAAGATTGGACTAGTAACGGTAAGCATATTGAACAACATCAACGCCCACAACTACTTTGTGTTCTACTCGTGCAAAGAATCTACGCAATAGACCTAGCTCATGATGCCTTTGTTGGGGAACGTAGCAGAAATTCAAAATTTTCCTACGTGTCACCAAGATCTATCTATGGAGAAACTAGCAGCGAGGGAAGGAGAATGCATCTACATACCCTTGTAGATCGCTAAGCGGAAGTGTTCATGAGAACGGGGTTGAAGGAGTCGTGATTGCCGTGATTCAAATCACCGGAGATCCTAGTGCCGAACGGACGGCACCTCCGCTGTTCAACACACGACAGCCCGGGTGGCGCCTCCCACACCTTGATCCAGCCAGGAGAGAGGGAGAGGTTGAGGAAGACTCCATCCAGCAGCAGCACAACGGCGTGGTGGTGGTGGAGGAGCGTGGCAATCTTGCAGGGCTTCGCCAAGCACCACAGGAGAGGAGGAAGAAGAGACGCGGGGCTGCACCAAGAGACAGAGATTGAATCGCGTGTTTTGGGCAGCCCCTAGGCCTCATATATATAGGGGAAGGGGAGGAGGGTGCGCCCCCTCTAGGGTTCCCACCCCTAGAGGGGCGGCAGCCCTAGATGGGAAAAGGGGGAGGCGGCCAAGAGGGGAGGAGTGCCTCCCAAGTCAAGTGGAGGCCTCCCCCTTTAGGGTTTTCCCCTTCCCATGCGCATGGGCCTTGGGGGGGCTGGTGCCCCTGGCCCATTAAGGCTAGGGCGTCCCCCTACATCCCACATGCTACTGTATTGGACGTGGTGGAACAATTTCCGACCTCCGGACCCTCCGAATCCTCCGGAACCTTCCGGAAGCTTCCTGCATAATACCGAAAAACCCGAACTTTTTCCTAGACCCGAACAACAACTTTCCATATATAAATCTTTACCTCCGGACCATTCCGAACTCCTCGTGACGTCCGGGATCTCATCCGGGACTCGAACAACATTCGATAACCACATACAAGCTTCCTTTATAACCCTAAGCGTCCACCGAACCTTAAGTGTATGTAGACCCTACGGGTTCGGGAGACATGCGCATACATGACCGAGACGTTCTCCGTCAATAACCAACAGCGGGATCTGGATACCCATGTTGGCTCCCACATGTTCCACGATGATCTCATCGGATGAACCACGATGTCAAGGACTCAATCGATCCTCAGTATACAATTCCCTTTGTCTAGCGGTATTGTACTTGCCCGAGATTCGATCGTCGGTATACCGATACCTTGTTCAATCTTCATTACCGGCAAGTCTCTTTACTCGTTCCGTAACACATCATCCCGTGATCAACCCCTTGGTCACATTGTGCACATTATGATGATGTCCTACCGAGTGGGCCCAGAGATACCTCTCCGCTTACACGGAGTGACAAATCCTGCCTCGATTCGTACAACCCAATGGACACTTTCGGAGATACCGTAATGCACCTTTATAGCCACCCAGTTCACGTTGTAGACGCTTTGGTACACCCAAAGCATTCCTACGGTATCCGGGAGTTGCACAATCTCATGGTCTAAGGAAATGATACTTGACATTAGAAAAGCTTTAGCATACGAACTACACGATCTGTGCTAGGCTTAGGATTGGGTCTGTCCATCACATCATTCTCCTAATGATGTGATCCCGTTATCAACGACATCCAATGTCCATGGTCAGGAAACCGTAACCATCTGTTGATCAACGAGCTAGTCAACTAGAGGCTTACTAGGGACATGGTGTTGTCTATGTATCCACACATGTATTACGGTTTCCGATCAATACAATTATAGCATGGATAATAAACGATTATCATGAACAAGGAAATATAATAATAATAACTAATTTATTATTGCCTCTAGGGCATATTTCCAACATACCCGAGATCCGTCGGTTTTGACACCAACAGTCGCCCACCCCCCCCCCCTCCCCCACACACACACACACACAGAGAGAGAGAGAGAGAAGTCGTTCTCTCCCCCAAACACCAACATACGAGCACATTAACACCCCTCTCTCTTCTAAAGTCCGGACCCCAATATAGGTCTCTATCACTTTGTCTCTTGGGCATGCACACATCTCTTCCCCCACTCTCTAGCTAGGTCTCCCAGCATGCACTATGTAGAGTCTATCTTTCCCATACACACAAAACGTCGCCCCCAAACGTCTATCTCCCAAGTTATGTGGTTCTCGCACACTCACCTCACACACCACCCCCACTGCAAAACAAGCACACTTTGTCTCCTTGTGCACCACTCTCCTCTTTCTATCTCTCCCACATGCGGACCCACCTCAGCTCCTCCCTGTATACATATATGTCGTGACTCTTTCCATAGCTCCCTAATCTATCATTGTTCTCGATCTCGCACATTGTTCTCTACACCATCTATTCTAGATCTCTCATGAGGTCCCTATCACACACACGATGACTCGCTTCCCTTGCGTCTCCGTACATAGGCCAATTTCAAACAACATCAACATTGTATCCCTATCTATACGCCATTTATGAACACAAACGCCCCCTCTCTCGCCCCTCTCTTCCTCTCTCTCTCTCTCTCTCTCTCTCTCACCGTAGCTAGCTCTCTCTCTCTCTCTCTCTCTCACACCACTCTCCCACACACACTCGATGTGTCTACAAAATAGTCTGCTCCCCCGCCGCACTCCATGCTATCCCGCTACTACACATGTCACACCATTCCCCTTCCCTTATACTAGGTTTACATCATTAGTGGTCTCTCTACTCCACATACACACACTCCCTCTCACACACAAACGCTGCATAAAACACACACACAAACATGCACAAAACCCATTAACTGGATCCTCATCTCTCCCCATGTCCGCATGTGTATCTCATGACACTCACTCTCTAATTATGTATATGTGTCTCCACGTTACACAACACAAAGCCCCATGTACATGTCTTTCTCTATCCTCCACACACATAGACACAAAGAATCTGTTATCATTGCCTCAGTCTCTAGACATATCATACACGCACATTGTCTCTCTCTCTCTCGCAAACACGCTCAACAAGGGTTTCCCCGTGAATAACTTACCGTCTATTCATCAATAGTCATGGCAGTACGGCGAACACGAGACGTGAAAAAGAATAAATCTATACGTGCTTAGACCATGTAGTATGACTACTAGGACTAGAGCAAGCCAAAAAGCGCGCCGCCGTCACCCCCTCCTTATCGGCGATGGGAAAACCTTTGTTTTACACAATGAGAAGTCATTGTGCTAAGGCCTCACATGCTGAGGCGTTGAATAGAAAGTAGATGCTAGTTTACGGAAATAAGTATCAATAATACATTTGTATCTCCATACTTATATTTCTTATCTTATAAAAAACCGAGTTGGTGATGATGGTACGCGTGCCATCTTGCAATATAGACCGTTTGATCTATATCTGACTGATGGACATTAAACTAAAAGATACCCGCACCCCTCTCCACATTTGCAGACAAGGCCTTCCCTCGTTCATCCTTATCTCCAACAACCTCATTATTGAGCAATTAAGAAAGGAAGCCTCTGGAACAAACTGGCCTGGTGGCCGCTGCCGGCGTCGTCAATCCCCATGCCTCCGCTCAGTCCGACCACCAATCACCACCACGCCCCACTCCTCTTCACCTTATCTCCTATTTTTCGAGATATCATTAGTTTTTACACATGGGATTACTCCTGCATGGGTCAATCACAACGAGTGTTTTTATAAAAAAATGCATCTTGATGTTCCGTGCAATGCACGGATCTTGCTAGTACTCCTACAGAAGACTAAGTTGGTGATGATGGTGTGTCTGCCATTCGTCATTTGTGACCATTAGATCTACATCTAACGAGTGTGAGGTAAGTTGTTGCCTTTTGTAACAAACATCCCACTTGTCTACCAATTTGCAGAAAAACCCGTAATTAGTATATTAAAACCAACCACATCCCTCGCTTACCTCACCAAAACAGCCCAAGGAATATATTCTAATTGAAACATAATATAACTCCAGTGATATATGTATATCAAAATTAGAGTGTTTTGTATCAATTTTGTGAATAAGTATTATTCTAATTATGATTCGTTAAACGCACATGAACATTGCTAGTATTTGAACCATGCAATTTTTCCCTAGTATTCCATAGTTTCGAGTTTTCCATCAAGATATTAGTCACTCATGGTTGATATTTACTTTCAATCATGTACACATATGCACTATGTAACTAGCCTTGCTTATTGGGTTCCAAAGCTTAACTTCCACTCCTACTTACAATATGTAGAGTATTTAACAAAAAACTACCACTTTCAACCAGCCCTAGGAAGAATCTATTGTACGAAAATAGCAAAAACATACCCAAAATTTCTTAATCCACGCCAAAAACTACTACGTACCGATTAGGTTAGTTTAAACCCATTTGTGACAGGGTTGGCCCACACGTCCGTGCTGACGAGGCAGCTTAAACCAACACATTTTGTTTGACTGTTGGCATGAGGGACCCACATCTGACCTTCTTCTATCCTCTGTTATTCCCCCTCAAATCATTATTTTTCCCTTTAACATTACTTCAAACAATCGATGCGTGTTCGTCGGTGGCGCCGGTGATGAGCGAAGTTAGCCGCCGCCCACGGACGGGTTTGACACCGCTACCGCCTTCACACGGGTTGGCAGGCTGGCCCGGCGTGACTCACGAGCGAAGCGAGCGCCACGCTGGCCTTTTCGCCGAAGCTGTATGGTCGGTTTTTTAGGGCGCAGCAGCGAAAGAAGACGCCAAGGCCGCCGTGCCAATCTAGCTAGCAAACCTTGCAGACAAGCAGCTGGACGGAGCTATCTTGGCTAGCTAGCGGCCGCGAGCGCCGGATGGAGCTGGCATCTGGGTTGCCGCAACATGGGTTCCGCACCGCCAGTGGTTTTTACCTCGCCTTCTGTCGGCGGCGGTAGCTGTGTCCCATGGCCGAGGATGACTAGGTGGACGGGGCGGAGGTAGGAGGTCACTCGGGGATTTTTGTGCAGACTGACATGTAGGTCCCACAAGTCATAACGCCCGGTCGAATAGAAGGCGTTGACTTAATGGGCGACATGGGCCCTGTTTGGATACTCTAAGTCAGAGGTTAGATTCTAACCCTGAACTAACTCCAACCAAAGTGGTTTTTGGATGGCAGGGTTAGATTGACAACAAATGTATCCAAACAGGGCCATGGGTTGAAACGTGCCTATAACGGCACTTTGTAGAGTAGTCGTTTCTTGGTAGGGCTGGTTGGTAAGAGCATGTACGATGGTTGATAAGGTAGTCTTATCTTAAGTCTGCCACGTATGCAAGTGGTAGTAGTTTCTTGGCATTATTAGTGGTTTCTTGCATTATTAGGGGTTTCTTGTAAGGAACAATGTACTACTAGCAACAAAATGCGATTCTAGGTTGCGTTGTACTCCAACGACTAGTGGTCGCGGGAGTGTATACCTCGTTTTGTGGGTTCGATCCCGCCAACGCATACGGTGACCTTTTTTAAATTGTAACTTCGCTGCGAGCCAATATTTTACACGGGTAGTTTGAGTTTTGAAGTCAAACGGACGTGCGGCACCACAATCTGGGTGCACTCGATAGCATAGCCACGTGAACAGGTTTTCCTTCCCAGCATATCGTGGCTCGCGTGCTCGCCCTAGCCGCACTTCGCTTGCAGCTTCCTCATCAGCTAGTAGCATATTTAAACTAGCGCCTCCCAATTAAGCCCGAGGAGCCGGAAAAGCCTGGCGGGGCATTGGGAACTGTGCAATATGGCTCTATACGTAAAGTGCTCTACTACTACTCTGTAGCTTGTGGCATTGCACGCATGGACTTCACTCCATTATCGGCTCTACTATAAAAGAAATTCCTCTTGACGTGTTTTTTTTTGAAACGGAGGCAAAAGCTTTGCTTCATCTCATTCATAAAGAAGGAACTACTAACAAAGTTCGACGAGATCCATTACACCTCCACAAATGGAAGCGAAAAGCCTAGTCTCGCTGTATCAAATAACTCAAATGTTACGCTTCCCGCGGCAACCATCGCCGATAAACAGGCTGCTAGTGTGTGCGTGAGAGGAGGCGGTTGAGTAGGCCAGCTACGTGAGAGGAGGCGGCTGAATAGAGCATCGAGAATACCCACTAGGCCACTACGCAGTGTATTTTCCCTGCATTGATAGTACAACGATGGTTCTAGAGAACAGTAGTACCCTCCACTTCCAGCTGTAGCTCCTTGGCCACGAGATTCAAGAGTTCAAAACTGGTGCACTATACTAGAAGTACAAAGACATCGCACTACTAGTTGAGAAAGTAGTACTAGTACTGCTACAATACGAGTACGTACTCCTCCATCACATAATGTAAGACGTTTTTTGACACTACTTGGCGTGTACAAAAAATAGCAAAAACATACCCAAAATTTCTTGTTCCACGCCAAAAACTACTAGCTAGTGCCAAAAATTTCTTACTAGTGCTATTATTTACAGTATAATGCAATCCCATAACGTCCCATAATGCTAGTACTAGTAGTAAATAATAGCCTCATCCCTTCGCTAAGGAACAATCTACAGTTGGAAGGGACGAGGCCATGCGGTTACAACGCTCTTATCTCCTCCTCGCCAGTTCCCCTCCCCCCGAAGAGAAGGCAGTTCGTCGCTGCTCCCATGGATTCACCAGGCAGTTCTCCTCCTCGTCGGGGCTGGGAGACCTTGGACGACGATCCTCTGGGAGAAATCGCACGCCGCTCCGACATCCTCACCGCCGCAAGACTTGGTGCTTCCTGCACCAACTTTTTCAAGACGGTGCCTAAAATGGCTTGGGAAAAGGCCACGCTTGTTGGTCTTCCATGCGTCCTCGAGGAGAAGGTTCTTCTATGGGACAATCCTTGAGCAGATCCCTTGCTCCCCGGCCATGGTTGCATGTTGACGCCGCTTGAGTTGTCGACGTTGAGAGGTAGTCGGATTTTGTCCGATGAGCAGGTCAGTAATGGAGTTTGATCATCTAGTACTTAGTTATTCAATTTCCATCCTGTAAATTATCCGCTGCCCACCGTCTTATATATAGGTCTGGGTCAGTGCCAACAAAGATTGGCTTGCATACCTCCGGCCGGATACCACCATCATTTTGCACAACATCCACAAGAAGGCGGTCGGCCGTTTGATGATCGATCTCCTTCAGATCTACTTTTTCCAAACACTTTTGCCCTTGTTTTGGACTCTAACTTGCATGATTTGAATGGAACTAACCCGGATGACCGACAATTTGTTTTGAGAATTGCCATGGTGTTATTTATGTGCAGAAACAAATATTCTCGGAATGACCTGAAACTCCATGGAACAAATTTTTAGAAATAATAAAAAATCCTTGCCAAAGATGAAGACCAGGGGGCCACACCCTGTCCATGAGGGTGGGGGCGCGCCCCCTACCTCGTGGGCCCCCTAGAGCTCCTCCGACGCCAACTCCAACTCTATATATTTGCTTTTCGTGAGAAAAATCAAGGAAAAGAAATCATCGCGTTTTACGACACGGAGCAGCCGCCAAGCCCTAAAACCTCTCGGAAGGGCTGATCACGAGTCCGCTCGGGGCTCGAGAGAGGGGATTCATCGTCGTCATCATCATCAACCATCCTCCATCACCAATTTCATGATGCTCACCGCCGTATGAGTAATTCCATCGTGTAGGCTTGCTAGGCGGTGATGGGTTGGATGAGATTTATCATGTAATCGAGTGTTTTGTTAGGGTTTGATCCCTAGTATCCACTATGTTCTGAGATTGATGTTGCTATGACTTTTCTATGCTTAATGCTTGTCACTAGGGCCTGAAAAGTGCCAAGATTTCAGATCTGAACCTATTATGTTTTCATGAATATATGTGAGTTCTTGATCCTATCTTGCAAGTCTATAGTCACCTACTATGTGTTATGATCCGGCAACCTCAAGTGACAATAATCGGGACCACTCTCGGTGATGGCCATAGTTTGAGGAGTTCATGTATTCACTATGTGCTAATGCTTTGTTCGGTTCTCTATTAAAAGGAGGCCTTAATATCCCTTAGTTTCCATTAGGACCCCGGCCCGACACGGAGGGGTAGGACAAAAGATGTCATGCAAGTTCTTTTCCATAAGCACGTATGACTATATTCGAATACATGCCTACATTACATTGGTGAATTGGAGCTAGTTACATGTGTCACCCTATGTTATGATTGTTACATGATGAACCGCATCCGGCATAATTATCCATCACTGATCCAATGCCTACGAGCTTTCCATATACTGGTTTACGCTTATTTACTTTCCCGTTGCTATTGTTACAATCACTACAAAATACCAAAAATATTACTTTTGCTTTCATTACTCTTTTGTTACCGTTACCACTACTATCATATTACTTTGCTTCTAAATACTTTGCTGCAGATATTAAGTGATTAAGGTGTGGCTGAATTGACAACTCAGTTGCTAATACTTGAGAATAGTCTTTGGCTCCCCGTGGGTCGACTCAATAAATTTGGGTTGAATACTCTACCCTCGAAAGTTGTTGCGATCCCCTACACTTGTGGGTTATCAAGACTAATTTCTAAGCGCCAGTTGCTGAGGGAGCATAGCTCTATTCTTTGAGTCACTTGGAATTTATATCTGCTGGTCACTATGAAGAACTTGAAAGATGCTAAGACAACAATTTATCCCTCAACTACGAGGGGAGGTAAGGAACTGCCATCTAGCTACGCACTTGATTCACCTTACATTTATGAGTAAGTTTGCGACACCTAAACACCGCTTACGCTATTCGATTCGATATGTCGCATGTTATTGATGATGCCACTTACTTTATGCATGATACTTATGATGAAACTACTTCTATGCTTGATACTATCGTTTCTTTAGTGAATTTCTTGCTGAAGAAATTGCTAAGGCTAGAGAGAAAGAAATTATTGAAACTGATTGTGTTGATGAAAGTGATGATGAAGACATGCCTGTTATTCCTGAGGGTTATGTTTTTGATAAATAATCTTCTGCTGCTATTTTTGCTTGCAAAGGTAACGATGAGCTTAGAAGGTTATTAGTTAAATGGAGTAAGGAATCTCTTAGAGATAGAATGAAACCTGACCCTGCTTTTGCTACTTCACCTATTTGTGTTGCCGATAAGGATTATGAATTCTCTGTTGATCCTAATATAATTCCTTTGGTTGAATCTGATCCTTTTCATGGTTATGAATCTGAAACTGTTGTGGCACATCTTACTAAATTAAATGATATAGCCACCCTATTCACTAATGATGAGAGAACTTGCTACTTATATATCCTTAAAATATTTCCGTTCTCGTTAAAGGGTGATGCTAAGATATGGTTTAATTCTCTTGATCCTGGTTGTGTGCGTAGTCCCCAGGATATGATTTATTACTTCTCTGCTAAATATTTCTCTTCTCATAAGAAACAAGCTGCCTTGAGGGAAATATACAACTTTGTGCAAATTGAAGAAGAGAGTCTCCCACAAGCTTGGGGGAGGCTTCTCAAGTTACTTAATGCTTTGCCTGATCATCCTCTTAAGAAAAATGAAATACTTGATATCTTTTATAATGGACTAACGATGCTTCCAAGGACCGCTTGGATAGTTGTGCTAGTTCTGTTTTCAGGGAAAGAACACCGGATGAAGTTGAAATTCTATTGAATAATATGTTGACAAATGAAAATAATTGGACGCTTCCTGAGCCAGCTCCTGAGCAATGGCTGAGCCTATTCCTGAACCAACTCCGAAGAAGAGAGGTGTTCTATTTCTCAGTCCTGAAGATATGCAGGAGGCAAAGAAATCTATAAAAGAAAAAGGTATTAAAGCTGAAGATGTTAAGAATTTACCTCGTATTTAAGAAATACATGGTCTTAATCTACCGCCTGTTGAAGAAACACATGATCTTAATCCATTACCTATTGAAGAATCTCCTGGTCTTGATAACCCGACACAGGTAGTAAAGGTAAATTCTCTCTATAGATTTGATGAAGGTGATATTCCTCGTTATAAGTCTGCTAGCCAATGCTTAGATGAGTTTGATAATTTTATTGTCAAACAAGAAAACTTCAATGCTTATTTTGGTAGACAATTAAAACAAAATACTTATATGATTAAACACTTGGGTGATTATATGGCTGATGTTAGATGTGAACTTAAACTTGTTAGTAAACATGCTTCTATGGTTACCACTCAAGTAGAACAAGTACTTAAGGCTCAAAATGATTTGCTCAAAGAAATGAATAGTAAGAAAAATGATTATGCTGTTAGAGTGGCTACTAGAACTAGTAGAATGACTCAGAACCTTTGTATCCTGAAGGCCACCCTAAGAGAATTGAGCAAGATTCTCAGAGAAATAATATTGATGCACCTAGTTCTTCTAAAAGGAAGAAAAGAAAAATGATAGGACTTTGCAAACTTCTAGTGAACCTATTGCTTTGAACCAATTCGATAATCCAAACGATATATCTATCTCTGATGCTGAAACACAATCCGGTAATGAACATGAACCTAATGAAAATGTTAATGATGATGTTCATGATGATGCTCAACCTAGTAATGATAATGATGTAGAAATTGAACCTGCTGTTGATCTTGATAACCCACAATCAAAGAATCAACGTTATGATAAGAGAGATTTTGTCGCTAGGAAACATGGTAAAAAAAGAGAACCTTTGGTTCAGAAACCCATGTCTTTTCCTCCAAACCATCCAAGAAAAAGAACGATGAGGATTTTGAGCGCTTTGCTGAAATGATTAGACCTATCTTTTTGCGTATGCGATTAACTGATATGCTCAAAATGAATCCTTATGCTAAATATATGAAAGATATTGTCACTAATAAAAGAAAGATACGAAGCTGAAATTTCCACCATGCTTGCTAATTATACTTTTAAGGGTGGAATACCGAAGAAACTTGGAGATCCAGGAGTACCTACTATACCTTGCTCCATTAAAAGAAATTATGTTAAAACTGATTTATGTGATCTTGGAGCTGGTGTTAGTATTATGCCTCTTTCTTTATATCGTAGACTTGACTTGAATAAGTTGACACCTACTGAAATATCATTGCAAATGGCTGATAAATCAACTCCTATATCTGTTGGTATTTGTGAGGATGTGCCTGTTGTGGTTGCAAACATTACTATTTTGACGGACTTTGTTATTCTTGATATTCCCGAGGACGATAGTATGTCTATTATTCTTGGAAGACCTTTTCTGAATACTGCAGGTTACATTATTGATTGCAACAAAGGCAATGTCACTTTTCATGTTAATGGTAATGAGCATACGGTACACTTTCTCCGAGGAAACAACCTCAAGTTCATAGTATCAATTCTATTGGAAAAGTTCCATCGATTATATTTGGAGGTTTTGAATTTCCTCTTCCCTCTTGTCCAAGAAAAAATGATATTCTTATTATTGTGGATGTGCATATCCCCGTTGAGGTAACATAGTGTTATTCGAAATTTCTCCGGTTCCATGTTAGTCGGAATGAGTTTGTTAACAAGACCTGATCAACCTTGTTAGGAGATTCTTTTTGATGAGCATGAGATGGATGAAACTAGAAGGCACAACCTTCTGCACCCTCTTTACACTTTCTATTATTTAGTTGAAATAAAGTAAAAGTAGTATTTTTCTGTCTGTTTACTGGTTTATCCATGCAATATAAAAATACCCTGAAAATAAAAGTCCTCCAAATACCATGCCAATTTAATATGATTTTTTCTGAAATATTTGAGGATTTATGGTACTGAAAACACCGTGGGGGGAGCTGCCACCTCGCCACGAGGGTGGAGGGCGCGCCCTACCCCCCAGGGCGTGCCCCCCTGCCTCGTGGGCCCATGATGGCCCTCCTCCACTTATTCCTGCACCCTTACACTCCTTCTTCCTCCCACAAACATGAATATCTAGCTCAAGCACGAGTTTTAGCTCACTTTGCTGTGATTTTTGATCTCCTTGCTCAAAGCACCTCTCACAAAACTGCTTGGGAGATTGTTCCTTGGTATGTGACTCCTCCATTGGTCCAATTAGTTTTTGTTCTAGTGCTTTATTCATTGCAAATTTGTGCTGCATAGGTGACCATGTTCTTGAGCTTGCATGTCAAATTTATATGGTTCCAAGTAGTTCTAATGCATGATATATCCTCTGGGCACTTGTAGGAGTAGTTGCTATCAATTTTATTGAGCTTGGTTCACTTTTGTTTGAAGTTACTAAAAATTTCAGAAATTTTTCAGAGGAAGAAATATGCTTAGGAAAATGTTTCAAGGTGGTTCTTCAAGGAAGCAAGGACCAAGGCTTGCAATGCGAGATGCTGACGAGGAGCCACCAAGGGATGCCCCAGTGCGGCCCTGTGAATGGCCTTCGGAAGATTTTATGGATCGAGCGGGAATCAAAGAAGAATTTAACGCATATTTGCATAAAGCCGATCTTGTGAGCTTTGAGGCAGACAAATGCCCCCGGTACCATCAACTCACTAGCTCATTTGTGAGGAGGTTTGAGTTTTCATCTTCGCGTAATTCTCCAACAGTCATGTTTGATCTTTATGAAAAATCTTACACCATGGACTTAGAGGATTTTACTTTTGCTTGCAAACTTCCACAATGGGCTAGTATTAGATGTCCCTATAAATCTGAATTTAGAAACTATCTTGCTGATATAACCGTGGGGGAATCTAGAGATATAACACAAGCTACCCTAGGGAGCATCCATTTTCCTGCTATACATTATTTTGCTCTCTTCATAGGTAGATGCATAAATGCTAAGGATGAAGCATGTCACATGTGTGTCCCTGACCTTAGCATTCTCAGGAGTGTTGTGTTAGGAGACCAATCTTATCATATGGGAGCCATTGTAGCTCGTAGGTTGCATCATAATAGATATAATGGAGATTTCTTATGAGGAGTTTATGCAACCCGCTTAGCTAATTTTCTTGAGGTGGACGTTCGTGAGGGTGATATGGAATTGCCTCCTGCTTATTTAGATTTTAATTCTATGGCTTCCCACCAGTTTGTCGAGAGGACTGAATCACCTCTCCAGTATCGACTAATCTTTAATAAACGGCATGTTTTCCGTATTACTCTCCCTGCTCCTGCCTTCTTTGATCATCAGGCAAAAGGAAGATATGTTATTACCAGAGAGGAGGCAGACGAGTACGAGAGGAGGGCGGAGATAGCTCGCCGCCACGCTGCAGCTCAGGAGGCGATAGCCGCCGCATCACAATACGACCCCGGCTACAACTATGGATATCCACCAGGCCACCCTTGGCAATAAACCAACTTAGGCCAAAAGCCTAAGCTTGGGGGAGTACGTATTTCCCACCGGCATTACATTTATGTTTACACACACTCATTGCTAGATGTCGATGCTCATACTCTTTCATTGTATTATCCATGCTAGTTTATTTTCTTTTTCCTGCTTTCTTCTTGTGTGTTTGTTAAACCTTAAGAAAAACAAAAAAACTAGTAATAGCTTCTACCTAGTTTACTTTCTTGTTGTAGTAGTAATAATTAAAAGAAAACCCAAAAATATTTCCCGTTCTTCTTTTTCTTGTTGGGAGCTCTCCCGTGTAAATAGTTTTTATTTCTTTTCTTTACTTTGGGGGTCGATAGGAGAAGACCATAATTAAGTTGTTGAAGTGGCTCTTATATATGCATTATTGATTTAACCAAGAGCCCATATTGCCTTGTCTTCTCCTGTTTATTGAATGCTTGCAGATTCCAGCATAGTCCAATGCACGTACACTCTTATTATTATTCACATCGTTCGGTCGTGCAAGTGAAAGGCAATTATGATGATTTATGATGAATTGATTGGGATAAGGTATGAACTCGACCTCTCTTGTTTTTGTAAATATGATGAGTTCATCATTCTTGATTCAGCTTATTATGAATAAACATGTTTGCAATGACAATTAGAGATCATAGTTGCTTATGGCATGCTTGATTAGCTATGAGTTATAATGGTTTACCTTGCGTGCCAACATGCTATTAAAATGGTTGTGATGTGGTATAGTGGGGTGGTATCCTCCTTTGAATGATTTAAGTGACTTGACTTGGCACATGTTCATGCATGTAGTTGAAACAAAATCAACATAGCCTTCATGATATTTATGTTCATGGTGGATTATATCCTACTCATGCTTGCATCCAATGTTTATTAATTCTAATGCATGTTCATGTTGTTGTCGCTCTCTAGTTGGTCGCTTCCCAGTCTTTTGCTAGCCTTCACACGTACTAAGCGGGAATACTGCTTGTGCATCATATTCCTTAAACCACAAAGTTATGCCATATGAGTCCACCATACCTTCCTATATGCGGTATTTACCTCCCGTTCCAAGTAAATTTGTATGTGCCAAACTCTAAACCTTCAAATAAACATTCTGTTTTGTATGCTCGAATAGCTCATGTATCAACTAGGGTTGTCCATATCTTCCATGCTAGGTGGGTTATTCTCAAGAGGAGTGGACTCCGCTTCTCATTCACGAGAACATGGCTGGTCACCAGATGCCCAAATTCCCCATGCTTTTATGCAAACTAAATCAAAATTAATTGCAAACAAAACTTCCCCTGGGACTGTTGTTAGCTGGAGGCACTCGTTGTTTCGAGCAAGCCATGGATTGATGTTTGTTGGTGGAGGGGGAGTATAAACTTTACCATTCTATTTGGGAACCGCCTATAATGTGTGTAGCATGGAAGATATCGCCATCTCTTAGTTGTTATGTTGACAATGAAAGTATGCCGCTCAAAATATTATTCATCTCTATTTCAAAATCGAGCTCTGGCACCTCTACAAATCCCTGCTTCCCTCTGCGAAGGGCCTATCTATTTACTTCTATGTTGAGTCATCACCCTCTTATTAAAAAGCACTAGCTGGAGAGCGCAGCTGTCATTTGCATTCATTACTATTAATTTGTATTGGGTGTGATTATGAGTGGATCTCTTTTACCATGAATTACAATGTCTAGTCAGTCCTTGATCTTTAAAGGTGCTCTGCATTTATGTTTTGCGGTCTCAGAAAGGGCTAGCAAGATACCATCTTGTTATATCATATTATGATTGTTTTGAGAAAGTGTTGTCATCCGAGATTTATTATTATGACTCTCTAGTTGATAATGCCATTCATATGAGTAAACATGAGACCTGAGAATTATAGCAAATGTGGTTAGTTATAATGTTTGCTGAAAACCTGAATGCTGGCTTTACATATTTACAACAACAAGAGCAAACAGAGTTAGTAAAAGTTTTTCTTTATCTCTTTCAGTTTATCAACTGAATTGCTTGAGGACAAGCAAAGGTTTAAGCTTGGGGGAGTTGATACGTCTCCATCGTATCTACTTTTCCAAACACTATTGCCCTTGTTTTGGACTCTAGCTTGCATGATTTGAATGGTACTAACCCGGACTGACGCTGTTTTCAGCAGAATTGCCATGGTGTTATTTATGTGCAGAAACAAATATTCTCGGATGACCTGAAACTCCACGGAACAACTTTTCGGAAATAAAAAAATCCTTGCCAAAGATGAAGACCAGGGGGCCCACACCCTGTCCACGAGGGTGGGCCCCCCCCCTAGGGCGCGCCCCCCTACCTCGTGGGCCCCCTGGAGCTCCTCCAACGCCAACTCCAACTCTATATATTTTCTTTCGGGAAGAAAAAATCAAGGAAAAGAAATCATCGCGTTTTACGATACGGAGCCGCCGCCAAGCCCTAAAACCTCTCGGGAGGGCTGATCTCGAGTCCGATTCGGGGCTCGGAGAGGGGATTCGTCACCATCGTCGTCATCAACCATCCTCCATCACCAATTTCGTGATGCTCACCATCGTGCGTGAGTAATTCCATCATAGGCTTGCTGGACGGTGATGGGTTGGATGAGATTTATCATGTAATTGAGTTAGTTTCGTTAGGGTTTGATCCCTTATATCCACTATGTTCTGAGATTGATGTTGCTATGACTTTGCTATGCTTAATGCTTGTCACTAGGGCCCGAGTGCCATGATTTCAGATCTGAACCTATTATGTTTTCATGAATATATGTGAGTTCTTGATCCTATCTTGCAAGTCTATAGTCACCTACTATGTGTTATGATCCGGCAACCCCGAAGTGACAATAATAGGGACCACTCCCGGTGATGACCATAGTTTGAGGAGTTCATGTATTCACTTTGTGCTAATGCTTTGTTCTGGTTCTCTGTTAAAAGGAGGCCTTAATATCCCTTAGTTTCCATTAGGACCTCACCGACACGGAGGGTAGGACAAAAGATGTCATGCAAGTTCTTTTCCATAAGCACGTATGACTATATTCGGAATACATGCCTACATTACATTGATGAATTGGAGCTAGTTCTTTGTCACCCTATGTTATGATCATTACATGATGAACCGCATTCGCATAATTATCCATCATCGATCCAATGCCTCTGAGCTTTCCATATACCGGTTTACGCTTATTTACTTTCCTGTTGCTATTGTTACAATCACTACAAAATACCAAAAATATTACTTTTGCTTGCATTACTCTTTTGTTACCGTTACCACTACTATCATATTACTTTGCTACTAAATACTTTGCTGCAGATATTAAGTTATCCAGGTGTGGCTGAATTGACAACTCAGTTGCTAATACTTGAGAATATTCTTTGGCTCCCCTTGTGTCGAATCAATAAATTTGGGTTGAATACTCTACCCTTGAAAGCCGTTGCGATCCCCTACACTTGTGGGTTATCATAGACCACTTCTTCAACATTGGGATCGGCCTTCCGGACTAGCTGGGCTTGAATACGTATGATGATGTCTACATGAGATTGAAGAAGATAGCAATTGCAAACCCGCCGACAAAGCGACGCGACTACGATGATTACTATCTCATCGCGATGTTCGACATAAGGATTGCCATCAATGCAAGAGGTAGTAACGGCAGAGGCTGGCGCATGTTGGCGGCGGCAGATTTGTACCCCTACACGTTCGAAGACGCTGCGCCATCTAGGCCGCATCTTCGGCGATGACAAGCGAGGGGACTTGTTTCATCTGGTTGCCATCCCACGATGCGGAGATTACAAACAGAATGCACAAACCATCATTTGCATCCCTAATGGTACTCCATTATTTTGCGAGGACCGATCATCCATGATCAAAATAAATCGCCGATCCTGGATGTGCATTTGCATCCGCGATTCGGTCTAACCTGGAACCTTGTAGCTGACTTTGGCATATTGGGATCAACTATCTTAGCAGTCGTTACCCATGGTACCACTGATGTGCAACATGGTCACACAATCTACCATGATCGGACCATCACCATCTACCCAGGTATTCCATTTTTTAACCCTCTCGCCTTCTCTTTCATTGTTGTACTAGTACTCTACTTACGTACTAGTAGGAGTACTTGAACCCACTAGCTGCCACCATTTTTGTTTTTCCATGTCTTACTATCTCATCCATGTACCCAAGAGTGGCTATATATAATAAGCCGGTTATTTTACTTCCTCTATACCGGAGTAGTACTATTTGCTGCACAATATTACTGACCGCCATATTTGAGCACAACATTATTATCCATGGACCTTGACTATGTACGTCACCATGTGTCCAGATCTGAGATGCCACGTGTACCAGATGAACAATGGCGAAGTTCGACCCCGTGATGCTACGTGGGTGCCGAGGAACACTCTTGGAGAGTACTCGCTTTTCATTGGGGACAGCTACCCCATTGTGAACCGGATGCCACCTTCTGTGCACAACACGGGTTCATGAAGCTTGGTTGTGTCTTCAGTGCGCACCGCCGGATGAACAACATGCTGGGACACGCTATCCCTAATTTATTCTGCTTCAGCTTGCATGAGTCTCCATCGTGTGGAACTGGACTAGAAAGCTGCGACAATGATTCCCGTTGCCCACCGCTATGGATCGTGCCATCCATGAAGAACACACAGGGACTGGAACACGAGGAGGACATGTAGCCCATCTATAACTTGTAAGTGGAGTACGGTGAATTGTGAACGGTAGCGCTGTGAATATATGTAGACTAGTTGTGCACAAATTTATCACATGAATTGGAGATGAACTTGTGTGGCATACTGGCATTTGTCCTTTAGAATTTATTACTATTAAATGTGTTATGTGTACTTGCAACTTGTGTGGTTGCTGCATCGGCTCAACACGCTCTTTGAGAAAAAAAAGGTGGCACCTTTGGATATATGTGATGTGGCGGAATCATACAAAGAGCATCGTTCGCTATAGTTTTAGTACGCCTCCTACTAGGACGACAACTCCTATAATACCTTGCGCTTTGGCTCTTTGCCTCTTCGGGAGGTTCAACAGTTCAGACTGTGGTGAACCTTGCACTTGGCTCTTCGCCTCTTCAGAAGGTCCAACACTGATGATAGTACGGTACACATTGTGCTTCTGGCAATCTGACACCGATGGACCTGCTGCATGTCCACCGCGAGGGCGAGGGCGAGGGAGGGGGAGGAGAGGGCATCAGAAGTCAAACCCTCTCCTCGTCCTGCCGAACCACTGCTGCATGGGCGAGGGAGAGGCGTAGTAAGCAAGCTTCTCCTTGTTCGGCGAGTTGACGGGACACATCAAAGCAGTACTAGTACTAGTCCATATTGTGTCCTTTCCGGTTAATATGGCCTAATTTGAAACGAGAAAAATACACTGGCGGTCAACGTATGTAACAATACGCTCTTTACGGTCACTATATATAGTTTTGCGGTGATTATACAATCACTAGCTCATCGTAGAGCACCGTATTGCACCCTACTGACCAGCCACATAGTCGACGTGACACTTTCTTGACTGGTTAAATTGTCACCTGGTTTCTGGGTCCCACCTGTCAGTTGGCAGAGCAAAGAAATTGGCTAAAAACAAAGAGTGTAGTACATCTACACTTCCAATGCATTTAGCCTTTAATCTAAATCGATATTGATTGACTAATGCACCAAATTGTGCTCTAGGTATAGGCTACATGTCCATCCTTTATTACAGCATGCAATGACCTTCATTTAATCTGCTTCTCTCAATGGTCGCATGCACACATAAGTCTGCTACTTTTGGACGTTAATTGTGCCCTGGTCAATGTGTAAATCTCTAAATGTACAGTCTTTCATGAACAGAGGGAGTAGGTTGAGCACTTGAGCGTGAGCGTGTGTGTTGCATCGTGTGTTGTGTGCCGCATGGGTGCGTGAGTGTTGCGTGCGTCCATGTGTACGTGTGAGTGTTGCATGTTGCATACATGCATGGGGCTTACTCCCTCCCATTGACATGTTCATATTTCAAGCTTTCTCTATTCCCTCCATATGGTTATACTCCCTTTGTTCCCAAATACGGAGTAAAATCCTCCCTCTGTTCCCAAATACGGAGTATTTGTCTTTGTAGAGATTTCAACAAGTGACCACGTACGGAGCAAAATGAGTGAAGTGAGCGTAGAGGCATAGGGATAATGTAGAAAGGAAGTCTTCGCGATCCATTATTCCCCATCTCGGTTAGAGAGAACTATTCAACTAGTCTTCGCAGTGAAGTGACAATACACGCTGCAGCAGATGGGACACTTAATTAATAAGCTGAACCAGCGTGTTGGTGTTACTAAATCAGCCTTACCGATCGCCATCATGTTTGCCAAGAGAGCATGCTTCATCTCTCCATTAAATGACATATGGGCCCTCTTGTGGCAGACCCACATGTCATCGGTGTAACTATTTACACTCAAGGACGGTATATCCCGGTAGTAGTAGTAGAATTGAGATTTAATGCACTTTCTTCCCCGTCTTCCACTCTTCTTCCTCCTCTCTTCTTCTTCCTCCTCTCTTCCCCATCATCAGTCGCACACCATTTACCCAGGCTCACTGCTCGCCAGCCCGTGCTATCTTCCTTGGTAGCTCGCACGTACCATATCCCCGCGCTCACTGCTCGGCCACACGAGGAGAAGCTTCTTCCCTCGCCCGCCCGAATCCACTTCCTCACCGCTCGCAGCAATCAAAACCCCAATGGCGTAACCGACTGACACGCAGAGCCACGATTGGAATTCCCTCACCACTGTTCTCTTGGAGCAGATCTGTAATCGTATGGACCTACTCAGCACCATCCATCTGGCCGGATGCTCGGTGTCTTTGTACCGTCTACTCACCTGCAACCGGCCGGCTCTTTTCAAGACACCCTTCTTGCTGATGCCTGATCCTCGCAGGGGGCCCAGACACCGACTTGACGATCCTACGGAGGTTGCCGTGGTGCCCCTCGACATGCTACCACTACCCGGCCCACTGCCCTTCATGCACAGCCACCATCGGGTCGGGCATGAAGGCCAATCGGATCGCCCTCATCCACCAATCCGTAGTCCGTGGCGTCTCGTGGATATCTACACCCAGCGAGAGATCACCCTTCCATCTTTGGATACCGCCATCGAGCCTCGCAGTTCACGCCGGACACTCACGCCTACTACGACGAGACGCGCCGAGCTTTTGGCTCGACCTCTATTTGCTGAAGGTTGTAATCTGCGAAGTGCCCACACCATCAGAAGATTACATGGATTACAAGCTCATTGCCGTGTTCAACATGGGATTAGTCTATCTAGAATCCGGTCGCCATACATGGTTATGGCTCATCGCCGATCCTCTTTACCCAACACTTCTGTCTGATGCTATAGTGCACGATGGCATCGTTTATGCGGTCGACGCACAGATTGGCTGCCTATACTGGTGGAATCTATCGTCGTGTAATTGTTCCATCTCATCTCATCTTTACCTTAAGAATACGACTGCATGTTCATTGTTACAAATTTAGAATATATAGTATGTCCATAACCACATCATTGCTATATGTTCCTCTCATTTCCTAGATTTTTATGACCACACATGTTATTGTTAGAGTTGATATGAGAACAATTGGTATCTAATGATTGTTAGAATAGATATTATGAGTATAACCTCATGATTGCTATATGTTACTCTCATTTCCAGGATTTTTATAACAAGGCATATTATTACTTAGAGTTGATATGATAATTGTAGTAAGTGCTATGGTAGAATATGAGTAGGCCCTGCCATATCTGTTTTCCTCTCATTGTTACATGATATTTGAACCATGATATATTGCTAGAATATGAAAGCCATTGGCTTATTATTTTAACTTGAGGTATGATTATGACCACGGCATTGCAATTCTCTGCCTATGATATGTGTCATTGTTATAATAATCATAATTCCACACATACTACGAACATGATTGTTTATTTTGTCCTTTTGGTCTCCAATTTGAATTGTTGCAGCAGACGCAAATGTGCTGGAATTCATGATTCCAGGACCTGGAATCATACCAGTCGATGGGTGGTGGTTTATCGCTCGTTCAGCTAACGGTGGTCATTTGATGCTCATTTGCACGTACCAAATTGACCAAACCATTTCATCAAACCACATGCAGTACAATGCCTGGGGCGTTCGTGACATTGATGGCTATGGCTGCTTCGTGTTCGAGAAAGATCCCAGCTCCGTTGGGCCAGGCATATTCAACTGGAGGCGGGTTTACAGCCACTCCATGTTCCTCGGGCTCAATTATCCGATCATCCAACCAATCATCGATCATATCACCGGCGATGATTACCGTGCAATGCAACTTCCATTCGCCAGGGGGACTGTGTTTACACATCATACCATGGGTTTCATGAATCACCATATCCAAAGATTCGTCGACACAGCTTGTTGCCAGATAATCTTCAATGTGTGACAGGCATCAAGCTTCCATGCGATGGATGGCTTTTGCAAACCCGACATGCGGCGATGTGGTTCATGCCAACAGCAAATATGCACAACTTGATTCAAATCGATATATAGATCGAGCCATGTATTCTGCATTCAGTAGCACAACCCTATTTTGTTGGATATTATGTACTGTTGTTAGTTTGAAGCACTCCTCTGGCTTGAAGGATAGATACCTTTCTGGGATCAAGTGCATCCTAACTCACCTGCGTAGGATGTACTGATAATGATGATGGAGATGTTGTGCAGTATGTGTGTGTGTGTGTGTGTGTGTGTGTGTGTGTGTGTGTATCACTTAGGCTTCAAGTGCGTACTTGTTAGTTAAACCTATGGTTAAAATGTGACACTAAATACGACTAGTAAGTAGTACAGTAGTAGTACTAGTATATGTAGGTCAAATCATTCATCATGTCCACACATTGAATTGATGTGACAACACGCTGCGCGTGAGGTGACACAAGAATCCCGGCGGCGTGTTCGGGTATTCTGGACTTCAGATTTGGAGTACCACTTATCTGGTTTAAATCTTTCATCATTCACTTAAAACGATTGAATTATCATACATTGAGTACCATATAACCGGAATTAACCCATGCAAGTCAAAGAAGGATTGGCCGGTGCTGCCGCCGGCGTCAAGATTCGATCCCACGGATCGGGAGCTGATCGAGCACCTTGAGGCCAAAGTGAGGCCGACAGCGTGAGGTCTCACCCTCTCATCGATTTGTTCATACCAACCATCGACAATGAAAGCACGGCATATGCTACACCCATCCCGAGAAACTTCCTGTAAGACACCGATCGGTCGTCTACTTGCACAAACATATTCCTTTGTTTATAGCTCTATTTTTCTTTTTAGACGCAGACTGGTGAAGCAATTACAATTTGACAGTCAATAATAAAAGTGAAACAAGTGACTGCAACATGCCAAAGATGTTATGAAAATGCCAACTCGTACACTAAAACCTGTATTCGACAATACTGCAGGTATCACACTGAGTGGCCTAAGCAAGCATTTCTTCCAGCGCAATTCCAGGGAGTTCAAAAGGGGCACGCGGATGCGTCACAAGATACAGTCAGAGTGCGGCATGCACGCGATGTGGCACAACACCGGTAATACCTTGCCGGTGATGGTCAACGGCCAGTAGACGGGCAGCAAAAAGGTTCTGATGATGCACACCAACAAGAACTTCGACTAGCAGAGGACCAACTGGGTGATGCACCAGTACCACCTCAGGGACATGGAGCAAGAGAAGGAGCGGGAGTTGGTCCTCTGCAAGATTTTCTACCAGACGAACACTAGGGCCAGGAGTAAAAAGATTATAAGTTAGTTTTGTATTGGTACTTGTACTACCTTGTCGTCCGCAAGTTGGTATTGTTGTTAACGATTTTGTGGTATGAACTTGGCATTTGCTTCAAACCATCATGCCGAGGGTCGACGTGGATATAAAGCTGAATCATTTGTTTCGAAACGAATTTTCAGGCACCTGATTTTTATTTGATGGGTGGCATAAGCACCTGTTGCTTGAATTCCCAGTTCTCCAAATTTTTTGAAACAAGTGCATGCTCTTATTATCACGATGAAAAAACAATATCCCTATTGCATCCCGGTTATCAGTCTGTACTTGCAGAATTCTCTCATTTATTGGGCACGTATATTGTTTTTTCAGGTCGAGCAAGTTTCAACTGGGCTGTAGACTGCCCAGACTTGGTTTTGTTTTTAACAGGCCCAGCCCATGACGACAACGGGGCACAAAGATCCACCAGGTATCTACTGGCCTCTGGCCCGCCAGCGTTAGTTATATTTTGTCTTACAACATCCGCAGGCAGATTTTTATTGAATCAAACACACAGCTCAGTCTTATTCCTCTTGAAACGCATGTCCTACATCCGTTATCTAATCTCTACCTATAGTTATACTAGTTCATATACACGTATCATTATATTGAAAATACATAAAATTCCCTTTTCATATTTACATCCTTATTTTTTTCCCTCCCAGCTGATTTTTTTACCACTGGTTTTCCCTTAAACCAACTCAATTGTCCCACGTCTTATTTGCTTACAAAAACAAAATGATTTTTTTGGCAAATCAATAAGTTCTTAAAAAAATTATCATTTCGGGATTACAAAAGTTCGGACTCCACCGAAATATGCAAAATAAGGTTGAACTTTTTGACCATGGTCCTGGGCAGAAAATGGACTGTAATAAATTACGTAAGAATTAGCCAATGGGCTGCAAATTATTAAAAAATAGCAAATGGGCACTATGTTGTCTGCCACAGATTTGGAGGCTGACTTGTGGGCCTACTAAGTTCATGCGTACACAAGGTTTATCAAAAAGAAACTTAGTCAACAAACGACTCTACCAGCGCCGATTGTTAGATGTCAATCTAACGGCAATCGTGCTTCTTCGATCTCGATCTTCCCGCCAACCGCCCAAACCAGCGCTTGTTGGAACACTTTGCTCCCGCCTCCCGTGGCCGGCTGTGCTGCCGGGCAGGCCTCACGGCCCCACCATATACTCGCATCCATGGCCTGTCTATCCCTCAACTCACCCACACCTCCTGTTATTTTCTGGCACCGGCAGCCGAACCAGTCAACCCTCGTACTCTCCACCGCGTGGGAAGCCATTGTCGTGTCTTCCCTGGCTCCGTATCATTCCCTTCGTAGGCCTCGCCGTCGTCCACCGCCCTGGTGCTCTCAGCGCGGCATGGTCAACGTGGTCAACGAACGACATCCATCAGAAGCGGACTATACGTGGAGAGGCTGACAGCTGGGTCCACGGCCACACACAAGGAAATGTCTCCTTATTACACGCAAAATAATGATTCCTCCACCTGACATCTAGGACCCGCCGGAAGGGCCTACAGATTTTGTGAAAAAACGCCTCCTCCGTGACAGGTCGGACCCACCAACTATATCTTCGCACGCAAGGAAGTGCCTCCTTATTGCACATTAAAAAATGAATACCGCTGCCAGCTTGGGGACCCACCATAGTGGTAGGCTGACTTGTGGGCCTACTAAGTTGACGGGGATGGAGGGCTTTGTCAACTTAGTCAATATGAATGATTCTAGCTCTAGTGACCGTACGATGTCCATCCAACGGCCTTAGTGCTTCTTCAACATGTGGTCTTCTTGCTCCAGCCGCCCAAATAGCGGCCGGTGTTACCGCTGCTTACGCCTCCCGTGGCCGGGTTGTGCTTTGCCATGAGGCCTCACCGCCCCCATACTACTCCCACCGCTGGCCAGGCCATCCTCCACTCACCCACACCCCTGTTATTCTCGCAATGATTTACAGCCTCACACCGTAGCCGAATCAGTTGAACCTCAGATTCCTCTCCGCGTGGCAACCACCGTCGTGTCTTCCCGGCTGGCCGTCCCCTTCCTAGGCCTCGCCCTCGTCCACCGCCTTGGTGCTCTCGGGTCTCGGCGCGGCGTGGTCAATGTGGTCAACGACCGACTTCCATCGGAAGAGTACAGCTGGGTCCACGGCCGCAGCTGGGTCCACAGCCACAACCCAGTTTTTTTGTGATTTGCCAAGTAAGTCGCTTTGTTAGGCCTGTTGGGCTGCAAATCTTTCAAGACGAGGAGAGCTTCATTCGGCTAGCCGAGAAAATGGCCTATCAGTAATGAGAAATGGATTGTACATTTTTTAAACACATCAAACCGGCAATTAGTTTCAAATTTCTTTTGTTCATTTTGAGATTTTAAATTGCATTGATTTTTGCGTGGACAATTTGTTGGATTTTATATTGATATACATTTATTTTAAAATCAGTTTGAATGTGACTCGAAATTTCGGGATTAAAAACAGTTCGGACCGCACCGAAATACGCGAAAATTTGTATAATTTTTTAACCGTGGCCACAATATGGGCTGTAATGCTAACAAAAGAATATGGGCTCAAAAAACACCTTAAGGATTAGCAAATGGGCTGTAAATTATTAGAAATAATGGCAGATGGGTTGTATGATGTTTTCCACAGATTTGAGGCTTTCCTAAAAAAAAGGTTGACGCACAAACAGTGACTGTTGGATGTCCATCCAATGGTCGTCGTGCTTCTTCAATCTCTGCTCTTCCTGCTCCAACCGCTCAAACAAGCGCCGGCGGGACTGCCTGCTCTCTCCTCTCCCGCTGGCCGGTGTCTTTGCCGCCAGCAGGCCTCACCGCCCACCATACTCCCATCGCTGGCCTAGCCATCCTCTACTCACTCACACTGCTGTTATTCTCCGGTGACGGCAGACGAACCAGTAAACCCTCAGACAACGTACTCCTCCGCGTGGGAAACAACTGTCGAGTCTTCCCTGCCTCCGTGTCGTTCCCTTCCTAGGCCTCGCCGTCGTCCACCGCCCTGGTGCTCTCGGCGTGGCCTGGTCAACATGGTCAATGACCGACATGCATATGAAGTGGACTATACGTGGAGAGGCTGACGGCTGGGTCCACGGCCGCACGCAAGGAAATGCCTCCTTATTACACGCAAAATAATGATTCCTCCACCTGACATCTGGGACCCACCGAAAGGGCCTCTGTATTTCGCGAAAAAAACATTACCGCCGCTGACAGATTGGACCCACCAGCTATATCTTCGCACGCAAGGAAGTGCCTCCTTATTACGCACAAAAAAATGAATACTCCCACGCTAGCTGGGACCCAAAGATAGTGACAGGCTTGACTTAGGGCCTACTAAGTTGACGGGACGGAGGGCTTCACAACTTAGTCAATATGCACGATTCTAGCTCCAGTGACCGTACGATGTCCATCCAACGGCCGTAGTGCTTCTCCAACCTCTGGTCTTCTTGCTCCAGCCGCACAAACCAGCGCCGGTCGTGCCTCGTGCTCCTGCCTCCTGTGGCCGGGTCATGGCGCGCGGCGGAGGTCTCACCGTCCCCTACTACTCCCACCGCTGGCCAGGCCATCCCTCTACTCACCCACACCCCCTGTTATTCTGCGGCAACGGCAGCCTCACACCGCAGCGAACCAGCGAACCCTCATACTCCTCTACGCGTGGGCATCCACTGTCGCGTCTTCCCTGGCTCCGCGCCGTCCCCTTCCTAGGCCTCGCCGTCATCCACCGCCCTGGTGATCTCGGTGCGGCATGGTCAACGTGGTCAAGGAACGGCTTCCATCGGACGTGGGAGAGGCTGACAGCTGGGTCCACGGCCGCAGCAAGAAAGTGCCTCCTTATTACGCGCAAAATAATTATTCCTCCACCTGACAGCAGGGACCCACTGGACGGGCCACCATATTTCACGAAAAAAAACGTTTCCCCTTGACTGTTGGGACCCACTAGCTACATCTTCGCACGCAAGGAAGTGCGTTCGGGCAAGAAAAATGATTCGCCCCCTCTGACAGCTGGGACCCACCAGCTACATCTTCGCAGGCAAGGAAGTGCCTGACAGTCGGGACCCACCTGGTCGAAGCGTACGTAGTGTTGTCATTCTGGTCGCGAACGGTACGCATATGCGTACATATCGGTCGATGTAGAGGCGCCGCATGTAGCATGTACACGCACGTATAGCGGCGAGGGTGCAAGAAAGTAAATCTGCCACGCACGCATTACATATGGGCGGGTCTCGAACGCTTACTTCAGCAGCGTCGACGGCCAGGGCTCGTGTACATGGCTGGGTGGGAACGGAGAAACAGCGTCGTCGTCGTGTTCATGGGGAGCCAACCGGTTGGGTCGGAACGGAATGCGTCGTCGTGTTCATCGGGAGGGCTTGGACGGAAGAGCCGATGGAAACGAGGTCTGGCGTACCGCAGAACGGAGGAAACGACCTTGTGTTCGACTGGTCACGGTCGAAACGGGATCCTGTTCATCGGGAGGGGTCTGGCGTGCCAAGAACGGAGGAAACGGACCTCCCTACGGTCGAAACGGGGTCTGTTGATCGAGAGGGTGTGGCGTACCGCAAAACGGAGGAAACGGACTTGTGTTGGAGCGCTACGGTCGAAACGGGGGTCCTGATCATCAGGAGGGGTGTGGCATACCGCAAAACAGGACTCCACGGGATAATGTTCATCTCCCCCGTCGACCCCCTCCAGCCTCCACGGGCTACTGTTTATCCACCGTCGACCTCCTCCAGCCTCCACCTGCGACTGTTCATCCACGGGCTCATGTTCATCTAGCCTCCACCGCGTGCTACTCCACCGGCTACTGTTCAACCAGCCATCTCCACGGGCTCCTATTCAACCACCCCTCCACGGGCTACTGTTCATCCAGCCCTCCACGGGGTGGTCCTGTCCTCCACGGGGTCCTGTTCATCCAGCCCCAGCCGGCTCAATCGATCGGGGTCCTGTTCATCCAGAGGCAACACCACGGGGTCCTGTTCATCCACCCCCACCGGGAACTGTTCATCCAAACCCCCCAAAGAACGCCAATCGCTCATCCAGAGGCAGCATCGATCGGCTTCGGGTTAGCAGCAAGAGCGGCGAATCGCCGATCGGGTTCGATTAACAGCCATCGATCGATCGCTTCGGGTTCAATAATGCGTAGTTCGCAGCGTAATTGCTTGGGTTCAGTTAGATCCCAACGCCGCACTCCACGCTGCAAGGCGTGTCTGAGAGAAATGCGCATCTCTCGGCCCCGACCACCCACCATAACTGGGAACACCCCGATATTTTCCTCACCCTCGCTTCTACCACGGTTTTTTCCGTCATGGGCGGCCCAAAGAATGTCATGCGCTATGCGTCTCCGCCCGCCCAGACTTAAATGCCCATTTTCTATCATGATTTTTGTCATAGAAGTAGGACCCCACCACATCTATGATGATACCGGTTTTATCACAATTATTGTCATAGAAGTATGATGTAAAAAAAATCGCTCGCCCAAAATGTCACGGATGTGTCTTTTTGTAGTGACTATCACAAGCACCAAAGCTCGGTACTAGCGTTAGGCGCGGATGTAAAAATTACATCCGCTCCTACTTCCGCCGGGTAGCTGGGCACGCCAGAGGTTACTACCACAAGACCGGCGCTGCGGTACTACCGCGTAGAGGCGCGGATGTAAAAAGTTACATCCGCTCTACTTCCGCCAGTAGTCAAGCACGCCAGAGGCCACGGTACTATCGCGCCCGTGGAGCGGTACTACCGCAACGGCTTGCAGTACTACCGTGAGCTCACCGGTACTACCGTGAGCCTCTGCGATACTACTGCTCCTTTGTGCAGTACTACCGCAAGCCACAACACAGCAAACACTAGGAATCCTTCATTTCGCAGAGACACGGACAAACGGTGGATACTCCACAGAGGCAAGGAAAGGAGGTGTAAAAAGGAATAGACGTGAACGTGATGATTCCACCCAAACCTTTCCAAGGTGGACCCCCTCTTAATAGTACGGCTTTCCTACGACTCAAATCCACCGAAAAGAAACGTCAGTGTATGAAAGATGGGTGTTCAAACACCCTGACTTATGCACACACAGATAGTAGATCCCTTGCCAACCCAAGAACCTGCCAAAGACTGCCAAGGCCAAGGTTAAATTACGAGGAAAACCTTCACGACTAAGAGAAGCTGCTCTTTGGGAGATCAAGGATCACATCAAGAAGACCAAGCATCAAGACATAACACTAGAAGAAGCCCTTGTCGGCAAAGCCGAGCCGG
This sequence comes from Aegilops bicornis, assembly GCA_021605145.1. Taxonomy (NCBI): domain Eukaryota; kingdom Viridiplantae; phylum Streptophyta; class Magnoliopsida; order Poales; family Poaceae; genus Aegilops; species Aegilops bicornis. The sequence continues at coordinate 546,081,966 of CM038672.1, forward strand.
CAAGGAGAAGACCCAGCAAGCTCCGTGGCCGGCAAGCCCTCGCTTGCCACCAGCGCTCCACCTCACCAAGCAGCTAGTCACTAATCGGTGAGGTGTCGAGCTCGCGGGTAGTTACGTGAAGCTTGGCGGACATGTGTCAGGTCGTTGGAGGGATTTTTACCTTTATTGACACCCGTCCCAGTGGTGTGTCAAGCTAATAGAAGTTAGCTAGGCAAGCACTGCAGCAGCCTTGTCGGGCTCCTCCTCGCGACACCTTGCGGTCCATTTAATGCTTTTTGTCCTAACTAGCAGGGTTAGGTATGATAGCATTGTTGCTATCTAATCATCATGTAATGATTGTTTTGCCACTGTGGTTACCCCTTAAACTATAGAAGGAGGGCCAAGGCAACCGCTACAAGGGTTCGAACCTGATTGAACTCCACATACACATGCACGCCTAGCTGCCTTCTCCTTGCTCCTTGCCGGAGGAAAGCGCTCCTTGCACTTGTGCGTCCACATTTCCAAATACACCAAAGTAGGGGTATGGTTTTACACCTCAAAGGTGGCCCGAACCTGGGTAAAGATACCTTGCTCTTTGCATTTATTGCAACCAGAAAGGGGCTAGATGGCCCCATAGATGGTCATTCCACACCGACAAAGGCATTGTTAGCAGGTTTTCCGAAAACGAACAAAACATTGTTGGCAGGTTTCCGAAAACGAACACAACATGAAATGTTACCATAAGAGAGATTATTAGTATCTTTTCTAATCTCAATCACAATATTTATGGTGAATACAAAATCAACAGATATAAAAGGGTGACATATGAAGAACTATGAAAACCCCCTTTCTTTAATACTCCCTCCGTTTTTAAATATTTGTCTTTCTAAACATTTCAAATGGACTACCACATACGAATGTATGTAGACATATTTTAGGGTGTAGATTCACTTATTTTGCTCTGTATGTATTCCCTAAAATATGTCTACGTATCGTTAACAATGTTCTCTTCTTTTTCAGCCTTTTTCTTATATTGAGTTATGGCTGGTGTCTGCTTCTGTAATCACGCATTGGCTACCCACGGTGCGCACTATAGTTTGCATTAGGAATTTAGGATCACCAAGCATCCCAAAAGTATGCAGTCTAACTCAGTAAAATAATTAGCAAGTACGTACTCTCTAACTCCAGTAAAATAATTAGCAAGTACTTTCTCCGTAAAAAAAATATATAAGAGCATATAGATAACTAGAGTAGTGACCCAAACGCTCTTATATTATTTTTACGAAGGGAGTACGTGGGAGTGGAGAGCAGATCGGAGAGAGCAGCGGCTGGGTGCAGCCGCATGAAGAAATATATAAGAGCATATAGATAACTAGAGTAGTGATCCAAAACGCGGATATTCGCTTTCGAGCTCGGGCTCGATGAACCTAAAATCAACATCGCCCAAGAGCATGGGATTTGTGCCACCAAGGTATTCTATGTCCGTATTTCTCACGTATAGCACAAAATGAAAGCCATGTCTCAGGCGCATTAAATTTGACAAATAGGTCGCATAAAGAAAGCGCAGTAATGGTGACCATGGCTCACCCAAGTTCTTGAGCGAGTCTGAGCTGTGTCATCCCATGGACTCAATAACGGCCACCATGACCAGCGCCTCATAAATATATCAAACCATGGGGCCTTAATATTAGCAGGTTTGCCAAAGATTCAGGTAGACCGACACCCTCACCTCGGCCACACCAAAGGCAAGAGAATGTACATTTTAACAATCGGTGAAACGAGAAACAGTTTTGACGAACATGATCATCGCTTTTATTATCTAATTCAGGCTTTCCGGCGACTCGGAAAATGGAGGAACAAATGTGGAGCACTGCTCAATCAAACACACTAGAAAATCCTCAACAAATAATAACAGAATACAAACTGAAATATCACATCTCATTTTTCAGCAATTCCCGTGGCTCGGTGCTTGTGTTACGGCCATGACCTTTCATGCCGAGTTCTTGCATTTTCCAGGTTTGCACGACTTCTTTGGTGCATCCTCCGGTCCGTGGCAGGTTGTTCACTTGTGTCCTCGCACCGGCAGATGCTGCAAAAACCTCCCCGCTTGCTCAAACCCTCATAAGGTGCCTTCTCTCTACTATTTCGCCTTCCAACCCCTCTCGCTTATCTCGGGTCTGCAAACCATGAAGGGCATTGACACTAACCGATGGGACAACACTGTCAGCATGATCAGCACCATTGTTCCCAACAAACGCACCCTCGCCTTTGCCCGGGTAATCTTCCACTAGTACAGAACCGGCCTTTAGTGCCAGTTCGTGACGGCCTTTAGTGCCGGTTCGCCAACCGGCACTAAAGAGTGGGGACTAAAGGTCCCCCCCTTTAGTACCGGTTCGTCACGAACCGGCGCTAAAGAGCCACCACGTGGCACGAGCCACGATGTCGCGTAGTGCTTTAGTACCGGTTGGTAACACCAACCGGTACTAAATGTTTGGGTGTTTTTTTTTTCTTTAATTTTTTGTTTTCAATTTAATTTAGTGATTGTTTTACATTATAATGAGTTGTTAAATCATTAGGTGAAAGTACCGCGGATTAGTTTCGACTGGATGCATAATATCTAGCTACTAGTTAGTTAAGTGATCATATATGCCATATCCATATTATACTTGATGAACTATAATATATACGGATATGGCATATACTTGATCACTTAGGTAGGATCCATCCAGCTGAAACTAATCTGTTGTTTCTTTCATTAAATGATATAATCACTCATCATCATCATCATATTAATCATCATAGTCATGCATTACCGCTTAGCTATCTAATCACCACCAAAGCACTACTAGCTTAAAGAAGAAACATTCACTTGTATCGTAAGCAAAAATATCATCGAAGTTCAACATGATTGTCATGATATTATTAGAGTTCATATATAACACCACAAAAGCAAATCACTTAAGTTCAAAACGAAGAACACGGACATGAAAGGACAAGTACTAAGAGCAGCATGAACTAGCTAAATCACTCCTGCTAGCTACTCTCTCTCTGGTAAAATAGCATAGAACATGTATAGCTCTCCTGATTGATCATACCGAGCATGCAGATGAACATGTCTCCTAATCGTGGGTTGCGCTTCTCATTGCTGCCCCATAGTACTTCTCTGCGATCGTTAACAATTTTTCTCCAATCTTTCACTATTAAGCATTCATCGCTTCTAGAAATCCTGAATGCATTCATGTACAATGCAGGATATCTTGGCCGTAAGCTAACAATTGACATGAGACCTTTAGTCTCGATCCCCTGAGGCACAACTGTCATCGGGAGTCCCTGTTGAAGAACATCGTATAGTACTTAATTAATATACTTAGCAATGAAAGTTTAGCAAAAAAATTATGTATGCAAAATATGCACTGGAGGACAAATAGTAAATATCTTACCATCATTCCTAAATAGATGTGACCGTAGTTCAATACCATCACTATTGGTCGACGCTTTTGAGTACTAACATTTCTAAGTGCAGGAAGAAAATTTGTCTTGACAGTATGAAGATCCTCAAGCCATGAAACATAATGACTTATCTCCTCGCATGATTTAGTTCAGCTCCGGACAAAGAGTAGGTCCCGTCTACCAAGCGCCGGACATGTTTGGTTGAATGGAGATAAGCTATCAATAGAAATTAGTTGTCAATTATTTTTGAATAAGCAATATCAAAGACAAAAATATAGTTGAGAAGAACTCACATAATGGTAGAACTGGAGGCTGCCTCGCACATCGACCCATATGTCTCTATTACCTTCAATATCATCTTCCGATTTAATATCAAAGGTGATAACCATACCAGGCTCAAATGCATAAGCCTTGCATAGTGCTTGCCAAGTTTTGCATTCAAAATAGGTGTACGTGTGTGCATTGTATACTTTGACGTTGAAAGTATAACCATGCTCAGTTTTCAGGTAAACTCTCTTTACCTCCATAGTTTTCATATCTTTGAAACCTATCTTATCCAAGACAAAAATTCTTGCATGGCAGGGGATGCGCTAGTAGAATAGTGAAAATTAAAAATTATAAGTCAGGCAAATGAAGAATATATAAGTCATGCTTAATTACGAAAATAGACTTGTCGTTGTGACTTCATCAGATCGAATTCGAAGGTCTCATCCAGCTTGATGCTGAATCGCCTATCATCAACAAGGAAATTTCTGCCGTGACCGGTTATATTGGTCTTCACAAAGATTCGCACATAATGAAATTTTTTCCGTCGTTAGACGACATTTCCTATGTTCATATTAGGCGAAACATTAAACACTTACTAATTCAATTAATTCAACTACTTCTATAAATTCAATTAGTTCAACTAAACATTTACTAAAAATAAACTGGTTATATTAATTCAATTAGTTCAACTAAGTATTTACTAAAAATAAACTAGTTCGATCTATATATTAATTCAACTAGTTTAACTAAACATTTACTAAAAATAAACTAGTTATATTAATTCAACTCGTTCAATTAAGCATTTACTAAAAATAAACTAGTTATATTAATTCAACTATTTCAACTAAGCATTTACTAAAAATAAACTAGTTATATTAATTCAATTAGTTCAACTAAGCATTTACTAAAAATAAACTAGTTCTATATATTAATTCAACTAGTTCAACTAAACATTTACTAAAAATAAACTAGTTATATTAATTCAATTAGTTCAACTAAGCATTTACTAAAAATAAACTAGTTTGATCTATATATTAATTCAACTAGTTCAACTAAACATTTACTAAAAATAAAGTATCTTTTTGTATAGAATCTAAATCGTCAATAGGAATCTACCACTGATTTAAGAACCGGCGAAGACTCCTATTGCAGCCAAAGATCCTACACATAGAGTTCAATGAAGACCAAATGTTTGGGATAGTTTGAGAAGTAACATACTTAAGGTGGTCAAATTCTTGTTAGGGGAGCGAGGTGGAACTAAAAATAGCGCCTGCCACAACCTTTAGTGCCACGAACCGGTACTAAAGGTGCTGGCCGGGCACCCGCCTCGTTACTACCGGTTCGTGGCACGAAGCGGTACTAAAGATTCCCAAAGAACCGGTACTAAAGGTCACCTCCCGCCAAGTCATTTGAACCGGCACTAATGGGCGCATTAGTGCCGGCTCATATGCGAACCGGTACTAATGTTTCTCATATTAGGTCCTTTTTCTACTAGTGTTCCTGGGAATTTGCCAATCGGTCCTCAAAACCCAAACCATCTCTCGTCTCTGCAAACGGTGCGCCACTAACCAGCTAACATGCGCTCGAATGACTGCACATCCCCCATCCTCACAACATCCATAGCTTTCATATATAGCGGTGAATGGCTGCATGTGACAAGTTAATGGAATGGTCTTTCTGGTATTAAATCAGGTGCTGGGGCAGTATGTCTTATGCGTCCTTGATCCACCGCTTGACAATATGCTTAACAGGAATCTCCTCTAAGTGAAGTACATCCATGACTGTGATGGCAAAACACAGTTTTCAGTAATGTACATCCTCAAAACAGGGCACTCGGATGTCGGATCTACACGACTTGCTATTCTCGGCCTCTGGCTTCCCTTGTTTTCCAAAAAAATAGAAACGCTTTGTTAGTGACATATTCAACTATTCTTTTTGAGTCCATATACTTGAACAAGCAGCTTTAAGAATTTACCAAGCAGTCGCAAACAAATCTCCTGCATTGATGTGGTCTTCTCTATGTTCAATCTGTTTCCCGATACCTTATCCCAAAACCGATCTCCCAAGAATAGAAATTATAGAAATCGTACGTCTCACCAAGTGAATCGGAACTTATACTAGTTTAGGACGAACCGTACTTTTCATTGGTTCCTCCGCATACTAACGAATTGACTGCTCAAGGGCACTCATCCTTGAAGGACATAGGGTTACGGCTCGGCAAGGCACTCCCTAGACACAACCTGAATTTACACGTAAAGACAACTTTGGTCAGTTTCAACACGATGGAACACGGATGGAAGGGGGCGGAAGGTGTATCAGATAATTATAAAGCTGAACAGCCGGAATGAGGGTTGGATAAGATGCAAAATACATTTGGCATGGTGGGATGCTTGCATTATTGGAAGAAATATATTTTCAACACATTCAGAAGTTGACATGTATGTACCCAAAGCAAAAGCGGGGGTAAACACGGAAGACAATTTTACGTTTGGAATGGTTTGCCATGGAATACAAAATCATGCCTCATACTTCTTTTCTCAATCACAACTTGACTTCTTGGGGTTCTACGTTTTGCCCTCCTAGTTCTGATTTGTTCGGATTACTGAAACCATACATGTACTTCTTTGACACATACAACTTCAGTAACTACTCTTCCGTCTGCCGCCTAAAATTCAGCATAACTGTGATTTTTTTCGCTCTCAAACAAAACTACTGTTCTCGCTTTCATCACGTAGATCATGGCCGCCAATTAAAGTACGTAGTTCAACAAACGGACTAATACTCAACAAAAAAAATCATATTAGATGGACGGCAATGGTTTCAGATCGCACCTTTTTGTCCATCCTGTTGCCTCTGGATTCACCATCTGTCGATTGTGCGGATCTCGTCGGAGATGCCTCGCAGTGACGGCGCCCGTCGTCCTCTTGATGCACCTGGCTAGCGTCACCAACTCACTGCCCGCACCTGGACCGAAGGTTCAAGTCAGCCGGTTCAACGCTTGTCACACCACTCCGCGAGAGGACCGCCGGAGGAACCGGATCTGGGTGGTCTAGGCTGTCCGCGAACTCTTCACGTAGGGAAATCTGCGAAGACATGGCCATGGCGGGGCGGCACACAACTGGTCAGGCGTCGACTCATGTCCACTGCGCCGGCGAAAAAAGATAGAATCTCCAACTAGGGCAGGCTCCTTACCTCGCCGCATCAAGGCCCAGCAGGAACTCCAAAGTAGCTGCCTTCCATTCTCGCTTAGCTTGAGCGGCCGAGACTTCCACGGCAATGGGGATGGAGTATAGCTGCCAAAGCGGCTGGTTTCGAGAACGACCAATACGAAAACCCTGTTCCACGACCCAGACTAAAAGTAAATGATCTGGTCCACGGACCATCCTGACCCGTGCTCGGGACGGACGTCCACACATGGGATTACAAGCTCATTGCCGTGTTCAACATGGGATTAGTCTATCTAGAATCCGGTCGCCATACATGGTTATGGCTCATCGCCGATCCTCTTTACCCAACACTTCGGTCTGATGCTATAGTGCACGATGGCATCGTTTATGCGGTCGATTTACGCATTGGCTGCCTATACCGGTGGAATCTATCGTCGTGTAATTGTTCCATCTCATCTCATCTTTACCTTAAGAATACGCATCGCCTGTTCATTGTTACAAATTTAGAATATATAGTATGTCCATAACCACATCATTGCTATATGTTCCTCTCATTTCCTAGATTTTTATGACCACACATGTTATTGTTAGAGTTGATATGAGAACAATTGGTATCTAATGATTGTTAGAATAGATATTATGAGTATAACCTCATGATTGCTCTATGTTACTCTCATTTCCAGGATTTTTATAACAACGCATATTATTACTTAGAGTTGATATGATAATTGTAGTAAGTGCTATGGTAGAATATGAGTAGGCCCTGCCATATCTGTTTTCCTCTCATTGTTACATGATGTTTGAACCATGATATATTGCTAGAATATGAAAGCCATTGGCTTATTATTTTTAACTTGAGGTATGATTATGACCACGGCATTGCAATTCTCTGTCTATGATATGTGTCATTGTTATAATAATCTTAATTCCACACATACTCTGAACATGATTGTTTATTTTTGTCCTTTTGGTCTCCAATTTGAATTGTTGCAGCAGACGAAATGTGTTGGCCTTCATGATTCCGTGACCTGGAATCATACCAGCCGATGGGTGGTGGTTTATCGCCGTTCAGCTAACGGTGGTCATTTGATGCTCATTTGCACGCACTCAAATTGACCAAACCATTTCATCAAACCACATGCATTACAATGCCCGGGCGCTCGTGACATTGATGGCTATGGCTGCTTCGTGTTCGAGAAAGATCCCAGCTCCGCTGGGGCCGTGCATATTCAATCGAGGCGGGTTTACAGCCACTCCATGTTCCTCGGGCTCAATTATCCGATCATCCAACCAATCATCGATCATATCACCGGTGATGATTACCGTGCTATGCAACTTCCATTCGCCAGGGGACTGTGGTTTACACATCATACCATGGGTTTCATGAATCACCATATCCAAAGATTCACGACACGCCTTGTTGCCAGATAATCTTCAATGTGTGACAGGCATCAAGCTTCCATGCGATGGATGGCTTTTGCAAACCCGACATGCGGCGATGTGGTTCATGCCAACAGCAAATATGCACAACTTGATTCGTACTGATATATAGACTGAGCCATGTATTCTGCTGCTGTAGCACAACCCTCTTTTGTTGGATATTATGTAATCGTTGTTAGTTTGAAGCACTCCTCCGGCTTGAAGGATAGATACCTTTCGGGATCAAGTGCATCCTAACTCACCTGCGCAGGATGTACTGATAATGATGATGGAGATGTTGTGCAGTGTGTGTGTGTGTGTGTGTGTGTATATCACTTAGGCTTCAAGTGCGTACTTGTTAGTTAAACCTATGGTTCAAATGTGACACTAAATACGACTAGTAAGTAGTACAGTAGCAGTACTAGTATACGTCGGTCAAATCATTCATCATGTCCACACATTGAATTGATGTGACAACACGCTGCGCGTCAGGTGACACAAGAATCCCGGCGGCGTGTTCGGGTATTCTGGACTTCAGATTCGGAGTACCACTTATCTGTCGAAATCTTTCATCATTCACTTAAAACAGTCGAATTATCATACATTGAGTACCATATAACTGGAATTAATCCATGCAAGTCAAAGAAGGATTGGCCGGTGCTGCCGGTTGGCGTCAAGTTCGATCCCACGGATCGGGAGCTGATCGAGCACCTTGAGGCCAAAGTGAGTGCTGACAGCGTGAGGTCTCACCCTCTCATCGATTTGTTCATATCAACCATCGACAGCGAGCACGGCATATGCTACACCCATCCTGAGAAACTTCCAGGTAAGACACCGATCGGTCGTCTACTTGCACAAACATATTCCTTTGTTTATAGCTCTATTTTTTTCTTTTTAGACGCAGACCTGGTGAAGCAATTACAATTTGATACCAATAAAAAGTTAAACAAGTGATCGCAACATGCCAAAGATGTTATGAAAATGCCAACTCGTACACTAAAACCTGTATTCGACAATACCGCAGGTATCACAATCGAGTGGCCTAAGCAAGCATTTCTTCCAGCGCAATTCCTGTGGAGTTCAAAAGGCACGGACGCCGCCGCAAGATACGCCGAAAAGTGCGGCATGCACGCGATGTGGCACAACACCGGTAATACCTTGCCGGTGATGGTCAACGGCCGGTAGACGGGCAGCAAAAAGGTTCTGATGATGCACACCAACAAGAACTTCGACTAGCAGAGGACCAACTGGGTGATGCACCAGTACCACCTCGTGGACATGGAGCAAGAGAAGGAGCGGAGTTGGTCCTCCGCAAGATTTTCTACCGCATTTAACACTAGGGCCGTGGAGTAAAAAGATTATAAGTTAGTTTTGTATTGGTACTTGTACTACCTTGTTGTCTGCAAGTTGGTATTGTTGTTAACGATTTTGTGGTATGAACTTGGCATTTGCTTCAAACCATCATGCCGAGGGTCGACGTGGATATAAAGCTGAATCATTTGTTTCGAAACGAATTTTCAGGCACCTGATTTTTATTTGATGGGTAGCATAAGCACCTGTTGCTTGAATTCCCAGTTCTCCAAATTGTTTGAAACAAGTGCATGCTCTTATTATCACGATGAAAAAACAATATCCCTGTTGCATCCCGGTTATCAGTCTGTACTTGCAGAATTCTCTCACTTATTGGGCACGTATATTGTTTTTTCAGGTCGAGCAAGTTTCAACCGGGCTGTAGACTGCCCAGACTTGGTTTTGTTTTTAACAGGCCCAGCCCATGACGACAACGGGGCACAAAGATCCAGGAGGTATTCATCGCCTCTCGCCCGCCAAACGTATAGTTATATTTTGTCTTACAACATCGCAGGCAGTTTTTTTATTGAATCAAACACACAGCTCAGTTCTATTTTCCTCTTGAAACGCATGTCCTACATCCGTTATCTAATCTCTACCTGTAGTTTTACTAGTTCATATACACGTATCATTATATTGAAAATACATAAGATTCCCTTTTCATATTTACATCCTTATTTTTTTCCCTCCCAGCTTGATTTTTTTACCACCGGGTTTTCCCTTAAACCAACTCAATTGTCCCACGCCTTATTTGCTTACAAAAACAAAATGATTTTTTGGCAAATCAATAAGTTCTTAAAAAATTATCATTTCGATTACAAAAGTTCGACTCCAATCAAATATGCAAAATAAGGTTGAACTTTTTGACCATGGTCCCGGGCAGAAAATGGACTGTAATAAATTACGTAAGAATTAGCCAATGGGCTGCAAATTATTAAAAAATAGCAAATGGGCACTATGTTGTCTGCCACAGATTTGGAGGCTGACTTGTGGGCCTACTAAGTTCATGCGTACACAAGGTTTATCAAAAAAGAAACTTAGTCAACAACCGACTCTACCAGCGTCAGATTGTTGGATGTCAATCTAACGGCAATCGTGCTTCTTCGCCTCTCGATCTTCCTGCCTACCGCCTAAACCAGCGCACGGAACCGCTTGCTCCCGCCTCCCGTGGCCGGGTTGTGTTGTTTGGGCAGGGCCTCACGGCCCCATCATATACTCGCATCCATGGCCTGTCTATCCCTCAACTCACCCACACCTCCTGTTATTTTCTCGCACCGCAAATTAACCAAATAACCTCAGATTTCTCCACCGCGTGGGAAGCCATTGTCGTGGTCTTCCCCGGCTCAGATCATTCCCTTCAGAGGCCTCGCCGTAATCCACCGCCTGGTGCTCTCAGCTGCATGGTCAACGTGGGTCAACGAACGACATCCATCAGAAGCGGACTATACGTGGAGAGGCTGACAGCTGGGTCCACGGCCACACACAAGGAAATGTCTCCTTATTACACGCAAAATAATGATTCCTCCACCTGACATCTAGGACCCGCCGGAAGGGCCTCTGTATTTTGTGAAAAAAACGTTCCCTCCGCTGACAGGTCGGACCCACCAACTATATCTTCGCACGCAAGGAAGTGCCATCTTATTGGCAAGACAAAAAATGAATACCCACTGCCAGTTGGGACCCACCATAGTGGTAGGCTGACTTGTGGGCCTACTAAGTTGACGGGGATGGAGGGCTTTGTCAACTTAGTCAATATGAATGATTCTAGCTCTAGTGACCGTACGATGTCCATCCAACGGCCTTAGTGCTTCTTCAACATGTGGTCTTCTTGCTCCACTACCCAAAGCAGCGCCGGGTCGTGCCGCCGCTTCCCCGCCTCCCGTGCGGGTCAGGTCAGGCCATGTGAGGCCTCACCGCCCCCATACTACTCCCACCGCTGGCCGTGCCATCCCTCCACTCACCCACACCCTCGTTATTCTGGTGACGACAGCCTCACACCAGAGCCGAACCAGTTGAACCCTCAGATTCTCTCCACAGGCAACCACCGCCGTGTCTTCCCGGCTCGCGTCGTCCCTTCCTAGGCCTCGCCTGCCCACCGCCTTTGGTGCTCTCGGCGCCAAGCGTGGTCAATGTGGTCAACGACCGACTTCCATCGGAAGAGTATCAGACGTGGAGAGGTCGACAATGGGTCCACGGTACCGCAATTGGGTCCACGGGCCGCAATGGGTCCATGTACCACAACCCAGTTTTTTTTTGTGATTTGCCAAGTAAGTCGCTTTGTCAGCCTGTTGGGCTGCAAATCTTTCAAGACGAGAAGAGCTTCATTCGCTAGCCGAGAAAATGGCCTATCAAGAATGAGAAATGGATTGTACATTTTAAAACACATCAAACCGCAATTAGTTTCAAATTTCTTTTTGTTCATTTTGAGATTTTAAATTGCATTGATTTTTATACGACAATTTGTTGGATTTTATATTGATATACATTTATTTTAAAATCAGTTTGAATGTGACTCGAAATTTCGGGATTAAAAACAGTTCGGACCGCACCGAAATACGCAAAATTTTGTATAATTTTTTAACCGTGGCCACAATATGGGCTGTAATGCTAACAAAAAGAATATGGGCTCAAAAAACACCTTAAGAATTAGCAAATGGGCTGTGAATTATTAGAAATAATGGCAGATGGGTTGTATGATGTTTTCCACAGATTTGAGGCTTTCCTAAAAAAGGTTGACGACAAGCAAAGGATCGTTGGATGTCCATCCAATGGTCGCTGCTTCTTCAATCTCTCGCTTCTTCCTGCTTCCAACCGCTCAAACAAGCGCCAAGGGGATCGCTTGTTTTCCTCTCCTCCCCGCGGCCGGCTGTGCTGCCGCGCAGGCCTCACCGCCCCACCATACTCCCATCGCTGGCCTAGCCATCCCTCTACTCACTCACACCTTCTGTTATTCTCCGGTGACGGCAGACGAACCAGTAAACCTCAGACAACAGATTCCTCCGCTGGGAAACAATCGTCGAAGTCTTCCTCGCCTCCGTGTCGCTCCTTCCTAGGCCTTCGCCGCCGTCCACCGCTTCGGTGCTCTCGGCGTGGCTCTGGTCAATATGGTCAATGACCGACATGCATATGAAGTGGACTGTACGTGGAGAGGCTGACGGCTGGGTCCACGGCCGCACGCAAGGAAATGCCTCCTTATTACACGCAAAATAATGATTCCTCCACCTGACATCTGGGACCCACCGAAAGGGCCTCTCAGATTTCATGAAAAAACATTACCGCCATGACAGATTGGACCCACCAGCTATATCTTCGCACGCAAGGAAGTGCCTCCTTATTACGCGACAAAAAATGAATACTCCCCGCTAGCTGGGACCCAAAGATAGTGACAGTTGACTTAGGGCCTACTAAGTTGACGGGACGGAGGGCTTCGGCTAACTTAGTCAATATGCACGATTCTAGCTCCAAAGTGATCGTGACGATGTCCATCCAACGGCCAGTAGTGCTTCTTCAACCTCCGGTCTTCTTGCTCCAGCCACCCAAACCAGCGCCCGGTCGTGGCTCGTGCTCCTGCCTCCCGTGGTCGGGCTGCATGGGCGGCGAGGTCTCACCGTCCCCTACTACTCCCACCGCTGGCCAGGCCATCCCTCTACTCACCCACACCCCCCGTTATTCTCAAGGCAACGCAGCCTCACACCGCAGCGAACCAAATAACCCTCATACTTTCACGGCAGGCACCCATCGTCTGCGTTTTCCTCGGCTCCGCCGCCCCCTTCCTAGGCCTCGCCGTCATCCACCGCCTGATGATCTCGGGCGCTGCATGGTCAACGTGGTCAAGGAACGGCTTCCATCGGACGTGGAGAGGCCGATACCGGGTCCACTACCGCAGCAAGAAAGTGCCTCCTTATTACGCCGCAAAATAATTATTCCTCCACCGACAAATAGGGACCCACCGGACGGGCCACCATATTTCACTTAAAAAAACGCTTCCCCTTGACCGCTGGGGACCCACTAGCTACATCTTCGCACGCAAAGGAAGTGCGTCGGGCAAGAAAAATGATTCGCTTCTCCGATACCGGGACCCACCAGCTACATCTTCGCAGTAAGGAAGTGCTCGATACCGGGACCCACCTGGTCGAAGCGCACGTAGTGTTGTCATTCTGGTCGCGAACGGTACGTACGCATATACCGGTCGATGTAGAGGCGCCGCGATGTAGCATGTACATGTACGATAGCGCCAGGGTGCAAGAAAGTAAATACGACCACGCACGTACATATGGGAGGGTCTCGAACGCCTACTGCTGCACGCACGGCCAGGGCTCGTGTACATGGCTGGTGGGAACGGAGAAACAGCGCCGCTGCCGTGTTCATGGGGAGCCAACCGTTGGGTCGGAACGGAATGCGCTGCCGTGTTCATCGGGAGGGCTTGGACGGAAGAGCCGATGGAAACGAGGTCCGGCGTATCGCAGAACGGGAGGAACGATTGTGTTCGACCGTCACGGCCGTAAACGGGATCATGTTCATCGGGAGGGGTCTGGCATACCGCAAACTGAGGAAACGGACCTCCTACGGTGGAAACGGGGTCCTGTTGATCAGGAGGGGTGTGGTGTACCGCAAAACGGAGGAAACGGACTTGTGTTGGAGCGCTACGGTCGAAACGGGGGTCCTGTTCATCAGGAGGGGTGTGGCATACCGCAAAACAGGACTCCACGGGATAATGTTCATCTCCACCGTCGACCCCCTCCAGCCTCCACGGGCTACTGTTTATCCACCGTCGACCTCCTCCAGCCTCCACCTGCGATTGTTCATCCACGGGCTCATGTTCATCCAGCCTCCACCGCGTGCTACTCCACCGGCTACTGTTCAACCAGCCATCTCCACGGGCTCCTATTCAACCACCCCTCCACGGGCTACTGTTCATCCAGCCCTCCACCGTCTATGTTCATCCATCCCTCCACGGGGTGGTCCTGTCCTCCACGGGGTCCTGTTCATCCAGCCCCAACCGGCTCGATCGATCGGGGTCCTGTTCATCCAGAGGCAACACCACGGGGTCCTGTTCATCCACCCCACCGAACTGCTCATCCAAACCCCCCAAAGAACGCCATCGCTCATCCAGAGGCAGCATCGATCGGCTTCAGCTTAGCAAGATGGCGAAGGAATCGCCGATCGGGTTCGATTAACAGCCATCGATCGATCGCCGGGTTCAATAATGCGTAGCCTCTGATTACAAAGGTAATCGCCGGGTTCGATTAGATCCCAACGCCGCACCCATCGCAGCGTGCGTGTCACGAGAGAAATGCGATCTCTCGGCCCCGACCACCCACCATAATCGGGAACACCCGATATTTTCCTCACCCTCGCTTCTACCACGGTTTTTTCCATATGGGCGCCCAAAGAATGTCATGCGATTGGCGCCTCCGCCCGCCTGTGACTTAAAAGCCCATTTTCTCGTCATGATTTTTTGTCATAGAAGTAGGACCCCACCACATCTATGATGATACCGGTTTTATCACAATTATCGTCATAGAAGTGTCATAAGTATGACAGAAAAAAATCGCTCGCCCAAAATGTCACGGATGTGTCTTTTTTTAGTGATCATCACAAGACCAAAGGCTCGCAGATTATCACAGAGGGCGCGGATGTAAAAAATTACATCCGCTCCTACTTCCGCTCGGGTAGCTGGGCACGCCCAGAGGCCACGGTACTACCGCGCACCGGGCGCGGTACTACCGCGTAGGGCGCGGATGTAAAAAAGTTACATCCGCTCCTACTCTCCGCCAGCCAAGACGCCAGAGGCTACAGATTATCGCGCTGTGGAGCGGTACTACCGCAACGGCCTGCGGTACTACCGTGAGCTCACCGGTACTACCGTGAGCCTCTGCGATACTACTGCTCCTTTGAGCAGTACTACCGCAAGCCACAACACAGCAAACACTAGGAATCCTTCATTTCGCAGAGACACGGACAAACGGTGGATACTCCACAAAGGCAAGGAAAGGAGGTGTAAAAAGGAATAGACGTGAACGTGATGATTCCACCCAAACCTTTCCAAGGCGGACCCCCTCTTAATAGTACGGCTTTCGTACGACTCAAATCCACCGAAAAGAAACGTTGGTGTATGAAACATGGGTGTTCAAACACCCTGACTTATGCACAGACAGATAGTAGATCCCTTGCCAACCCAAGAACCTGCCAAAGACTGCCAAGGCCAAGGTTGAATTATGAGGAAAACCTTCACGGCTAAGAGAAGCTGCTCTTTGGGAGATCAAGGATCACATCAAGAAGACCAAGCATCAAGACATAACACTAGAAGAAGCCCTTGTCGGCAAAGCCGAGCCGGCAAGGAGAAGACCCAAGAAGCTCGCGTGGCGGCAAGCCTCGCTGCCACCAGCGCTCCACCTCACCAAGCAGCTAGTCACTAATCGGTGAGGTGTCGAGCTCGCGGGTAGTTACGTGAAGCTTGGCGGACATGTGTCAGGTCGTTGGAGGGATTTTTACCTTTATTGACACCCGTCCCAGTGGTGTGTCAAGCTAATAGAAGTTAGCTAGGCAAGTACTGCAGCAGCCTTGTCGGGGCTCCTCCCCCTCGCGACACCTTGCGGTCCATTTAATGCTTTTTGTCCTAACTAGCAGGGTTAGGTATGATAGCATTGTTGCTATCTAATCATCATGTAATGATTGTTTTGCCACTGTGGTTACCCCTTAAACTATAGAAGGAGGGCCAAGGCAACCGCTACAAGGGTTCGAACCTGATTGAACTCCACATACACATGCACGCCTAGCTGCCTTCTCCTTGCTCCTTGCCGGGGGAAAGCGCTCCTTGCACTTAAAGCGCCCACATTTCCAAATACACCAAAGTAGGGGTATGGTTTTACACCTCAAAGGTGGCCCGAACCTGGGTAAAGATACCTTGCTCTTTGCATTTATTGCAATCAGAAAGGGGCTTAGATGGCCCCATAGATGGTCATTCCACACCGACAAAGGCATTGTTAGCAGGTTTTCCGAAAACGAACAAAACATTGTTGGCAGGTTTCCGAAAACGAACACAACATGAAATGTTACCATAAGAGAGATTATTAGTATCTTTTCTAATCTCAATCGTCAATATTTATGGTGAATACAAAATCAACAGATATAAAAGGGTGACGTATGAAGAACTATGAAAACCCCCTTTCTTTAATACTCCCTCCGTTTTTAAATATTTGTCTTTCTAAACATTTCAAATGGACTACCACATACGAATGTATGTAGACATACTTTAGGGTGTAGATTCACTTATTTTGCTCTGTATGTATTCCCTAAAATATGTCTACAGACGGTTAACAGTGTCTCTTCTTTTTCAGCCTTGTCTTATGTTGAGTTATGGCTGGTGTCTGTTCTGTAACTACGTACTGGCTACCCACGGGTGCGCACCATAGTTTGCATTAGGAATTTAGGATCACCAAGCATCCCAAAAGTATGCAGTCTAACTCAGTAAAATAATTAGCAAGTACGTACTCTCTAACTCCAGTAAAATAATTAGCAAGTACTTTCTCCGTAAAAAAATATATAAGAGCATATAGATAACTAGAGTAGTGACCCAAACGCTCTTATATTATTTTTATGAAGGGAGTACGTGGGAGTGGAGGGCAGATCGGAGAGAGCAGCGGCTGGGTGCAGCCGCATGAAGAAATATATAAGAGCATATAGATAACTAGAGTAGTGATCCAAAACGCGGATATTCGTTTCTGAGCTCGGGCTCAGATGAACCTAAAATCAACATCGTCCAGTAGCATGGGGATTTGTGCCACCAGTGGTATTCTATGTCCGTATTTCTCACGTATAGCACAAAATGAAAGCCATGTCTCAGGCGCATTAAATTTGACAGCAGGTCGTACAGCAGGCGCAGAACAGGTAAGCTGACCATGGCTCACCCAAGTTGCTGAGCGAGTCTGAGCTGTGTCATCCCATGGACTCAATAACGGCCACCATGACCAGCGCCTCATAAATATATCAAACCATGGGACGCAATATTAGCAGGTTTGCCAAAGATTCAGGTAGACCGACACCCTCACCCTCGGCCACACCAAAGGCAGTAGAACAGACATTTTAACAATCAGTGAAACGAGAAACAGTTTTGACGAACATGATCATCGTTTTATTATCTAATTCAGGCTTTCCGGCGACTCGGAAAATGGAGGAACAAATGTGGAGCACTGCTCACCGAAACACACTAGAAAATCCTCAACAAATAATAACAGAATACAAACTGAAATATCACATCTCATTTTTCAGCAATTCCCGGTGGCCTGGTGCTTGTGTTACGGCCATGACCTTTCATGCCAGAGTTCTTGCATTTTCCAGGTTTGCACGACTTCTTTGGTGCATCCCCTCCGGTCAGGGCAGGTTGTTCACTTGTGTCCCTCGCACCGGCAGATGCTGCAAAACCTCCCCGTTTGCTCAAACCCTCATAAGGTGCCTTCTCTCTACTATTTCGGCCTTCCAACCCCTCTCTGCTTATCTGGGTCTGCAAACCATGAAGGGCATTGACACTAACCGATGGGACAACACTGTCAGCATGATCAGCACCATTGTTCCCAACAAACGCACCCTCGCCTTTGCCCCTTTAGTACCGGTTCGTCACGAACCGGCGCTAAAGAGCCACCACGTGGCACGAGCCAGGCCCGTAGGCCAGAGGTTTAGTACCGTTGGTAACACCAACCGTACTAAATGTTTGGGTGTTTTTTTTCTTTAATTTTTGTTTTCAATTTAATTTAGTGATTGTTTTACATTATAATGAGTTGTTAAATCATTAGGTGAAAGTACCGCGGATTAGTTTCGACTGGATGCATAATATCTAGCTACTAGTTAGCTAAGTGATCAAGTATATGCCATATCCATATTATACTTGATGAACTATAATATATACGGATATGGCATATACTTGATCACTTAGGTAGGATCCATCCAGCTGAAACTAATCTGTTGTTTCTTTCATTAAATGATATAATAACTCATCATCATCATCATAGTCATGCATTACCGCTAGCTATCTAATCACCACCAGCACTACTAGCTTAAAGAAGAAACATTCACTTGTACCAGAAGCAAAAATATCATCGAGTTCAACATGATTGTCATGATATTATAAGCGTTCATATATAACACCACAAAAGCAAATCACTTAAGTTCAGAACGAAGAACACGGACATGAAAGGACAAGTACTAAGAGCAGCATGAACTAGCTAAATCACTCCTGCTAGCTACTCTCTCTCTGGTAAAATAGCATAGAACATGTATAGCTCTCCTGATTGATCATACTGGAGCATGCAGATGAACATGTCTCCTAATCGTGGGTTGCGCTTCTCATTGCTGCCCCCTAGTACTTCTCTGCGATCGTTAACAATTTTTCTCCAATCTTTCACTATTAAGCATTCATCGCTTCTAGAAATCCTGAATGCATTCATGTACAATGCAGGATCTCTTGGTCAGAAGCTAACAATTGACATGAGACCTTTAGTCTCGATCCCCGAGGCACAACTGTCATCGGGAGTCCCTGTTGAAGAACATCGATAGTACTTAATTAATATACTTAGCAATGAAAGTTTAGCAAAAAAATTATGTATGCAAAATATGCACTGAGGTCAAATAGTAAATATCTTACCATCATTCCTAAATAGATGTGACCGTAGTTCAATACCATCACTATTGGTCGCATGTTTTGAGTACTAACATTTCTAAGTGCAGGAAGAAAATTTGTCTTGACAGTATGAAGATCCTCAAGCCATGAAACATAATGACTTATCTCCTCGCAGTTTAGTTCAGCTCCGGGGACAGTAGTAGGTCCTGTCTACCAAGCGCCGGACATGTTTGGTTGAATGGAGATAAGCTGTCAATAGAAATTAGTTGTCAATTATTTTGAATAAGCAATATCAAAGACAAAAATATAGTTGAGAAGAACTCACATAATAGTAGAACTGGAGGCGCCCGCAGACATCGAATCCATATGTCTCTATTACCTTCAATATCATCTTCCTAATCTAATATCAAAGGTGATAACCATACCAGGCTCAAATGCATAAGCCTTGCATAGTGTTTGCCAAGTTTTGCATTCAAAATAGGTGTACGTGTGCATTGTATACTTTGACGCTGAAAGTATAACCATGCTCAGTTTTCAGGTAAACTCTCTTTACCTCCATAGTTTTCATATCTTTGAAACCTATCTTATCCAAGACAAAAATTCTTGCATGGCAGGGGATGCGCTAGTAGACTAGTGAAAATTAAAAATTATAAGTCAGGCAAATGAAGAATATATAAGTCATGCTTAATTACTAAAATAGACTTGTCGCTAGGACTTCATCAGATCGAATTCGGTTGTCTCATCCAGCTTGATGCTGAATCGCCTATCATCAACAAGGAAATTTCTGTCGACTCGCCAGCTGGTCTTCACAGTATTCGCACATAATGAAATTTTTTTCCGTCGTTAGACGACATTTCCTATGTTCATATTAGGCGAAACATTAAACACTTACTAATTCAATTAATTCAACTACTTCTATAAATTCAATTAGTTCAACTAAACATTTAATAAATATAAACTGGTTATATTAATTCAATTAGTTCATCTTAGTATTTACTAAAAATAAACTAGTTCGATCTATATATTAATTCAACTAGTTTAACTAAACATTTACTAAAAATAAACTAGTTATATTAATTCAACTCGTTCAATTAAGCATTTACTAAAAATAAACTAGTTATATTAATTCAACTATTTCAACTAAGCATTTACTAAAAATAAACTAGTTATATTAATTCAATTAGTTCAACTAAGCATTTACTAAAATAAACTAGTTCTATATATTAATTCAACTAGTTCAACTAAACATTTACTAAAAATAAACTAGTTATATTAATTCAATTAGTTCAACTAAGCATTTACTAAAAATAAACTAGTTTGATCTATATATTAATTCAACTAGTTCAACTAAACATTTACTAAAAATAAAGTATCTTTTGTATAGAATCTAAATCGTCAATAGGAATCTACCACTGATTTAAGAACCGGCGAAGACTCCTATTGCAGCCAAAGATCCTACACATAGAGTTCAATGAAGACCAAATGTTTGGGATAGTTTGAGAAGTAACATACTTAAGGTGGTCAAATTCTTGTTAGGGGAGCGAGGTGGAACTAAAAATAGCGCCTGCCACAACCTCTTTAGTGCCACGAACCGGTACTAAAGGTGCTGGCCGGGCACCAGCATCTTAGTTACCGGTTCGTGGCACGAACCGGTACTAAAGATTCCCAAAGAACCGGTACTAAAGGTCACCTCCTGCCAAGTCATTTGAACCGGCACTAATGGGCGCATTAGTGCCGGCTCATATGCGAACCGGTACTAATGTTTCTCATATTAGGTCCTTTTTCTACTAGTGTTCCCGGGGGGGGGGGGGGAATTTGCCAATCGGTCCTCAAAACCCAAACCATCTCTCTTCTCTGCAAACGGTGCGCCACTAACCAGCTAACATGCGCTCGAATGACTGCACATCCCCCATCCTCACAACATCCATAGCTTTCATATATATCGGTGAATGGCTGCATGTGACAAGTTAATGGAATGGTCTTTCTGGTATTAAATCAGGTGCTGGGGCAGTATGTCTTATGCGTCCTTGATCCACCGCTTGACAATATGCTTAACAGGAATCTCCTCTAAGTGAAGTACATCCATGACCTGTGATGGCAAAACACAGTTTTCAGTAATGTACATCCTCAAAACAGGGCACTCGGATGTCGGATCTACACGACTTGCTATTCTCGGCCTCTGGCTTCCCTTGTTTTCCAAAAAAATAGAAACGCTTTGTTAGTGACATATTCAACTATTCTTTTTGAGTCCATATACTTGAACAAGCAGCTTTAAGAATTTACCAAGCAGTCGCAAACAAATCTCCTGCATTGATGTGGTCTTCTCTATGTTCAATCTGTTTCCTGATACCTTATCCCAAAACCGATCTCCCAAGAATAGAAATTATAGAAATCGTACGTCTCACCAAGTGAATCGGAACTTATACTAGTTTAGGACGAACCGTACTTTTCATTGGTTCCTCCGCATACTAACGAATTGACTGCTCAAGGGCACTCATCCTTGAAGGACATAGGGTTCTGTCTGGCAGTGCACTCCCTAGACACAACCTGAATTTACACAGAAAGACAACTTTGGTCAGTTTCAACACGATGGAACACGGATGGAAGGGGGGCCGGAAGGTGTACTTCGTATAATTATAAAGCTGAACAGCCGGAATGAGGGTTGGATAAGATGCAAAATACATTTGGCATGGTGGGATGCTTGCATTATTGGAAGAAATATATTTTCAACACATTCAGAAGTTGACATGTATGTACCCAAAGCAAAAGCGGGGGTAAACACGGAAGACAATTTTACGTTTGGAATGGTTTGCCATGGAATACAAAATCATGCCTCATACTTCTTTTCTCAATCACAACTTGACTTCTTGGGGTTCTACGTTTTGCCCTCCTAGTTCTGATTTGTTCGGATTACTGAAACCATACATGTACTTCTTTGACACATACAACTTCAGTAACTACTCTTCTGTCAGCGTCTAAAATTCAGCATAACTGTGATTTTTTTCGTTCTCAAACAAAACTACTGTTCTGTTTCATCACAGAGATCATGGCCGCCAATTAAAGTACGTAGTTCAACAAACGGACTAATACTCAACAAAAAAAATCATATTAGATGGACGGCAATGGTTTCAGATCGCACCTTTTTGTCCATCCTGTTGCCTCTGGATTCACCATCTGTCGATTGTGCGGATCTCGTCGGAGATGCCTCGCAGTGACGGCGCCCGTCGTCCTCTTGATGCACCTGGCTAGCGTCACCAACTCACTGTCCGCACCTGGACCGAAGGTTCAAGTCAGCCGGTTCAATGCTTGTCACACCACTCCGCGAGAGGACCGCCGGAGGAACCGGATCTGGGTGGTCTAGGCTGTCCGCGAACTCTTCACGAGGGAAATCTGCGAAGACATGGCCATGGCGGGCGGCACACAACTGGTCAAAGGCCGACTCATGTCCATCAGACCGCGAAAAAGATAGAATCTCCAACTAGGGCAGGCTCTTACCGCCGACCGCTGGCCCAGCAGAACTCCAGTAGCTGCCTTCCATTCTCGCTTAGCTTGAGCGGCCGCAGACTTCCACGGCAATGGGGATGGAGTATAGCTGCCCGCAGCGGCGGCTGGTTTCGAGAACGACCAATACGAAAACCCTGTTCCACGACCCAGACTAAAAGTAAATGATCTGGTCCACGGACCATCCTGACCCGTGCTCGGGACGGACGTCCACACATACGATTCGGACGCATCTGTGCAGAGTTGTCAGACCACAATTTACGAATCCCCATACGAGAACTGACGAGGGATTTAAGGAGCAGCTGCGCCCGAGCACCAAAACGCCATGTCTCCAAAATGCTCTTATATTATTTTTACGAAGGGAGTATGTGGGAGTGGAGGGCAGATTGAAGAGAGCAGCGGCTAGGTGCAGCCATATGAAGAAATATATAAGAGTATATAGATAACTAGAGTAGTGATCCAAACGCTCTTATATTATTTTTACGGAGGGAGTACGTTGGAGTGGAGTGCAGATCGGAGAGAGCAGCGGCTGGGTGCAGCCGCATGCAGGGTAGCACTGGGGCACGCGAAAATTTGAATCTGAGCCCGAGCTCATCTGCACCTGCGCTCACGAAAAAAATCAAAATAAATACTAGAAAAATTCAAAAAATTCCAAAAAAAATTTGGGTGGTGGACAATTTGATGCGTGAGGTACGCTCATTTTGCTGAGAGCTGCACAGAAGTCCAAATGTTTCGAAAATTGGAGCG
Source organism: Aegilops bicornis (assembly GCA_021605145.1). Classification (NCBI taxonomy): domain Eukaryota; kingdom Viridiplantae; phylum Streptophyta; class Magnoliopsida; order Poales; family Poaceae; genus Aegilops; species Aegilops bicornis. The sequence continues at coordinate 546,105,462 of CM038672.1, forward strand.
TACCTCACGCATCAAATTGTCTACCACCCAAAAAAAATTTGGAATTTTTTGAATTTTTCTGAATTTTTTACGATTTCTTTTTGACCAGGTGCAGATGCACCCAGGCACCGAAACGCCGTTCTCTGGGGCGCGCGCGTTTTAAACAGCAGCGGTCCAACGTTGTAGGCTTCCAAGGTGGCGGATCTTAGCGAGTAATCAGCCGGCTTAAAACAACTGTTTTCCATATGCCAAATATTACTGCAGACACGGCGGTTCTTTAGTACTATTATTTCATCCGCACATGGTCACCAAATCCATTACAATGGGCTAATTAAACTACTACAAGTACAGGCCAGGAAATAATAATCAGTAGAGTAATTCCAAATTTCCTATAACTAAGCTCTAGAGAAAAGAACTTGCCTCAATGCATATAGCAGCATACAGACCTGTCTCCACAGTCCATCCAGCCCATGCAACATTCTTGTCGAGCACCAGATACTGATCTACAAACACTTTCAAAGTCGCTAGTTTCAAAGTCCCCAAGACATGTACACGAGATCCTATAGGCAGTGCAAGAACATGCCGAGTCAAGGGAAGTTCAAATACTGTGCCACTCTGTCTAACGAAATGAACAGCATCATCCTCGACTTGATTTTTGAAAATAGTGAAGCCAAATGGATAATTTTCAACAGATAATATAAGCGTGCCCTCCACTTTAGTAAAACTGCCATCTTGGTGAGAACAAAGTAAAAATCGGATTGAAGAGCGAACCGCATTGCTGAAAGTCACTGATGTGATGTTAACAAGGCCACCTCTGATAGAAATTAAATTGCCCCTGGGTTTGTCAAGGAAATCATCATTCAAATATAATACTCGACCAGGTATTACAGGGTGGTGGTGTTCAGGCTCGAAAGATGATTCAACCGGAACATCAATTTGAATGATCCAGTACCCATCATGAGCAGTCATGGGACGGCTCGGGCCTTTGAGAACAAGAGATTCCTGCATTCATATTATAAAAAACATCAGCAGTAAATTCACCAGTCACTAAAAGAAAAGGATGAATTAATTTATGAATAAATATCATACCATGAAAGCATAAGGTTTTCTTCCTATATCCTCTGATAACCAAATGGAGCGTCTTTTAATAAACTGGTCCTTTTCTCCTTCCTTGGACTCATAGATTACAGTACCACCGCGATTATCATAAAGTATGATAGTCTTTATTAAGCACAAATTTGTGTGGATAGAAAAAAATTCTAAGAGAGTCTGGCCTGTAGGAAAATATGGTTGTGAGGGGATAGAATTCTTGATGAAGTTAACCATATCTTCCTCAGGCGAATTCTTGATGAAGTTAACCAGCATCGGATCCAAACCACGTACATGTGAAGACATCGAAAAATCAGGTACTAATGACAAGACCTGACCCAAACCACTTGCATATGCAGATCCTAGAGAATCAGGTAGCAATGGCACCATCAAAGGTTCCACGCTTCTTCTGCTGATGATCAAAGATTCCACCCCTCTTTTTGTGATGACAAAAGGTTCCATGCTTCTTTTGTTGATCAAAGGCTGAACCCAGTTCTTGCCAACTATCAATCCTCCCATGAAAGCCATTGCTATTTTGCTGATCTCACTGGTCCCTGGCCTGCTATCATTATAATTTTCCTTCTGTTTTCCACCATCACGGTCACCCTCCAGGTTGTCATCATAACTATCAAGTGATCCAGATCCAGGTGTGTTTGTTTCTTTGTCCTTACCATGTCCAGACAGTCCAGAACTAGATCCAGATGTCTTTTGCTCTTTGTCATTACCACGAGATGGTCCAGAATCTTCCTCTGATCCTTTGCCATCTTCACCATTCTTAATAATTCCAGGACCCTTCGCGTTGCACAGCAGATTAAGCACCTTAATTGCTTCACATCTAAATCGCAGCAAGACTTTAGCCACTATGTTGTCCTCAAACTTGGCATCAATGGCACCGTTGCGGGCCTTATTTAACATTACCTTCCAATGCATCATATACTCATACAAGAGTTTTGTCAAGCTTGAACAACTCTCTTTCCAGTTTCCATTGACGGATACAAATAGATTAACGATGCATGAAACTTCAGCTAAAACCACTACATTCCAAGCTAATGCCTCTTGCACTTCTTGAATGAGTCGTTGTTTTTCAGCCTCACTCACATCATGTTTTGACAGAATACTGTGGTCATAGTTGACAGCACTTCGATGCCATGTGAAAATTCCTCCATATTTAGAATTATGTCCAACAACCTCTTTTCACATTCACCTTCTGGAATCAGTCGAGGTCTTTCGTCGTTCAGTATGCTTGGGTAGTCTGTGCTACAGCCAAATGCAACAGAACTTTTGATTATTCGCAGACAATCTTCCTTCACAAGCTCAAAGATTTCACCCTTTTTGTTACTGAAAGCACAAAGGTAGAAGTGATCGCTCCTAATGTAAATCTCGGCTCGAGCATTATCTTTCTTCATTTTAATCAACATCCATCTGGGTTGCTGTTTATTAGGTGTCTGATATTCCAATAGGTGACATGATTCTTCTCCATGTCGAAATGTAAAATTTTGGTCATTGTTACACAGCCGATCACTGAAGTAGCTGATAAAATTACTTAGAGAACCTTCTTGGCTTGGGTTCAAAAAAGCCATCTCAATCAGATCAAGTTTAAAATCTCCCAACGCAAGGCTGTTCACAACAAGAAAGGTTTAGACAGAGTTCTCTTTCAAACTGAAACTGGTCTAAATGGTCTAATACACTAAACAGTAAGGATGGCAATGCAAAACACAAATGCATAGAAATGATTGTTTAGATAAAGCATCTTAGTTATAGATAGCAAATGGAAAATAAACACATTTTTTATTTGGCAGATATGACTAGTGCATCACTCCATCAAGGCATGGAGAAAAATATGGGTATAGGTGCTAATCAACGATTCTGATAATATATTTTATGCTAATTATATGCATATACAAGATCTAATGAACGAAGAAGTCCTAGGTTTCCAGAGAAAAACGAGCTCATCTATGAGTACTGTGATTGAGATCTGAATTGGAGAAAAAGGACATGCTAATCGATGAGAAAAAAAAAGATCCCTTTGTACTGTTATGTAATGTAAGGAGTAATGAAAACTTGCAAAGAAACTACTAGAAATGTTGAATTCGTCAAGGATGTGTCCCAGAATTACCTCACAGGCCACTGTTGTAAATCAGAATATTTTAGGACAGGATTTTCATATGATGGAACTGAGTTCTGCTTCTTCAGCTTGTTCACAAGCCAGTCTTTTGCTTGCAAAGCTGCGATCTGTATGAGAAATAAAAAATTAGGGCACCTCCACATACATAAACATGAAAACTGACAAATACGTCTAGACGTTGAACCATATGCACTTAGTAATAACGATTCCAGTAGTGGATAGACAAAGAAATAGTTAAAAACTAAGCACAGCACATAGTTGTATGTATGTGTAATAGGAAGGGACAAATCACACTGCAATGGAATAAAACAAACACAGATTAGCTATATTTCAGTCAGCTGACTTTTCAGTTTTGGGTCAGCCGATTTTGAGTGAAGGAAGGAGAAGGAATGGCCTCGCCGGAGAGAAGGGGCTCACCGTCATCACCCCCTTATCTATCTTAGGGTTCAGGGTGGGGGCGGCGGTGGTGTGGCTTCGCTGGAGATGAAAACTAGATGGGGGCAGGGCTAGAGGGAAGGCCGGGGACGGTGGCAAGCATGGAGGTGGGCAGAGGATAAGGGGAGGGCAGGGCGGCGAGGCTGGCGCGGAGCGCAGCCAGCCGCGGGCGGCGGCAGCAGACGGCCTGGCCGGTGGTAGCAGGCGGCGTGCCGGAGGAAGAAGAAACACCCGATCTGTTTTATTGAGAAAAACTGTTGGGAGGAAGACACAATCTGGGCCATTCGTTTTCTATCCAACGCTTCAGATTCATCCAGGCCAAATCGACCGACACAATCCTAGCCATTCCCAAAGAAACATCTATAACGGTATTGCGAACAAATCCATAATTATACTTCAAAAAACTTGCATCAACCATTCTTTCCTCATTGGCAAATATGACAGTTTCGTCCAGCTGAAAGATATTTTCTAGCAACAATTGGCAGCATCTCCACCAAACTCTGTCAGGTACCAATTTCCGTGCATTAATGGTTTTGATAACCCACATAAGAATCATCAACATTTTAATCCATTTGCAATCTATGACACCCACATAAGAATCTCGTACCTTCTGCAGATCTTGGTCCAATTTCATTACGTATTCCCTTGGTTCACTATCAGGAGGAAGAATCAGCTTCTCTACTATTCTGAGAACACTATTCCAATCTTCAGAATTCGCAGCAGACTCCAATTTTTCACGCATGCCATCAAACTTTTTTCTCATAGCTTCACCAGGGTCATCTCTGTCAGCAATTGTCGCCTACAGCAAAAAACATAAGATACTATCAGTCAAACACAAAAGCTCTTCAAAAGCAAGCAATGAGACTAATGAGATAATGCAACAATATGGTTACAAGCATAAATTTTAATTCATCCTAAACAGAAAATAGCATTACCAATTACCAAGAATACAAAGTTCACCAACTTTCGACCAAAATCCTAGTACTAATTACGGATCACGTCTTACAAAAATTTCTTTCACTGGTTTATTTCTTTTTCCAGCATAAATAAGATGTTCAGTATTGGCCAAGCTTTGTGGAGAAAAAGATAAAGCTTATGTTACTCCCCGCCTACCAAGCCAAAGCTTCACCCGTACAACCAACCGTTTGGTTCCAACATCTTCAATCTAATTAGCTAGGGAGTATCAAATAGAGCATCGATTCCCCTGTTTTGACATGAAACATAAAATATAGAGCCTGCATTACCCCACCAACTTTTGGGTGGAATAATCATGTACTCCCTCTGTAAACTAATATAAGAGCGTTTATCACTACTTTAGTAGTCTAAATGCTCTTATATTAGTTTATGGAGGGAGTACATAGTAGACACATAAACAACAGGATCAACATTTTTTTGCCCCAACGCATCCAGTTATATGTACATCTGTTCTAAGTTTTCCCTCAACACTCTGGATTTCTATCTTTGCATAACTAGGAATCAGCAGTTAGCTATTCAAGGGCTATGTGAGTGATCCACTACATGCTTGTGTAATAGACACTATATACAGGTAGAGACTACTTGATTCATGATATTTTTATGGATGGTCATACAATAACAACAAATCAATAAACCATCCAAGTACATGAGTACATCAGAACAGGGGCAGAGCTTAGTTGGGGCCGACCTGGGCCGTGGCCAGCCCAAGATTTTGGTCAGCATTTTAATACCTATGCTTATAGCCCACTCCACTAAGGGGGTGTCTCTATTCAAGTTACCCCGCAATGAGATGCAGCTGCTTCACGGTCGACCCAAAGCCTCAAAGGGCCAGTAGCCAGCAGGTAGTCATGGTTCTTGTAAAAACCCTGATGGGGCGAACGTGCTGCTCCACCCACCAAGAGATGCAGCTGCTTGTGCACTTCTAGGTTCAGCGAGCAGCTGCTTGTGCACTTCTAGGTTCAGCGAGCAGTCAAGGCCCCATGGCATTTCATGCAGATCTCACATCACACAACCGTCTGCCATTTTCTACGCGAAACCAGCAGTTATCTGCTGTGATCACCAGCCACATGTCCACACCTCAACAGCCACCTGTTGGAATTTTGATCTCAGACCATAACTGATCGAGAGAAAAAGGGAAGCTCTTTTTCCCCACGTACGTGCCATGATCGGATGCACCAAATCCAGCTGTTGGTTTCAGTCCCTTATCCCTTTAGCACCACCTATATAATGAGCAGGATGAACCCTCAAAAACACACACGTACGTATCATACAACTTGCTAACAACCGATCCTAAAACGAAGGCGCTCAAGGTGATCAGAAGACCGACTACCACCGCCGGTCACCGCAAGGTCAGTGCTGATGGCAACCTGTGCGTCTTCTACGGCAGCGCTCCTGCTGCTTGCTACGAGTTCATGTTCCTGCACTTCTTCCCCGGCCATCTCCATGTTGCTGGAGATCACAAGGTGCAGCCATAGGCTGAGGGGTGCATCGAGCAGGCACATGGCTTCCCTCAAAAGCCTTAAGAAATCACCAACCCTTTTCTGTTAATCTGTTTTAGGTGGTATAATGCTCGGCTCATGTCATGTCTAACTTTTATGTCTATTGTGTAACATTGGTATCATGAGCATGTTTATGCCTAGAGATCCCTAATAATGTTTAATGGCGCTCTGTTTAAGTTGATTATTATGATTAAGTCCTAATGAGTGCTTCTTAAGGTTAATGTTTTAAGATTATGGATAATTACCCACTGTTAAAGTTAACTGTCAGGATTAGGGGTTAGTAGTTTCGGTTAAGGTATAATTTGCTATGGGTTGGTACTAATTGCATGATTATAATGTTTAATTTGGTTAGAATAATTAAGTCAAGCTTCCGCATCAAGTTGATGACACAATTAGCACGTTACTACTCAGTACCCAGGATTAGCAATTAGAAGGAGGTGATTTGGAAACCAAAGAAAATCCCCAAATGCAAAACTCTTGAAATCTAATCCCTAAAATTTGGAGCACAAAAAGGAGAAGAGGTGAAGGGCTCACCTTGATGACGCCGCGTCGAGATCCCGCACAGCCGCCGCCGTGCGTCGGCATCGTCACCGCGAAGCTGCCGTTTCTGGATGACACGCGGGAAGAAGGTAACCGGCGAAACACTTACGGATGTGCACGCGTGACGGACCTCCGCACCTCCCACGTCGCCGTCAGCGCCACAAGATCCGCCGCCGGCGCTCACGTCACTGAAATCGCCGCACCGGATGAATCGGGGAGGAAAGGGGAACGAGCTAGGTTTTCGGCCAACAGCGCTTTTATTTCCGAGGAGAGGACCCTCCAATTCAATCGGACGGCCGAGAGCGACTCAGAGCGCCAGGCGGGATGCGGCAGCTTCACGGGCCAAATTCTGGCCATGGGCTGCTGCCCAGGTCACAGCCCGCTGGATATGTTTTTTCTTCTAAACGTTTTGTGCTGCTTGCTTATAAACTCTACTAGTAAGCATGCACGTGCAACACACGTCTCAAACGTAAATCAGGTGAGATTCATATAATATAAAAAAGTTGTTTTTAAAAATATAAATCAAATGGATACACAATGTTTTCATGCTCCAGATCACATTTATTTCCCAAAGGAATTATCAAATGATTAATTAAACTCTGGAATAGCAATTTCTTCATGTCCCAATTTTTTTTAATTTCTAGAATGCATCAGAGGAAGATTGGTTGATAGATGAAATTGCAGATCAAAAATTTCTGACCCACCTCCAACTGCCAAAAGTGCAGTATTAGTCGTAAATTGCGTAGAATACCCCCAAATCGAATTAAAGGTTCACCGATTGATTTGTGATAGACCTTCTGCCCTCGATCGTGCACGTAGGAAGAACTGCAGGAGGTCCTCGACGCCCAAAGAGGACGACAACAGGAACGGCAATGATGGCACCTCGCGCCACGGCATCGAGACCGGTGCCGCCCTAGGACGGCGCATTGGCGGCTTGGACTTGGAGGACGCTGGTGGGTGGTTGTCGGCGTGGGTGTAACGGAGCTAAAGTCGACGCGGATGCCGATGGTTGCCGTGAGAGCATGCCCTAGACGTGGATGGAGTCGTCGCAGAAGGCGGTAGAAGAGCGCTCGCCTCGGCGCGAATCACGATGGCGGCGACAAAGACGCGTGTGTTCCGGAGGAAGACGAAGCTCCTCACGCTTCCCCATCGTGGCTAGCGTGCATGATGGCGGCAAAGCGGCTCGCGATTAGCTTCCTAATAGGATGGATGCGCCCGAGATAAGTTTTTAATAGGATGGATTTGTCTGAGATTAGTTTCCTAATAAGATGGATGCACTTTGATTTAGTTTCCTAGAATAGGATGCACCCGTGATTATTAGTTTCCTAATTGCTCAGGCGTGGAGTTTCATATTTTCCTCCACGGTGGAGTACGGTCAGTCAATATAAATTGCTAAGTGCACACAGAAAATGGTTTAGATTAAGGCTAACCGTTAGATTAATTTTAGTGGGCCTAATCGTGCGGTTGTATTGGATCTGTGTACGCTTTGTGGGGTGTGCTTAAAGAAGTTCTTGTTTGACTGTTTAATAGTAGTATAGAAAACGGACTGCCGTAGGTCTTCTCGACCGAAATTATTCATTTGAGGCCTTGCGTTTATCAGTGCATTTTCTATGACTGTAACCCAAATAATCATGAGTCAAGAAACCAATATATCTTTTGTAAAAGCAAACAAACAATAAGTCCATGTATTGTATTTCAACATGACATCTCATCTTATTGTTGTTCGTCGTCGCATTCTCGCATATGATGATCATAGTGCTTACAGAACCACAACACGTTTGAATGTGGTCAACCGTAACTCATCTCTCTCGTGGCATAAGATGAGGTTTTTCTCTTGCTACATTTTTTTCATCTTCAATTTGTTTGTGCGCTACTGATTAAGGTTGCACTCTAAGTAGCATTTGTAAAATGTTTAAGAGGTAATAATAACATCATATTCGGATTCTACACATTTTTCTAATCAAATTTCATATATAACATGTTAAAATTGAAATTACGGTTTAAAAGATATGGATATTTCAAAAAATATTTGTCTACGTAGACTGCGGGTTAATTAGCATAAAAGACACGGTGTTTTCTGCAAAACACACAAAAAAGATTTAATTTGTCACTTAAAAGAGAACTGCGGGTTGATTCCCTAAAAGTGTAGGGGGTTTTGTGTAAAATCCAAAAAATGTGTTGTTTTGCCACTTAAAATAGGACTATGGTGATGTGGCTCTCGACCCAGAGGATCAATGTTGTAAGATTCGTGCAAACCAAATCTACCATTCTTAAGAAGTTACTCTCCACTACTCCCTATTCTTTTAACATGCACACAGTCCACGTCAGCGATGTGCCACCTCATTGTCTGGGCCAAAAGCACCTAATCATTCTCATTCCCTACGGTCACTACTGAAAAAACCCCTGCTTTTCACCAACAGCTCATCCTGTCTCCGCATGCTCTCCTCAAGCAGATCGGATCCCACCCACCTCTAGCCCAGAGCCGGGCCGCCCCACGGCGTTTGCACGCCCTTCCTCTAATCTACTATATCTAAATAGGAGCTCCCCACTACATGATTTTTCTTGACATGCAGCCTACCCACATCATCAATCAACATGCAACATCCACCTCAGCAAATCTACCACGTCAACATTTTTTTAAGCAAACAAATCGCATGATTTTAATCTCTATGGAACCGAAGAGGCGGTCCACACACAAAAAAGAAACCGAGGAGGCAGTAGTAGTCTCTTAGGCCCTTCCCAGTGCTCCACCGTGGACAGGTGTTAAGCATGCCACATAAGCAAAAAAATGACATGGCGCAACATTTAAAGAGGGGATAGAGTACTTTGGTGACCCCAGGAAGAACCAATGCCAAGCGCGAGAACCTAGGAAAACCACTTGAATGAAACAATTTGGCAAATGCATGAAAGACTTTAGGTGCTAACTCATTAAATAAAGTGTGCTTAGCAAAGACAAGTTAAGCATCTATGCATTGGGGACTTGAGTTGCTAAAGTATTTAATGCACTTAGCACCTCATCTAAGCACCTTTGCATTGGGAGAGGTCTTAATAAAAGCCACCCAGCGCTGCGGCTCTTTAATCTCCCCAATTAATCCCCCGTTGATTCCCTTAATAATACGTAACAAAGAAAAAAAACTCCTGGTTGATTGATTTCTTTCACCCTCCCCCTCTTCTACGACATATCTTCTTAATCTTCTCACTATTCCCGTAGTCTTCACCGCAAGTATGAGCGCACCTGCTCGAGAGTATTAGTCAGACATCAGATTCTTCCCTCAGATATCTGCTACTAGAAGCGACCGGTAATCAGATTTTGCCTGCGGAAATCTATGTGTTGGAGGCGACGACTCGCTGTCGATAGGCTATCTCCAGCATCGCCACGATCCATGTCTCCCTTGCCTGCTGCATCATGGACAAGCCCCATACTCATATATTTCCTTCGATGGGGGCCGAAGACCTCGCCCATCGAGCTGGTACCTAATCCCTAATATCATATCTCAAATTTACCTCGACGTGCCATTATTTTTGCCTCATGTATCTTTGTTCCGCTCATACAAGTGAAACTATTTGGCAAAGTCTGGAGTTCCTGTCGTCTATTGCTACCTCCCTCATGGAATCTGCTTCATATCAGGTTGTTCCCTATTCCTTTGTGCTCCATTAATTAATAATCCTCCTCCCGTGCTATGTTGCTACTCCACTGTGATGTTATTTGTTACTAGAAGAACGCCCGTGCGTTGCAACGGGGTCACATTAACTTTAAAAGTCTAATATTACGACATTGGCGACCTTTTTTATCATCAAATCCTCACACACACTCTCCCCCCCTCTTCCTCACTCTCTCTCCCCCTCTCCCTCTCTCTAACACAGACACATATCCATCTTATTGGGTACGGGACCATAATCCATCTATTTAACACACACACGCTAGTGCATAACAATATGGATTATGTGTATTATATTTGCCACCGTAATCGAGGGAATTAATTTCATGTAAATCGCCAGCCACAGCTCCAAGAATACGCGGAGGAGGTGGCCCGGTCAGCGTCGGCGCTGTTCAAGGGCCACGGGCCCGCTTCAAGTGCACGATGCAATGCACGCCTTCACAAATATTATAACCAGATGTGAGAAATCACATACTAACACGATGTTGCAATCAATTTGTAATTAAAAAAGCCAAAAGTCTTTTTTCTTAAACCAGAATTCCTTATGCTGGAGTTTAAACACACCCCACAATAACATGATCAATTTTTTTTTGCTCTACTTATCACCTAATTACCAAATGCATGACTTATGAAGCAGATAAGAAATCATGTTAACTTGAAACTAAAATTCCAACAAAAGAGTGAGGAACAAACCTTTTTATCATTGCTCTGAAGTCTGAACCTCCCCCTATTTGTTAGTGAAATGTGAGTATGCTTGGAAGATAATAATTTCTTATGCAACATATGCTTTTACATCTGAAAGAGCTACAAACTATGTTGACCTACATATGTGCACTTCCTAAATCAAGCGGATAAAATTATTTCTATCGGCAATATAAAATATTAAACATTAGAAAGAAAGGGACAATGTCCACTAACCATGCAAATATTCGACCATGGGATATTTAGGCTGGCGATATGGGAAATCAAAGCTAAAAATGACTTGATGAGTTAGGGATACATCAATAAATATTGTAAAAAGTGATAAAACAAATCTGCAGCAACTCGAGACTCCACGAACTCAGATTGCAATGAGCAAGTTAGTGAGGCCGCCACGGTAGGCTAGCACCAAGGGACAAGGGCAACAACCGCCTTCCCATCCAACCCATCGATTCTGCTGGCGCTACTTTCATCCTAAGCCCATGAGTACCGCTTAGTGTGTTTGCCATGTCACGGAGAAACTACTTAACTGAAATTTTAAAATGTTAATGTTCCTCTCCTCTCCCATCCCTCGTGTGAACATACCCAATTCGTGGTTGGCTCGCTACATTCAAATAGAGTTCGATGTGCACCGCCTCGCTCTTGATTAGTTGCCGCGATTACACGCATCACGCCAACAAGCTGGGGAAACAAATGCAAATATTACACCGAGTCAAAATCAACCATCCCACAATCGTAATAATAGAAAAGATAATAACCAAAATTTAATGAAGAACTACTGCTTGGCTCCCAGATCCATCTCGATAGCCTTTGATCCGTCACGAAGCTTCTCCTAGCCGCCTCAACATCAAGTCATTACCAAACATGTAGTGGATGCCTAGTGGGACAATGATTAAGAAATAACATGAGGTGAAAAATCGATGTTGTCAATTCCATAAGACGATCCAAGTAATTTGACAAAACAGATCGGGAGCATCTTGTATAATCTCAAAAAGCAACTAAAAATATGAGAAATGAATTGATGAAAATCAGCCCTGCTCTCATTCATGCTCGCTTTTGTAATGGGAGGCAAGGAATGGGGATACCGGAGAAGAAAGGATCACATGGACGGCAAGCCTCCACCACCGGCAAGTGGGGTTGCTTCACATCCAATCTCCACGGCCGCCTCCATGGGGACGAACTCCCATGTTCACAACCGCCTCCCAATCGGCCGCCTCGCCGACCTTTGACGACGTAAGTAGTCCCTCCTTTGATCCCATTCGCAACGGAGGCAACACCCATCCCAAATGAGACGGGTCCGCGGTGAGATCCCTACTTGGATTGTGGTCGCGCCTCCCAAACCTCACCGCAGGACACATGAGAGGGCGGCGTTGCCATGGTCGCTTGGATGGGGAAAGGAGGCGACATAGCAGAACGGCGCCTTCGCCGGATTGGTGGCGACGGCGGCGGCAGTGAGCGGGAGGACGGCGGGCGAGAGAGTAGGAGGGTGGTGGCGGCAGTCCATCGGCCGTCGTGACGTGAGAGGAGGATGGGGATGGGGCCACAATCTGGACGTATGGAGCGGTCGAGAGGAGGGGAAGCAGGCGGCTGGGTTTTTCCATCGTGCGGGGTTTGGGGAAGGTCAAACGAGAGGGTTTTTTTCGTGCGGGAGGCAGAGCAACGAGGGCGGATGTAGGGAGATGGGACGCGGTCGGTTGGCAGGAAAAGGAAAGCTACATATTTTTTTAGGCAGTAGAGATGATTGATAATAAGAAAGGGAAAATCACATCAATATAAGGAAATATCCCATCAATACTTGATTGATTGCGATTTATTTTTTATATGGTAACTAATCTGATCATCAATACTTGATTGATTGTGATTTATTTTTATATGGTAACTAATCTGATGGGTTTATGTGGGTGGTGAAGCGAAAAGGCAGGTGGGAGGGAGATGAAAAAAACCAGCGAAATAAAACCAACAAAAGTGGTGAGGCGAAATAAAACCAGCAAAAAATAACCGGCGGACTATTCACCAACTGCTCCATTAGAAGTAGAGATCAAATTGTGTTATCTAATTTCGTACATCCAACAACGAAGCATAGATCGTTATGATATATGGAGGGATGGAGTTCCATAATTCGTGTTGACACGCACGACATGAAAATTCATCAGATTGTTGAGCAGTACAGATTGATTATAGAGCTCTATTGGACACAATCTAAAAGTTCCCTTCGAATTGTCAAAGAATGTTGTCTCGGCTTCGTGCCTCTGCTTTACCAGGGGATATTGCAACTTGTACCCATCAGTGATCTTGATGGAGTAAATATGAACATTATATTCTCAGAGTGTTTCGAGTGGTTTGTCTGAACGTTTATGAGCTTTATTCTTCATTTCAATTTCTGTCAAGAATCAAGAATGCCAAGGAAAACCTAGGTAAGTAGTAACAAATAGTTGTGTTCCAGTTTCTACAGGCCCAAAATTCTGAGTACATAGTCATGGAAATCATAGATTACTAGCTAGCTGCATGTATCATCTGATTAATGTAAATACATACGTAGTCACATCATTGGCTGATTAAAATTTACAATTGTTGCTTTCTTCAGAATAGAGAAAATGAAGTAATTTGAGTAGAGAAAATTCTAAATAAGTTAGAATCATTAGTATTTTGTTTCTTTTTTAGATCTGTTTGCGTACATTGTTGATTACTTTGTAATTTTAAGATCTATATGGTTGTATGTTATTCATGAAGCTTTGGATGTTTAGAACATACATCGCAGGAAGACATGCCTACATGGTTTCAGGTGCTCTTTACACGTACTATCATACGGCCATATAGTTAATTCTTATGTCGATATTTTATTTTCCCAGTGGTTAATACTTGGTACAAGAATTTCACATGTGTACATGTGAACGAATACCTCTTTTGAAGTCACTATAAGCTAACCAATTGTACCATGATTTTTTATCAATATTCTTACAAGTCTACCCCTGATGATAGGAATATTTGCATGTACAGTTAAATCTCTGTATGTTTCTACAAGAATTCTATTCTCTAAGTCTGCTCAAAGATCATAGAAAGTTCCGCAACAACGCGCGGGGTATCATCTAGTTAACTACTACGACATTAGGGTTGCCCCTTCCGCTTCCCCTTCCACTCCCTTTCCCAACAAATTCTGCTTCCGCTGCTCCATCCTCTTGGTTCGCCTATCTCCCGTGCTCGCCAATCCACGCCAAATCAGCTGCCGCCCGTCAACGACCCTAGTGGCACAAGCAGACGAGGAGACGGACTGATGTTGTTGCCGATGTGATCTTCCTGTTATTCAACGCGGTGTGCCTCCTAGGCAGGACGTCAACGCCGGTTGCCAAACTGCGGCCCTTGGAAGGAGAGGAAGGGGTCTCTGCCAACACTAGATGTCGTCCGCCTCTTGGGAAATCCGTGGAGGAAGAATGTTGTCCGCCGCCGCCGACCATGCCCTCCGAGATGCACTGTTGGAGATCAGGAAGGACGCCTGCCTGTGCTATTTCTTCCTCACCTTCTTTTCTTTGATTCATATCTTTGTTTTTTCAAAGGTGTGGATCGCATGTGTTCCTTCTCGGTTCTGCAGTTGCATTCAGAGTTCAGAAGGTGGGTTCCGCGAGGTACAAGTAGTAGCGCCGAATATGAAGAGGTATGTACCTTTTATTTACTGAATTATTCTGCACATAATTCTACCTCTGTTTTCTCAGTATGTGACTGCGAGTGTTCCTTCTCGCAGTTGCATTCAGACCATGGGTTCTGCGAGGTACAAGTAGCATCGTCGAATATGAAGAGGTACTAGATCATTGAAGGCGCGCGTTGCTGCGCCCGTCTACATTGTCACTATCATGTTTGTGATAGATGAAATTATATTAGAAGTATTTTACTCTTGACAAAATTAGTACATGAATTACGATATAACATGTAACTTGATTAGTACTTTTTGTAGGAATATGTCAGTGGAGTGCAACCATGGCAGTAACTCAGCAATTTTGCGTCTGATAAAACATTTAAACATTATTAGGCCCCATGCAAACCCATGTTTTGGCCGTATGCATCGTTCTAATGCAGAGGCCGGGGTGACCCCCCTTTTCGAAAAAAATAGGACCCATGCAAAATATGTTGAAAGATATTATAATTATTATCATCATCAATCATTAAGGTGGCATAGTTGATTCTCAAACAAAAAGTAGGTGGTATTTTCCCCATAAATCACATCTTGCCAAAAAAAGTGCTCTATTTCTACGTCGACGCCCGAGCACCCATACATTGCCATGCACGTCTATTTTTCTGGTAGAATACAAGGAATTTATTTAAATATATACAATGAAACATATAGCAAATGTCTCCTGTAAGATAAATCACCAAAGCCTGACCATAGGTGTGTTCTTATATGCTAGAAGTTTTAGCGAAAACACAGAGAACTCTGAAGGCAACACATGATCAGCCTTGAACGACCTCTAAGCACTAAAATCATAAGCACATAGGTCACCTTGTGCAATCTTGGTTTCTCTTGTTGATTGTACTTGATTGGTTGTTTCACCTTCCGATCATAAGGCACACATTTTTCATTATATTACTGCAGTTTATAAATTGGTGGTTGTGTTAACTGATAAATTCATCAATATATAGTAGTTTCGGTACTCCTACATCAGACAAATATATTGAGTGACAAAACAATACATATACTGATATACCAATTGAAAAACCATTGCTTCCAAACACTAGTAGAAAAGGGGGCATTTGTCCCGGTTCGTAAGGGCCTTTAGTCCCGGTTCATGAACCGGGACTAATGGGTCGTTACTAATACCTACCCCCTTTAGTCCCGGTTCAAACACGGACCAGGACAGATGGGCCTCCATGTGGTGCAAAGGCCGAGCCCAGGGGGGCCTTTGGTCCCGGTTGGTGCCACCAACCGGGACCAAAGGCATCCACGTCCCACAAGATTCCAAATACCGTGGGGTTTTTTTTGAAGGGGGGGGGGGGTTGGGGGTTTTGGAGGGTTAATTTAGGTGTTTAATATATTGTGTTAGCTAGCTAATTAATAGAGAGAAGTGTCCTTTCTTATGTTCGTGCTTGGTCGATGCTACGTACTATACATAGAGAGGCCCTCGACACGCTAGCTAGTAAGAAAATGAATGGAACCATTAAGTACAGAAGTTCGTCATGCATACTGCGAGAAGTGATCGATCGACCTCTCCTTCTCCGAGAGATTGGTCGAACAACAAGTTTTCAGACATCTATCCGACGCCATCTGGCTACATACATATACAATATGTAAGATCTCTTAATTACAATCCCCTAGCAATTGAAATCAACTTCCACATGGTATTCTCCGGCTTTATTGATGACATGGTCAAGAAAGAATCCCGCCAGTTCCTCTTGAATTGCTTTCATGCGATCTTGTTCTAGGAGTTCATTCTGCATCTGCCACGTCTAATTTGAAGAAGGGGGTTAATTAATACATATATATGAATGAAACTCAACAGAAATGATGGTGTAATAAAATGAAATTGTGAATATTATTGCTTACGCACTTCATATTGTCTTTTATTGTAGCCCCGCTTAATTTTTCAAAGTCGCGTTGTAGATGAACTCGCATTACGTAGTATCCATGTAAATCATTCCCTTGTTCCTGCCACAAGCACTTTACGAGAAATAGAGGTCAATTAAACTGATAATGAAGCATTATAAATGGCATTGATTAAAGTATAGCTATAGAATCAACGGGAGATGCGCGAAACTAGCTAGCTAGTAGTACTTACTTTCGGGTATGTATATCGCAGCTCCTTGGCAATCCCGGAGCTTCATGTGAACTGTTTCCAAATCCTGCAAGACAAAGAAAATAATTATTATTACTTGAGATATCAGGAAATGAACAAAAAGTTGCCGATATGGTGCGATAATGATCGATTGAACTTACTTGTTGAGCAATTTATTCATGTCCGCATAGGTTTCGGGATCTATTCGTCTCGAGTCTAAGACGGTTACTAGTCCCCGCTCAAGCTTAACCTCCAGAAGAACATAGTTGAAGCTGCGCACACATGCATAACTCATCAATTATATTACTATAACCTCGCTCGAGTAATAAGGGAAACCGAATATGCACACGACAGTAACACTCACTTGAAGTTGTAAGGAAAGAGTATGATATCTTTGTTTTGATTTTTGATCAACGATTGTAGCAAGTTGGCCTCGGCCTCTTCGGCGTGCTTTTTAACCAGAAATTCATCTATAAATAATATATTGAGGATAATTAATTATAAATACATGCAATGAAAGAGCCGAGCTATATATAGAGACTTAATGACGTAAATAGTACTTACAGGCGGTAGCAAAAGACCGTTAATTTATCGAGGGCCTTTTGATTGAAGAACGCGAAGAACTCCTCAAATGGAACACACAACAGATCAGTTCCAACGAGGTCGTGCTCCTCTTTAATGTTCAGATACAAACTATTCGTCCCCCCAGACTCTCTGCAGGTTTTCATGTACCAATTATGGAATCTTCGCATCATCGTTGTTAGAGATTTTTCATCTTTGACGAGAGGCTTTCCTCAGATCTGTGGTTCGCCCACCTCCATGAAATCGTGAAGTTGATCATCGTGTGTAATCTCTAAGATTGCCATAACCGCCACCATCCTCGAGCATTAGCGGCGATGTCGCCGCTAGACACATTGAGCGGGGGCACGATTGATTTGCTTGTTCGCCGTCTTTGGGCAACTTTTTTTCGCAGCTGCTCGTTCTCTTGACCTTTGATGTCCGACAATACTTCCCGACCGCTCTGCTTGGAGATATGTCTGTTCAGTAATGCGCTCATAGTTGGTTCTCAGCGGAGGCTTTGCCGGTTTCCTCAGGGCATCGAGAGTGCGCTTTGCTTTCACCGGATCTACCTTCTCCTCTGGAGGTGGATGTCTCTTTGTTTTCACCCCTTCAAAGAAGTCCTTCACGTGGGTCCGCACGATCGTCGTGTTTTCCTCCTCGGTCCTCTTGTACGGTAACTTCTCTAGAGGCTTGAGAGGTGGACCATATCTCAGATTGCCTCCCCGCCTGGGTCAGACTGCTAGACGCCGGAGCAGACGGAGCGGCTGCAAGGCCTGTCCTTCTTCGTGCTTGCTTACGAGGCGGAGGAGAAGGACTACGACGCCACGGAGTAGCCGGGCGGCAAGTGGTCTCTTCCACCCTTGCGGGCGTAGGCGGAGAAGGAGGAGGCTGCCGGTTGCTGCTCGGGCGCGCCGGCCAGCAGTGCAGAGAAGGAGGCGGAGTGTCGCCACGCCACGGGAGAAGGAGGCCCAGTGCTCTGATCGTCACTCACCGGAGGAGGAGTCGGTGGAGGAGGCGGAGTGCCCTGACTCACGGGAGGAGGAGGAGGAGGCGGAGGCGCCCAGTTCGGAAGGTCGATGAGCTCCTTCCGCCATAGGCATGGAGTCTTCAGAGCAGAACCCAGCCTAGTCTCCCCTTCACCGGTAGGGTGGTCAAGCTGGAGGTCCTCAAATCCCTCCGTTATTTCATCCATCATCACCCTAGCATATCCTTCTGGAATCGGCCGGCAGTGAAAAGTTGCACCGGTTCAGTAGGATAAACAGAGCCAACAGCCGCCTTGACCTTCATATTCATCCATCGCGCCATAATGTGGCAATTTTGAGACTCCGTGATAGCATCCACGAGATAGCTGGCAGGAGCCGTCAAGACATGTCTCATTTGAAGCAGCTCGGTGGAAGCCACGCTGCTTCTCCGTTGAGATGGCGGGATAGCTTCGGGGGAAGCTTCGGCAGGTCGTTTGCTGCGATCTGCTTCTCATTCCTCTTCTTGTTCCTCTAGCCCCATTACCCTTTCATGCAGCGCCTGCAGTTGGCCCTGCACCAGGTTCTTCCTCCTCTCATGGGTTTTGTAACCCCCTGCGTCTGGAAAACCAACCTTCCATGGAATGGAGCCTGGCGTGCCTCGTGTCCGTCCAGGTGCTCGAGATTCGAGGGCCATTGTGAGCTCGTCCTTCTCCCTGTTCGAACGAACGTCCCTTGCTTGTTGCATTGATATAGTGTCAAGCCTCTTGACTGGTATTTTCGGTTGCTCATCCGTCCAATGGCACTTCCACGACTGAGGTTCAAGGTTCCGCCAGCCCGAAGAACCAAGTCCGGCAACCGTCTGCCAGTTCATTGTCTCTCGGTTCGATCCCTTTATCAAGCGAGATCATTCTCAGCCTTGGACCACTTAGGCTGGCTTTGAGGTAGCCACGACCCGGTATGATGGTGAAACTGCTTCTTCGCAGCATTTTGCTTGTTTGTCGCCGACATCTTCTTACTCTTTTCCGATGTCTTGTGGGCCACAAATGCGGGCCAGTGATCTTTGATCTTCTCATATTTGCCGATGAATTCTGGTGTCTTTTTTTTGTCGACAAACTTGTTCAGCTCTTTCCTCCACCTCCTGAATAGGGTTGCCATCTTCTTAAGAGCACAAGACTTGATTAATTGCTCTTTAACTTGCTTCTCCGGATCCTCCTCTGGCGGTATGGTGAAATTTGCCTTCAGCTGAGTCCAAAGATCTTCTTTACGCATATCATTGACATAAGACACCTCGTGGTCTTCCTCCTTAGGGTCGGATGTCGATCGGGATCTTGTCCCTAACAAGAACCCCCGACCGAAAGCGTAAAATAAGTTCTTTGTCGGATGGGTTCAATCAGTTCGCCCGTCGGTAGCGATTTCTATGATCTCAAACCTTTCATCCGAGCTCAACTTTTTCTTGGGCCTCGTCTCCTTACGAAGTTGTGCTCGATCCGGAGGGCTAGAAAAGGAAGAAAGGCGAGAGTTAATTAATATGTGTACATATACCAAAACAATGAATGCATCAATTAACTAGTCAAGACGGCTTAACTAATATATATATATATATATATATATATATATATATATATATATATATATATATATATATATATATATATATATATATATATATATATATATATATATAGCGGACTCAGTTGGTCATCGGAGCAACAAGACGGTCTCCTTCTTGTACCTCCATTGGGTCACCGGAGCCATCATGAACATAGCCCTCTTCTTGTACGGCATTAATGGGCCGAGCCATCATGAACATAGCCCTCTTCTTCACCAAATTCCTTCCCGACCATCGGTGTCGTTGAGAAATGACGCAACGACATCACTTCCTTTGTGCGATTATGTCCCCAACATCGCACATTTGCTTCGTCTGGAGTGCTCCATAGTTTCGCAAATATTTACAACATGTCAATTATTATTAAAACATGGTATAGATGGATATATATTAGTGGCAAACGTAGAACTAGCTAGCTAATCACAATAAGGAATCATGTTAGTGGCCTCGACGCTGCTTCTCTAGGGTTTGGGGTGGCCTCGACACAACGCTTCAAGGGTTTGGGGTGGCCTCGACGCATAGCAACGCTCTTTTAACTTGGTAAATTTGGGTGGCCTCGAGAGAGTTAATTTGTCGGGTAGGGGCGGCGGCGGGAGGGGTAGGAGACCAATATCGCTTTCTCTCTAGGGTTTAGGTGTCCTCGAGAGTTTTGGCTTAATCGAGAGGGCCGAGGGGGTCCGCCGTGGTATAAGTTATAATGGCCGAGAGGGAGTATATATCGACCGCCCTCATGTCGGGTTATCTCGAGGGGTTATATCGACAACGACGCGACATACATATACATGGGAAAATAATGTTATCTTGGAGGGGGTATCGGTACCCCCCCTCCGTGTTGAAGTTTTTTCTTTCTCCTCTATTCCTTTCTTCTTCTTCTCCTCTTCTTTTTCTTCTTCTCCCTCGAGAAAGGAAAATAAGGAAAAGGAAGAAAAGAGGAAGAAGGAAGAAGGAAGAAGGAAGAAGAAGAAGAAAAAGTTGAACTACAATGCATAGGAAGAAGAAAAAGAAGGAGAGGAAGAAGGAAGAAGGAAGAAGAAGAAGAAAAAGTTGAACTACAATGCATCCTCTCCTTCTTTTTCTTCTTCCTATGCATTGTAGTTCAACTTTTTCTTCTTCTTCTTCCTTCTTTTTTCCTTTTTCCTCTTTTCTTCCTTTTCCTTATTTTACTTTTTCCTCTACACTAACCTAAAATGCACTAACCTAAAATCGATATCTACTAACAACCTAAATAAAAAATTAATACATATATGAAAAAACATATATAAACAAAAAAATGCTATGAACATTATATTCATACATACATAGCCACATCCATTCATCATATAGCTACCACATACATATATACATTATATATATGAAAAAAAATGCAATGAACAAAAAAAATACACTTATGAAAAAAATACTATGAACTTGTACACATATATACACATACAAACACATATACACAAAAAATACAAAAAAATGTTATGAAAAATTCTATGAAAAATCTAGAGGGCAGGGGTGGCGGGATGGCGGCTGCGGCAGGCAGGGGCGGTCACATGGAAGCCAGGGCGCTGAGACGGGAGGGGCGCGGAGCAGGCTGGCTCAGGGGCGGCGGTAACGGGCGAGCAGCAGCTGACGGGCGTCGGTGGCGGCGGCGATGGCAAGGTGGAGCAGGGGCGTCGGGCGGCGACGACGACGAGGAGGAGCAGGGGCGTCGGGGGAGAAGTGGGGGATTTGGTCGAAACTGCTAAGTGTTGTATATATAGCATGAGCATTGGTCCCGGTTCGTGAAACCAACCGGGACCAATGCCCCCCTTTAGTCCTGGTTGGTGCCAACAACCGGGACCAAAGGCCTCTTTTCAGCAGCCCAAAGGGCGGGAAGCGGCGGTCTTTGGTCCCTGTTGGTGGCACCAACCGGGACTACAGGCATTGGTCCCGTTGGTGCCAATTAACCCATTTCAATGTTCTCTTTAGTCCCAAGCAGTAACCAACCGACCAAAGGCCTGTCTTTGCCATGCTGGGCGAAAGTTTAGTCCCACCTCGCTAGTTGAGAGGGCTCGAGAGGTTTATAAGCGCCATGGCGCCCACCCTCTCGAGTTCCTCTCAACTATGACTTCGGGCCTAATCTCACACTATCTTTGTTGTGGGCCTATTGGGCCTTCTGCGGGCTGAATCTCAGCCCAGGTTGGGTTTCTAGTCGTATTCAGGCCGTGGTGGCCCAATAGGTGGCAGTTTTTTCCAGTTTTTTTTTTTGCATTATTTATTTTCTTTTGTTTTTTGCTTTATTTTTTAATTCTTTTTGCTTTTAGTTTTAGAAAAATTATAAACTTTATGTTAGTGCCATTAGTTTTCAAATTTGAAAACACTTTTTTTGTTTTCTTTCTTGCTTTATTTATTTTATTTTGTTTCTACTTACAAAAAAATACTTATTGTTGCTATTTTTATTTTTTTTTCAATTTTTTTTGTTTTGTTTTCTGCATTATTTATTTTCTTTTTGTTTTTGCTCTATTTTTTAATTCTTTTTTGCTTTTAGTTTTAGAAAAATTATAAACTTTCTGTTAGTGCCATTAGTTTTCAAATTTGAAAACACTTTTTTGTTTTCTTTCTTGCTTTTATTTATTTTATTTTGTTTCTACTTACAACAAAATACTTATTGTTCCTATTTTTATTTTTTCCTGTTTTTTGTTTTGTTTTCTGCATTATTTATTTTCTTTTTGTTTTTGCTCTATTTTTAATTCTTTTTTGCTTTTAGTTTTAGAAAAATTATAAACTTTCTGTTAGTGCCATTAGTTTTCAAATGAACTACGAAAAAGTTGAAAGTTGGCATGGTATCATAATTTCACCCACATAGCATGTGCATGTACAAAACGGACAATGGTATCATACTGCACATTACAAAGTTGGCATGGTATCATCATAATAGTTGCGGGAGAAAGTCTTCACTTTTTCTTCGCTTGTGTCATTTGCTTATTGCGCCGTAACCATGGTTAATCTTCATCGTTTATCGTGATGCCGGGTCATTGACCTTGACTTTGAAGGGAGAAATTTCATGAAACTTTTCATAATCTTGAGACATGTACGTTCTTGCCCTTCACTCCCACGATGTCCCTTTTCCCGAAAGAACTATGTGGCGCTTTGGCTCTTCGTATGATGTATTCGCTTCCTTATGTTTTCTTTTTCTCGGTCTGGTAGACATGTCCTTCACATAGATAACATGTGCCACATCATCGGCTAGGACGAACGGTTCGTCAGTGTACCCAAGATTTTTCGGATCCACTTTGTTGTCATTCCGCATCGTGGGTCTACTGCACTCCCCTGCCTCTGACAGATTGACCCATTTGCACTTAAACAAAGGGACCTTAAAATCATGTCCGTAGTCAAGTTCCCATATGTCCACTATGTAACCATAATATGTGTCCTTTCCCTCTCGGTTGTTGCATCAAAGCGGACACCGCTGTTTTGGTTGGTGCTCTTTTGATCTTGGTCAATCATGTAAAATGTATTCCCATTTATCTCGTATCCTTTGCAAATCGTAACAGTCGAAGATGGTCCCCTGGACAACAAGTACAGCTCATCACAAACAATGTTGTCACCTCCGAGACGCTTTCCAACCAACTGCTGAAAGTCCCGATGTGTTCACATGTAATCCGGTCGTCGCCTTTGCTTGGGTGTTTGAGCGCAGACGTTTCTTGTGTTCATCAACATACGGGTCACCAAGGTAGAGTTCTCAGAGAACTGTGTAGTGTGCTTGAGACCAAGAATATCCGTCCCTGCATATTATTGAGTCCCTTCAAGCGTGCCTTTTCGGTCGATCTCCCCTCATACCGCGATTTAGGGATCGACCTATCTTCTTAAGGCCAGAATGAAGTCAACACAAAACCCGATGACATCCTCTCGTTTGATGGCCCATGGAGATGCTTCCTTCGGCCTAGCGCTTGATTCACGGACATATTTCTTTAGGACTCCCATGAACCTCCCAAAGGGGTACATATTGTGTAGAAATCTGGGGCCCAGAATGACAATCTAAATCAACTAGATGAACTAGGACGTGTGTCATGATATTGAAGAAGGATGGTGGGAACACCATTTAAACCCGACAAGACATTGCACCACATCACTCCTTAGCCTTGGTATGATTTCTGGATCGATCACCTTCGAGAGATTGCATTGAGGAATACACATAACTTCACAATGGCTAATCGGACGTTTTCGGTAGAAGCCCCTCAATGCAACCTAAGCAATTGCGTCATAATCACGTGGCGATCATGAGACTTTAGGTTCTAAAACTTTTTCTCTGCCATATTTATTATTCCCTTTATATTCGACGAGAAGCCGATGGGACCTTCATACTAAGCGGGCATTCAAAGAAGATTTCCTTCTCTTCTTTGGTAAGAGCATAGTTGGCGGACCTTCATACCGCTTTGGAGGCATGCCGTCTTTTTCGTGCAAACGCGTTGCAGGTCCTCCGTGCCTCATTGTATCTTTTGTCTTTCCATACCGCCCAAGAAGCCTAGCAGGTTCACGCAAAGGTTCTTCGTCACGTGCATCACGTCAATTGAAGAGCGGACCTCTAGGTCTTTCCAAAGAGGGTAGGTCCCAAAATATAGATTTCTTCTTCCACATGGGTGCGTGTCCCTCAGCGTCATTTGGAACAGCTAGTGCGCCGGGACCCTTTCCAAAGATTACGTGTAAATCATTGACCATAACAAGTACGTGATCACCGGTACGCATGGCGGGCTTCTTCCGGTAATCTGCCTCGCCTTTGAAATGATTGCCTTTCTTTCGACATTGATGGTTGGTCGGAAGAAATCGGCGATTTACGGCCCAGGTACACATTCTTCTGGAGCTTCCCGGTATATACTATCGGTGTCAAGTAAGCAGGCGTGCATGCGTGGTATCCCTTGTTTGTCTGTCACGAAGGTTACTGAGAGCGGGCCAATCGTTGATGGTCATGAACAGCAACGCCTTTAGGTCAAATTCCTCCTGTTTGTGCTCATTGCACGTACGTACACCGTTTCCATTCCACAGCTGTAAAAGTTCTTCAACTATTGGCCTTAGGTACACATCAATGTCGTTGCCGGGTTGCTTAGGGCCTTGGATGAGAACTGGCATCATAATGAACTTCCGCTTCATGCACATCCAAGGAGGAAGGTTATACATACATAGAGTCACGGGCAGTCTTTGTGATTGCTGCTCTGCTCCTGAAAGGATTAATGCCATCCGTGCTTAAAGCAAACCATACGTTCCTTGGGTCACTTGCAAACTCATCCCATTACTTTCTCTCGATTTTTCTCCACTGCGACCCGTCGGCCGGGTGCTCTCAACTTCCCGTCTTTCTTACGGTCCTCACCGTGCCATCGCATCAACTTGGCATTCTCTCCGTTTACGAGCAGACGTTTCAACCGTGGTATTATAGGAGCATACCACATCACCTTCGCGAGAACCCTCTTCACGGGGACTCGTCGTCAACATCACCGAGGTCATCTCGTCGATCTTATACCGTAATGCACCGCATACCGGGCATGCGTTCAGATCCTTATACGCACCATGGTAGAGGATGCGATCATTAGGGCATGCATGTATCTTACGCACCTCCAATCCTAGAGGGCATACGACCTTCTTTGCTCGCGTATGTCTTGTCGGGCAATTCGTTATCCTTTGGAAGCTTCTTCTTCAATATTTTCGTAGCTTCTCAAATCCTTTGTCGAGCCTGACATTCTCTGCCTTCCACTTTGCAGCAATTCGATGAGTATCGAGCTTTGTGTTGCCATCTTCGCAATTGGGGTACAACCCTTTTTGTGGTCCTCTAACATGCGATCGAACTTCAGCTTCTCCTTTTGACTTTCACATTGCGTCCTTGCATCGACAATGACCGGCGGAGATCATCATCATCGGGCACATCGTTCGGTTCCTCTTGATCTTCAGCAGCTTTGCCTATTGCAGCATCATCGTGCACATCGTCTGGTTCCTCTTGATCTTGATAGCATCACCGTATTCAGGGCACATAGTTGTCATCGTACTCTTCTTCTTCGCCGTCTTCCATCATAACCCCTATTTCTCCGTGCCTCGTCCAAACATTATAGTGTGGCATGAAACCCTTGTAAAGCAGGTGGGTGTGAAGGATTTTCCGGTACGAGTAAGACTTCGTATTCCCACATATAGGGCATGGACAACACATAAAACCATTACCTTGTTTGCCTCAGCCACTTGAGAAAATCATGCACGCCCTTAATGTACTCGGAGGTGTGTCTTGAACCGTACATCCATTGCCGGGTTCATCTGCGTGCATTATATATAATTAAGTGTGTGAAAAATCATTACGTAACATCATGAATAGATAATTAAGTGACCAAATTAATAGAAGTTCATCATCACATTAAAACCAAAGTACATACATAGTTCTCATCTAACAACATAAAGCTCTGCAGAGCATCTAAATTAATCAAACCATACATTGAAACTATGTAAAATATTTCAATGCGAAAACAAATGCGATCATAATCGCAACCAATGTAACAACTGATCCAACGGCATAATGATACCAAGCCTCGGTATGAATGGCATATTTTCTAATCTTTCTAATCTTCAAGCGCATTGCATCCATCTTGATCTTGTGATCATCGGCGACATCCGCAACATGCAACTCCAATATCATCTTCTCCTCCTCAATTTTTCTTATTTTTCCTTCAACAAATTGTTTTCTTCTTCAACTAAATTTAACCTCTCTCGACAATAGGGTCGGTTGGAATTTCTGGTTCAACAACCTCCTAGATAAATAAAATCTATGTCACGTTGGTGGCATAATTGTCATAAACAATAAATAAACCAATAGTTATGAAAAAGATAATATATACCACATCTGAATCATAGACAGACGAGGGTCGACGAAGGGATACCAAAACCATCACACTATATAAGATGCAATAATAAAAGTAAGAAAATTATACAAGTATCTATATAAACATACAAATAAGAATTTTTTTTCCTTTCGGAAAGAAGATAAGAACAAGAGGCTCACCACGGTGGTCTTGGCGACGAGATCGGTAGGCGGCAAGGCCCAGTGAAGACGGGAGCAGGACGTGACAGACCGCTAAACCTAGACAAATATTGAGGAAAATGGAGCTTATAGAGGAGAAAGCTTAAGTAGTGTGGCTTGGGCATTCCATCGAACACCTCGTGTGCATAGGAGGTGAGCTAGAGCACCACAAAGCTCTCCCCTCGCCCGGCCGTGAAAACAAAGCGATGGGAATGCTTTCTGCTTTCATGGTCCGAGGGTATATAGGCAATTCATTGGTCCCGGTTCGTGGCATGAACCGGGACTAAGCGACCTTTGGTCCAGTTCAAGCCACCTTGGGACCAATGGTGGTGGGCCAGGCGAGGCCCATTGGTCCCGGTTCGTCCCACCAACCGGGACCAAAAGGTCTAGACGAACAGGGACCAATGGCCCAAGTGGCCCGGCCTGCCCCCGGGGCTCACGAACCGGGTCCAATGCCCCCATGGGTCCCGGTTCTGGACTGAACCGGGACTAATGGGCTGGCCTGGCCTGGACCATTGCCCCCTTTTCTACTAGTGAAAGGTTTAAGAAGAGTATTTCTTCAGATATCAAGCTTGGATTCATTAACAAAAACAGAACTTGAATTACAATCCTCCCTGATTGTTGAGGCTAAAGTTCAATACTATGATAGGTTCTTTGTGCAAATAAATATTACATGCATACAAGGTAAGCTTTGCATTATCCAAATGGTCCAAATATGCTAAACAAACTGCTCAATGCAGTACACTTAGAAATATTTTAGTTGACCATTTAATTTGACCACAAAATCACAAGTATGCCATAGAGTTAATATATATTTGAGGAAATAGTTACACACAAGCATGCTTACTAAGAAATGCCTTATCATGTCATGCACTGACATATATCAGCAGCTCTGAAAAACTCACAGCAGCATAAAATAGAATGCAATAGACAAAAACTTACTGTTGAAGTATGAGGAGACCAGTTCATATCTAAAGTTGTCACCTGCATGTAGCCATATATTAGCATCACAACGTTGGTGTGGGTAATCTTCTATAAAAAATGTGGATAACCTAAAAGGTATTCGTATTGTTTCCGGATTGGGCAATGTCAAGAATATACCATGATACAACATTAGCACAAACTTTTGAAAATTGCTAAATCAAGTCAAAGAAAAGCAGCTTATGTAGCAAGTGTTACGCTGACATCCATGGCTAGCATCTACCTCCAGATCAACTCCCGTGAAAGGTTGCCTCAGAGTACTTCAGCTCCCGCGCAGCAATCACATCATATTTCTCATGACGACCAAGTTATAAACTCATACTTCAAATACATAAAAATTGGATTGGCATGCACAAACTCCTTTTAAATTAAGCCTAATGAAATTATTAATTGAAACCTCTATATTAGTGTACAAGACGAGTAGTAAGACATATAGCAATAGCATAACTTCGCATGGAACTCATATGTATTTAATATTATCATGACAGATGAAAGTATACGAACTACTAATAAGAATATTCAAAACTATAAATCATGACACTTCCAGTCTCCACATTATGTGTCCATATTGATTCCTTAGATGCAAAGCATAGGGATGGTTGGCATGGTCATATATTCTACATGGAATATTGAATTTTAGATTCTTTTTGTATGAGTAAACAGTACAGAAAGTAGCTCCCTTTCATAAAAGAAAAATGGATAAAATCCTAACACTTGATAGGCACAAAATCAGCAAAGTCGACATATGTTGTAAAATAATAAAAGAACCTTGGAGTGTATTGCTAAAGTACAGAAAGTAGCTCCCATTCATAGAAGAAAAATCTATAATTTCTTAACACTTGATAGGCACAAATCATCAAAGTCGACATATGCTATACATTAATAAAAATAATATATTCACATGTTTTTTTCTTTAGAAAACTAACATATGTTGTGCGTGCATTAATAAAATAATATCTTCACATGTTATTTTCTGTAGCCATGTGATCAACTGAAGGAACAAAGTTTCTCCGTGAGCATTATTCATGTGAACCCAAGAGTAAGCATAATTAACAATCTCACAGCCATCCATGAGAAATTTGTGGCACATAAAAATATTGGGGGTGGGGTGCTCACCATGGTCCTCCCAGCCACCGGACACCACTTTGTCAATCTTTCTCCCACATGCCGCCTCTCTGAAGGAGAGGCTCCTGCCTCACGAATCCACACCAACCAGCGGCTAGGTGTGCGTGCATGCTCATAATCCACACTGACCATCTCGAGTTTCTGCAATATTTTTACAAAATTATGATACATAAAACTGAAGTTGCATAAGTTGATGAATATATTAGACATTAAAAAATGTTGTAATAAATAGAATAGAGTTTTGAGCCTCTTGTTTGGTTTCATCTATATGCCACATTCAACATGGATAAGTATATGAAACACCAATTAGCTTGGACTAATCAGTATCAAGATCATGTGTGAAATCTGAAATGAATCAAGAGCCATCTGAAAATTTAACAGGTAAGCTTGATTGAAAGATACTTACATGAATCAAGAGACATCTTCCAGAAGGCCGAATAAGTCATCTACATGCCAGCGGGATTCAGAAAGCCACAAAGGAGACAGGGGGCAGGGAGAAAACAGGCACATGAGTACAGTATAGACTAATGCCCACAGGCTAATAAAATCAAAACCTTCTGGTTGACTGGACCGTGTACCTCTGCTGCTTAGAAATTGGATGTATGTACATATAGAAATGGCAATACAACCAGGAACCCAATTACTTGAACTGAAAATCAAATATCTACATTAGAATCCCCATATGCGAAACTGAATCTGCATAGTATATACAAATAGAAATAGTTACTTGACTGGCCTTCTAAATTAGTACTGTGAAGTAGGAGCTCAACCACAGTACGTTGTACCAAAAATCATACATCTGAAGTGAAAGGGGAAGGGAAACGTGGATGCTTACCGGTCACCGGCCAACGAACACAACGGCTAAAAAAATTGATAGAACCGGAGGGATAATCATTAATCGTACTACTTGGTTGTTGTTAAATTCAGAATGGGCGTTAGCGGCATCGTCATGAAGTGGAATGGAATCAGGTGTGTAGGGCAGAGTTTCGGGATATACCTTAGCCTTTACCTTCTCCCTGCGCCCGGCTGTCAAATGCATCGATAGTGGGACATCAAACTGGAAATCTGGAATCAGGACGTGCGAGTTCTTCACTGTGCCGTCGTCGCCGCCTGCCCGTTACACGTCTTCACCAAGGGGCATCCGCCGACGCCGATGCCTCATTGGGGTTGCGAGTGTAGTGCTGCCCCTTAGCATCTTCCTTACGCATCGGCGACATCTCGCTCAAGCCGGGCAGCACACAAATGATTCACTATCGGTCATAAGAGGGGAGGGATCGGGAGGACGAAGTCCGCCGTGCAGGGATGAGTGGAAACGACGGTACGCAAAGAGCTTGAGCAGCCTAGAGGGAAGAGGAGATCGACGGAGGCGGCGGCGGCGTACCTAGGAACAAGAGACCCGCATCGTCGTGCCTCCTTCTCTCGTACTCCTGTAGGTTTTTCTCCGTATCGTGTAGATTCGCTCTGTGCAAGTCTGTAAGGAGGTTGTTGTAGGCCCATTAGGCCCAATTTATACAGAGCACCAAAAAAAACGACCGGAGCAGCGGCCCGGGATGGTTGGCGATAGTTATTAGCGATCAGAACCGGATTAGGATCGATTCACATCTCATCCAATGGCAAAAAATGCTTCAAATTGGCAATCAGACGGCTGGGAGCGCTAATGCCCTGAGAGGGCTGGAAAAGTGCTCAGTTTAATGTATCTAAATGTATCTTTTATTTACTAAATTACTCTGCACATAATCCTGACAACTTAATAGACTATTTCATGATGTTTTGAGCATAGCGCCATACACTGCAATTTGTCGATTTAGATGCTTATCCTTCAGCTCTGTTAGTACTACTCTTTGGTTTACTAAAACAAACTAACATGACTCCTGAGTCTTGAGTCTTGACTGACATCTCAACACGTGATGTAGGGTCATAACCATGTCATTCACTCTCAACCTACGCTACAAAATTATTGGTATATGCAATTGGTGGTAAGAATTATTCACTGTTATTCAAATTAAAAGCAAAATATTTAGAATATGATTAGCTACACACCTAAAATTTGATTCTACAAGCACCTCTTTGCGTTTGAATTTAGGTTTATTTCATATGCTCCTCGAGTCCAAGCATGACAATCAAATTGTCCTAATCAACCTCTCTTCTTTGAATAGGCCTAGGGTTCATATTTTCACCAGTGCAAGTTCTCTCAACAATAATAACATAATTGGATCATATAACAATACCTCAACATGCAACAAAGAGCCACTCCAAAGTCACTAATAGCGGAGAACAAACGAAGAGATTATTGTAGGGTACGAAACCACCTCAAAGTTATCCTTTCTGATCGATCTATTCAAGAGTCCGTAGTAAAATAACACGAAGTTATTCTTTCCGTTCGACCTATCCTAGAGTTCGTACTATAATAACACCTTAAGACACAAATCAACAAAAACCCTAATGTCACCTAGATACTCCAATATCACCTCAAGTATCCATGGGTATGATTATACGATATGCATCACACAATCTCAGATTCATCTATTCAACCAACACAAAGAACTTCAAAGAGTGCCCCAAAGTTTCTACCTAGGAGGTCAAGACAAAGCGTGTGCCAACCCCTATGCATAAGTTCACAAGGTCTTGAACCCATAAGTTGATCACCAAAACATACATCAAGTAGATCACATGAATATCCCATTGTCACCATAGATAAGCACATGCAAGACATACATCAAGTGTTCTCAAATCATTAAAGACTCGATCCGATAAGATAACTTCAAAGGGAAAACTCAATCCATTACAAGAGAGTAGAGGGGGAGAAACATCATAAGATCCAACTATAATAGCAAAGCTCGCGATACATCAAGATCGTGCCATACCAAGAACGCGCGAGAGAGAGTGATCAAACACATAGCTAGCTACTACTACATACCCTCAGCCCCGAGGGTGAACTACTCCCTCCTCGTCATGGAGAGCACCGGGATGATGAAGATGGCCACCGGTGATGGATCCCCCCTCCGGCAGGGTGCCGGAACAGGGTCCCGATTGGTTTTTGGTGGCTATAGAGGCTTGCGGCGGCGGAACTCCCGATCTAGGTTATTTTCTGGAGGTTTCTGTATTTATAGGAATTTTTGGCGTCGGTCTCACGTCAGGGGGCTCTCCAAGTCGTCCACGAGATAGGGGGACACACCCAGGGGGTAGGGCGCGCCCTCCGCCCTCGTGGACGGCTCAGGACTCTTCTAGCCCAACTTTTTTAACTCCGGGGCTTCTTTTGGTCCATAAAAAATCATCAAAAATTGGCACGTCAATTGGACTCCGTTTGGTATTCCTTTTCTGTAAAACTCAAAAAAAGGAAAAGACAGAAACTGGCACTTGGCTCTAGGTTAATAGGTTAGTCCCAAAATCATATAAAATAGCATATAAATGCATATAAAACATCCAAGATGGATAATTTAATAGCATGAATACTTCATAAATTATAGATACGTTGGAGATGTATCGGCATCCCCAAGCTTAATTCTGCTTTCTCCTCGAGTAGGTAATTGATAAAAGAAATAATTTATGAAGTGTGAATGCTAGCAGGTGCACAAGTTTGATCAATGATAATTTCATTCACCTTTTCTAGCACCATTATATGTCATAACAGTATCTCATCCCATAAAACTTCTCATGATCAAGTAACAAGCTATTCACATGTTAAAGAGTAGGTTGGAATGAGAAGGAATACTACTGACTCTTGCATAAAAGTAAAAGATAGGCCCTTCGCAAAGGGAAGCAGGGATTTGCAGAGGTGCCAGAGCTCGAAGTTTTTAAAATAGAGATGAAAATAATTTTGAGAGGTATGCTTTCATTGTCAACATAACGAGACCAAGAGTTCCCAATATGATACATTATAGGCGGTTCCCAAACAGAAAGGTAAAGATTTTACCCCCCCTCCACCAACAATCACACTCCACGGCTTGTCCGAAACAACGGGTGCCGTCCAACTATCAACAATCCTGGGGGAGTTTTGTTTAAATTATTTGCGATTTTGTTTTTGATCTTTTGATCATAGGACCGCATCGATTCCATCGGCCATTTTCTTGTGAATGATGAGCGGAGTCCACTCATCGTGAGAATAACCCACCTAGTATGGAAGATACTGATAGCCCCTAGTCGCTACATGAGCGATTCGGGCATACAAAACAGATTACTATTTGAAGGTTTAGAGTTTAGCACATGCAAATTTACTTGGAACGATAGGTAAATACCACATATAGGTAGATATGGTGGACACTCATGGAAGAAACTTGGTTCAAGGAATTTGGGTGCACAAGCAGTATTCCCGCTTAGTACAGATATTTTGGCTAGCAAATGATTCTATATAGCAAGCACCACATGTTAGAGGATCCATAACAATATAACTTCTATACAAATATACCCAAACATAACTCATTATGTTGTCTTCCTTGTCCAACTTCAACTAATTTGCTCAGGTTTGAAAATAATTAATGGGGCTCACAATTATAGAATATGTCCAAGATAGTATATTTATATGTGAAATATCTCTTCCTTCAATATTCTTTCATGGATTGTTCAAGTGACCAATACAATGTTTGCTAACCTTCAATAAATTTACCACTTCTAATTCTTATATGTGAAGTCATTACTCCCCATGGGATAAGCATATGAAACATATATAATTTCAGATTTATGATATTCAATTCATTCAACCATTTACTCATAGGATATAAGTGAAGCACACGAGTAAATGACAAGCTACTCTAAAAAGATATAAGTGATTAAGAAGTTACTCCCCACTACTCCCTATTCTTTTAACATGCACACAGTCCACGTCAGCGATGTGCCACCTCATTGTTCAGTTTCCAAAAGCACCCAATCATTCTCATTCCCTACGGTCACGGCTATGAAAAAAACCCTGCTTTTTCCCTCACCCGCATCCGCTCATCCCACGTCCCGCATGCTCTCCCGCAGATCGGATCCCACCCACCTCCAGCCCAGAGCCGGGCCGGCCCACCCCCGGGGCGTTTGCACGCCCTTCCTCTAATTAACTACTACGACATTAGGGTTGCCCCTTCCGCTTCCCCTTCCACTCCCTTTCC
Source organism: Aegilops bicornis (assembly GCA_021605145.1). Classification (NCBI taxonomy): domain Eukaryota; kingdom Viridiplantae; phylum Streptophyta; class Magnoliopsida; order Poales; family Poaceae; genus Aegilops; species Aegilops bicornis. The sequence continues at coordinate 546,139,558 of CM038672.1, forward strand.
CAACAAATTCTGCTTCCGCTGCTCCATCCTCTTGGTTCGCCTATCTCGTGCTTTCGTAATCCACGCCAAATCATTGCCGCCCTCAACGACCCTAGTGGCACAAGCGAGCGAGGAGGCGGACTAATGTTGTTGCTGATGTGATCTTCCTGTTATTCAACGCGGTGTGCCTCTCCTAGGCGGGGCGTCAACGCCGGTTGCCAAATAGCTACGGCCCTTGGAAGGAGAGGAAGGGTCTCTGCCAACACTAGATGTCGTCCGCCTCTTGGGAAATCCGTGGAGGAAGAATGTTGTCCGCCGCCGCCGACCATGCCCTCCGAGATGCACTGTTGGAGATCAGGAAGGACGCCTTCAGTTCAGGCTATTTCTTCCTCACCTTCTTTCTTTGATTCATATCTTTGTTTTTTTCAGTGTGTGACTGCATGTGTTCCTTCTCGGTTCTTGCAGTTGCATTCAGTGTTCAGAAGGTGGGTTCTGCGAGGTACAAGTAGTAGCGCCGAATATGAAGAGGTATATATCTTTTATTTACTGAATTATTCTGCACATAATTCTACCTCTGTTTTCTCAGTATGTATTGCAGTGTTCCTTCATGATTGCATTCGAACCATGGGTTCTGCGAGGTACAAGTAGCATCGTCGAATATGAAGAGGTATGTATCTTTTATTTACTAAATTACTCTGCACATAATCCTGACAACTTAATAGACTACTTCACGATGTTTTGAGCATAGCGCCATACACTGCAATTTGTCGATTTAGATTTTTATCCTTCAGCTCTGTCAGTACTACTCTTTGGTTTACTAAAACAAACTAACATGACTCCTGAGTCTGTCTTGACTGACATCTCAACACGTGATGCAGGGTCATAACCATGTCATTCACTCTCAACCTGCGCTACAAAATTATTGGTATATGCAATTGGTGGTAAGAATTATTCACTGTTATTCAAATTAAAAGCAAAATATTCAGAATATGATTAGCTACACACCTAAAATTTGATTCTACAAGCACCTCTTTGCGTTTGAATTTAGGTTTATTTCATATGCTCCTCAAGTCCAAGCATGACAATCAAATTGTCCTAATCAACCTCTGTTCTTTGAATAAAAAATAAACCTAGTTCTTATGCTTATAAATAATAAGTAGGTAGAAGTGCTTGCTGTTTAGAAGAAGAAAATCATCAGTTTGTGCACTATCGATACATTATTTGTGTTTATTTCTCTGCACTATACATATGCTGCCAAATTACTTATCTGCAGGATACACATCGGCTTCTTTAATATTTTTTCTTTTTTTGCGAATTAGTCTCCTCTTTTTTTGCCAGGTTCCGCTCCTGCTGCAAAGAAGCTAGACGTCCGGCCTAGCAAGAGTAGTTCCTCGATGATGCGTAAGACTCTTGCTGCTCGCATTGGCACACAAGCTCCCATATCTGAATTTTATTTTTGCTAGAGTTATCAGATGCACATTCCATTAGTCTCCATAATATTTAGAGAGCACAAGCTTATTTTTGCACTGATTTATCATATGCACATTCTGTTAGTATGCGTACTTATTTAGAGAGCATGGGAATATGATTTTGATGGCTTCTATTTGTTACATATTATAGTCGACAATTGTGATACCATATATGTCCTGGATGGCAAACTTATTTTCAGATTTTCTCAGAGCCCACTGCTCCAAGTCTTTAGCGATTTTCCTTTGATGGCAAGGATCTAAGATGATTCGGTGGTTCTTGCTGCATAGTATTGTTGCTGGTCCCATTAATAGACAAGTATCAGACGAGACACAATTCCCCGAGGGTAGCTCAAATGGGGCTGCTGGCACCCTATAAATGCATAAAACAGTCATGTGTGCCTTCGTTGTTCAATCATTTGGCTACATACATGTACATTTTGTTTCATCCTTTGTTTAGCTTTATAATTCAAGCGACTAAATTTATCATTTTTTTACCGTATAATCATGGATGAGTTGATTGGCTATGTTCACTTTGTTTCTCCTACATATATAGGAGCATAAGTGGTTTTAAGCATGCTACCGGTTGCCTGGCACATCCTGGGGGTCTGAGGGACATATGTGATATTATGCTTTCATGTAACCTCTATTTAGGCTGCTACTCAATTGATTCTTATAAAATGTTCCGCAGCAACGCGCGGGGTATCATCTAGTGAATGAAGATGACTGCGTTTGGGCGAAGTTGATAAGTACCACACATGTGGGCGTTATCGTTTGGGTAGTTTTTTCAATATTAGCTAGCATGAAAACTGCAATTTATAGAGTCATGTGTACTAAGGGCCAAAGTGTGATCTCTTCCATTATCTAAAAAATCTCTATTTAATTCTTATCGATCTTGTGTCCTTACAATCAACGGTTCTCATAGATGCAGGATGACACATCATTTTGGTACTTGGAGAGTTGGAGTATCAATTCGAATCAATGGGAGGACATGCGTTGATTGGCCGATACAGTCGTTGTTACAAGCTTCAACATGTGCACTATTCTTTTGTATGTTGCTGGTGTTCTAGTATCATGGTATGGGTTAAGCCTTTCGTATATAACTTGGCATATTTTGTAAGAGAAACCTGGAACTTATGTTCTACTAGTAGAACGCCCGTGCGTTGCTACGGGCTACAATGCATAGAAATAAATCAAATGAAGTTAGATAAGAAAACTTCTGCTATTTTCACGTGAATAACATGAGGCAAAGTAATCAGTAAGCAGTTTAGTTCCTGAGAGTGGACCCAATATTTCAGTCTCATATGCTCACCGGATTGGCAAAACTTTACAATCGCATTAGAAAAGTACCATGGTAGTTTATTTACCTAACAGGAAAAAGGTCAAGAAAATGCAGGGTCTAACTGAACCATTAGCTCCCAATGGCTTGTTATCTGCAACCTTTACAAAATCGAAAAAAGTATATTTTGAAATATGATGCCCAAGAACAATGATGGATCAGATGGTTGTATCTGATTCCAAACAGACTGAGGCCCTGTCCAAACAAATAATAATAAATTTCTGACTCATTAATTTTATGCACCAAGTATAATGCAAATAGGAATACGTAGCACTAAAATTGATGAATAGTGAACCTAAACTGGAGGTCGGATGAGCCGGATCGGAGTTTGGTTGGAGCTAGAGTACCACCATCGACCTACACCATAACTATATTATGTCATCCAACGATCTATCACACTGGTTGAATCCATCCTGATTGATGTTCTTGTTGTGGATCTATGTCATCTTGCCTAAAGAGCTGCATCCCGACCAAATTTTTTGCCGTTGAATTCGTGCCTTCCTACCTAGAGGGCCGCATCCTAATCAAAGTTTTTGCCACTGAATCCATGCCTTCCTACGTTGAAGATCGCATCTTGATCTAAAGTTCTAGCTTAATGAACTCTTAAAATCACATTTTTCCTTGCAAGAAAATTAACCTAATAACCCTACATCTAAACGCAGAGAGAGTGTCCACCGATTTGCAAAATATATGTAAACATTGCATATTCTAATTAGGTATTTACTTAATGAATACTTTTACATTGAAAATCTATTTCAGTAAAAAGAATCTGAAACCTATATTTTCTCAGTTCAATACTTAAATCATCTTAGCATTTCATCCCCTTCCTAAAAGCATGAATGGGCAGTATTCAAATTAGAATCTGAAGTAGGCCTCCAAAAGGAGAAAGGACACAAAAACTGGAACCATCACTGGTAGATGCAATTGGAATGAATAAACAACCCATTGTATCTTAGAAATAGAGCAATGACCCTAGTTCATGTCTGCAAACCATGCCATCCCTTAATTTCCATTAGAAATATAAAAAGAGTCAGATATTGAAAATAGTATATGTATACTCCAGACTTAAAAAAAATCCAAAATATATGGCAAATAATTTTACGTAGCAAGCTCAGCACTTGAGTGCCCTCACCATGTTACAGGAGACCTAACTTTCATTTTTTGCTTCTGATAGGCTTAATTTCAAAGCACGATCAGCTGTTTGGAACTGTTACAAAGTAGTACTTGCAATCTTCATCTGTGAGCCACAGACTAATGCTCATTAAAAATTCATGGTTCCTCCTCTCACTTCTACATTTCGCAAACTGAATAATATCATATGACATCTCCATGTTACTTGTAGTAAGCAAAACAACATAAATTGCTAAAAATAAAAGATATCTAGAAAATAAATATATATGCAGTGCAGAAGCAGAGGAACCAAGATTGCTCACATGTGGATCTTTGTTGTTGGCTTTCATGAGGTCGCCTGCATTTCTTCTTCCTCCTACTTCCTTGCTGCAATTGTCCTAAATAAAGGGATAGGTACATCAAGCATAAGAAGGGCATCAAGCTGCTCCGGTGCATCAATTCTAGACTTCCTTGCTGCAATTGTCCTAAAGAAATGGAATGCTGAAATTATTTATTCAGTTGGTTGATTGGTTCCCTCACAAAGAAGGAAGGTAGCTTGAAGTTGTACTGATGTAGCATCTCACCCTCCAAATCTGAAGATTGTGAAAATATATAAGGATAACCGTCCGTTGTTGTGGGACTCAAAAAATTGTCACAACGGTATACTATACGCTAAAGAAATATTGTACTCGTGCGGCATAATAATAACAACTTTTCAAGGTTCTTGTTCTTGATTCAATTATTCCAGAGGCCAAGATGAATAACTTGGTCATACTTATATAAATAACAACATCAGCCCAAATGTTTACTTATAGTCACTAATTCAAAAATATTGGAGGGTCTTGTAGTGACAAATTTCAGATTTTCTGAGTGGAAAATGTAATAGATTGTAAAACTCCTTTTGGATGCTGATGCAGAGCATTTCTATACTTGTTTAGGCAATGACAAATATACACTTAGGATATGGTAGTCTAACTAATAATGAAATACACAAACCAACATATGATCAGGAATGTCATGCTGAACTCGCCTACAAGTATTGTGTGTGTGTGTGTGTGATCAAGTTACCAAGGTCTAGCATCAGTCAAATAACCAAAATCAAGAAACAAGATGGCACCTAAAAACATTCATTACTACCTTGAGGGTGTTCATCAGGTTGCTGCATGTAGCAACATCAACAACACATCTGTTTAGACCCTAGATGTTCTGGTGCTCAAATGGCGCAGTTTCTCCAGGTTATATGGATGCCTAAACTAAGATAAAAATGCTATCAGGTTCATAGTGTGTCTAATTTGTGAAACTAAACCTCAACAAATGAGGGCAAATACAAAGGCGCCGAGTTTCAAGCAGTTTGTTGTTTCTGTTATCGGTTTAGGTGCAGGTCACACAACAGCATGCAGTTAGATGTCTATCATAGAATTATTTTGCAGGCAACTGAATACTTAGAATAAAATAGTACTGACCAGGAGGGTAATCAATTCATACAAGTATTGTTCTCCCACGACCATAATGCATCTATGCCTGAACAATTACCAGTACAGATGAGAAAGCATAGAATTATGGTAGCATTATGAGAACATCAATTAGTTGTGGCCCTTCCTGCATTTCATATCAAATATGCAAGTGTCAGTAGATTAAACAAATACAACTTACCTACAAAGACTCGATGGTGAAAGTCGAAAATACTCTATGCACTGACAGATAATTCTTCTACTGTACACTTGGACATAATCAAATTATTATTCAGAATATTACATAACAGAATAATATGTCCCAATGTAACAATAGAGTGGCACTGAGATGTGAGATGGTGACATCTGATCAATTTGCCTCCTTCCAAATAGAAGTTCAAGAAAATTAAACTAATGGACCAAGTGATCATGAAAGACACATGTATACAAAAATCAAATTATTTTTTCACCATATATTATTGGAAAAAATATTGAACATCCATGCCTTCTTGACCCCCTTCTAGTTTGGTGCATAAATCAGAGGTACAAAGAGATACTAAACATTACATAACAAGATCTCTGATTTCTTTAAAAAAATTATGCATAAAGAAACTGTGACCATGTCTCAAAAAAATAGTACAAGAACATTAAACCTTGACAGAAGGAGATGGAACACTAAAAAGTGATGAGCTACCGGAGGCTAAAGGACATTGGTTAGGAGTCAGGACACGGCGAGGCGCAACAGTGATCACTCGATCTTGGGTACTACAGGGACTTCAGGCCTAAAAGACATTGGTCAGGAGTCAAGACCATCGGCGTGAATCTCATCGGTGTGCAGGGAAGCATCTAGAGATGAAGGTCATTCGTGCCGCCGCCTGGTGAATTGCTACAGTTGGAGGAGGGGGGCTCGCCGCCGTCTCCTCCGGGCTGCTATGCCGCCATTGTCACCTTATGATCAGACATAGTGGATCGAGATACATCTAGAAGAAATAAAATGAATGTCATAATTAGTAAAGAATTTTCAGCGACAAAAGGATAAACAACAATTGGAATGTTAAAACAAAACCTGCACCTACACAAGTACTGTATATTTTCTATTAGCACAAGTACAGATCATGTCCCACTCTTCACTTTATTTACAAAAAAGTTCAGAATTGCAATCTTGGCGAGCCCTGTATGGAAGCATCCCGTGATCTCGGCCGGATTCCATCCGCGTGGCACGCTGCTGATTCTGCCATGAGTGGGTGCTGAGAGGAAGGATCCTGAACCTCCATTATCAATAGCCCGGAGCTGCATCGTGTTGACGCCTGATTTTGGCAAGATACAGAGTGAAAGGGTTTTCAGCATGAAAAGTTTCACATCACCGAATGGAACAACTTTAATGTTTGGACCATAATTATTCGGCATCATGTCAAAGACCAAAACTACATTCAAATTGTCATGTTTAGGTGTTCTGAGTGCTTTTTGGTCAATTAAGCCTCCAGGACAACCTCGGATGAAGGAACGCTATACATGAATTGTCTTCGTCTCGTCAAATCGGTCGATTTTTATATAAAAATCATCTCAATCCGAGTTCGTATGCAAAAGTTAGAGCTATCTGAATTCAGCCTGTCAAGAGGCGAAATATGACGCGGGAGACCAGACATGTTTTGGCAAGTGTCTGACGTAATGCGTGAGTGTTTTGCCCCAGAAGATGGCCTCGAATCGGAGAACGTTCAACACGAAAGTTTTTCGTCTCGTCAAAACGGTCAACTTTGCTTTTGGGCACATTTTCATCTGAGGTCGTTTACTGCCTCAAAGACCTTGCCGAGTAAAGCTTGCCGCCATGAACAGTAACCTTGCCGGGGAAAGCTTGCCGCCATGAACAGTACCTTGCCGGGGAAAGTTTGCCGCCATGAACAGTAACCTTGCCGGGAAAGCTTGCCGCCGTGAACAGTAGAAACTGTCGAGGCCAATCCGACCAGATGCTGAAGATGGGCTCAAAAACTTATCTAGATGGTTTCGGATGAAAAAGTGTTCAACACGGGAGTTGTTCGTAACATCGAAACGGTCAACTTTGCTTTTGGAGTCATCATCATCCGACGTAGTATATGACCTGCAGATACGCTGCAAGAGTCGGACGGTCCGGTCAGCTACATGAACGAGTCCGACTCGAAATTAGAGATGACCCCGTAGAGTATTCAAGATGGCCTTATTTGGAAAAGTGATCAACATACGGGTTGTTGGCCTCGTCAAAGCACACAAAATTGATATTTGAACCGTCTCCATCGGAAGTCATATGCAGATTCCACGGCCCACGTAAGGAGCTAGACAGAAGATTGGACCAGATTCGGGCTGAATCCGAGTGGGACCAGAACTAGGACTCTAGGACGTGAATTGATGTAATTTTCTTGTAAGGAAAGCCTAGATAAATCCTTTGCTTGTACGGGAAGTACAGCCCCCTCTTATATATGATGAGGGTGACGGCCGATTAAACAACGCACAATCGAACAAATCAATATACTACTTTTTCCTGTCTACGTTTTATCCCTCCACCGTTTTTCTCTCTCGTTCTTCGCTGTTCTTCGTGTTTGAGAGCTGTGAATCCCGAGGCTCTAGGGGCGAGCGAATCGACCTAGGGCAGCCCATAGCCGCCGCAATCCCTGACGGGGTCCCTCCCGGGTGCGCGGGGTTTCGGGTCTGCAAAAGCACCTGCCGACTGTCTTGCGTATCGCGCTGTCGGTCGGGTCTCCTTCGACGTGAGCTGCGGTGCATCACCCCCGGCGTCGAGGGTACACGTGGCGATGTTCGTGTGTCAACACATTTTTGGCGACTCATTTGGGGAACGTAAGATCAATCATCATCATCCACCATGTCCGATCTTCCCAAGCCATCCGAGGTAGACGCCCGATAACATCATTAAGCCCAGTCTTGATGAGATATCGGCCGATCATCGCCAAGTCTATGAGGAGTACAAGAAGGCGGCGAGGAGAAGGACTTGCAGGAGTTCCTTGCAAAGTTCAAGAAGGATCGCCAAGGCAACATCACTCCGATTGGAGAAATCAAGTTTCCTCCTCTTCAAGCCGAAGCGTGTTAAACCCTCCGTAAGTACTACCTTTTCTCTGAAAGCGGTGGGCTGAGATTGAAAGTCGTATTGCTGATGGTAACAATCTAGTCTATCAAACTTTCATAGAAAATACTAATGCTCGTAAGAATACATCTCAATCGACTAGTGGTAATGATGGTGTAGCTGCTAGTGTGCAAAACCCTAATCAGGCTTTACCTATTGCATCGGCGCCTCCCGCGTGCGATGGCTTATTATATCCTACCCAAACAAATCAGATTGTGGCTGCACCCATTAATCCTATTATGAGCATGCCAGGTTCGGTGGCAACGCCAACCCAACCTTACCTACAGCTACAACCACTCGACCACTAGCAAATTATGGGTGGAACATACGCCACAATTCCTACCTACGACTAGTGATCATACTCCTCCTATGCCATCGCCACAAGCTTCATCGTCCACTATGGATGATGGTCTAGCTAATCTTAGAGAGGAGATGGCTAAGATGCTTTGAGAAAATTTTGGGGTTGAGTTACCTCGAATCGGATTTACCAAAAGCCGCACTCAGTACTTTGACGCCATCCGGTGCCCTCGGGATATAAAATTCCAGATTTTGTTAAGTTCAATGGAGAGGGCACTAAAACCACATGGAGCATGTTAGTCAATACTTGGCACAATTAGGTGAAGCAGGTTCACTAAATGAGTTGAAAGTGCGTTTATTTCCTTTGTCATTAACTGGTACCGCATTTTCATGGTTTTCTTCTTTACCACATGGTTCCATTCGAGTATGGTCGCAGCTCGAGCAGAAATTTCATGATCACTTTTTCAGCGGCGACAATGAACTCAAGTTGTCACATCTAACATCGGTTAAACAGAAACATGATGAATCGGTCTCCGATTACGTCAAGAGATTCAGAGAAACGAAAAACCGATGTTTTAGTTTGGTGATAACCGAGAGAGACTTGGCGGACCTAGTCTTTGAGTGGTTTGAGAACTCCCATTAGAGAAAACTAGAAGGCTATGAGTTTTTAAATATCAACCAAGTCTTACAAAGGGCCTTGGCTCAGAAAGCCAAGCAAAGATCTCAAAGAAGTGCATAGGTACAAAGCCGATCGACCAAAGATGAATATGGTGGAATACGACAGTGATCATTCGGACGATGAGGGTGATGTTTTTGCTACTGAATTTGTTTGGCCATCTAAGGCCAAACCCTTTACTTGCAATGATCTGAAACCGATTCATAAGAATCGTGATGAAGAGATGAAGTTTACTTTTAACATTGCTAAGTGTGATAGAATATTTGATGCTTTGCTGCAGGCTAAGATTATTAGAATATCTCATACTTTACCGCCGTTTGAAGAGCTGAAACGGCGTGCTTATTGTAAGTATCATAACTCTTTTTCTCATGCTATTAACGATTGCAATTTTTTTCGACGACAGATACAATCGGCCATTAATGATGGACGATTGAACTTTTCTGAGATGCAAGTTGATAAACAGCCCTATCCAATGAACACCATGGATTTAGAAGGGAAGAAGCTGCTCATTCGGCCGGAGGTAGCGAATCTGCTAATAAAGCTAATGTCATTATTGGTGAGCCCAGGGAAAGACAAGGAGGGTGACAAGGTCTTGGGGAGACATGTTGTGCTTGATAAGCAACCCGATGGCAAGGAAGTGATCAAGATCACCATCAAGAATCCTACACTCGGGGGCAAACACGGTGCAGCGGGACACTCGAGTTAAGTTTGTCAAGCCCAAGAGTCCGAAGTTGGCAAATGGAAGAGGAATGAAGCTAAAGTGCAGCATAAGCGGATCAAGCCAACTTTTGATATGTTCTTTGTTCAAATATGCTAATCGATCGGCTGGTCCCAGCTCTAACCGCCATCACACTTGAAGCGACCAAGGTCACCATCGAATGATATGTTCAATCGATATGTGAAACCAAGTGGACCAAGGCGCGCAGTTTTGGAAGAGCAGAGGCAATCTGTGGAATCGACTTGATTACTCATATAATGGCCGACTGAACATCGGTGACTATCAGTCGGCTGGTCAAAATATGCGACCGAGTGGAAAATATCCTAGTGTAAGAATGCACCCTGGTGGAAGCTATCCAAGTGAAAAAATGTGGCCAAGTAGATTCCATCCGAGTAAAAAGGTGCGCCCGAGTGGAAATTTCATGCATCTGGAAAGTCGAAAAGAATGGCGTGTTAAGTCATCAAGTGTTGCAGCAGTTGAGTCAGGGAAAGGCAAGGAAAAAATGGATGTTGACTCATTTATCTTGGGCAATCGAAACATTCCCCATACAAGAGCCGACTGCATAACCACTTTCGGTGAGCCGATACTTGCTATCGCGCCAAAGCACTCGGTTAATGACCATGAAGCAAGCACCAGCCAAGTAAAGGTGAGAGATGCTAAATACACTCGACCAAAGTGGTGTCCTCCAGGGCTAACAAAGACACAGAAGAGGAAACTACAGAGGTTAAGGAGTCAAGAGATGGCGGAAGCGGAGGCCGAGAAGCAAAGGGATAAGTTGTTCAATGACACCCGACCCATGGTTCCACAAAACAAGTGTGGAGGCCTAAACAAATACAAGATACATCAGCTTCTACATCTATCATAGAGGTGCCTACACCACCCAAGGAGGACGATGCGACAGCTATTACATCGCTCTGCAACACTTCTTACGCCGCCTTCACTCGACGATTTCGAATCGGTCGATCCACTTGAAGAAGAGGCGATATGTTAGACTATGAGTCTACACCGGTCCATGAAGGTATGGATATCAATATGGTATATTACTTACCTGCTGAGTTTCGTCTGTGAGACGAGGAAGGGAAGTGGCTCAACCGGATTTTGGCCCTAAAACGCAATATTCGAGAAGCCAAAAGAACCAAAGAACACATTTGAAACCGTTGTATCTCGAGAGGTCATATCAATGGATCGCCACTCGGTCGAATGCTTGTTGATGGTGGTCTTTGTGGTAAATCTTATGCCCTATTCGGTCTTGAGGAAATTGGGTTTGCACGATGAAGAATTGATCAAGACCAATATGGTGCTCAACGGGTTTGAAGGCAAAGAGAGAACTGAAGCCAAAGGTGTGATGTATGTGGAGCTTACGATGGAAGCAAAACTTTGGCTCTGCATTCTTTGTCATTGAGGTGCAAGGTAACTTCTAGCGTTATACTAGGCCGTGATTGGGTTCATGCAAACGGTGCGTGCCATCCACTATGCACCGATGTTTGATTCATGGGTTGATGATGAAGTGGAAGTCATTCATGCGTATAACTTCGGCCTGTGTTGCTTTGGCCGATGCATCGGTGGATTGGCAACATCCCAATGCTACTTGCTTGACGGGACGTGACTTATCAGAGTTTGATTTTCTCAGCGCGACCAAGAATGGTTTTGTGCCCGTCTCTATAAAGCCGACTGAATGCAATCGGCTCCAAGGTATGATTTGTTTAAATGGATTCTAGTTCCGAGTGGTTACAAAAACGTCTTGTAAAATATCGGTCCGGCGAGAACGATATGTATGAGTCTATAGAGGAGTTGGATGACATGGATAAACTTGGAAAAGGTTTTACATCAGCCGATCCATTAGAAGAGGTAGATATCGGAGACGGATCGGTCGATCGACCGACATTTATAAACAAAAATTTGAAAGCCGATTGTAAAGCTAAATTAATCGAGCTATTGAAAGAATATGTTTGTTGCTTTGCATGGGAATATCATGAGATGCCAGGGTTGAGCCGAGAGCTAGTGGAGCATCGGTTTGCCTATAAAGGCCGGTTTTAGACCTTATAAGCGATCGACCGAGAAAGTTTAATCCGAAAACATATGACCGGATCAAGGAAGAGATCGGTCATTTGCTTGAAGCTAATTTCATTCGACCTTGCGGGTATGCCGAGTGGATTTCTAACATTGTCCCAAAGTGGAGAAGAAGGGATCCGGCAAGTTGAGGGTGTGCACTGACTTGAGAGATTTGAATAAGGCTACACCCAAAGATGAGTATCCCATGCCAATAGCCGATATGCTTATTAATGATTACGGACATAAGGTTATTAGCTTTCTAGATGGTAATGCTTGGATACAATCAAATTTTTATGGCTGAAGAGGACATGTACAAAACAGCTTTCCGATGTCCTGGTTTCCTTGGTTTATTTGAGTGGGCCGGTGATGACATTCGGATTAAAAATGCTGGAGCCACGTATCAAAGAGCTATGAATTTGATTTTTCATGATTTACTCGGTATCATACTTGAAGTTTATATTGATGATATTGTTGTCAAATCGGATGCTTTTGAATCTCACTTGGCCGATTTGCGTTTAGCTTTTGAGAGAACGAAAAGGTATGGACTAAAGATGAATCCTTTGAAATGTGCATTCGGCGTGTCAGCTGGCAAATTTTTGGGTTTCATTATTCATGAAGATGGCATCGAGATTGATCCCAAAAGATAGAGGCCATACAGAAAGTGGAGGCTCCAACATGCAAGAGAGATATGCAAAAGTTCCTTGGCAAGGTCAATTATTTGAGAAGGTTCATAGTCAATCTGTCAGGGAAAGTTGATACATTTACTCCTATCCTTCGGTTAAAGAATGATGCTAATTTCACTTGGGGGGTAAAACAGCAAGAAGCCTTTGATATGATCAAGAATTATTTGTGCACTCCTCCGGTAATGAAAGCACCCAAGCATAGAGAGCCTTTTAAGCTTTATATCGCAATGAGAGAGGAAGGTGTTATTGGTGCTGTTTTGACTCAAGATACCGAAGGAAAAAGAGCATGCCATTACGTATTTGAGCGGGCAGCTTATTGGACGCCTTGAGACAAGGTATACATCTATTGAAAAACTATGTCTATGCTTATATTATGCTTGTTCAAAATTGAGACATTACCTAGTTCCGAGTGCTTGTTTAGTAGCTTGTCAAACCGATGTCATTAAGTACATGTTGCATATGCCAATTCTTAGTGGTAGAATTGGCAAGTGGGCTTATGCTTTGATTGAATATGATTTGGCTTATGAATCTATAAAATCCATGAAAGGCCAAATTGTTGCTAATTTCATTGTTGAACATCGGATTAATGACAAGCATGATGTTGATATAAACCTTGTTTCATTAGTGCCATGGAGATTGTACTTTGATGGTTCAGTTTGTAGCAATGGCCAAGGTGTTGGTATTGTTTATGTATCTCCTCATGGTGCTGTTTTTGAAGCCTCATGCCGCTTAGAATATTTTTGCACAAACAATCAAGCCGAATATGAAGCATTGTTATTCGGTTTAGAGATGCTACTTGCTATAGGTGTTACACATATTGAGGCTTACGGTGATTCGTTACTAGTGGTGCAGCAAATATCCAGAGTCTTTCAGTGTTTGGACGAATCACTTAATGTTTATCTTGATAAATGTCTAGATATAATTTCTACTTTGGATTGTTTTAGCATTGCACATATATCTAGACATGATAACTGGAAAGCAAATGAGTTGGCACAAAGAAGCGTCCCGGATATCATGTTGATCGTGGCATGTTTCATATCTCTCAAAGACCGATGTCTTGTCTTGCCAATATGGGAGAGGCCGAACTGAACCCACTGATTGACCATTAACAAAAAATCTAGTGCAGGTGATAATTCCGATCGAGAAAGCCCATTGTTGATTACTTGTGCAATCCGAGTGAAAGGGTGGATGGGGCTGTTCGGCGATGGCTTTTAAGTATACAATGAGAGATGATGGTCTTTATCGCGAACAGTCGATGATGTTCTTCTAAAGTGTTTGGATGAGGACCGGGCAAGAGTTGCTATGGGGAAGTACATGAAGGTATTTGTGGCACTCACGATTCGGCTCCCAAGATGAAATAGTTATTATGACGTCTTTGGGTTTTATTGGCCGACTATGATTAATGATTGCTTAGATATTATAAAGGATGTGAAGCTTGTCAAAAGTTTGGTGATATTCAATTGGCTCCTGCTGCTATGTTACATCCTATTATCAAACCGTGGCCTTTCAGGAGGTTGGGGTTTAGATTTCATTGGACAAATCCACCGTCTTCTTCAAAAGGGCATCCGGTTCGTATTGGTGGCAACCGATTATTTCACTAAATGGTGCGAATCGGTACCTCTCAAGAACATGACACATACGGAGGTAATTCAGTTCATCACCGAGCACATTATTCATAGATTCGGTATTCCTCAAACGTTAACTACGGATCAAGGTTCATCTTTCATGTCACACCAAGTCGAGAGAGTTTGCGAATCTTATAACATAAAGTTGCTCAATTCCTCTCCGTATTATGCCCAAGCTAATGGACAAGCTGAGTCTAGCAATAAAATTTTAATCAAGCTCATCAAGAAGAGGATTGAGGATAATCCGAGGAGATGGCATGAGTTGTTGTCCAAGCTTTGTGGGCACATAGAATTTCAAGGCATGGTGCTACCAAGGTGACTCCATATGAGCTTGTATATGGCCAAGAGGCTGTTTTACGGTGGAAGTAAATTTGAATGCTTTGAGAATAGCCGAACAAAATGATTTATCGTGATGAGACTTTTATAACTTGATGATGGACAATATTGATGAAGTTGCCGATAAACGTTTGGTTGCTTTGAAGTGTATAGAGAGAGACAAGTTGAGGGTTGCAAGAGCTTACAATAAGAAAGTTAAGTTGAAGAATTTTCAAGTTGGTGATCTCGTTTGGAAGGTGATTCTGCCGATTGGTTCAAGAGATAGGAAATTCGGGTAGTGGTCTCCGAGTTGGGAAGGTCCTTTTAGAATTACAAGGGTTGTTCCCGGAAATTCATATTTGGTGGAATCAATACAAGGGGCATTGTTACCCGAGCTCTCAACGGAAAATATTTGAAGAAATACCACCCGAGTGTGTGGCAGGAAGCCTGAGTAGGCAATGGCCGATATACGACTATCGCCCTTAGCACAAACATGGCCGATACATAATTATCGCATACGAGGAAAATAAATGGCCGATGGGGGTTTGACATCGCCCTTAGAACGAACACTATGCATATTATTTTTCTACGTGCAAGCTTTGCCGAAAACAGGGGGGCATGTGTTGGCCTTTGATTTTGGCAAGATACAGAGTGAAAGGGTTTTCAGCATGAAAAGTTTCACATCACCAATGGAACAACTTTAATGTTTGGACCATAATTATTCGGCATCATGTCAAAGACCAAAACTACATTCAGATTGTCATGTTTAGGTGTTCTGAGTGCTTTTTGGTCAATTAAGCCTCCAGGACAACCTCGGATGAAGGAACGCTATACATGAATTGTCTTCGTCTCGTCAAATCGGTCGATTTTTATATAAAAATCATCTCAATCCGAATTCGTATGCAAAAGTTAGAGCTATCTGAATTCAGCCCTGTCAAGAGGCGAAATATGACGCGGGAGACCAGACATGTTTTGGCAAGTGTCTGACGTAATGCGTGAGTGTTTTGCCCCAGAAGATGGCCTTGAATCGGAGAACGTTCAACACGAAAGTTTTTCGTCTCGTCAAAACGGTCAACTTTGCTTTTGGGCACATTTTCATCCGAGGTCGTTTACTGCCTCAAAGACCTTGCCGGGTAAAGCTTGCCGCCATGAACAGTAACCTTGCCGGAAAGCTTGCCGCCATGAACAGTAACCTTGCCGGGGAAGTTTGCCGCCATGAACAGTAACCTTGCCGGAAAGCTTGCCGCCGTGAACAGTAGAAACTGTCGAGGCCAATCCGACCAGATGCTGAAGATGGGCTCAAAAACTTATCTAGATGGTTTCGGATGAAAAAGCGTTCAACACGGGAGTTGTTCGTAACATCGAAACGGTCAACTTTGCTTTTGGAGTCATCATCATCCGACGTAGTATATGACCTGCAGAGACGCTGCAAGAGTCGGACGGTCCGGTCAGCTACATGAACGAGTCCGACTTCGAAATTAGAGATGACCCGTAGAGTATTCAAGATGGCCTTATTTGGAAAAGTGATCAACATACGGGTTGTTGGCCTCGTCAAAGCACACAAAATTGATATTTGAACCGTCTCCATCGGAAGTCATATGCAGATTCCACGGCCCACGTAAGGAGCTAGACAAAAGATTGGACCAGATTCGGGCTGAATCCGAGTGGGACCAGAACTAGGACTCTAGGACGTGAATTGATGTAATTTTCTTGTAAGGAAAGCCTAGATAAATCCTTTGCTTGTACGGGAAGTCCAGCCGCCTCTTATATATGATGGGGGTGACGGCCGATTAAACAACACACAATTGAACAAATCAATATACTACTTTTTCCTGTCTACGTTTTATCCCTCCACCGTTTTTCTCTCTCGTTCTTCGCTGTTCTTTGTGTTTGAGAGCTGCGAATCCCGAGGCTCTAGGGGCGAGCGAATCGACCTAGGGCAGCCCATAGCCGCCGCAATCCCTGACAGGGTCCCTTCCGGGTGCGCGGGGTTTCGGGTCTGCAAAAGCACCTGCCGACTGTCTTGCGTATCGCGCTGTCGGTCGGGTCTCCTTCGACGTGAGCTGCGGTGCATCACCCCCGGCGTCGAGGGTACACGTGACGTGTTCGTGTGTCAACACATCGGCCTTCGGATCAGATCGTGGTAGCCTGGTAGGGATCGAGAAGTTAGGGGTCGAGGAATTTGGAGGAGGTGAGAGGGTACGGTGGGGATCAAGAGAACTCACCCATATGGAGATGGCAGACCAGGTGGCGTCATGTTGGTGCTTCGGGGGCTGCCACGGGATGTCCTCACTGCAATCGACAACGCCGCCGCCATCGCCTGTCGCCACCATTTCAACGCCACGAGCAAGGGGCTGAGGGACGAAGGGAAGGGAAGGAAGTGAATTAGTGACGTACCCGATGTTTGGTATGCATATAGTCAGGCTAATTAGTGAATACCCAAAACAACGATTAAAAGAAAGAAAGAAAACAGAGTTCGATGGGAAAGGAATCGGTGAGCTATTGAACATACATCAGAACTGACCTGCAAGTTTACTGATTAAAATTAGATCTTAAGAAATCATATTAAAAAAACAAACACTTCAGTTAACTACTACAACAGAAAGTACAAGTGTGCATAAGCACCTAGGTGGAAGGATGTCTGCATAACTACCTAGTAGACAACATATGTGCCGCACTAAGCCATATATTGACTTTCTCGACACTCTTATCTTGTACATCTAAATCTGAATGAGGATTTGCGGGTTCAGCCACAACCATCCGTCAAAACACAACATAGGGATGCAGATGATAATTTATATCCTTGTTCTAGACGATATCTATAGATACTGGAGCATCATGTTTTACCAACATTAAGTCTGATTTTCGTGGAATATTCATGCCGGTGGAAGCACTTCATTTTCAACAAACTGCAGAAGGAAAATCTGGTGGATGTACCCAAGGGGAGCACCGACCTGCACCTCGGTCAGAGGCGTCCATGGGGTGGCATGAGAGTGACAGTTAGTGTTGATGCTAGAGCTAACATTGACTAAATGTAGTAGGTCAAAACAAAATTGAGCTATTGAACATACATCAGAACTGACCTGCAAGTTTACGGAGTAAAGTTATCTCTGTAGTAGGAGAAAAACTTATACGAAATGTGCTATAAAAATATCATATTTGTTTAAAACCATATAAACAGAATCTGTAATAAGGTCATGAGAAGACATGTAGAAAGCAACATAGTACTAAGATGACTATGCTTCATCACAGATCCAAGAAAGACGTCGACATGAAAGTCAAACTATAATAATTTACTCGTAGACATTATGTGTAATTTAGACATAGATCTATTCAAGTCCAAAAAGAATAGTGATGAACATCGATGCTGTCATAATTTTAATCACAATATCTGTTTAAAAGATTTGCCGCTTATACAAAAAACAAACAAATATAACATGGTTCTTTATAAATAAAAAAACTTAGAAATATTGCTTCCAAAGATGACTCCCTCATTATGAGAATCATTGTGAAGCTGCCTTCAAGTAAACTATGATGACAAGGGGCTTTCAACCAAGAACCAGAATTCAAGTAAAATCTCTGCAGCAAACATCATTGATAGTAGAAAAAGAGGCACCAACTTGTGTGCATCTCCAAGATGTTATAGAACTGTAACATCAAATTGTGTGCATCTCCAAGGTGTTGCACTACAACAAAAAAGAGATCAATGCACCCATTTATCATACTTGCACAAGTTTTAGTTTGTAATCACAATAGTGAAACATGCTAGTCCCTAATGACCTTTTCCCAATGCCATAGAAATGATTCATCATAACTCATAAGCATGAAGTATAAATACACTCCCAGTCCGCAAGCATCACAAGAATACAATATGATCATCACCATGACTAACTCTGCCTCTCGTTGCACTCATAAATGGAGAAGAGAGTACAAAGATGAATCTTCTGGCGGTGGGCACAACCAATTTTGCTTCTCCGTAGGACATCAAACTAACCAAGCTTACAATGTCGTTCCCCTATAGGATTTAACAGGATATAAGACATAGAACAACACATGCTCTCTTGCACCTCGCATTGCAAGATGGTAAAAAAAATTGAACTGGACAAATGGACGTAATATAGTGTTAGATGAACCAAACCTGCATTTCAAGACACAAGAAAATTGAGGCTGATGAGTCTGATCCTTTTCACCGTAATATTCAGAAGCAGCAACATCCAGTCCAATGACCAACCGTCACACATGAATTAGTAGACAAGGGCTGAATCATAAACTATGTATAGACAAAAAAATTCTTCTAGTGTAACCAGCCTTAGCTACAGCTGCCTTCAACAATTCAAGAATCAAGATGCTCTTTATTTTTCTGCACGAGTATAAATCAAAAAGAAATCACATATAAGTATTTGGAAAGCGTTGTGAACTCAATAGTCCCACAATACATAATATAAACAGAACCACTAGATTCACCGGATCCAAGAGTAGCCACCATATTTTACGATGTCAAGTAACCCAAATTCGTGTTCAACTACCATGCAATAGTACACATACAATGCAAAAGTGAAATGCATGTAATTATGGCAACAGTAAGAGGATACAATGCTCACTGAACTGATGAGTTGGTCGCATCAGGGAAGTTGGTGTCTGAACCATGGTGTGCAGTTCCTCCAGTGCCCTATCAGCCATTGTGCCTTGGTACTTCAAACCTGCAAATAATAATTCGGCAAATATCACAGATATCTTATGCATGTCAGGGAATGGAAACAAATTGGGGGCCGGCAGTGTGAACGGAGTTTAGGAAGATGTCTACTGCCATTGTTGGTAAATCTCCAAGTACTGTTAGTGTCAGCGAGAATGGCTAGTACTATATAATGGTGCTGAGATTTGAACAGCAGCAACTACAACGAACGAACGACACATACACAAACTAAAATTCAAATAAGTTTGGAAGTACTTATGTCTATCTCAAACTAAAAAGGAAAAGGACGAGCAGTGAGTTTGCTTCAGTGCAGACTGCTCGGCAAGCTCGGACGAGTGCATGCGGAGCTTGCACCACCAGCGGCAGAGATTGAGCGCGGACAACGAACGCAAAAGCAAACAGAGGTGAAAATAAGCCCCGCGCACAGAGCAACTGGATGTCGCCTCGGGAGCCCCTGTAACAATGGGATGTGTTCCACGTTTCCACCGGAGCCACCTCAAATTGACCCCAATCGCAATGGGCCTGACGTTGCCGCTAGAACCTCACGCCATCTGAGAGATCGACGTCATGCGAACGCCATTGGATCGGACCGGGAGGAGGGGTGGAGAGGTCCGGATCCAGCAGCAAGGACCGGATCGGCAGCATGGCGGCTGTAGCCACCTCTCTTGAACGCCATAGAGCGAATCCCCGCCATGGAGGCAGAGCTGTGTGGGGCTGGCAGTGAGGAGTGGCGAGGAGGAGAGAGATCAACGGACCTGAGGCGGTGTGTGACGGCCGCGACCTGGAGGAGGCGGTGTGTGACGACGGTGACCTGGAGGCGGCGTCTCCTCTCGTTCCCCGGCGGCGGCGGCGGCTCCTCTCGGGGCTGGGGCGTCTCCTCTCGGCGGCGGCGGCGGCTCCTCTCGGTGCCCGGGGCTGAGATGAAACAGATCGAGCGTTGGCTGTTTGTTTTACGTGCGGGGTGAAATACGAAACAAAAACCAGACGAAAAAAAGATGAAAAAAAAACGACGAAAAAAAACCAGACGATGGTGGGACGAAAAAAAAACTGGAAGCGAGATTACCAACTGCTCTATTAGAATTAGAGATGTCAACCTTAGTAATGAAAACCCAGGATTCCAGAAATCTATTCTCCCCAGACTCTGTCTAATATCAGCACCATCGCAATGATAATCACCCCATTGAACAAAACAATTTCCTAATATCGGCCTACACGGAGGCGAGCGAGCGTGTCTACGCTTGTGTGCGGCAGTGCAGGAGGTGCGGTGAGGGAGCAGGCGTGGTGCTGCGCACATGGGGCCAGTAGCGCGAATCTACCGCCTGGGGTCGCATAGGTGGCCCGGCGGTGATGGAGTAGGTTGGCACGTGCCAGTCGGAGCTAGTTTCTCCATCCTCTAGCGGACGTGCGATGACACGCATGGTGCGCGGCAGCGCATCCGGCGCATGGGTGCGGCTGGGAATCGAGGTGATTCTTGGCCTTGGGTGGCGCTACTTGGGTCCTTGCCGACATGGTGCTCGGCAAGTCTCGGAGGTTCTTGTTCCATCCGGTGTCTGTGAGCGGCGATGGCGGAGGATGCGAGCATCATAGACCTTCTGAGGCATTGTTGCATTGTTACTGTACCCCTTCCGCATGGATCCTGTTGAGGAATGCAGTAATTTCAAAAATTTGCCTACGATCATGCAAGATCTATCTAGGTGATGCATATCAACGAACGGAGAGAGTGTGTCCACGTACCCTCGTAGAACGAAAGTGGAAGCGTTATATCAACGCGGTTGATGTAATCGTACGTCTTCACGATCCGACCGATCCTAGTAACTAACGCACGTCACCTCTGAGTTCAGCATACGTTCAGCTCGATGACGTCTCACGAACTCTTGATCCAGTTGAGGTCGAGGGAGAGTTCCGTCAGCACGACGGCGTGGCGACGGTGATGATGAAGTTACCGGCGCAGGGCTTCGCCTAAGCACTACGAAGATATGACCGAGATGTGTAACTGTGGAGAGGGGCACCACACACGGCTAAGGATTAACTTGTGTGTCTATGGGGTGCCCCTTGGCCACGTATATAAAGGATGGAGGGAGGAGGAGGCCGGCCCTCACAGGCGGCGCGCCAAATGTGGAGTCCTACTAGGACTCCCTAGTCCTAGTAGGATTCCACCTCCCACATGGAATAGGAAAGGGAAAGGGAGAAGAAGGAAGGAAGGGCGCCCCTTTCCCTAGTCCAATTCGGACCAGTGACGGGGACGGGGCGCGGCGACCCTTGAGGCCTTTCTCTCCTTTCCCGTATGGCCCATTAAGGCCCACTACGAATTCCCGTAACTCTCCGGCACTCCGAAAAAAATACCCGAATCACTAGGAACCTTTCCGATGTCTGAATATAGCCTTCCAATATATCGATCTTTACGTCTCGACCATTTGAGACTCCTCGTCATGTCCATGATCTCATCCGGGACTCCGAACAATCTTCGGTCATCAAATCACATAACTCTTTAATATAAATAATCGTCATCGAGAACTTTGTAGACATGACCGAGACACATTTCCGGTCAATAACCAATAGCGGAACCTGGATGCTCATATTGGCTCCTACATATTCTACAAAGATCTTTATCGGTCAAACCGCATAACAACATACGTTGTTCCCTTTGTCATCGGTATGTTACTTGCCTGAGATTCGATCGTCGGTATCCTCATAGCTAGTTCAATCTCGTTACCGGCAAGTCTCTTTACTCGTTCCGTAATGCATCATCCCGCAACTAACCCATTAGTCACATTGCTTGCAAGGCTTATAGTGATGAGCATTACCGAGAGGGCCCAGAGATACCTCTCTGAAACATGGAGTGACAAATCCTAATCTTGATTCATGCCAACCCAACAAACACCTTCGGAAACACCTGTAGAGCATCTTTATAATCACCCAGTTACGTTGTGACGTTTGATTGCACACAAAGTGTTCTTCCGGATATTCAGGAGTTGCACAATCTCATAGTCTGAGGAACATGTATAAGTCATGAAGAAAGCAGTAGCAATAAAACAGTAACGATCATAATGCTAAGCTAACAAATGGGTCTAGTCCATCACATCATTCTCCTAATGATGTGATCTTGTTCATCAAATGACAACACTTGTCTATGGCTAGGAAACATAACCATCTTTAATAAATGAGCTAGTCAAGTAGAGGCATACTAGGGACACTCTGTTTTGTCTATGTATTCACACATGTACTAAGTTTCCGGTTAATACAATTTTAGCATGAATAATAAACATTTATCATGATATAAGGAAATATAAATAACAACTTTATTATTGCCTCTAGGGCATATTTCCTTCAGTCTCCCACTTGCACTAGAGTTAATAATCTAGATCACATCGCCATGTGATTTAACATGAATAGTTCACATCTTTATGTGATTAACACCCATAGTTCACATCGCCATGTGATCAACACCCAAAGGGTTTATTAGACTCAATAATCTAGTTCACATCGCTATGTGATTAACTCCCAAAGAGTACTAAGGTGTGATTATGTTTTGCTTGTGAGAGAAGTTTAGTCAACGGGTCTGTCACATTCAAATCCGTATGTATTTTGCAAATTTCTATATCAATAATGCTATGCATGGAGCTACTCTAGCTAATTGATCCCACTTTCAATATGTATCTCGATCAAGACTCAGAGTCATCCAGATCGGTGTAAAAGCTTGCATCGACGTAACTCTTTACGCGAACTCTTTGTCACCTCCATAACCGAGAAATATTTCCTTAGTCCTCTAAGGACAATTTTGACCGCTGTCAAGTGATCTACTCCTAGATCACTATTGTACTCCCTTGCCAAACTCAGGGCAGGGTATACAATAGGTCTAGTACATAGCATGACATACTTTGTAGAACCTATGGCTGAGGCATAGTGAATGACTTTCATTCTCTATCTATCTTCTGCTGTGGTTGGGCTTTGAGTCTTACTCAACTTCACACCTTGCAACACAGGCAAGAACTCTTTCTTTGACTGTTCCATTTTGAACTACTTCAAAAACTTGTCAAGGTATGTACTCATTGAAAAATTATCAAGCCGTCTTGATCTATCTCTATAGATCTTGATGCTCAATATGTAAGCAGCTTCACCGAGGTCTTTCTTTGAAAAACTCCTTTCAAACACTCCTTTATGCTTTCCATAAAATTTTACATCATTTCTGATTGACAATATCTCATGCACATATACTTATCACAAAGGCTGTAGTGCTCCCACTCACTTTCTTGTAAATACAGGCTTCTCCGCAAGTTTGTATAAAACTATATGCTTTGATCAACTTATCAAAGCGTGATATTCCAACTCCGAGATGCTTGCACCAGTCCATAGATGGATCATTGGAGCTTGTACATTTTGTTAGCACCTTTAGGATTGACAAAATCTTACGGTTGCATCATATACAACTCTTCTTTAATAAATCCATTAAAGAATGCAGTTTTGTTATCCATTTGCCAGATTTCATAAAATGCGGCAATTGCTAACATGATTCGGACAGACTTAAGCATCGCTACGAGTGAGAAAATCTCATCGTAGTCAACACCTTGAACTTGTCGAAAACCTTTTGCGACAATTCGAGCTTTGTAGATAGTAACACTACTATCAGGGCCCGTCTTCCTCCTGAAGATCCATTTATTCTCAATGGCTTGCCGATCATTGGGCAAGTCCACCAAAGTCCATACTTTGTTCTCGTACATGGATCCTATCTCAAATTTCATGGCCTCAAGCCATTTTGCAGAATCTGGACCCATCATTGCTTCCTCATAATTTGTAGGTTCTTCATGGTCTAGTAACATGATTTCCAGAACAGGATTATTACCGTACCACTCTGGTGTGGACCGTACTCTGGTTGACCTATGAGTTTCGGTAGCAACTTGATTTGAAGTTTCATGATCCTCATCATTAGCTTCCTCATTAATTGGCGTAGGCATCACCGGAACTGATTTCTGTGATGAACTACTTTCTGATTCGGGAGAAGGTACAATTACCTCATCAAGTTCTACTTTCCTCCCACTCACTTCTTTCGAGAGAAACTCCTTCTCTAGAAAGGATCTCTTCTTAGCAACAAAAATCTTGCCTTTGGATCTGTGATAGAAGGTGTACCCAATAGTTTTCAGAATGTTGTCACATGGTGAAAATGACACCAACAAAATGGGCTCGATGAAACAAAGAAGTGGGCTTTGGAATCACCTCAATCGGAGTTCTGAGCAAAAAGTTATGAAGTGTTTTCTGCCAGGGACCTATCTGTAATGAAAATATTTCCAAACAGGACCTAGACAGAAAAACAGAAAGCGTATTAGAAGGGAATACGTTTTCCAGAAGCGAAAACGCATTCTGGCTGAGCTCAAAGAGAAAGGCGCTTTCGATAAGCGAAGACGTAATCCAGTGGATTACGCCTCCACTTATCCAGCGTGGCAAAGGCGGGGCCGGCCATCGAGCCATCGACGCTGCAATGTGGGGGGTCCACGCTGTCAACTTCCTCCTCCCGCTCCTCCTTCTTTTTTTCCCCGACGCGTGCGCATTTAACGAGGAGGGTCACCGGTGCCGGCTGCCCGGCCGACTCCGCCATCCCCGAGTCATGCAGCCCACAGACGAGCTCAGGGAGACGAGCCGCACCCGACTGAGGGATCTGCCCACGCCGAAACACAATGGAGCAGACGGAACAGGGAACCGTGGCAGAGGAGAGCTTCGGACTCCGGGGAGTGCGTGGCAAACGGCCACGGGAGAAGGAGAGGCTCCGGGGTGAGGATGGAGGTCTCTGGTGGTGGAGAAGTGGGGCGAGGGGGCTCGCCTCGCTCCAATTTAGGAGGGAGGCCGCGGTGGCCATGGGGGCAATGATGGCCACAGAGGGCTCCTCGAGCTCGTTTGACTAGCTGGGGAGGAGTAGTGGAGGGCGTGAGGTCGAGTGGTGAGCTCGGGAGGGGTCAGGGCTGCCTTATATAGCCGTGCAAGGTCATGGCCGAGCTGGCGTCGTCGCGGACGCGTGTCCGGCGCCGCGGACGCGTGCCCACACGCATGAGCATCGGAGGTAGACGAAGATGGAGGCACAGGGAGAAAGCTCACGGGGTAGAGGCGGCCAAGGGAGTGTAGGGGGGATGACGACGGCGACGAACCGAGCCAAACCGCCATTGTGGCGCCTGGGCACGTGGGCGGCTTATGCGTTAGTGAGGAAGCTGCCGAGGGGGAGCAGGTCCGTGTGATCGGCAGCGACGAGAGGAATACAATGGACATGCTCACGCCGCTGCTTAAGACGACGAGAGGGAAGGGGCCCGAGCACAAACGACGCTCGTTACGCAAGACTGCATGCCAAAGCGGTGGTCACCACTAGTACTGGCATGCATGGGGGGCAAACAACTGGCAAATGATGTCCAGGGGTTGGTCCTTCCTGGGGCGGTTGCAACTGAGGTGGTAGCTCGGTGAAAACTGCTCTGGTTAAATGGTAAGCAACCTGAAGTTTCTTTGCAGAAACTTGATCAACTAAGTGTGATCAACAGAGAGATGCTATGGGTCAAATGTTATGTCTGGGGTGATTAGCTTAGGAAGAACTACCATACTGGGGAGTTTTGCAGGAAATGGACCAAGATTTAGTGCACTTGCTTTGCAACTGCATAATCTGGTCCAGAAACTTGATCAGGAAGGTGCACTCACATGGAGTGTCAAATTGAGCTCAAATTGGGCAAGGCAGAGTCATTTGGTCCTATGAAGATGCTCAAAAAGTCTCATACCAATTGGCCAAGCCAAACTGGTACTTGCTTCACAAGCATCTCCTCCGGACATAAACTTGCAAAATTCTAGAGGAATAATGGCTTGATGAACCATGCCCAAAATGGGTGGAGGTAGGTTATATGGATAATAGAAGGCCTAGAAAATTGGAAGCCATAATGGAGCAAGATAAAATATACTTGCTTCACTAACTGAAATTTTGGACAGGATCAAAGAATTGAAGATGAGCTCATATGGAGGCATGACATGAGCTCTTCTTTGGTGGAGGGCTATGATATGATGATATGAGGGATCATGCAAAATGGCAACTCATTTGGATATGCCTAGATTGCACCTCCTTCACAAAGCTTCTTTCTGGATAGAAACTTTGGAAAATCATAATTAAATAATTACTAGGAAAATGAGGTTGCATTTTGGCATGTGGCAATGACATGGACAGGAAAAGGTGTCCAAGGGGTTTGAGGTCAATTGGGAAAAGGAAAATAGCACTTGCTTCACAATGTGCCATTTAGGGCAGAATAGGAAATGCATTATTTGAGCATGATGATAAACATGACAAATTAAATATTTTGTCATATTTGAGAAATAATGACCCAAAAAAATTATGAGAATTATTTGGGAATTTTAGGAGTGATGGAAATAAAGGTTGCTTCACAACCTAGGGCAATTTGAGTTATTCCTTTAATAGAAAAGGAATATTCCCAATAAAAAGAATATTGGGATTTGGGCTAGGATGAAAATGACAGGGTCTATGGAAGGATTTGGGAATGACAAGCCACTCTGGAAACAAAGAAGAGGGCATCTTCTTCAGTTTCCAGACCACAAAGCCACGGACAAAGAAAACTCAAGCAAAAACCTCAAAAAAACAAAAGAAAAGGAAAGGGCCAAAAATCAAGCTGTCACAAACCTTACCCCCTTAAAGAAATCTCGTCCTCGGGATTTGGTTGCTCAGGGAACAAGTATGAAGATACCGACTTAAGGAAACCATTTTCAACTCGGGTATCCTTTTTCTTATTTTTGTTCCCACTAATTTTTTTATCTGACTCGCCCTGGGGTGGTTTGCTTTAATATATCCATATTCTGACAGATCTTACCTTGCTTGTTCATGCTTATACAGGCTCCAATTCTTTTTTAGATCTCCTAACTGTGATTGATTCTCACGACTGAAATATATGTCGGTCTCACAAATCCAAGAGTGATTTCCGCTGGGTGTGTCATCCGGCATTGACAATCTTTCATGAAGTGGTGATCAGATTTTTCTAGTGGACACCCAAGCTCTAACTCCTTGCATTGGGTTTCTCCACTAAGTGCAGGTCCTTCGGGTTCCAAACAGTGAGTTGAGTCATAACCGCCTTCCTGACAGATTCTGGCTTATCGCGGAAGTTTCTGAATCATCCTAACTGGTTCCACTGTCTTGAGTATCGGATCCGTATCAAATATTTGATTGTGCTTTGTCATGGCTAGCATAAGAGTTTGACCTGTATGATAATATCTCGCAGACTTGATCGATGGTGGTTCTGCACCTTGGTCTTGCAACAATTTTCATACCGCATGACTGGTCTTGCTCCTTCATTATTGTTTTCTTGGTGCGGATCCTTGGTGAAAGAAATTTGGGTCATATTGCTTCTTCGTATCACCATAGGTACTGTCGGTGCAATTTTTCGGCGATCGCAGCCTATCCTCATTTTTCTACAGGGTACGCCATTAAATGGCAGGTTCAACACCCCTCAAGTTCTGACCGCAGGAAAATGATCATCCAAACCTTTGCAAGAAATCGGCAAATAAATCAGTAGCCACCAGAACGGTCTTTACAACTCAGATCTGGGACATTACTGAAATAACTCAACCACGGCTCAGGACAGCCTAAAAGCAGCTCAGAACATGAGACCGGATTGAGAGGAAGAATGTGACAACTCCCTAAAATAGCCAAAAAGCAGCTATAGGGCTACTGTCACAAAAAGAAACTCAACAGCTGTACGAGACGGCCGAAAAGCAGCTCAGAACTCGTGACAGTCGTTGAAGAGAGAAATAAAAATTGGCATCCACCCCGGATAGCTAAAAACAGCTTAGATCACAGGCATGGTGCCGTCATTGGAGAAAAGGGGGACAAGGGCTCATCACGATTATTATCCAGGTTCACAGGTACTTGTATTGAGCTCATTGATGTCGTCAATCCTCATAATCCTTTGTCACACTGTGGTGTATACTGGCTTTCTTCTTTTAACCATCCTCACGTGGTTGTCAGATCCTCATCCGAGTGACTTGTAACATCTTGGTGGTATGCTCACCGCATATATATGAGAATCTGATTCCCGAGACAAACATGTATTCTGACCGATTCTTGCTTCTGACCAAAATGTTGCGGATCTGATTCTTGGGATTCACTGCCATATGCTGTCAACCCACAGCGTACTACCTTGTACCAATGTCTTACTGATGAAGATTGGCTGGCTTGTGCTCGAAACTTTCATTGGACAACTTGTCAAGAAGGCGGGTATCGTGCTTGTAAGCTTACCCCCTTAAAGACTTTGCTGGGGAAAGACTTAGTACCTTATGCCGGAAGCTTTTGCGGTGGCTTACTGAAGAAGGCAGAGTACCTTGTACGGGAAATAATCCATGTATCCTACCGAGGAAGATAGATGAATCTTGCCTTGGAAGCTTCTCGGGTATCTTGCGAGGGAAGATTGGGTTGCTTACACCTGAAGCTTCTTATTGTGATATGCAGACCGATTTCCACATATATAACCATCTTAATATTTTTGTTATTGATTTCTTGTATGAAACGGGGTTTTGCAGGACATCCTCCTTTCTGAGTACATGCCATATTTTGCTGGCTTCCAGGTAAATCGGGTTCCAAAATCATCCTCAATGAAAAATTAAACTTGTATCTGAGCCATACCTTTGATAATATTCTGCCAACCTTGCACACATTCTTGCTGATTTGATCATTTCTGCTATGAGGAGTGCACGCTGAGGGAGACTTGACACTCAGTAACATGATCAGATATCCCCCAATTACGAATGTAGTCGGTGAGAATTCCATACTGCTTTTGAGGAGTGCATGTTAACGCAAACTTTATACGAACATTCCATCCAAGATTTCTTTTGTATTCAGACGAGCTATTTCCAATTTCACTGCAGTCTGCTGTCAATTCCATTCTGTTTAGCTGTGTTTCCAAATATATGCATTTCTTGCTGACTCTTCGGGTCCGGTGTCGGCTGACGAGCAACTTTAATAGGGGGAACATTTGTAACACCAAAGGCCCAAAGAAAGAAACCAAAGAAACGACTAAAACAAAAGCACACAAGCATACTACTAATATAATTAATCAAGCAATCATCACATATTACTGCTACTCAGACCATAATATGCATGCACACCTGTGCACACAAATCGCATGGAAACTCCGGTATTACGGTCTAATATGCTGTGGTGGTGTGCATGAAAATTATATCCATGTGGGGAAGGAGTTGGCGTAACCGAAGCTACACCAAGCACTGGCTGAACAGTGGATGGATCTGGATGGATACACAGGTGAAGACGGACTTGACGATCAAGTAGCGAGACACAAAAGTCACGACCACATCATCATCAAGCGTACGAAAGGGATTCGTACACGTCCAAAGAATAGAATGACTGAGTAGGGTAGTGGTGGAAAAACAAGGCTCGCTGGCATTGCCCTTTTTCTGATAACCAAGATCAGTAAGGGTTGCCAGAGGGATGAGATGGATGGCACGATTCAGGATAGAGACAAGTCTATCACCGATATAATATGGGTGGGTGGCGGAAATATATACGCGATACCTGAGCATAACTCCTGCAAATGGTGCACGGAACTACGGGTACTGTGGCATCACTGTTGGTACAAAGATGACGCCGAACACCAAAGAGCAGACGTGCTAAGAAGGAGGGTGCAGGCGGTGGACCAAAAACGATGCCACCTACACTCACAAGATTAACCGTTAGTGACAAAATAATAATCTATATGCATGCTATGCGACAAACAAATGCAACAATCAAGTGCAACAAACCAACTGGGGTCTATACTACCGCTTTCTAACGTTCGCGCGGGCTAGGGCATCCTACAGCCAGACCTGCTCTGATACCAAGCCTGTGGCACCCCGGCTCAGAGAAACCGGAACGCCCCGTATTCCAGCCCAGAGATCGAGGAGAAGTCTTCTGGAATACGACACTCCTTAGCATAGAACAAACCAGCTCTTTATTGCAACACTAATATTAACACAAGGTTTCCGATATTACAATGAATAACATCGGCACGGAGACACTACGCCAACCACGGTTGCTCTATACAAGCAGCATAGCAACTCGAAGCAGCGGAACAACTACTGGCAGCGGAACAACGAACGACGATGATGGACTCCAATCCATGAGGACTTTCTGGGCAACGCTTATCCTAGCTCACGCACATAGGAACCACACCAAACAAGCAAGCAATCTAGGCACGACCTGCAAACTGGCATGACACGCCAGGTCAGTACATTGAATGTACTTGCAAGCTCACAATAACCAGAAGCATTCAAGACAAACAACAACATGGCAATTACAGGTTAATCAGGAATTATCATGAGATCATCAGGATAAGATGGCATGAGCAACATAATACATCTATACAATATGAACATATAAATCTAACGATACTAGCATGCAACATGATGACACTATATGCACCATTTATTCTGCTCGGACTACCATCACATGCATCACTTACCAACCTCGGACATCACACGATCATCTCAGGATCAAATCAAGCTGGGTATAAACAATACCGTAGTAATCATTAAATGACCACAAGGAGCTTGATCTTTACCCATGATTCTCGCACAACATCATGAATATCCAACAACTCGGTATCCTCGATACCACGGTGATCATTCTGGCGATCACAACCATGACCAACACTTGGTCTCAAACGGTGATCTTTCCGGCGATCACAACCAACTTATCTCATCATTGAACTGGGGTTGTTATTAAGCACATTATTATTATTATTATTGTTGA
The DNA here is from genome assembly GCA_021605145.1 of Aegilops bicornis. Lineage (NCBI taxonomy): Eukaryota > Viridiplantae > Streptophyta > Magnoliopsida > Poales > Poaceae > Aegilops > Aegilops bicornis. The sequence goes on from CM038672.1 coordinate 546,170,835, forward strand.
CTCACAGTGTGACCGACTACGAACTGGGCCCTTATCCGTGGGCGTGGCTATCGATAGATTTAATATACACTCTGCAGAGGTTAGTACACTGTACCCACACCATGGAACCCATGGCCTCGCACTCGCATTCGGGTGGACCAACGGCGTTAAAACCAAAACCGTCCTACTGCCATGACACTTTCCCGGCCACTCCGACCAACTCCCCTTTGGGCTAAGTCCTGGGTGGCCTCGTGTCTACCAAAGACACAACGACCACCGTCGTGGCCAAAACGTCCCTCACGGGGACCGGATCCATAACAACAACAATGGGCACACAAGGTTATGTGCACATCTTGGGCGAGAATGCGACGCCCATAACCTTCCCTTGTTGGAGGCACCGGCGAGAGGCACGACAATAGACCCAGTTAGGACCTTCCCATAAAGGTAAGCGTGGTTGCACTGGTCAGTTCGATTTGGTGGCACCATGACTCAGCCAACAGTTGTTCAAGTTCAATTTAGTCCGGTTAAACTTGAATGCAAAGATGCTGAGCCATGATAAAATACATGATGCAATTACAATGCATGATCATGAATATCAACATAATCATGAGAGAACCACCTAACTATCCACCATATCCACAATGAATCATATCCAACTAAGCATAGTATAATGACCAGCATGAATATCACAAGTAAAACACTACTCATAGAAACCTAGCATGACCACTAACATCAGCAGTAAATATCATCCAGGACATATCAACAGTGCTACCATGCAATCACTTAACCAACTGGATGCAATGGGACATGCATAACGACGGCACTTTAATGCAGACGATTGTCATGCAATCGAAGGCCATCACCAACATCAACATGTACCACTAGCAAGCATAAGCATATGAAAGTAATACTAGCAACTAGTACAAGATAACGGTGCAAGACAACATAACACGAGAGTGAATATGAAACTCTAAGCAAAGACAGGAATAACGATAACCATGTTTTAAACAAGCAAACATTTATTAAATATTCACGTTGAAAACCATGGCTACTGCATGTCTATCATGCAAGTGGGTATTGTGGCTTGCCTGGCGATGAAGAAAACACCGGGAACTTGTGCGGAAAGATCGCAGAAAGATTCGCTGGAAACACTTCTCTTTTAAAAGGGGCTGGTTAAAGGCAAGGGTAACATGGTCATTTTTAGAATGTTGTCACATGGTGAAAATGACACCAACAGAATGGGCTCGACGAAACGAAGAAGTGGGCTTTGGAATCACCTGAATCAGAGTTCCGAGCAAAAAGTTATGAAGTGTTTTCTGCCAGGGACCTATCTATAATGAAAATATTTCCAAACAGGGCCTGGACAGAAAAACAGAAAGCGTATTAGAAGGGAATATGTTTTCCAGAAGCGAAAACGCATTCTGGGCTGAGCTCGAAGAGAAATACACATTCGATAAGCGAAGACGTAATCCAGTGGATTACGCCTTCACTTATCCAAAGGTGGCAAAGGCAGTACGGCTTCATTATCGAGCCACCGACGTGGGGGCCACAGGGTCCACGCTACGGTCAACTCCTCCTCCCGCTCCTCCATCTTCTTTCCCGGCGTAAATGCGCAGAGGCAGGAGCGGTCGCCAGGCCCGGCGCTCGCCCGGCCGACTCCGGCCATCCCCGAGTCGTGCAACACACCGACGAGCTCAGGAGGCAACGAGCCGCACCGACCGAGGATCTGCCCACCAAACACAAGTGGAGCAAACAGAACAGGGAGCTGCGGCGGAGGAGAGCTTCGGACTCCAGGGAGTGCGTGGCAAACGGCCACGGGAGGAGGAGGAGAGGTGCTGGGGTGGCTCCGGGGTGAGGATGGAGGTCTCTGGTGGTGGAGAAGTGGGGCGAGGGGGCTCGGCTCGCTCCAATTTAGGAGGGAGGCCGCGGCAGCCATGGCGGCAACGATGGCCACCGAGAGCTCCTCGAGCTCGTTTGACTGGCTGGGGAGGGGTAGTGGAGGGCGTGAGGTCGAGTGGTGAGCTCGGGAGGGGTCGGGGCTGGCTTATATAGCCGTGTGAGGTCATGGCCGAGCTGGCGTCGCCATGGACGTGTGTCCTGCGCCGCGGACGCGTGCCCACGCGCATGAGCATCGAAGGTAGACGACGATGGAGGCACAGGGAGAAAGCTCACGGGGAAGAGGCGGCCAAGGGAGCGTAGGGGGGATGACGACGACGTCGAACCGAGCCAAACCACCCTTTGTCTTGTGGGCACGCAGCGGCTTGCGTCCACGAGGAAGTCACGAGGAGGAGCGGGGTCGGTGATCAACGACGGCGAGAGGAAGACAATGGACATGCTCACGCCGCTAAGACGACGAGAGGGAAGGGCCCGAGCACAAACGGCGTTACGGCTCGCGACTGCGCATGCCAAAGCTGTGGTCACCACCGATGCTTGGCATGCATGGGGGCAAAACAAATGGCAAATGATGTCTAGGGTTGGTCCTTCCTGGGCGAGGTTACTGGCGAGGTGGTAGCTCGGTGAAAACTGCTCTGGTTAAATGGTAAGCAACCTCTGAAGTTTACTGCAGTAAACTTGATCAACTAAGTGTGATCAACAGAGAGATGCTATGGGTCAAATGTTATGCCTGGGGTGATTAGCTTAGGAAGAACTACCATACTAGGGAGTTTTGTAGGAAATGGACCAAGATTTAGTGCGCTTGCTTTGCAACTGCATAATCTAGTCCAGAAACTTGATCAGGAAGGTGCACTCACATGGAGTGTCAAATTGAGCTCAAATTGGTTAAGGCAGAGTCATCTGGTCCTATGAAGATGCTCAAAAAGTCTCATACCAATTGGCCAAGCCAAACTGGTACTTGCTTCACAAACATCTCCTCTGGATAGAAACTTGCAACAATTCTAGAGGAATAATGGATTGATGAACCATGCCCAAAATGGGTGGAGGTATGTTATATGGATAATAGAAGGCCTAGAAAAATTGGCAGCCATAATGGAGCAAGATAAAATATACTTGCTTCACTAACTGAAATTTTGGACAGAATCAAAGAATTGAAGATGAGCTCATATGGATGCATGACATGAGCTCTTATTTGGTGGAGGGATATGATATGATGATATGAGGGATCATGCAAAATGGCAACTCATTTGGATATGCCTAGCTTGCACCTCCTTCACAAAGCTTCTTTCTGGATAGAAACTTTGGAAAATCATAATTAAATTATTACTAGGCAAATGAGGTTGCATTTTGGCATGTGGCAATGATATGGTCAGGAAAAGGTGTCCAAGGGGTTTGAGGTCAATTGGGAAAAGGAAAATAGCACTTGCTTCACAATGTGCCATTTAGGGCAGAATAGGAAATGCATTATTTGAGCATGATGATATACATGACAAATGAAATATTTTGTCATATTTGAGAAAGATATGACCCAAACAATTTATGAGAATTATTTGGGAATTTTAGGAGTGATGGAAATGAAGGTTGCTTCACAACCTAGGGCAATTTGAGTTATTCCTTTAATAGAAAAGGAATATTCCCAATAAAAAGAATATTGGGATTTGGGCTAGGATGAAAATGACAGGGTCTAGGGAAGGATTTGGGAATGACAAGCCACTCTGGAAACAAAGAAGAGGACCTCTTCTTCAGTCTCAAGACCACAAAGCCACGGACAAAGAAGACTCAAGCAAAAACCTCAGAAAAACAAAAGAAAAAGAAAGGGCCAAAAATCAGGCTGTCACATGCATAACCCCAAAATGATAGTGGTAAATCGGTAAGAGACATCATAGATCACACCATATCTAATAAAGTACGATTACGACGTTCGGACACACCATTTCACTATGGTGTTCTAGGTGGCGTGAGTAGTGAAACTATTTCACATTGTTTTAACTGAAGGCCAAACTCGTAACTCAAATATTTTACCTCTGCGATCATATCATAGAATCTTCTATTTTCTTGTTACGATGATTCTCCACTTCACTCTGAAATTCTTTGAACTTTTCAAATGTTTCAGACTTGTGTTTCATCAAGTAGATATACCCATATCTGCTCAAATCATCTGTGAAGTTCAGAAAATAACGATACCCGCCGCAAGCCTTAACACTCATTGGACCCCATACATCAGTATGTATTATCTCCAACAAGTCTGTTGCTCGCTCCATAGTTCCGGAGAACGGAGTCTTAGTCATCTTGCCCATGAGGCATGGTTTGCAAGCATCAAGTGATTCATAATCAAGTGATTCCAAAAGTCCATCAGCATGGAGTTTCTTCATGCGCTTTACACCAATATGACCTAAATGGTAGTGCCACAAATAAGTTGCACTATCATTATTAACTTTGCATCTTTTGGCTTCAATATTACGAATATGTGTATCACTACGATCGAGATTAAATAAACCATTTATATTGAGTGTATGACCATAGAAGGTTTTATTCATGTAAATAGAACAACAATTATTCTTTGTCTTAAATGAATAACCGTATTGTAATAAACATGATCCAATCATATTCATGCTCAACGCAAACACCAAATAACATTTATTTTAGGTTCAACACTAATCCCGAAGGTAAAGGGAGTGTGCGATGCTGATCTTATCAACCTTTGAATCACTTCCAACACACATCATTGAAGGAAATATGCCCTAGAGGCAATAATAAAGTTATTATTTATTTCCTTATTTCATGATAAAGGTTTATTATTCATGCTAGAATTGTATTAACCGGAAACATAATACATGTGTGAATACATAGACAAATAGAGTGTCACTAGTATGCCTCTACTTGACTAGCTCGTTAATTAAAGATGGTTATGTTTCCTAACCATAGACATGAGTTGTCATTTGATTAACGAGATCACATTATTAGGAGAATGATGTGATTGACTTGACCCATTCCGTTAGCTTAGCACTTGATCGTTTAGTATGTTGCTATTGCTTTCTTCATGACTTATACATGTTCCTATGACTATGAGATTATGCAACTCCCGTTTACCGGAGGAACACATGTGTGCTACCAAACGTCACAATGTAAATGGGTGATTATAAATGTGCTCTACAGGTGTCTCCGAAGGTACTTGTTGAGTTGGCGTATATCAAGATTAGGACTTGTCACTCCGATTGTCGGAGAGGTATCTCTGGGCCCACTCGGTAATACACATCACTATAAGCCTTGCAAGCATTGTAACGAGTAAAGAGACTTGCCGGTAACGAGATTGAACTAGGTATTGAGATACCGACGATCGAATCTCGGGCAAGTAACATACCGATGACAAAGGGAACAACGTATGTTGTTATGCGGTTTGACCGATAAAGATCTTCGTAGAATACGTGGGAGCCAATATGAGCATCCAGGTTTTGCTATTGGTTATTGACCGGAGACGTATCTCGGTCATGTCTACATAGTTCTCGAACCCGTAGGGTCCGCACACTTAAAGTTTGGTGACGATCGGTATTATGAGTTTTTGTGTACCGAAGGTAGTTTGGAGTCCCGGATATGATCACGGACATGACGAGGAGTCTCGAAATGGTCGAGACGTAAAGATCGATATATTGACGACTATATTGGGACAGGAAGTGTTCTCGGGTGGTTTCGTGAGAAAACCGAGTCTTGGGAGGGTTAGCGGAACCCCCCGGCCTTAGTGCGCCTGAGGGGAGAGAGCGCCCAGCAGGCCAGGAGGTGCGTTCCCCCTCCCATGAGGAGTCCGAATTGGACTAGGGGAGGGGGGGCGCGGCCCCTCTTTCCCTCTCCCTCTCCCTTTCTTTCCTCCCCCTTCCCTCTTCCTAGTTGGACTAGGAAAGTGGAGTCATACTCCTACTAGGATGAGGACTCCCCCCTCGTTGGCGCGCCCCAAGGGCCGGCCGGCCTCCCCCTTGTTCCTTTATATACGGGGGCAGGGGGGCACCTCTAGACACACAAGTTGATCTGTTGATCTCTCCCAGCCATGTGCGGTGCCCCCCTCCACCATAATCCACCTCGATCATATCGTAGCGGTGCTTAGGCGAAGCCCTGTGTCGGTAGCAACATCATCACTGTCACCACGCCGTCGTGGTGACGAAACTCTCCGGCGAAGATTTTCTGGATCAAAGTTCGTGGAACGTCATCGAGTTGAACGTGTGCTGAACTCGGAGGTGCCATGCGTTCGGTACTTGGATCGGTCGGATCGTGAAGACGTACGACTACATCAACCGCGTTGTGCTAACGCTTCCACTTTAGGTCTACGAGGGTACGTGGACACATTCTCCCCTCTCGTTGCTATGCATCACCATGATCCTGCGTGTGCTTAGGATTTTTTTTGAAATTACTATGTTCCCCAACAGTGGTATCAGAGCCAGGTTTATGCGTTGATGTTATATGCACGAGTAGAACACAAGTGAGTTGTGGGCGATACAAGTCATACTGCTTACCAGCATGCCATACTTTGGTTCAGCGGTATTGTTGGATGAAGCGGCCCGGACCGACATTACGCCAGACGCTTACGCGAGACTGGTTCTACCGACGTGCTTTGCACCGCATGTGTGGCGGGTGTCGGTTTCTCCAACTTTAGTTGAACCGAGTGTGGCTATGCCCGGTCCTTGTGAAGGTTAAAACAACACTACCTTGACAAACTCTCATTGTGGTTTTGATGCGTAGGTAAGAACGGTTCTTGCTCAGCCCGTAGCAGCCACATAAAACTTGCAACAACAAAGTAGAGGACGTCTAACTTGTTTTTGCAGGGCATGTTGTGATGTGACATGGTCAAGTCATGATGCTATATTTATTGTATGAGATGATCATGTTTTGTAACCGAGTTATAGGCAACTGGCAAGAGCCATATGGTTGTCGCTTTATTGTATGCAATGCAATGCGCTTCTATAATTGCTTTTACTTTATCACTAAAGCGGTAGCGATAGTCGTAGAAGCAATAGTTGGCGAGACGACAACGATACTACGATGGAGATCAAGGTGTCGCGTCGGTGACGATGGTGACCATGAGGGTGCTTAGGAGATGGAGATCACAAGCACAATATGATGATGGCCATATCATATCACTTATATTGATTGCATGTGATGTTTATCTTTTATGCATCTTATTTTGCTTTGATTGACAGTAGCATTATAAGACGATCTCTCACTAAATTTCAAGGTAAAAGTGTTCTCCACAGTATGCACCGTTGCCAAAGTTTGTCGTCTTGAGACACCCGCGTGATGATCGGGTGTGATAAGCTCAACGTTCATCTAGCGGGTGCAAGCCAGTTTGCTGCAGTAATACTCTCGGTTAAACTTGACAAGCCTAGCATATGTAGATATGGCCTCGGAACATTGAGACCGAAGGTCGGCGTGAATCATATAGTAGATATGATCAACATAGTGATGTTCACCATTGAAAACTACTCCATTTCACGTGATGATCGGTTATGGTTTAGTTGATTTGGATCACGTGATCACTAAGATGATTAGAGGGATGTCTATCTAAGTGGGAGTTCTTAAGTAATATGATTAATTGAACTTAAATTTATCATGAACTTAGTACTGATAGTATTTTGCTTGTCTATGTTGTTGTAGATAGATGGCCCGTTCTGTTGTTCCGTTGAATTTTAATGCGTTCCTTGAGAAAGCAAAGTTGAAAGATGATGGTAGCAATTACACGGACTGGGTCCGTAACTTGAGGATTATCCTCATTGCTGCACAGAATAATTACGTCCTGGAAGCACCGCTAGGTGCCAAACCTGCTGCAGGAGCAACACCAGATGTTATGAACGTCTGGCAGAGCAAAGCTGATGACTACTCGATAGTTCAGTGTGCCATGCTTTACGGCTTAGAACCGGGACTTCAACGGCGTTTTGAACGTCATGGAGCATATGAGATGTTCCAGGAGTTGAAGTTAATATTTCAAGAAAATGCGGATTGAGAGATATGAAGTCTCCAATAAGTTCTACACGGCTGCAAGATGGAGGAGAATAGTTACATCGGTGAGCATATACTCAGAATGTCTGGGTATAACAATCACTTGATTCAATTGGAGTTAATCTTCCGGATGATAGTGTCATTGACAGAATTCTTCAATCACTGCCACCAAGCTACAAGAGCTTTGTGATGAACTATAATATGCAAGGAATGGATAAGACAATTCCCGAGCTCTTCGCAATGCTAAAGGCTGCAGAGGTAGAAATCAAGAAGGAGCATCAAGTGTTGATGGTCAACAAGACCACCAGTTTTAAGAAAAAGGGCAAAGGGAAGATGAAGGGGAACTTCAAGAAGAACAACAAACAAGTTGCTGCTCAAGAGAAGAAACCCAAGTCTGGACGGAACTGCCCCAAGTATTTGGCGAATAAGAAGGATGGCAAGGTGAACGAAGGTATATGTGATATACATGTTATTGATGTGTACCTTACTAGAGCTCGCAGTAGCACCTGGGTATTTGATACTGGTTCTGTTGCTAATATTTGCAACTTGAAACAGGGACTATAGATTAAGCGAAGACTGGCTAAGGACAAGGTGACGATGCGCGTGGGAAATGGTTCCAAAGTCGATGTGATCGCCGTCGGCACGCTACCTCTACATCTACCTTCGGGATTAGTTTTAGACCTGAATAATTGTTATTTGCACTACTAGGAAAAGGGCTATAGATAGGATTGACACTAATGGCGCACCAGGGAAGTAGTGCGCCACTACTATATACTAATGGCGCACCAGTTGGTGGTGCGCCATTAGTATGGAAGACACTAATGGCGCACCACAAAAAGGTGCGCCACTAGTGATAATTTTTTTCATTTTGCATACGTGCTAATGGCGCATCCTGCGAAGTGCGCCATTACTAGTTCTAACTAGTAATGGCGCACTACCACTGATGCGCCATTATTAAGCTTCCCCTCACTCCACTGTTCCCTCCGGCCCTCCCTTCCTCCCCACTCGACCTAATTCCCAACCGTGCGCCGCCACACCGCCCTCCGTCCCCTCCGTCCCCTGCCACTTGCTGCCTCGACCCCCACCGGAATCCACCCCGCCGCCGACCCCGACCCCTCCGACGACCGGCCGCACCCGCCCAGGTACCTCTCCTCCTTCCTCCTTCCTCCCTCTCCACCCTTCCTCCCCATTCCCTCCCTCCCTCCCCTTCCGCCACGACAAGGAGTGGCGTAATGCTGACTGTTTCCAAATGGCGTGATTCTCCCCGATCTTTGGGTAGTCAGGCCCGCTCCTCCCCTCTTCTTCACCCCGCTTGTCCTCTTAATTTCGTTTCTCTTTGGTTCATTAATTTGTAGTACTGTTCTTGGTCCGGTTCTCTGGATAATTTCTAGGGTTCTTAGTGCGTGCCAAGATTGGTCGTGTTGTCTAGGGTTCTTGATGGGTGCCAAGATTGGTCTAAGGTTCTAGGGTTCTTGATGCAGTGCCAAGATTAGTCTAGGGTTCTAGGGTTCTTGATGCGATCTTGAACTACTGAGGGGGTTGCAATGTTTTGGCATCAACACTTGTAAGAAAAGAAAAAGCAGGAGAATGAAGATTATATTTAAAAAAAATGGTCTTAGTAGTGGTAAACAAGCCTTAACAAATTACTAACTGTCCAAAAATTTGTGCCTGAATTTTTGACACTGTCATAACTGAATGGTCTGAATTTTTAACACTGCCTTAACAAATTACTAACTGTCATGATAATTACATGGTCCTGTTGTTTGCAAGCTGTCATATTGTTTTCATTCAAAAACCATGGAAAAACACTCATCCAAGTTTCCTCTGTACATACATATATGGCTTTGCCACAATGGTACACTAGAGTGAAAGAAGAAGCATAAACTTAATTGAGCGGTGGAGTTCTTGTTAACTTGTCTGCATGTCCTCGTTAGTTACATGTATCTCTCTCTGTTTGTGTTTCTGCGTAACAGAGTTCGATCGCAGTTGGAGAAAAATTGAGGCGTTTGTTGGCTCCAAAGGCGGTAATCTGAGTATATACATGTGCTCTGCTTACTTGTTTGGTTTGCAATAGTTATCATCGACAAAGTATGCTTAGTTGTTTGGTTTTGCAACCCATATTTTATAGTTCATAATACATTTTCCAGATCTGCTTGGTCGCAATCTTTTTATCTGACGCGGTCATTATAAGTTTATAGCTTTCCTTTGTCGGGCTTGTAAAATAAGTAGATGCACTTGCTCCCTTTCTTACATATTTGTGCACGGCGAACATGCTCATCAAGTCTACTTCCATGTTGCCGCTAGTAGTAACCCCGACGGCACAACCATACTTAGCCCTTTGTTCATTAATAGCAAGTCAATAACAACATCGGCAAAATTCAGTTAACAACAACATCAATAAAATTCAGTTAATTAAGCGAAGAAGAGAAGAGAGAAAGTAGAGAGCAAGAGGAGTACTTGCATTAAGCTGAAACATTTTACTTTAAACTTGCAAAATTGCGATACTCCCTAAAACTCATCGCAAGCAAGAACTACTGTTGGAGGAGCACTCTTTGTAGGGATATTCTGCAGTCTACTTGAAACTTCTTTGGATGTATGTTGAAAGCGTGTTAACAGGTGTATTATTTACAGTAGTAGTTGAAGATGGTTTCTCTTGTCTTAAGCTGAATAATCATGTATTACAAAGTGTTCTTGTTTTTCTTCATAGTTGCGGCATTTTCAGATGTACACTATTTTCCTATGTCTCGAAATGTTCCTAATTTGATATTTGAAAGTAAGTGTGTGGTTTGAAACTTTGATCTGATTATGGCATCTAGAATTATGTCAATTTTGTTTTGAACTAGAAGACCAAAGTGTGTTACTCACCTGGGATCTTAAGCTTATTAAGTTTGTAATATTCCTTATATTGAAATCGAACATGATGGTGCTACTTGATATTTTTGAGACATGGCATCTCCATGGTGAATCAGCAACAAGGGGAGTTGATTCCATTTCTTGGTTTCTGTAAGAATTTAATGGACCTGGGCCTAGTTAAGTATAGGCTTGGGCTTGTGGTTGAATGCTCTTTGTTGTCCTAGCCATGTATTTTTAGAATTGAGCTAAAGATTACGGAAAATGAGCTATGCCTTGGTTAGAAAATGAGCTATGCCTTGGTCAGGGCATCCCGTACTGATAGATGTAAATTGTGTCCAGTAGGCTTTGAAGCACCGGTTTTTCCTGTTTCTAACTCTGAATCTGATATAAACCATACGGTTGGCATAAGTGGTCTTTTGTATATGTCTTTGATGCTTTGTTAATATAAAGCTATAGATGATGTTGTACTTGTGATGATGCTACTTGTGATCTTACGAAAATGACCCATTGGCGACTTCATTACGCAGGGGATAATGATATTGCGGTACCCGAGGCCCTTGAGTTTGCGGAATGTCGATTAACTTCCGTTACAGCAAATTCGGGTACTCCATATGTCCTATTTTCAGCAAAGGTAATGCTGAAATTTTTAGTGAATTTTAGCATGACTTTGCTAAAAATAGGACATATGGGTACTGCGACTAATACTGTTATCATGCATGTTTTATGATCTGTTGTAAGGGTACTAATTGGTCTCTTCTGCTGCTTATCGGAGATGGTGGGAAGCAGCCACCGCCCAGCTTCTGCGACACCTTGATCTGAGTTGGATGCTTAGAGTTCTTCACTATCATACTTGAGACTTCAATATCATCCATGACGCAGGTATATAAAACGAGAGATCTCCCCTTCACCCATCTCATTATGATATCATTGTTTGCTACATCACTCATTGTCCCAAAGCTGCGAGGCTGCTGGCAGTTTATGAACATCTTGATGGGTGAAGATCCGCCAAATAATGTGAAGGCTGCGATAGGCGGAAGCGGGTTTCACAAGGCGATGGGATGTGGAGTTGGTGATCAAGGAGGGCCACATGTACTTGTCTCGTGGGTGGGAGAAGTTCTACCGTGCCTCACGACCTGCGGCTGGGGTACTTCCTTCTCTTAGTCTGACGGCAGCAGCGCCACCATGCTCATCGTGAAGGTGTTCAACACGACTATGTGTCGCATGCGCTATCTTGGCGATGATGGTGCCCGATGCGTTACGCCTCTTCTTATTCCTCTACATTTGGCTTTGTCTCACATCGATTGTTAACGGTCATTGTTGCATTTGGAAAGGTAATGGGAGCAGCGGCGGCGACAGCTCTGACCAAAGCGGCGACAACTATGGTACATGTGAAAGCAACAACGATTACAGCTGTAACCAAAAGCGATGGCGATTTTAGCGTGACATAGACAACAAGAAGGATGATCCGGACTGGAGTGCGGGAGAAGAGGAGCAGTGGGGATGAGGAGCTGCGGGATGGCGATGGGCATCGGTGAGGATGACCTAAGCGCTGGTGGTGGCTGACCAAGGGCAAGAGATGGTGGTGGTGACCATGGGCAAGAGATGGAGGTGGTGAGGATGACCTAGCGATGGTCATGCACGAAGGTGGCCTCGCGATGGTGGTGGTGCGACAATGACCACCGCACCGGTGGTGGCGTCGGCGATCCCTGGCCCAGGCGACATGACCACGCCAATTGTGGTGAAGACTACATCCCACTGCCTCCAACGCCTCGCCGCTCTTGGCGCATCGAGGAGAGGAAGGAGAAGGAGAAGGAGAAGAACAATGCATGAGAACTGAACTTTGTCGGGGTATGTCGGATCTCCTATAGGTTAGTTATCCAAAATGATATATATATACTTAGTTACCTATGTTATCTCTAATATGCTTAGTTTCCTATAGGTTAGCTTCATTTTTTACCTAAGTTGGCTCTAATATGCTAACTTAGAGCTTATATCTTAGTTTCCTATAGGTTAGCTCCAAAATAACTTATGTTAGCACAAAATGATCAAGTTTACATAATAAGCTTATAATCTTTTTTCTTATTCTTCTTCTTTTTCCAAAATGACATAGGTTAGCTTCATTTTACCTAAGTTGGCTCTAATATACTAACTTAGAGCTTATATGCTTAGTTTCCTATAGGTTAGCTCCAAAATAACTTATGTTAGCACAAAATGATCAAGTTTACATAATAAGCTTATACTCTTCTTCTTATTCTTCTTCTTTTCCAAAATTCTTCTTATTCTTCTTCTAGTGTTCTTCTTCTTCTTCTAGTATTCTTCTTTTTCTTCTTCTAACTTCTTGTTTATCATTTTGCAGATTTGATTTAATTCACGGAAGCTTGCATGGATGGAGTGCTTCTTTTCCATTTGTGTTTTTATTTTGTATCAATGTGAAACTTTTGTGAATTGATGGATAACGATTGTTGGATGAACAATGTGAAACTTTTGTAATATGTAACGATGGAACTATGTGTTGGCTATGTATGTATATATGATGGAACTTGTGTGTTGGCTATGTATGTATATATGATGGAACTTGTGTGTTGGCTATGTATGTATATATGATGGAACTTGTGTGTTGGCTATGATTGTTATATGGATGCTTGTTGTATATATATGTGTTGGATATCTCATAGGTGAAATAGTGACCTGAGATTAAGAAAAAAAATTAAAAAATTTGTTATTAATGGCGCACTACCATGTGGTGCGCCATTAATATAGAAAGACACTAGTGGCGCCTTGTGGGCAAAACTAATGGCGCATTGCATGGTGCGCCATTAGTATACCAGATACTAATGGCACACCAGTGGTACGCCATTAGTAAAAAATACTAATGGCGTGCTACTAATGGCACACTGGTAATGCGCCATTAGTAGGCAAAACCAGTGCGCCATTAGTAGGCCTTTTCCTAGTAGTGTTGGTGCCAACTTTGAGCAGGAACATTATATCTGGATCTTGTTTGATGCAAGACGGTTATTCATTTAAATCTGAGAATAATGGTTGTTCTATTTATATGAGTAATATCTTTTATGGTCATGCACCCTTGAAGAGTGGTCTATTTGTGTTAAATCTCGATAGTAGTGACACACATTCATAATGTTGAAGCCAAAAGATGCAGAGTTGATAATGATAGTGCAACTTATTTGTGGCACTGCCGTTTGGGTCATATTAGTGTAAAGCACATGAAGAAACTCCATACTGATGAACTTTTGGAATCACTTGATTATGAATCACTTGGTACTTGCGAACGATGCCTCATGGGCAAGATGACTAAAACGCCGTTCTCCGGAACTATGGCGAGCAAAAGATTTATTGGAAATCATACATACTAACGTATGTGGTCGATGAATATTGAGGCTCGCGGCGGGTATCGTTATTTTCTCACCTTCATAGATGATTTGAGCAGATATGGGTATATCTACTTAATGAAACATAAGTCTGAAACATTTGAAAAGTTCAAAGAATTTCAGAGTGAAGTGGTAAATCATCATAACAAGAAAATAAAGTTTCTACGATCTGATCGTGGAGGAGAATATTTGAGTTACAAGTTTGGTCTACATTTGAAACAATGCGGAATAGTTTCGCAACTCACGCCACCCGGAACACCACAACGAAATGGTGTGTCCGAACGTCGTAATCGTACTTTACTAGATATGGTGCGATCTATGATGTCTCTTACTAATTTACCGCTATCGTTTTGGGGTTATGCTTTAGAGACGGCCGCATTCACGTTAAATAGGGCACCATCGAAATCCCTTTGAGATGGCGCCTTATGAACTGTGGTTTGGCAAGAAACCAAAGTTGTCGTTTCTTAAAGTTTGGGGCTGCGATGCTTATGTGAAAAAACTTCAACCTGATAAGCTCGAACCCAAATCGGAGAAATGTGTCTTCATAGGATACCCAAAGGAAACTGTTGGGTACACCTTCTATCACAGATCCGAAGGCAAGACATTCGTTGCTAATAATGGATACTTTCTAGAGAAGGAGTTTCTCTCGAAAGAAGTGAGTGGGAGGAAAGTAGAACTTGATGAGGTAACTGTACCTTCTCCCTTATTGGAAAGTAGTTCATCACAGAAACCGGTTCCTGTGTCACCTACACCAATTAGTGAGGAAGCTAATGATGATGATCATGAAACTTCAGATCAAGTTACTACCGAACCTCGTAGGTCAACGAGTAAGATCCGCTTTTGAGTGAATGCAGTAATCCTGTTACGGAGGTCATGTTACTAGACTATGGCGAACCTCACGAACTATGAGGAAGCGATGATGAGCCCAGATTCCAAAATGGCTTGAGGCCATGAAATGCGAGATGGGATCCATGTATGAGAACAAAGTGTGGACTTTGGTTGACTTGCTCGTTGATTGGCAAGCCATAGAGAATAAATGGATCTTCAAGAAGAAGGCAGAATGACGGTAATGTTCTTTGTCTACAAAGCTCGACTTGTTGCGAAAGGTTGTCGACAAGTTCAAGGAGTTGACTACAATGAGACCTTCTCACCCGTGGCGATGCTTAAGTCCGTCCGAATCATGTTAGCTATTGCCGCATTTTATGATTATGAAATTTGGCAAATGGATGTAAAGACTGCATTCCTGAATGGATTTCTGGAAGAAGAGTTGTATATGATGCAACCTGAAGATTTTATCGATCCAAAAGGTGCTAACAAAGTGTGCAAGCTCCAGCAATCCATTTATGGACTGGTGCAAGCCTCTCAGAGTTGGAATAAGCGTTTTGATAGTGTGATCAAAGCATATGGTTTTATACAGACTTTTGGAGAAGCCTGTATTTATAAGAAAGTGAGTGGGAGCTCTATAGCATTTCTAATCTTATATGTGGATGACATATTGTTGATTGGAAATGATATAGAATTTTTGGATAGCATAAAAGGATACTTGAATAAGAGTTTTTCAATGAAGGACCTCCGTGAAGCTGCTTACATATTGGGCATCAAGATCTATAGAGATAGATCAAGATGCTTAATTGGACTTTCACAAAGTACATACCTTGACAAAGTTTTGAAGAAGTTCAAAATGGATCGTGCAAAGAAAGGGTTCTTGCACGTGTTACAAGGTGTGAAGTTGAGTCAGACTCAATGCCCGACCACTGCAGAAGATAGAGAGAAGATGAAAAATGTTCCCTATGCTTCAGCCATAGGCTCTATCATGTATGCAATGCTGTGTAGTAGACCTGATGTGTGCCTTGCTATTAGTTTAGCAGGGAGGTACCAAAGTAATCCAGGAGTGGATCACTGGACAGCGGTCAAGAACATCCTGAAATACCTGAAAAGGACTAAGGATATGTTTCTCGTTTATGAAGGTGACAAAGAGATCATCGTAAATGGTTACATTGATGCAAGCTTTGACATCGATGCAGGCGATTCTAAATCGCAAACCGGATATGTGTTTATATTGAGCGGTGGAGCTGTCGATTGGAGCAGTTACGAACAAAGTGTCGTGGCGGGATCTACGTGTGAAGCGGAGTACATTGCTGCTTGAAAAGACAAATGAAGGAGTCTGATGAAGGAATTCATATCCGATCTAGGTGCCATACCTAGTGCATCGGGTCCAATGAAAATCTTTTGTGACAATACTGGTGCAATTGCCTTGGCAAAGGAATCCAGATTTCACAAGAGAACCAATCACATCAAGAGACGCTTCAACTCCATCCGGGATCAAGTCCAGGTGGGAGACATAGATATTTGCAAGATACATACAGATCTGAATGTTGCAGACCCGTTGACTAAGCCTCTTACACGAGCAAAACATGATCAGCACCAAGGCTCCATGGGTGTTGGAATCATTACTGTGTAATCTAGATTATTTACTCTAGTGCAAGTGGGAGACTGAAGGAAATATGCCCTAGAGGTAATAATAAAGTTATTATTTATTTCCTTATTTCATGATAAATGTTTATTATTCATGCTAGAATTGTATTAACCGGAAACATAATACATGTGTGAATACATAGACAAATAGAGTGTCACTAGTATGCCTCTACTTGACTAGCTCGTTAATTAAAGATGGTTATGTTTCCTAACCATAGACATGAGTTGTCATTTGATTAACGGGATCACATCATTAGGAGGATGATGTGATTGACTTGACCCATTCCGTTAGCTTAGCACTTGATCGTTTAGTATGTTGCTATTGCTTTCTTCATGACTTATACATGTTCCTATAACTATGAGATTATGCAACTCCCGTTTACCGGAGGAACACTTTGTGTGCTACCAAAGTCACAACGTAAATGGGTGATTATAAAGGTGCTCTACAGGTGTCTCTGAAGGTACTTGTTGAGTTGGCGTATATCGAGATTAGGATTTGTCACTCCGATTGTCGGAGAGGTATCTCTGGGCCCACTCGATAATACACATCACTATAAGCCTTGCAAGCATTGTAACTAATGAGTTAGTTGCGGGATGATGTATTACGGAACGAGTAAAGAGACTTGCCGGTAACGAGATTGAACTAGGTATTGAGATACCGACGATCGAATCTCGGGCAAGTAACATACCGACGACAAAGGGAACAACGTATGTTGTTATGCGATTTGACCGATAAAGATCTTCGTAGAATAGGTGGGAGCCAATATGAGCATCCAGGTTCCGCTATTGGTTATTGACCGGAGACATATCTCGGTCATGTCTACATAGTTCTCGAACCCGTAGGGTCCGCATGCTTAAAGTTCGGTGATGATCGGTATTATGAGTTTTTGTGTACCAAAGGTAGTTTGGAGTCCCGGATATAATCACGGACATGACGAGGAGTCTCGAAATGGTCGAGACGTAAAGATCGATATATTTGACGACTATATTCGGACACCGGAAGTGTTCCGGGTGGTTTCGGAGAACCGGAGTGCTTGAGGGGTTCTAGGAACCCCGGGAAGTATTGGACCTTAGTGGGCCTGAGGGGAGAGATAGGGCAGCTGCCCCGGAGGTGGCGCGCCCCCTCCCATGAGGAGTCCAAATTGGACTAGGGGAGGGGGCGCGGCTCCTCTTTCCCTCTCGCTCTCCCTCTCTTTCCTTCCCCCTTCCCTCTTCCTAGTTGGACTAGGAAAGGGGAGTCCTACTCCTACTAGGAGGAGGACGCCCCCCTCCTTGGCGCCCCCAAGGGCCAGCCGGTCTCCCCCCTTGTTCCTTTATATACGAGGGCAGGGGGCACCTCTAGACACACAAGTTGATCTGTTGATCTCTCCCAGCCGTGTGCGGTGCCCCCCTCCACCATAATCCACCTCGATCATATCGTAGTGGTGCTTAGGCGAAGCCCTGTGTCAGTAGCAACATCATCACCGTCTTCACGCTGTCGTGCTGATGAAACTCTCCGGCGAAGCTCTGCTAGATCGGAGTTCGCGGGACGTCATCGAGTTGAACGTGTGCTGAACTCGGAGGTGCCATGCGTTCGATACTTGGATCGGTCAGATCGTGAAGACGTACGACTACATCAACCGCATTGTGCTAACGCTTCCGTTTTCGGTCTACGAGGGTACGTGGACACACTCTCCCCCCTCGTTGCTATGCATCACCATGATCCTGCGTGTGCATAGGAACTTTTTTGAAATTACTACGTTCCCCAACAATCATCACTGCTACCTCTTGAGCACTGCGTTGGTTTCCCTTGAAGAGGAAATGGTGATGCAGTAAAGCAGCGTAAGTATTTCCCTCAGTTTTTGAGAACCAAGGTATCATTCCAGTAGGAGGCCACGCGCGAGTCCCTCGCAGCTGCACAAACAAACAAGAACCTCGCAACCAACGCGATAAAGGGGTTGTCAAGCCCTTCACGGTCTCTTATGAGAGTGAGATCTAATAGAGATGATAGATAATATTTTTGGTATTTTTGTATGATAAAGATGCAAAGTAAAATAAAGCAAAGTAAATAACAAAGTAAATAGCAAAGTGTATGAAGCTTAATATGATGGAAAATAGACCCGGGGGCCATAGGTTTCACTAGTGGCTTCTGTCAAGATAGCATAAGTATTTGTGATGGGTGAACGAATTACTGTCGAGCAATTGATAGAATTGAGCATAGTTATGAGAATATCTAGGTATGATCATGTATATAGGCATCACGTCTAAAACAAGTAGATCGAAACGATTACGCATCTACTACTATTACTCCACCGTCGAAGCCGCTATCCGGCATGCATCTAGAGTATTAAGTTCATGAAGAACAGAGTAATGCATTAAGAAAGATGACATGATGTAGAGGGATAAACTCATGCAATATGATATAAACGCCATCTTTTTATCCTTGATGGCAACAATACAATATGTGCCTTGCTGCCCCTACTGTCACTGGGAAAGGACACCGCAAGATTGAACCCAAAACTAAGCACTTCTCCCATTGCAAGAACTACCAATCTAGTTGGCCAAACCAAACGGATAATTCGAAGAGACTTGCAAAGATAACCAATCATACATAAAAGAATTCAGATTTGACTCAAATATTGTTCATAGATAATCTTGATCATAAACTCACAATTCATTGGATCTCGACAAACACACCGCAAAAGAAGATTACATCGAATAGATCTCCACAAGAGAGGGGGAGAACATTGTATTGAGATCCAAAAAGAGAGAAGAAGCCATCTAGCTAATAACTATGGACCCGATGGTCTGAGGTAAACTACTCACACTTCATCGGAGAGGCCTTGGAGATGATGTAGAGGCCCTCCGTTATCAATGCCCCTTCCGGCGGAGCTCCGAAACAGGCCCCAAGATGGGATCTTGTCGGTACAGAAAGTTGTGGCGGTGGAATTAGGTTTTTGGCTCCGTACTTGATCGTTTGGGGGTACGTACGCTACAAAAAAAAGACACATCCATGACATTTTGGGCCGAACGAATTTTTTTCCTGTCATACATATGACACTTCTATGACGATAACTGTGACAAAACCCGGTATCATCATAGATGTGGTGGGCTCCTAGTTCTATGACAAGAAATCATGACAGAAAATGGGCTTTTCATCTGGCGGGCGGAGACACGGCTACATGACATTCTTTGGGCCGTCCATGACGGAAAAAACCGTGGTAGAAGCAAGGGGAGGAATATTTCGGGAGTTCCGGTTACGGTGGGAGGTCGGGGGCGGCGATGCTGCGTTTCTCTCGTACACGCACGTCTGCGGCGTGTGCGGCGTTAGCTCTAAGCGAACCCGAGTGAGGCGTTGGGCTCTAAGCGAACCCGGCGATTACCTTGCGAGCTACTGCGTTATCGAACCCGGCGATCGATCGATGGCTGTTAACTGAACCTGATCGAGCGATTCGCCGCTCTGCTGCTAAGCGAAGCGATCGATGCTGCCTCTGGGATGAGCGATGAGCGTTGCGGGGGGGGTTGGATGAGCGATGGCGGTGGCGTTGCCTCTGGATGAACAGGACCCCGTGATGGGGTGGATGGCTGGATGAACAGATGAGCGGTGGAGGGGTGCCCGTGGAGAGGTGGTTGAACAGGACCCCTGGTGTGGAGGGCTGGATGAGCGATGAAGCGGTGGAGGGTGGTTGAGCGATGGCCGGTGGAGTAAGCCAGCGGTGGAGGCTGGATGAATAGGAGCCCGTGGAGGCTGGAGGAGGTCGACGGTGGAGATGAGCGGTATCCGTGGAGTCCGTTTTGATGCCGTACCCTCCCGATGAACAGGACCCCCGTTTCGACCGTAGGAGGTCCGTTTCGTCCGTTTTGCGGTACGCCACACCCCTCCCGATCAACATGACCCCCGTTTCGACCGTAGGAGGTCCGTTTCCTCCGTTTTGCGGTACGCCACACCCCTCCCGATCAACAGGACCCCCGTTTCGACCGTAGGAGGTCCGTTTCGTCCGTTTTGCGGTACGCCAGACCCCTCCCGATGAACAGGATCCCGTTTCGAACGTGGCCGGTCGAACACAAGGCCGTTTCCTCCGTTCTGCGGTACGCCAGGCCTCGTTTCCATCGCCTGTTCCGTCCAAGCCCTCCCAATGAACACGACCACGCATTCCGTTTTGACCCAGCCGGTTGGCTCCCACGTGTTCCGTTGCCTCCCGATGAACCCGAGGCATTCCGTTGCCTCCCCATGAACACGACGCATTCCGTTGCCTCCCCATGAACATGACGCATTCCGTTGCCTCGCCATGAACACGACGACGACGCTGTTTCTCCATTCCGACCCAGCCATGTCAACGAGCCCTCGCCATAATGATGGCGAGTAGGCGTTCGAGACCCGCCCGTATGTACACATATGTGGCGTATTTTCTTTCTTGCACCACGGCGGCTGACGTGCGTGTACATGCTACGTGCGGCGCCTCTACTACAACACGTGCGGCGCCTCTACATCCACCGGTATATATATGTATCGTACCGTTCGCGACGTAATGACAACGCTACATATGCCCGACCAGGTGGGTCCCGACTATCAGGCACTTCCTTGCGTGCGAGGATGTAGATGGTGGGTCCCAGCAGTCAGGGGGGTGAATCGTTTTTTTTGCCCGGACGCACTTCCTTGCGTGCGAAGGTGTAGCTGGTGGGTCCCATGTGGGGGAAACATTTTTTGTGAAATCGGTGGCCCGTCCGGTGGGTCCCCGCTGTCAGGTGGAGGAATAATTATTTTGCACGTAATAAGGAGGCACTTCCTTGCTGCGGCCGTGGACCCAGCTGTCAGCGTCTCCACGCACAGTACTCTTCCGATGGAAGTCGGTCGTTGACCACATTGACCACGCCGCGCCGAGAGCACCACAGCGGTGGACGACAGCGAGGCCTAGGAAGGGGACGACACGGAGGCAGGGAAGACTCAGCAGTTGTTTCCCACGCGGACATGAGTACGACTGTATGAGGGTTTACTGGTTCGTCTGCCGTCGCAGGAGAATAACAGCAGGTGTGGGTGTGTAGAGGGATGGCTAGGCCAGCGATGGGAGTACGGTGGGGCGGTGAGGCTTACGCGGCAGCAGAGCCGGTCATGGGGAAGAGGGAGCAGGCAGTCCCACCGGCGCTTGTTTGAGTGGCTGGAGCAGGAAGAGCAGAGATTTAAGAAGCACGACGGCCGTTGGATGGACATCCAACAGTCGGCTTGTCGTCAACCTTTTTTAGGAAAGCCTCAAATCTGTGAAAAAACAGCATACAACCCATCTGCCATTATTTCTAATAATTTACAGCCCATTTGCTAATTCTTAAGGTTTTTTGGAGCCCATATTCTTTTTGTTAGCATTACAGCCCATATTGTGGCCACGGTTAAAAATTATACGAAATTTTGCATATTTCGGTCTTGATCGAACTGTTTTTAATCCCGAAATTTCGACTCAGATTCAAACTGATTTTAAAAATAAATGTATATCAATATAAAATCCAAAAAATTCTCCACGCATAAAAATTAATGTAATTTAAAATCTCAAAATGAAAAAAAGATATTTGAAGCTAATTGCCGGTTTTATGTGTTTTAAAAATGTACAGCCCATTTCTCATTCTTGATAGGCTATTTTCTCTTGCCAGAATGAAGCTCTCCTCGTCTTGAAAGATTTGCAGCCCAACAGGCACGACAAATCGACTTACTATAAATCATAAAAAAAGCGGGGCTGTGGCCGTGGACCCATTGTCGGCCCTCTCCACATACAGTACTCTTCCGATGGAAGTCGGTCGTTCACCACATTGACCACGCCGCACCGAGAGCACCAAGGCGGTGGACGATGGCCAGGGCTAGGAAGGGGACGACGCGGACCCGGGGAAGACGCGGGAGTGGATGCCCACGCGGAGAAGATCGAGGTTCCTTTGGTTGCTGGCGTGAGGCTACCGTCGCGCAGAATAACAGCGGTGTGGGTGAGTAGAGGGATACCTTGGGCCAGCGGTGGGAGTAGTAGGGGCGGTGAGGCCTCAGCGGCATCCTGGCCCGGCCACGAGGCGAGGGCACGTGGCACGACCGCCTTTGCTGGGCGGCTCGAGCAAGAAGACCAGAGGTTGAAGAAGCACTATGGCCGTTGGATGGACATCGCATACGATCCTTTGGAGCTAGAATCGTTCATATTGACTAAGTTGACAAAGCCCTCCGTCCTCGTCAACTTAGTAGGCCTACAAGTCAGCCACCCACTATGGTGGGTCCCAGCTAGCAGGGGGTATTCATTTTTTGGTGCGTAATAAAGAGGCACTTCCTTGCGTGCGAAGATATAGCTGGTGGGCCCGACACATCTGCGGGGGAACGTTTTTTGCGAAATCTGAAGCCCTTCCACGTCACGGCACGTGACGGCGTAATAAGGAGGAACTTTCCTTGCGTGCGACCATGGACCTCGTGGGTCCCGGCCGTCGAGCTCTCCACATCTGATCCTCTTCCAATGACTCTCGTATGTTGACCATGCCGCGCTGAGCGCACCGAGGCGGTGGACGACGGCGAGGCCCCAGACTGGAATGACCCGGAGATGGGGAAGACGCGGCAGTGGAGTCGCAGACGGAGAGGAGTGGGAAACTTGACTGGTTCGGGTGCGGGGTGGGCCTACACTCGGCAGAGAATAATAGGAGGTGTGGAGTGGAGGGATGGCCTGGCCGTCGGCGGGGTAGCGTTCAACGAGGGCGCAAAACAACGCGCCTGGGCCTTGAAGGTGGAGCGAATGGTTCCGGCAGCTTGGGGAAGAAGACTAGATATTGAAAAAGAATGCCGGCCGCTGGATGTAAATCCAACGCCTTCTTAGGCTTCGACCTACTGGCCCACATGTCAGCCAGTCCATTTGTTTTTTAGTCCATTTGGTGGGCTGGGTGAAACAATGATGTTGCATCAATGCAGGCCGTTTAAATCCCATTTGCATTTTTCTCGAAATCCGCGGACTTCTGGGCTGGGTGAAAATATCATGTTGGGCTAGACGAGAAATGTTATAAAAGCGTAAACACATGATTGCACGTCGGTAAAATATTTGCAAGCTTATATGCGCAATCACTAGGGAGTTAACTTGCCAAGTTATATATAAACAATTATTATTATTATTTTGTAAGAACTTTCAACTTACGAAATAAGATATCATTTTAATTTGATGAGTTAATAGTATGTGGGGTATTATTATTTTTTAGGCTAGACGTGGGACGATTGAGTTGGTTCTAGGGAAAATCTTGGGGAGAAAACTTCGGTTTACATCGAAAAAGGAAGTGGGAGAAAATTCAGGAGACCTGCTTTGGGTCCACCCGAGGAGGGAATATGTTGGGAGGAAGGAGATTCAAAGCACGGCAGCCGAGTGAACTAGTTTTTTTTTACGGACAAGTGAACTAGTTTACATACATAAGCAAATAGCCACTAAAAAAGCAATCAGGTTAATGGGTTCTTAAAAGAAATATTTCGGACAAAACAGATAATTACGACACATAGGCTAATGCATGAAACACTCAGATGATAAAGGTGCTTATAAACAGATAAAGTACAACATCTAGACCTTCCTGGCATGCTTGATCATGACGCTGCGGTTGTCCATGTACTCGTCGGTTACGGGAAGCAGACACGCCTTCATGTCCAAGATCTGCCTGTACATGTCGTAGCATGCGTATGCGTCCTTGGCCGCGTAGTTTATGTAGGCTAGATTCAGAGGTACCTCCCACGTGTTCAGGTTGTCTTCTTTCATGTTGGCGTATCAGGGGTCGATGATGGTCTCAGCGAGGTCAACCACGTAGTCCTTCTTACGCCCGTTCTTGATGATCTTGTATTGCTTCGGATGTCGACAAGCTTGTTGCACCAGATGGCGAATCATCGCGTTCTTCCTTCTCTCCATCGTAGCGAAGGTGCGATCGGTATTGCGCCGATGAAATGGGCGAATGCTCCGAACCTGGTGCAGCCATAGAGGCGAGGCGGCGAGCTTCACCGAGTCTGTATCGTTGGTGTACATCACATTCAACTTGGTGCAGCCATAGGAATGAAGGGCGAACTCAAAGGGGAACTCCTTGCTGAAGTCCATATCCAGCAGGCTCACCCCACGGATCGCCATTGGAGTCTCTTCGAGTGAACGAGTGTGTAGGCGGCGGCAGTAGTTCGTTTTTCAGCTCTTGGGGAACTGGATTCAACGAAGCTGAGTGTGTACAGGCGACAACAGTTACTACCCCTCCCTCGTCCGCTGCACGCCCGGCAGAAGATGCACCCTTGGCCACACGTCGGTTCACGAGCGGGTCTGTATTGGTACTGTAATAACATGAGTTAGTGGTCACTTTACTTAAATTTAATTAGCTTTAATAGAAATTTATACTTAAAATAAGCAATGCATTCGCTCGTTCTATCAGTGCCACAGGATCAACATGCACAACAATTAGAATTATTATTCTCAGGACGCACACGATCAGCACATTTGTTACACTTTCACAAAGATAATACTACCAAGTTTGAACTGTTTGTTATGGTTGTCGTCCTCTGCATCATCATGCCGTGTTTCCCAGCTTGCAAGATTCGGAACCAACAAATAAGATCCAAATAATAAGTACAACAAAGATGCCTACACATCTCATTGATTCCCAGCTTGCAAGATTCAGAACCAACAAATAAGATCCAAATAATAAGTACAACAAAGATGCCTACACATCTCATTGATTCCCAGCTTGCAAGATTCAGAACCAACAAATAAGATTCAAATAATAAGTACAACAAAGATGCCTACACATCTCACTGATTCCCAGCTTGCAAGATTCAGAACCAACCCATTAGAGCCTTTTGATAAAGTGAATATCGGGATTAAATCCATCTTGGCTAGCCATGTCATACAATCGAAGAACTTGGCGAATGCTCTTGACCGTCACAACATATGTAGTTGAGTATTCCTGTTTGCACGACTTTGTTTGCACAACACAAACAAGGAGACAGGAGAGCATGATTTCGCTTTAATAGCGGCCTCCTTGAACTCAACCTCCAGCTCTACTTGGATGAGGTCTGCCTGGAGTTCCATGATTCAATTCATGCGCCTTTTTTTGCAGTTCACCTAAAATGAAGCAAAGATTGCATCATTCAGCTAGCAAGAAGTACTTGCTCTTGTGAGCTGGCAGGTTCTTCTTTAGTAGTTGCACTAAAATTGAGGAACATTAAGGTTGGCTGTCCGGCTCATGTAAGGTGCAACTATAATTTCCTTATCCCTTTGTGCAGTTCCACTAAAATAAAGTTCCATTATGGTGACAGTGACGGCTCCATCTCGCAAAGGCTAATAAAATGTTGCACGAGATTACCAGCAGAACTTGACGGAGATTTTGGAAACTCCAATCACCATTTTGTGCAGTTCCACCAAAATTGAGGAACATTTTAGTTGAACTGCACAAGACACTCATTCCACGTCAGTAAAATGAAAAGAAGCATCTTAATTATGTTCATGGCAATCACGCAATGACAGTAGAAATTTTAAAACGTCAGCAATGCTTCATGTTACCAGAAGCATTATGATCAACAATGAGATTCCTCAAATATGGGATTACTTTAATGGTGGCATTGCTTGTTTACCAGACACAGTAAATCAACAGCAGCTAAAGAGTTGGTTTAAGGGCATGGGACCGTGGGGACACTAGGACACTCAGCAGCGTAAAGGAGCAACTTACTTATCATACTGGGGAAAACAGCAGGAGTGCCATTTGTAACACAGTTTAATTGCACTGGTTAGACATGTCCCTAAAGGTAACAGTGTGATCGCTTCATTTTACATGCGCCCTTACATTAACAACATCAAAAGGTTGGTATAAGGACATGCGATAGTGGACGCATCAGCACAATGTACCTACAAGGAGGCATAAAGTGGTGATGCCGAGTTTGTTCATGCTCTGTGAGGGCACAAACCTAATCCACGGAGACCTTGTACTATGTGAGGGCAGCAAATCTAATCTCAGAAACCTTTTACTATGTGAGGGCAACAAATCTAATCACGGAGACCTTTTTACTATGTGAGGGCAGCAAATCTAATCCTCGAGACCTTTTACTATGTGAGGGCACACATCTAATCCTCGAGACCTTTTACTATGTGAGGGCAGCCAATCTAATCCTGAGACCTTTTACTATGTGAGGGCAGCAAATCTAATCACGAGACCTTTTACTATGTGATGGTAGCAAATCTAATCCTGGACATACTGTTGACTTGTCCACCAGCTGCCACTTTCTATCCTTTTTGACCAATCATAGATCTGTTCCTTATCTAGTTTGTACTGCGTTTTCCCATTATTTCCCTTTTCAACCAAGAGACCGGTTGGGTATCTGGTCTCTACTACTTTCACCATATTATTTCCTCTTTGAATCAAGTCCTAGATTCATGCTACAACTTTCCCCCCTTTCTTCGTTGTTTGAACAAAGCCCTAGATACGAATGCATGAAGTAGCTTTACCTCTAATAATACTAAAAATTTAGGTGGCTTTGGAAGAGCTGATGGGAGTAGAAAAAGATGCACATGCAGACACGTGGGGAGCTGGGCAGTAGAGCAAGGCCACTCTTGAAGAACTTATACCGAGGGTCCTTTGTGATGTCGTGGCGGCAGTCGGGATCTGCGGACAATCTGGCAGGGAGGAAGAAGGGTCGGAGGACCTCCTGCGTTGCAGTCTTGTGTCGGAGAGAACGACACGGGAAGAGGATCGGACCCCGCTGGCAGCTGTGGGTTTCCTCCCTCGCCGGCGATGACCGCGTGACTGATGCACCTTTTAGTCCTCTACACACACCGGCCGAAGGGATCCGGCCGGATCTGTGACCAGCGGTGAGCAGAGAGGAAATGTCACTACCGCTGTCTTGTTTATATCTGGAGAGGATGAGAGAATGAAGAGAGCAAACCTAGTAAAGCAAGCGCTCAGGCCCCTGCATCCATATATAGTGGAGTGATTATCTTTTTTCGAGCCCACAACAAGCGTTTCAATTTGTGTACGTGGCATTAAAGAAAAGAAACTCTCTATTTAAGGTGACTACTGTACGACTCCTACTTACTACTAGTAGTACTACAAAGATTGTTCACTTGTGCTCCCGCCTCCATTCATTGAACAACCCCACGGGTGAATAAACATCTGATAAGTACTGTATTTATATAGAACAAACAAGCTCGAACTATTTTCGCGTAGTTAAAAGTTGAGGCGGGGCTTTTCCGGGCGTCTGTGGCTGCAGTTTTTGGGTAGGCGGTTTGTGACAGAGAGGCAAGGAGGGTGGCCGAGTGGGGCTGTGCGATTTGCCGGCCAACGTTATTCTTTGGAAAGACTTGTGATATGACCACTCACTATAGTCATGAATTCTTGGCGCTCTGACTGTGGTGATGCCCCCTTCCGTTCCGCTCCTAATCTGGTGCATGACATGTCGACTGGATCTTGGCTCTCCCACATGCCTGAGTAGTAAGAAGGAGCAAAGAATGATGCAGTATATACTAGTACTATACTAGTACTACTCAGGTCGGAGGAGTGCGAACCATGGCAGCCCAAAGTGAACCCGGCGGTGGAACCACATGTAGCCAGTGAACCAGCAGTAGAAAACAATGTGGTGATATGGCCATAAAAACAATATGCTACGGTCCACACTTTGTAGCATGTACAAGAACACTCCTCTTTGTTTGGATCCCTGAGTTAGATCTAGTTTGGGTTGAAATAGCCTCAAATTATCGAAACAAGAGGGGTTGGTTTGAGCTAGTTTGCTCTAACCCAGCTAAAAAAACTAGCCCGGTGGAGAGATTCTAATTGTGTTAGTTATCCTCGGGCCCACTAAAAGAGAACTAAAAAAATCTCCCCTGCCCGCACCAGATCGCTCCCCCCCTCTCGCACGACTCCTCTCTGTTGCCCATAGGGCCGCTCGCCCTCTCTCTCCTCCGGGCGCCCTCTCCCTCCGGCCTTTGAAGGTCGCCCGCTCCCCTTCACGGTCGTTTTCTCCCTCTGTCAGTGGCTGGCGCAGCATCTACCGATTAGGTCGCGAGAGGGGTGAGTTTGTTCATTCCTTCTACATCTCACGGCCATATCATTGATCTTGCTTGCTCTAGCGCTAATTCTAATTTGGAAAAGTAGATCCTGATCAAACTTGGTATAGATTTGTGGTGCACGCATGGAATTGTTTGATGTTGCTTGAGGAGGTAATAAATCATTCTAGAGGCCCAAAGATTCAGGTCACCTTTCTAGGTATTTCAGTTTCAGGCTTGCATTATTTCTAGAGGCCCAAAGATTCAGTTCACCTTTCTAAGTATTTCAATTTCAGGCCTGCATTATTTCTAGAGGCCCAAAGATTCAGTTCACCTTTCTAGGTATTTCAGTTTCAGGCTTGCGTTATTTCTAGAGGCCCAAAGATTCAGTTCACCTTTCTAGGTATTTCACTTTCAGGCTTGCATTATTTCTAGAGGCCCAAAGATTCAGTTCACCTTTCTAGGTATTTTAATTCTGAGCTTGCATTATTTCCAGAGGCCCAAAGATTAAGTTCCCGATCGGCGGCAAGCGGCCCTGCTACCCATGCCGGTGTCGACCTCAACTTCAAGGGCAGCGTCGGAGGGGTTCTGGGCTTGGGCTCTCTGAGCCTTCCTCCAGAGCGACGATGGTGAGCTCCTCCCTCGGTGCGTGAGGGGCTCCGTGCTCCCTCCCTATCGTGAATGACTTCCGTGATGAGTTAGCTCATTCATTGTCTCATGAAGTGTTTTTTTATTTTGTTAAGCTTGATCGACGACTTGTATGTTTAAGTGGGATATCTCATTTGTATGGACAAAGTAAAAATTATCATGTTTTGCATGCTTGATTTGTATAGATGGTTCGTTTATGTCAATTGTGAGTGGGAGGAGGCCACAGAAGAGCCGGCCACACCAAGAGCGTGCTTGGATCCAAGGGACTTATTTTAGTCTGACTAAAAATAGTCTCCTTAAGAGGCTAAAGTTCCAAGCACCCCTGACTAAAGAGGGGCTAAAACTAGTCTTGAGACTAATTTTTTTTAGTAAGGGGTACCCCTACTAAAATGTGGATTAGTCCTCTCTCTCCTCATTTAACTCCTCTCCTTTAACACAGGCGAGTTCTGGATTGGAGGCTTTGGAGGATAATAAATGCTCATTAACTTGATTTTAGTCTCTTTAGTATTTGGATCCAAGCATGGGTGAGGCTAGCAAGTTTTAGTCCCACTACTTTTAGTCATGGAACTAAAAGCGTGTCCAAGCACCCTCCAAATCCGGCAGGAAATAGGGTCGAAAGTAGTAAAATGATTTAGATAGTGCATTTATTGTAAATCTAACCACGCCATCCATACACCTCTTTGGTTTAGAGTTAGTTCAGGGTTAGAATCTAACTCTAACCTCTAAGCGGGTTAGAGTTCTCCTAAATCTCGGTTCATCGCCATCATACTTTCCCCATTCCGTGTTTTCGGTATCCTGCGAATCAAAGAGGCCCTTTTTGCGGGAAAAATCAAAGAGCCCTTAGACTGGTTTGATGCGGTCATTTTTTATAAACGTGTTATGTCCAAAATTTAATGAACGTGCTCCGGTTTCCACGAAAATAATCCGGTTTCATGTAGTAATTCATTCATTTATTTATTCTTCTGCGGGGGTTATGCATGTAATTCGCGAGGTCTGAAATGTAAAGTACCCCGGCTTATGCTCCGAGTCGTGCATGCACTACGACCCAGATGCTGTATGTCCCACATGTCGGTGAATGGGAGCACGTGGAAATAGCCTAGGAGTACATATAGGAGGATAAATGCATGAAATAATATGTACTGTGAAGCGTAGCCGTGGTTCGAAAAGGAGACCTAAAGTGATGAAAGCTTCTCCTAGTCTTGCCAGCCACCACGCTCATGGGCGAGGGAGGGACGCTCCTACCTTTGCGTGTATGACAGGTGGGCCCGGCAGGTGTGTGGCCAACCTGTCATATAGCCAAAGGCAGGTGCAGTTAAGTCTGCGAGGGAGAGGATAATCAAACTTCTTGTTGATGTACGAGTTGACGCGACACATCAAAGCACTGCACTCGATATATTTCAATAATTTGCTTTTACCGATGCATTAATTACAATGCATGCATGCATGCCGTGACTCTCCTTTTGATACTTGCATGTGTTGATATAATGCACCTTGAAGTAGTATAAAATATGTGACGGTAAAGTTTTGTAATACCCCGGCCCAAGTCGAGAGATGGTTGTGCACGAGGAGGGCGAGATCATGCAGACCGAATAGGACCCGACGATGGAGCTCTCTAAGGTCTCGATGGACCTCACCGTGCTCCATTGCCCCTTGTGCCTCCGCCCTTAGCGCCTCTAGTGTATGAGGTTGAATACACCTCGTCCGTTCGCTGATTGAGCAAGGTGCAGATTTCTTGATTGATGTGCTGTTCGATTGATTTCTGCGATGCAAGGGAGGGCACACGGCCTCTTGTGCTGCAGCGTCGGCGCCGGGAACCAGCAGCGATGCGGAAGTGTGGCATGCGGTGGCTTCGACGTGCGGAACACGGCGGTGGACTCCGTCCTTTCATCGGTGAGGGTGGAGTGCCCGCACAAATGTTGTGGGCTCTAGATCACTTACTACAAGCTCGCCGATCACCAGAGCGTGTGTCCCTTCGCGCCCTGCAAATGCCCCGTGCCCGTCTGCAGCTACGAAGGCCCACCGCCGGCGCTCTACCACCACATCAGCACGGCGCATCCCATGCCCGTGCACAGGATCCAGTACGACAAGGTGCTCCAGCTGCAAGTGCCACTATCGGAGCCACGGCTCTTGCTGTTTGCGGAGGAGGACCGCCGTGCGTTTTTCTTGGTCGGCGGCATGCTCGACATCGACGCGCCTATCACCGTGTCAGTCGTCTGCATCAGAGCGGGGGCGTCCCCACTACCGCACTACGTGTCCAAGCTGTGGTGACGGCCGCGGGGAGCCAAAAGGCACGACCGACGCCGTCAAGGTGGAAATGGAGGTGACAAGCAGCAAGGATCCCGGCGACGTCGGCGTGCAGGAGCTAACCTTCTTGTGATTCGCCCAAGCTGCTTGGCGGGGCTAAGCTTGTGTCCCTCCATGTTCAGATTGACAAGCTCACGTCCTAAATGTTTCTCTGATTGCCTTACATTTATCTTAGTAATATGCTAATATAGGGATTACCTTGGTCTACTTTAGCTTAAGAAATGGTGGGTTTTGGTGGCGATGCAGCAATTACTTGACATCGGATCGGTAATTTCGAGCAGTCGAAACGGATATTTTGTGTATGCATTGGATATAAAGTTCCTTTGGGTAAGAAGTACTACTTGTCATCAAAATGGATAAAAGGAGATGTATTTAGATGTATTTTAGTTCTAGATCGTCCCTTTTATCCATTTTGATGACAAGCACCTCCGTTCAACAATACATGCCTCCCATTTGTCAAAATATAGATGTATCTAGACATGTTTTAGTATATAGGTACATCCATGATAGAGCCAATTGGATGGTTGAGAACACTACAATTAAGTAGCTACGAGATGCGTGTGTGACTCCTGATCACGAGAGGCCGGGGTCATCATCCTCCTTTTCGAGAAAAAACAAGCAGCGTGTGTGAGAGGACGAGTGCGTGCGTGCACCTCTTCTCTTCTGTATAACGTACTACTAAACTCAGAGTACAAGTTTTTGTGGGTGGCACGATGGTGCGTGCGAGAAGTCCCGAGAGATAGGTTTAATGCGTCAAAAAAAGACTAGCCTAGAGCTCGCCACGCGGCTATTCTGTCCGAACGCCCCATTAACCGTAAGATATGTATACGACGGTGCAGCTTATTGCACGTACAGCAGTACTCCCTCCTTTCCGGTTTATAGGGCTTAATTCAAAAATCTCACCAACCAAGATGGTGAGTGATGGAATATTTTTGTAGTTTGCAAAAGCACCTAATTAATGCTCTTGTTTTTCTCAAAAAATTATGTTTATCAATGCATTAATTGCAATGCATGCATGCATAAAGTACATGCATTGGTCAATTTTCTCTTAATACTTGCATGCAATGATTTAATGCACCTTGGAATCTGAACATGTGTTGGGGAACAACCAAATTGAGCCTTATAAAATGGAAAAACTAAAATTTAGATACAAGCCCTATAAAACCGGAAAGGAGGGAGTAGAAAAAGAAGTACTCCATCCGGGAATAGTGCCGCACTTCGAAACTAGAACCGTCAATAAATTTTGAGCTTGCGTCTCGTCACATTCCAAATTACTCCACGCTATATTGAATTGCAAACCTGTTCACACCGATCACAACCTAAACGGTTTCCCACTTAGGAGCATATTAGTACCACGCTATATTGAATTGCAAACCTGTTCACACCGATCACAACCTAAACGGTTTCCCACTTAGGAGCGTATTAGTACTCGGTTATAAATACTAGTATGCCAAGATGACTGCACATTCCTCCTCAACTCCTCATCCACAAAAACAAACAAGTCATTCAGCATCCTTCCCTTAAATCGCCATGGCCAGCGTGAGTTCTGGTCGAGAGATTGCCACCGTGGAGAGGCGAGCATGGAAGAGGAAGCACGAGAGATGTCACGCACCGCGAGAGCAGCCGACATATCCCGCCACGTGGAAGTAGCAACCACGGAGAGGTCCGCCGCGCCGCTGAAGCAGCACGGAGGTCCCGCCGCACCGTCGATGCAGCAGGCTGGTCCAGTCGCGCCGCGGAAGTAGCAGAGATGTCCCGCCGTGCCACGGCAGCCTGGGAAAATTTCTCGCGGGCAGGTGACGACTGTTGCAGGCGCATGCATGCGATCGTCCATAGCAAGATGGATTAGATCTCCGGCTGGGCGAGGTTGCAGGATGACATGAAAGCCTCGTTTGAACAGGCTACCGGCGTTATCCGACAACTAAGGGAGGGCAATGAGAGGCTCCGGGCCGAGCGCGACCTGCTGAGGAAGAAGATCGTCCGAAGTGCAGACCAGCAGGAGGAGACCTGTGCCTTGTTGAAGAGGACCAGCGTCATCGTCAACAAACTTATGAAAGAGAATGACATGCTCCGCCACGAGCGCCAAAGGCTGGTGGAGGAATCCGTGGATGTTCTCAAGCAGCGTCTTGAGGACACGAAAGAGCTCATCGCCGCTCACCGCGGAGACTAGTTCCCACGGCCTGCATCAACGCATCAAGAAAGTAGAGATCATCGAGCCAGATCCTTGTCTTCCTTCTTCTTTTGCCCTTGTGTATTTTGGGCGTAGCCGCATGTGGATTTTTTAATTATCTTTCTAATTATGTAAGACAATTAATCGTCCTTATCTTTCTGTGGAAGATCAATGTTGCGAGGCTAGAATGAAGAAAACTCTTGCTGTGGCGACCCTAGCGTTATTGTTCTTCTAGTTGCTGCTGGGCTTCCTTCAGTTTCCTGGTTTCTTTTGATGTAATAATCGGTTTAGGATGTGAAATGTGTCGTCGGTTGTGAAATGTTGGGTTCTAGCGCGGATGTTTGGCCTTTGTTGGCGTCTTGGGATGTTGTGATTTCAATATGGTAGCTTTTAGTCCTTCGTGTTAGGCTGGAGTTGTGCTGAACTTCTTGTGAATTGAGGTGGTTTTCAGTAATGAAAATTGGAAGGGGCAAGCCCTTCTTTGCTCAAAAAATAATAATCGTCCTTATATATTCATCAGTCTTGCTATAAGTCACAGTAGATGCTATATAGGTCCGTCGGATCTTACATCAGGATCAATGCTTTCAGATTTTATTTTTTCTCTCTTAAATCTCAGTCGAGTGAGACATAGCCACGCCATTAAACAGAGGCTCGGGCACCATTAACGGAGACCTTGGGAGAGAGGTGGACGGCAGATGGAGGTCAAAGGGCTCTCCTCCCGATAAGCACGCGCAGTAGTCTGATCGAACGCCTCTCGTACTCAAATAGCTACCCTACACGGTGCCTCCTAGCTAATAAAAATGGGGACGAGTGGCGGCACGTAAATGGTACTAGTAAGTGGAACGCCCACGGTTTCAATAATACTTGTGTTTCCGATTGTAACGTGACAGCACTTGTTCCAAAATGACTTTGTTGATTGTTAATGTCCGCCTTCGCATAAATCGGACTGCAAATTTACCACAACATGTTGGTGCCATGTCATGGCACCAAGCCAAGTTTCATTATTTTCATGCGTGTTTTGGATTTAAAGGAATTAAAAACTAAGTTTCTCAATGTTTCCAACCCAGCCACGGCCTTGAATTTTGAATTTCATTCCCATTTCTTGCATGGAACCTAGAAATTTACCCGAGGACACACATGTGATTTTTCAACCAACTTTGGTGCACTAGAACATGTGCTTGTATTTCAAATTTGAATTATGCACACAAAGGTGACACTTTCCCTCCCAGAACCACGAGCCTTCTTGACAGAAGCTCCGATTTGCAAGAAGCTTATACCAAAATTTGTTCCTATTCGGCCAAATTTTTTTACCACGGCATGGTTGTAGGACCTTGAAGTATGTCTAGAGGGGGGGGGGGTGATTAGATTACTTGACTAATAAAAACTTAACCTTTTCCCAATTTTAGACTTTGGCAGATTTTAGCTATCTTTGCACAAGTCAAGCAATCTTCACACAATTCAAGCAAGCATGCAAAGAGTATATGAGCAGCGGAAATTAAAGCATGCAACTTGCAAGAATGTAAAGGGAAGGGTTTGGAGGATTCAAACGCAATTGGAGACACAGATGTTTTTGTCGTGGTTCCGATAGGTGGTGCTATCGTACATCCACGTTGATGGACACTTCAACCCACGAAGGGTAGCAGTTTGCGAGTCCACGGAGGGCTCCACCCACGAAGGATCCACGAAGAAGCAACCTTGTCTATCCCACCATGGCCGTCGCCCATGAAGGACTTGCCTCACTAGCGGTAGATCTTCACGAAGTAGGCGATCTCCTTGCCCTTACAAACTCCTTGGTTCAACTCCACAATCTTGTCGGAGGCTCCCAAGTGACACCTAGCCAATCTAGGAGACACCACTCTCCAAGAAGTAACAAATGGTGCATTGATGATGAACTCCTTGCTCTTGTGCTTCAAATGATAGTCTCCCCAACACTCAACTCTCTCTCAGGGATTTGGATTTGGTGGAAAGAAGATTTGAGTGGAAAGCAACTTGGGGAAGGCTAGAGATCAAGATTCATATGGTAGGAATGGAATATCTTGGCCTCAACACATGAGTAGGTGGTTCTCTCTTAGAACTGGTAAGTTGGAAGTGTAGGTTTGTTCTGATGGCTCTCTCCGCGAATGAAGAGGAGGTGGAGGGGTATATATAGCCTCCACACAAAATCTAACCGTTACACACAATTTACCAAACTCGGTGGGACCGAATCAACAAACTCGGTCGGACCGATTCATTAAACCTAGTGACCGTTAGTGATTTCGGTGGGACCGACATGCAACTCGGTAGGACCGATATGGCTAGGGTTAGGGCATAACGTAATCTCGGTGAGACCTATTACACAAACTCGGTGAGACCGATTACACAAACTCGGTGAGACCGATTTTGGTAATTAGCTAACCAGAGAGTTGGTCAGGTAAACTCGGTGCGACCGGTTCGCTCTTTTCGGTGAGACCGAAATGTTACGAAAGGGAAATAGAGAGTTTACATTGCAATTTCGGTGGGACTGATCGCTCACTTCGGTTAGACCGAAACATTACGAAGGGAAACAGAGAGATTACAATCCCATCTCGGTGAGACCGAGATCCCTATCGGTGAGACTGATTTGCCTAGGGTTTGTGGCAGTGGCTATGACAATTGAACTCGGTGGTGCCGGATAGAAAGGATCGGTGGGACCGATTTTGGCTTTAGGTTTAGGTCATATGTGGATGTGAGAAATTAATTGAGTGTTTTTGGAGCATATCACTAAGCACTTGAAGCAAGAGGCTCATTAAGCAACACCTCATCCCTCCTTGGTAGTATTGGCTTTTCCTATAGACTCAATGCGATCTTGGATCACTAAAATGTAAAATGTAGAGTCTTGAGATTTTGAGCTTGAGCCAATCCTTTGTCCTTAATATTTTGAGGAATCCACTTTCATCATCCATGCCATGCCATTCATTGAGCTTTCCTGAAATATTTGTCTTGGAATAGCATTAGCTCAATGAGCTATATGTTGTTATGAATTACCAAAACCACCTAGGGATAGTTGCACTTTCAATCTCCCCCTTTTTGGTAATTGATGACAACATATAGATCAAAGCTTCGACAAATGATAATAAGATTAAATAACATCGTCGCTTTGAGAAGTATGTGATAAGCAAGAGCTCCCCCTAAATTTGTGCATAGTTTAAAATTTGCTTTGGACTGCAAATGCACAAGGAATTAGGCTCATGGGTTACTCTTCCATGTCACATACATCTTGATGGAGCGCTCAAAATAATAAAGATTGAATACACGCACTCATCACCAAGCAAAGTGAATGATCATATAAGGATAAGTAAGATAATATCATCTGACAAGCATAAGTGTAGCTTATGATCAAACACATGATCATCAATGTCTCACAGATAATAGAATAGTATCTCAAGCAATCAAAAGCAAACAAAGTTCAACCAAGAATACAAGAGAGAACAAAAGCAAACTCTCTCTCTCGAAGCCTATGATCTATACATTTTCTCCCCCTTTGGCAACAAGTTACCAAAAAGTTCCTAGAAAATGCATAGTACTATATCGTCTCTCAGGCTTGATCTTCGGTTGGTGGTGTAGAGATGGCTCCTTGGACGAAGACTTCAATTGATGTTGATGGAGCTGGAGGAGTTGGTGCGGGAGCTGGTTGCTTGGAGGCTGTAGCTGGTGCGAGATGAAGTGGCTCCGTGTCCGCATCCTTGCACTGCAGCTGATCTCCGAGCTCGAGGCACTCGCAAATGCATCGATGGTTGTCCTGCCCTTCCTCTCCTGCATGTCTTCCTGTAGCTACTCCACAATGGCCGAATCTCAGTTACTTTGACATCTAAATCATAGAATTTTTGTTCCATGAGTCTTTCCAGGCTCTCCTGGTTTTGAGTTAGGGTGGCCAACCCCTTCTCAATCCTCAGTGTTGATGCTATCAAGTAACCAAGCTGCTCCTGCTTGTTCTTCAAAAAGTACTCAGATGCCTCCTCTTGAGTTGGCATCTTGGCAGCCTTCTCTCTCTTTGCTTTCTCCTTCTTCTCTTGAGCTTGTACTGATGATGGTTCATTCTCATTCATCACTACTTGATTGTCCTCAAAGTCTGGATAGAGAGCGAAGTGTTCCTTATCCAACAGATATTTTCCTGTGCCCATCTTTGAGTTTATCAACTCCTGAATTTGTGGGGCATATCCACAACTCCTCTTTTGGTCTACTGCAGTCGTCTTGATAGTCTCAACCATGAGGATCATGACCTTGAATTTCTGCGGCACATCAAGTATGTGTAGCAAGTTGATTGCATGCCCTCTGATCATGTTGTGGTCACCTGACTTGGGCAAAAGAGTGTGCCTTAGGATCCAGTTGATCGTTGGCAGCCCTGACAGAAGAAAATGGACTGACCCAAATGAGAAAGTCTCAAGGGCTTTGTCTGGGATCTCCTTGTACATATGTGACATAGTATTGTGTCCCATCTTCTTCTTGGCATAAACGTCTAAATCATCTTCACTCTCCTTTGGGGCATTGATCAGATTGGCCCACTCCTCAATGGTTGACTAGTAACTCGTACCTTCAGACATCCAAACTATCCTGCCATCTGGATAGAAATGTGTTGTGGAGTAGAATTGCATAATGAGCTCATCATTCCAGTTGGTGAGCTTCTGCCCAACAAAATCTGCAACTCCACATGCCTTCGAAGCTGTCATACACTCCAGGATAGTGTTCTTCATTCTCCTTTATGTAGGTCCAGTCGACCCACCTCATATCACACACTATGGGCTTCTTGTCCAACAAGATTGTCTCATAGAAGTCCTGCTGTTCCTTTGTGTGGAACCTGTAATCAACAGCACTCCTTCTCCTGGTGGCATATGGATCTGTCATTCTCCATAGCCTCAACCCTGAGTCTCTCCTGATATTCATGTCCTCAGCCACAGGATGAGCATCATTATGGTCTGGAATCTTGGGTTTGAGCTTCCTCAGGACTTGTCCTTCATCATCTTCCTCAAGACAACTGTGCACTTTGGGGCCTTGTTCTTCTCAGCGCTGGTATACTCCTGGTATTCCTCTTGGGTGCATTCTTGGCCTTGGAGGCAGCTTTGGGTGCTTCTTTGGGCTTTGATGTTGCAGCCCCTGACCTTATATCATCACCCATCAGCTTTTGTGTCTTGGGTGCTGGTGCAGCAACCTCTTCTTCCTCCTCCTCTTCCATCAAGGAAGGTTGTCCAACAACTCTGGCCATGGTCTTTCTGACCCTTTCCTTCCTCTTCTTTCCTTCTGTAGCTGGCTCTATGGGATCAGGTTTTGCAGGTATTTGTGTTGATCCTCTGACCTTCAGCATGGGTGTCCTCTTGGCAGGGACCTTCCTATTAAGTCCAGGCTTTGTGGTCTTTGCTGAGCCATACTCCTTTTTGAGCACTAACTTCTTGGAAGTAGCCTCATCTTCAATTTGCCACATAGTCCCTCATCCTCAGTCCGAGGTTCTCTTCCTTCTGGCTCTTGTGGCTGCTTTGGGCAAATTGCTAGGAGTGCTTCTGCTGCCATCATCTGAAGTGCTAGAGGGACTAGTGCCCTCACTCATGTGAATCTGCTCTTCTTCCTTGTTTTGACTATCACTTTGGTCTGACATCTTTGGAAACACCGATTCTTGACCAATGTGAACAATTATAGATGAGATAGAATGGATGAGCATCACAAAATGCAGAGTTTTTTGCAAAAGAATGATTCAAAAACTTAGTTTTAGTTTTCCACAGAAAGCATCTCGGATCAACCGATTTTCAAACTCGGTGATACCGAAGCACCTTTTGGAACCTAAACATGTGATCTCGGTCAGACTGAGTCACAGTTTGGTGGCACCGAGACTGCTAGGGTTTCACGAAGTTCCAAAATCGGTCACACCGATTAGCAATTCTCGGTCGGACCGAGAGTTACTAGTGCAGTGGCGTTAGCCGAATCGGTGGGACCGAGTTTTTCAACTCGGTGGGTCCGAGATGGTTTCAGCGGAAACCTAACCCTAAATTTTCAAATCGCATCTATTCTAAGGATTGTTTTGACTGGATAGAGGTGTTTCAATCGTGGCAAGAATCATAATGAACACAATGTGCTGAGAATTAGACAAGGACTGCACTGTGATTGATATCATACCCTAGTTCGGCGATGAACTCGCTACGGCGGCAACGGCGGGGATGAATTCCGTTGACGGCGGCGGAGACCAGCGACTGGAGGCGGCTGGCGACGAAGTTGACGATCCAGAGACCTAGGAGGCAGAGCGAGCTATGCGCGGGCGAAGAGGTTTGGAGAAAGTTTCCAAATTTTTGCCCCTGAATATATATAGCCCGACACTGTCGGTGTGACCGAGTGGAACAACTCGGTGGCACCGAGATGCATAACTGTGACGATTCTGACAACTTGGTGAGACCGAAGTTCAAATCGGTTGCACCGAGATTGAAAACCTAGATCGACTTAGTGATCTCGGTATGACCGAAATGGAAGAATCGGTCGTAATCGAAACCACAAAGAAGTTTTGAAAGTTTAAGTCCATGACGAATCGGGGACTCCGAGTGCTCCTCACACAGAGTGGTTCGAATCTGACTTGATCAAATTTTGTGATGTAGCATGAATAGAGTTTGAGACGAGAAAAGCATAGATAGCCAGAGATGATTCTTAGGCATTCTTGTCCATCCACTTGGCCAAATAAAAAGAAACCAATCAATCAAAACAACAAGTGGATGTCCTCGAATGAGTAGAATATGCAACCTACATGCTCACACAATAAAATGGCAAATGAAATATGTGGCAAAGCATGCACAACCAATTATAGTATCTATCAAACAATTGGCGATGACTAGGTCATCTATATATGAGTATATTGACTTAGGAGTCAAATGAGAACATTTGATCATAGGTCATACTCATCGTTTAAGCTCAAGTGGGGTTACCACTTTTACATAATGCATTGATGTGTTCACACCATTAGAGTTGCTTTGACTCAATTCTTAGAATTAAGCTCCCCCTAGATGTGAGATCCCCCTTAGAGGGATGAACTAACCTTGGGTTTTGTCGATGATGACTTCATGTAGGTGTTGAAGATGTGGATGCTCAATGTTGATGTAGATCA
Organism: Aegilops bicornis; assembly: GCA_021605145.1. Classification (NCBI taxonomy): domain Eukaryota; kingdom Viridiplantae; phylum Streptophyta; class Magnoliopsida; order Poales; family Poaceae; genus Aegilops; species Aegilops bicornis. The sequence continues at coordinate 546,211,587 of CM038672.1, forward strand.
TTTGGAGCAATCCTTTGGAGTGAGTTGTACTTTCAATACCTACACGGGTTAGTCCCACAAGGAACAAACAAGAATATCCATAGACATAGAGTGATGCACACGCAAGATGATGTCCATGAAAACATTAGGTTACCTTGTCCCTTGCCTTATCAACATGAGGGTTTGTGACTCCTTGAACTAGTGCAAGATATGGAAGTTGATTGCACTTGTTCTTGCCATAATGATATGAGTGAAGAATGTTATGAGTCACCCTCAAGAACACTCTAGTTCTTCTTCTTCGGGATCCACATCATCTTGATGGGAATCCTTGGATTTGTAGTTGTACTTGATGAAGTAGAACTTCACGTAGTCTTGGGAACCCACTTGACCAAGGCCTTGGGTGCTTCTTCAAATGCATCAATCTCCTCTTGAAGCTTGCCCTTGCCTTTGTTCTTGTGGTCTTGTGGTGGAAGATCATCTTGTGCTTGTGTTCCCTTGAAGGAAGTAGGATCATACTTCTCTTGTTAAGGAACAAACTTCGTCTTGGGGTATTGATCTTCTTCCCACTCAACTCCATTGGCATTGAACTTCCGTTCAAAACCAACACCTTGATTCTTCCGGTGCCTTCCTTGCTTGCGTACAATTTCCTCGAATTGCTTACTCCCGACAAGGCTTTTGTAGACACCTTTCTCTATAATTCCCTTCAATAAGCTATTTTCTTGCTCAAGTGTTACTTGGCTAAGAGAATCATTAGTGGAATCAAGAGAACTACTAGAAGCAACAATATTGGATTTAGCATTATTGTTACTACTAGATGAAGAATCTTTCTTGTTCTTGTTATTGGACTTGACTTGAGGCATGTAAGTAGATAAGAGTAAACGCTTGGCAATGTAAGAAGAACTTTTCTTACGAAGATCATCATTGATTGCCTTTAAGAACTCATGCTCTTGCTCAAGATTGAGCTTTTCAAAGCGTAACTTCTCATGAGCCCTTAAAAGTTCTCGATGATCTTCGAAGATAGTTTCATGAGCTAACTTAAGAGTGTTTAGTTCTTTAGTTAGACGCTCAATCTTCTCCTTATCATTGTCATTCGTTTTGTCTTGATTAGCATGATTAATTGACGTTTCATCATAGTATTCATTACTAGAGTTGTTAATAAGTAAATCATCATCACCTAACAAGTCATCTTCATCACTATTAAATTCAACATACTCGGGGTGTGTTACCTTAGGACCTTTGGCCATGAAGCATCTTCCAATTCCTTCATTTGGTGAATCAAATATGTCGTAGGAGTTGGTTGACACAAGTGCTAGACCGCAACACCTTCATCTTGAGTATATTCGAGTCGGAGTGATAGCTTCTCTCGAAGTGATGTTCGAGTCGGAACCGGATACCCATTCACCAACATGAGCTTGATGTCTTCGTTTTGTGTAGCTCCTTGATGACTTGTCCTTCCTTTCCGAATCCTTGCTTCTCCGTGAGGGTATTCGTTCATAACGATCATCTCTACTCCTTCTTTCTCTTGGTGGTGATTCTTCTCTTCTACTTCTTCTTTTTGGAGAATCTTCTCTTCTTTTGTAGGGTGCCGTACACTCATTGGAATAGTGTCCGGGTCTCCCACAATTGTAGCAATTTCGCTCTCGACTAGAAGATCTTTTGTCATTGTAAGACCTTGACTTAGAGCTTCTTTCTTTGCTTCTACTCTTGTAGAATTTGTTGAAGTTCTTCACCATTAAGCTCAATTCTTCATTGAAGGTTTGTTTCTCACTTGATGATGTGGGGGCTTCACATGAGGGTTTGTAAGCTCCGATTGACTTGTTGTGAAGTTCCTCCTTATCCTTGAGTGACATCTCATGAGCAAGAATTCTTCCAATGACTTCTGTTGGCTTGAGATCTTTGTAGTTTGGCATCATTTGGATCAATGTGCACACGGTATCATATTTTCCATCCAATGCTCTTAGGATCTTCTTGATGATGAATCTGTCGGTCATCTCTTCACTTCTAAGCCGGCAATCTCATTTGTGATAAGAGCAAGCCTAGAGTACATTTCAGCGACACCTTCACCATCCTTCATTTTGAACTTGTCAAGCTGACTTTGGAGCACATCCAACTTGGATTCCTTGACGGAGTCGGTACCTTCACGCATATCAATCAAAGTATCCCAAATTTCCTTTGCATTCTCAAGACGGCTGATTTTGTTGAATTCTTCGGGGCACAAGCCATTGAAGAGGATATCACAAGCTTGAGCGTTGTATTGCAGCATCTTCAATTCATCCGGATTTGCTTCACGGTTCGGCTCTCTCCCATCAAAGAATTTACCTTGCAAGCCAATACACACGATAGCCCAAACGGCGGGGTTATGTCCGAGAATATGCATTTTCATCTTATGCTTCCAACTAGCAAAATTAGTGCCATCAAAGTAAGGACCTCTACGGTGATAATTTCCCTCGCTAGATGCCATACTCTCCTAGGTTGTGAAACCAAGGCTATGACCACCAAAAGCTATGGAAATCATAGCAAATGGAGACCAAAGCTCTGATACCACTTGTAGGACCTTGAAGTATGTCTAGAGAGGGGGTGATTAGACTACTTGACGAATAAAAACTTAACCTTTTCCCAATTTTAGACTTTGGCAGATTTTAGCTATCTTTGCACAAGTCAAGCAATCTTCACACAATTCAAGCAAGGATGCAAAGAGTATATGAGCAGCGGAAATTAAAGCATGCAACTTGCAAGAATGTAAAGGGAAGGGTTTGGAGGATTCAAACGCAATTGGAGACACGGATGTTTTTGTCGTGGTTCCGATAGGTGGTGCTATCGTACATCCACGTTGATGGACACTTCAACCCACGAAGGGTAACGGTTGCGCGAGTCCACGGAGGGCTCCACCCATGAAGGTTCCACAAAGAAGCAACCTTTTCTATCCCACCATGGCCGTCGCCCACGAAGGACTTGCCTCACTAGCGGTAGATCTTCACGAAGTAGGCGATCTCCTTGCCCTTACAAACTCCTTGGTTCAACTCCACAATCTTGTCGGAGGCTCCCAAGTGACACCTAACCAATCTAGGAGACACCACTCTCCTAGAAGTAACAAATGGTGCGTTGATGATGAACTCCTTGCTCTTGTGCTTCAAATGATAGTCTCCCCAACACTCAACTCTCTCTCACGAGTTTGGATTTGGTGGAGCGAAGATTTGAGTGGAAATCAACTTGGGGAAGGCTAGAGATCAAGATTCATATGGTAGGAATGGAATATCTTGGCCTCAACACATGAGTAGGTGGTTCTCTCTCGTAACCGGTAAGTTGGAAGTGTAGGTTTGTTCGATGGCTCTCTCTCGAATGAAGAGGAGGTGGAGGGGTATATATAGCCTCCACACAAAATTTGACCATTACACACAATTTACCAAACTCGGTGGGACCGAATCAACAAACTCGGTCTGACCGATTCAGGAAACCTAGTGACCGTTAGTGATTTCGGTGGGACCGACATGCAACTCGGTAGGACCGATATGGTTAGGGTTATGGCATAACGTAATCTTGGTGAGACCGATTACACAAACTCGGTGAGACCGATTTTTGGTAATTAGCTAACCAGAGAGTTGGTCGGAGTAAACTCGATGGGACCGATTCGCTCTTTTCGGTGAGACCGAAATGTTACGAAAGGAAGCAGAGAGTTTACATTGCAATCTCGGTGGGACCGATCACTCACTTCGGTTAGACCGAAGCGTTACGAAGGGAAACAGAGAGATTACAATCCCATCTCGGTGAGACCGAGATCCCTATCGGTGAGACCGATTTGCCTAGGGTTTGTGGCGATTGGCTATGACAATTGAACTTCGGTGGCGCTGGATAGAAAGAATCGGTGGGACCGATTTTGACTTTAGGTTTAGGTCATATGTGGATGTGAGAAAGTAATTGAGTGTTTTTGGAGCATATCACTAAGCACTTGAAGCAAGAGGCTCATTAAGCAACACCTCATCCCTCCTTGATAGTATTGGCTTTTCCTATAGACTCAATGTGATCTTGGATCACTAAAATGTAAAATGTAGAGTCTTGAGCTTTTGAGCTTGAGCCAATCCTTTGTCCTTAATATTTTGAGGGATCCACTTTCATCATTCATGCCATGCCATTCATTGAGCTTTCCTGAAATATTTGTCTTGGAATAGCATTAGCTCAATGAGCTATATGTTGTTATGAATTACCAAAACCACCTTGCGATAGTTGCACTTTCAATGGTACGTACTACCATGACATGACACCATGCCAAGTTTCATGATTTTAAAACCAAGTTTCTCAATGTTCTCGACCGAGCCACGATGCCCAGATGTTTGAATTTTATTATCATTTTTTGCATGGGACATACTCCCTCCTTCCATCTATATAGGGCCTAATGTGTTTTTCAAGACAGCCTTTGACTATTGACAAGATTAATAGCACATGAGATGTATACTATGAAAATTATATTATTGGAAGCTCCTTTGACATACAAATTTGAAGGTATGCTTTGTGTAAGTTGCATGTCATATATTATTGCTCTAACGTTTGGTCAAAGTTAGCCTCGAAAACGCATTAGGACCTATATAGATGGAAGGAGGGAGTAGAAATTCACCCGAGGACACAAATGTGATTTTTCAACCAACTTTGGTGCAGGAGCATGTGCTTGTAGTTCAAATTTGAATTATGCACATTAAATGACCAAAAACTCAATTAATGTGTAAATAAGGCCAAACGAAGCGGAATAATTCCAAAATTTAACAGGCACTCATGTAGTTCTATGTTGCCTTTATAAATAAACTCAAGGGGGACAATGTATATCATTTCGCACTCAAAGGTGGCACGGTCCCTCTCAGAACCACGAGCCTTCTTGAGAGAAGCTTCGGTTTGCAAGAAGCTTATACCAAAATCTGTTCCTATTTGGCCAATTTTTTTACCACAACATGGTAGTACCATGACATGACATCCATGCCAAGTTTCATGATTTTCAGACGTGTTTTGGATTTACAAGAATTATAAAACCAAGTTTCTCAATGTTCTCGGCCGAGCCACGATGCCCAGATGTTTTAATTTTATTCTCATTTCTTGCATGGGACCTAGAAATTCACCGAGGACACAAATGTGATTTTTCAACCAACTTTGGTGCACGAGAGCATGTACTTGTAGTTCAAATTTGACCTATGCACATTAAATGACGAAACTCAATTAATGTATAAAAAACAACAAAGCGAACCCGAATAATTCCAAGATTTAACAGGGCACTCATGTAGTTCTATGTTGCCTTTGTAAAGAAACTCAAGGGGGCAGCGTATATCGTTTCACACTCAAAGGTGGCACGTTCCCTCTTAGAACCACGAGCTTCCAAATCGGCCCAATTTTTTACCACAACAGGTTAGTGCCATGACATGACACCATGCCTAGTTTCATGATTTCCGGGCGAGTTTTGGATTTACATGAATTTAAAATCAAAGTTTCTCGATGTTCTCGGCCGAGTCATGACGCCCAGATGTTTGAATTTCACTCTCATTTCTTCCATCGGACCTAAAAATTCAACCAAGGACACACATGTGATTTTTCAACCCACTTTGGTGCACCGGAGCATGTGCATGCAATTCATATTTAGATTATGCACATTAAAAGTCCAGAAACTCAATTAATGTATAAAAAGGCCAAATGAACCGAAATAATTCCAAAATTTAACAGGGCACTCATATAGTTCTATGTTGCCTCTGTAAATAAAATCGAGGAGGAGGCAGATATCGCTTCGTTTCAAGACACAAAGGTGACACATTCCCTCTCGGAACCACAAGGCTTGTTGAGAGAATCTCCGGTTTTGCAACAGGCTTATACCAAAACTTGTCCCAATTCAGCAAAACATTATACGTATGAAAACATGGTTTAGATTATCCCAAACATCTCGCTACCTAGACAAATAATGTACTATGATTTGAATTCAACATAAAATGGATACAAATATTTGAATTGGAGAGCGTATGGTACATGTAGTTCATAGTGAAATATGATTACTGCTATACGTATGTTTTTTGTTATCAAGATAATATTTAAATTATTGTATAACTTGACAACAATCATATTCAAATAAGGAAAATTGATTCAAATTTAGTCCATATGGTAGACGACAATATATATGTTCACATGGTGGAGTAAAATGTTCATATATGATGGAAGATCAAAATGTACGACTACATCAATTATAAACCGCAAGGTCACCTAACGATATATTCGAATCCAACATAACATGGATTCAAAAATTGAAATTCTAGATCATGGCATACGTAATCATATAAAAGGGACATTACTCTTTCTTTGGTGGGAATTGATTTATTTTTGTTGTTGTTGAGGGAAGTGCGAATCGATTTGGTGCTGTGCAGGGTAATCTTGTTCTCCGATTTTTTTACATTTTTCTTGTAGTTTTTTCAATGGAATCTATAGCAATATAGTAAAAGGGGACATGACTCTCTTGTGTCTTGTATGATTTTTTTTACACGTTAAGTTTGTTTTGCCGAACAAGGAATCCGCACCTTGTTATCCCGAAATTTTCAAGCTTGAGTATCTTTTGTCTCACCCGCTTTTGAAACTCCCGCTTCTTCAACCCATGGCGCCTTTGTTATCCCGAAATTTGACGCCATGAGAACTCCCTCCTCATCCGAAATCGCCTGCAGCCGGACATGAAATCCCCTTCTACCCCTCAGCAGAAATGAAGCTCCACGTCATGGTGTCAAAACCGTGGGGAATGCAGTAACTTACCCTACATTTTGGACAAGCACGTCCCTAAGCTTGGCTCACCCTCCCCTTTGCCCCCATTCAGACACCGAGGCCGCCAAAACCCATGAAACCCCACGCTCCTCTGCCGGCCTCCCGACCGCCGCCCAGCCGGAGACTCTTCCCCGACTATGTCGTCCACCGCAACAGCTCGCCGTCCCTCATCCACCGCACCAGTTGAGGATCCGTTGTCGATCTCGTTGTCCCGCCGGATCAGCCGCCCCGTCCTCCACCTCCAAGGAGCTGCCCCCATGTTCGCCTCGTCTATCGCGCCACCTCAATACCCACAGAGCCGTCTTGACCTGCCCCACCGGAACCGCAGCACCCTCACCAATTCCTCCGATGAAGCCGAGGCCAATTCGGCGCCACCAAGGAGGTTCTGCACTCACTGCTGCATTTTATCTTTTATTCGATCTAACGGGGCTGCCGATGCTCGATAACGAGCAGACATGGCGTGTCTCCATCGATGGCGTCGTCGCCGGCCACACCACACACGGCGTCTCTCCCCCATGTCGTTGCTTCCTCGTGGCGACTTCCACAACACCTCTGCAGCTGCTCGCTCTCGCTTCATGGCCGCGGCTCTGTTCTTCTTTGTCGGTCCTGCTTCTTTGCTTCTGCTCCTGGTTTCGCTTCGTCTGCTGCTCTCTTGTTGCTCTCGCTTGCGCTGCTGCTTGCTGCCACGACCTCTGGCAGCTTCTGAGGAGTTGCTTTAGCACTTGCTTTCGCTTCATGGTGTTACTGCACGACTTGCTCTCTGCTAGTGCGTTCCCTGCTCGGCGTCTGGCGATTTAGATCACTTTGTTTCTCTGCTACTAGTGCTTGAACGCCCTAAACATCTATTGCAATGCTCACATTACTAGTTCAATCAGTTTCGACAAGAAAATTCAGTTTATTTGTGAAGTTCATTTTCTTGATTAAGTTCGAGTGAACAGTGCTTACATCATCATTGGAGTGGTTGGCGCTTGTTGATGCGTTTTACATCTAGCACTTTTTGGTGATGTATTTTACATCATCTATTGCAGATGATATTAGGGTCCCACTTCAGATTAACGTTGTCTGTCTTGTCATGCTTCAGCCTCGTCGCCGTACACCTTAGCGGAGCTGCTCCAATGACGGAACCGTCCATCACAATGAGCGATACCCTCGGCGCCGCTTTCCAGAGGCCTCGGATCTTCTTCCCGCCTCCGACAGTCACACCAAACATCATCGCCATCCTCCACGTCCAACCCAATGATCTGAGGTCCACAAGGCTATGCCAAAGAGGTTGTACACTCGTCGCATCACTTTGTTTCTCCATTCCTCTGTTCTTCCAATTCATGTGGAGCCAAACACCCAGGGTGACTGAAATCCTATGTTTCCAAAGGCTCTGTTTTGCACGTGCATTCCTATCCTATTCCTGTGTTTTCCCTGTCCCTGCGTTTATAGAATCCTCCAATTCTAAGGAGCCCTTACAGATTTACTTCATTTTCGTGTAGGCGTCAAAGAAAACTCTTTGTGTTATGTCCCGCTCCTGCCGCGTGCCGTCATCCACCCACGAGGTGCACCATCGACAAAAGCGTTCATCGCAGCAGAAGATCCCCCTGCGGACTTCCTTTCGCCGCCTCGAGATCATCTTCCCGTTGCCGGCAGCCACGCCTAACTGTGCATCACCATCATCGATCGAGCAGATGAACCCGAGGACTACACAGTTCCGGAAGAGAGGTCGCGATCTTCGTGTTTGCTTATGTTATACATCGGTTATTATTACTCGCTACTTTATCGTTCAATCTTGAGTTTTGAATTGCCCATGGGTCTCATATCGAGCCAAAGAATAATAGTCATCTCGCCTACTATCCGGTTCATTTAGGGTCTTCTATGTGGTTCATGTTGGGTGGGCAACAAACAATAGATGATCCATTGTCTATCTTTTTAAACTGAAGCTATAATCTACCTGCTATCATTAGTTTTGGATCCATCCACTCGTTTGCTACCATCAGTCTTGATTTTTGCATGCACCCCTTAGGCCTTACAAAATCTAACTATTTTTTTTATTATGCATGTCAGATATTGTACACAATCGCATCTTGAACATGTAGAGAAAAGTAGAAGACCGTTGCGTGTGAATATAATGTCATGCAGACGCCGCTCCATGGTGGGCGAAGTGGCCCCCCCTCCTGCATTTCCAGATTGTACTCCAAAGGAAGATAACTATTCAGATGGAGATTCAGAAGGAGCCGACCACGCTTTGTTACCACCGAGGTGTTTGCTCTAACTTTGGCATCTTGATGTTGGTCATATCATGCATATGGCACCTTGCATTGCTTACATTATACATCTTATATGTCATCAGCTTAGTTTAGATTTGCTTTGTGTGAATGCCACCTGTTTGCTTTCTATATCATACTCCCACCATTCCTAAATATTTGTCTTTTTAGAGATCTCAACAACTGACTACATACGGAACAAAATGAGTGAATCTACACTCTAAAATATGTCTATATACATCCGTATGTGGTAGTCCATTTGAAATATCTAAAAGACAAATATTAAAACGGAGGGAGTGTATGGAATTATGCAATGCCATCTTCTTTAGCGAGGCATCATATCGTGAATCATGCAATGCCATCCTGTTTAGCCATCATCGTATATGTGAATTGTATCGTGCCATATTTTTTTCCATAATGTATTCCATTTGTCAACAATGTTTATACATTCATCTACTCTTCACGTGCATCAGCCATTTGAGTCGGTCATGGGAAAATCTGGAGTGAAAACAAGGTCTTACGACGATCAGTGCTACTGTCGATGCAGATTTCTTGCTGATTCTGAGATAGCTCCTAAGAGGAGGATTCAGAGAGAGATGACCAGTCGTATTCCCCCCCCGAGGTGCATGCTCTAACTTGGCTGGGTTATATTGCTCATATCATGCATATGGTGTCTTGCATTGCAATGCCATCTGCTTAGATTAGACATGCTTTGTGTGAATGCCTCCTGTTTGCTTTATATATCGATATGTGAATTATGCAATGCCATGTTTTTCAGCGATTATCATATATGTGAATTATGCACCGCCATGGAGCGGGCATCATATATGTGAATTATCTCATGCCATCTTTTTTTTCATTACGTATTCCATTTGTCGACAATACATGTATATTGAACTACTCCTCATGTGTATCAGCCATTTGAGCCGGTTATGGAAAAATCTGGAGTGAAAACAAGGTCCTCGAGCAAGCAATGGTACTGTTGAAGCATATATCTCGATGAGTTCTGAGGAGCTCCTCGGAGGAGGATTGAGAGACAGATGACCAGTCCTATATCCCACCCGAGGTGTATGCTCTAAGTTGCAATGTTTATATTTTCTCATATGATGCATATGGTGTCTTTCATTGCTTAGTTTAGACATCATATGCACAATATTGAATTCTATCTGCTTAGTTTAGAGATCATACATGCGAGTGCCAGATGCTTAGTATATGAATCAATTATGTCAATTATATCATGACATCCTGTATACTTAGAAAACATGTATGTGAATTATTTCATCCCAACCTATTTTATAAAGACATCATATAGTTTTGTCATGTCATCCTGTTTAGGTACTCATCATATGTTGAATTATGCCATTATATCACATTAAGTTATCCATCATATATCTGAAACTGTGTCATGCTACCTGTTTGAATTACGCATCATATATGTGAAATGGTGTCATGCTATCCTGTTTGGTTAGACAACATATATGTGAATTACCACATCATCTCATCATACAATGTCTCAGACGTTCAATTTCTTTTCTTGTTTATCGACCATTTGAATTGGAGGGGTGATGGCAGTATCTAAGGGAGCAAAACCCGTTCTTCACAAAAGACAGTGCTACCCGTCGATGCAGATAGAACCATGGTTGTACTGGCCCACAAATTAGCCCCACCACACATAATCGAGACTCTTCCGGATTGCACACTTACACCGTTGGGTAGAGAACCAGCTACAACCCATCTAACCGCAACCCCAGCAGATAGTAACCCACTTATAGTTGACAAAGCACCATGTCCACCACAGAGTACCGCCACACGAGCAGTTTGTAAAGCTACTGCAGTGCCCAAAGCACGAAGACCACCACAGCTAACCCAAACTCCACGTTTAAAGCAGAAGAGCAACTGTTCTCAGGTCAGATTCCGTAGCTATGGTCCATACTCCTTTGCTGTTGCATCACTGTATTTACTCATACCAACTACTTCCGAATTTGAAGGATCCAATTGAAACTCCAATGGCAAATGTGTATGTTTTAAACCTATTTCTTTAATCGGATTGCTGTTCTAACTTCTTGCTCTATGTTGATTTTAGTTTAAGTTGTATAAACAGTTATGTTCTCATGTGATGCACATTACAAGTCTGCCAATGTTGTGTAGTTTCTCACACTTATATTACATCTATCTTGTTGTGTCTTAAAATATATGAGTTGAACTATGTCTCTATCTTGATTAGGGAACATAAACTAGAATGATATGGACAATCTGTTGACCATAGTACATAGATATATGTTTGTTTCATCTTGTTATCCTGTCCACCTTACCTCTTGAACCGGTTTACCAAAATGAGTTTAGTATACTACAAGCTAAACCTGTGATGTGTCTGCTTGTTTCTCTTGTAGTATGCAAACAGAATATTGGAGAAGAGCACCCCACTATGCAACGGTAGAGAAAGTAATGCAGATAAGGTTCAAGATAGTGAGACAACCTGTTGGTCTCAAGAAAGGTGATAAAAGCGATCTTGTAGACAAAGGAGAAAACCCCACGATCCTGCGTTGATGTAGTGTTCGAGTTCTTGGCGATCACCGGCACAAGCTCTTGAACTTCGCTGCTGAATCACTTGGCTTCTTTCACCACTACAAGCTGAAAGGCATCGATCAGGTGTCATGCGGTAAGAAGTCAAGGACCGAGGAAGTCCATGCATAATTCAGATGCGTACTTTCTTGTGCAACATCAAGTTACCGGAGGATTTAAGCGCCAAACAAGAAAAAGTTAATAAGCTTGCTAAGCATCTTGCCAAAGATTATGGGTACCCAGGATATTGTTTCTTGAACTCTTAGAAGTGGTTTCAGTTCTGGACTTGTTTTGGCGTTTATATGCTGCTTTGTTCCCTATATTTGCACTAGTGGTGAACTTTGATGCCCAGTGGATGTAATATGTGTAATAGCTATGATAGCCTAGCATAAGTTGCTTGCTTATTTATTTCCTTGTTGTCTTGTTTATTTGTTTGCTTGTAGTCAGTGCAGTTCTTTTTCCGCGATTTGCTAGTGGCTGCAATAACCTATTTTTAAAACTAGGCCACAATAACCATGGGCTAATATTCTTATCAGTGACACTAGGCCTCCCACGGTCAGTAGAAGCGATGGGCCTTCTACGGGCCGAGAAACAAGAGGGCCTTCTATGGGTCAGAGAAACAATGGGCCTTCTACGGCCGAGAAACAATGGGCCTTCTACGGGCCATATCATCAATGGGCCTTTACGGGCGTATGATCGATCACAAACATGGGCCAATAACAGTCGCATTATGGCCGTAAGAACGGGCTAGAGTTGGAATCGTCCGTTCATGGGCCCGACCATAATGGGCCATCATTAATAGGCCGTGTTTGATGATGCTATGAAAATGGCCCAACGTATTAACGGACCACAAACGGGCCGATTGTAACCACGGGCTGAATTTGGCCCTAGCGAGAAAATGACGATGTGGTAGCCGTAAGTAAGCGAATCTGGAAATGAGCCCAAGAATAAATGGGTTACGAGAAGGTCGAAGATAACATGGGCTGGAAACGGCCCAACGGAATAACGGGCCGTTAATGGGTATAAAGTGATACGCTGTTCATTACGGGACAGTTTCACCACGGGCCGTTAATGGGTGTAAAGTGATACAATGTTCATTACGGGCCAGTTTCACCACGGGCCGTTAATAGGCCAAGAGTTACATAGGGCCTCATATGGGCCGAAGACGCGTCATGGGCCATACATGGGCCGAAGTGAAAATGGATTTGGAATCATATTGGATGGCCGGATGACGCTCTCGGGCCTAATTCGGACAGCGTAACGGGCCTTGGGTTAGCGGTCGTAAATGGGCTATATGCTGAACATGCCATTAACATGCTTTCCATGGGCGGCCCGCCACCTTTTGACCAAGTCAAATGGGCGGCCTTTTCACTGTGAATGGGCTTCTATTGGGCGTGCCACGTGTCGACGTATCATAGGCGCCTATACATCCAATGAGTGGATGACATACTGTCACAACGATGAGCCACGTGTTTCCTCCAGCCAATGATGATTTTACACGTGGAAAATCCCCATTGGTCGGGGCTGTTAACGGGTTATCGGATCCAAAACCCGACCCGATAGCTTAACGGCGTTACGTTACGGTGGATGCCACGTGTCGGTCACCCTTGACGAAAGCACTTCTGTGACGCGCGATTTATCGTCATGGAAGTGGACACTTCCGTGATGATAATTTTGGTAATGTCATGGAACACTTCTGCGACAGCACAGGTATGACTATCTTGATTCTGTCATAAATTTGTCATGGATGTACATGCATGACAAAAAACGCGACCTACTGTGACAAACACGTATCATCACGAAAGTGTATTTTTTTTGTAGTGGTAGGTATATATAGGAGGAAGAAGTACGTCGGTGGAGCAACAGGGGGCCCACGAGGGTGGAGGGCGCGCCTTGGGGGGGGGGGATAGGCGCGCCCCCCTACCTCGTGCCCTCCTGGTTGATTGCTTTGCGTGGACTCCAAGTCCTCTGGATCACGTTCGTTGAGAAAATCACGTTCCCAAAGGTTTCATTCCGTTTGGACTTCGTTTGGTATTCCTTTTGTGCAAAACTCTGAAATAGGCAAAAAACAACAATTCTTGGTTGGGCCTCCAGTTAATAGGTTACTCCCAAAAGTAATATAAAAGTGTCTAATAAAGCCCAATAACATCCAAAACAAAGTATAATATAGCATGAAGCAATAAAAAATTATAGATACGTTGGAGACGTATCAAGCATCCCCAAGCTTAATTCCTGCTCGTCCTCGAGTAGGTAAATGATAAAAACAGAATCTTTGATGCGGAGTGCTACTTGGCATGTTTTTAATGTAATTCTTCTTAATTGTGGTATGAATATTCAGATCTGAAAGATTCAAGATAAAAGTTTATATTGACATAGAAATGATAATACTTCAAGCATACTAACTAAGCAATTATGTCTTCTCAAAATAACATGGCCAAAGAAAGTTCATCCCTACAAAATCATATAGTTTAGTCATGCTCCATCTTCGTCAGACAAAATACTCAAATCATGCACAACCCTGGTTTCAGCCAAGCAATTGTTTCATACTTTAGAATTTTCAAACTCTTTCAACTTTCACGAATACATGAGCGTGAGCCATGGACATAGAACTATATGCGGAATAGAATATGGTGCTTGTGGAGAAGACAAAAAAAGGAGAAGATGGTCTCACATCAACTAGGCGTATCAACGGGCTATGGAGATGACCATTAATAGATATCAATGTGAGGAGTAGGGATTGCCATGCAATGGATGCACTAAGAGATATAAATGTATGAAAGCTCAACAAAATGCAACTAAGTGGGTGTGCATCCAACTTGCTTGCTCACGAATACCTAGGGCATTTGAGGAAGCCCATTGTAGGAATATACAAGCCAAGTTCTATAATGAAAAATTCCCACTAGTATATGAAAGTGACAAAACAAGAGACTGTCTAACATGAAGAACATGGTGCTACTTTGAAGCACAAGTGTGCAAAAAGAGATAGTAGCATTGTCCCTTCTCTATTTTTCTCTCATTTTTGGGGCCTTCTCTTTTTTATGGCCTTTATCTTTTTTTTCCTCACTTGGGACAATGCTCTAGAATGATGATCATCACACTTCTATTTATTTACAACTCAATGATTACAACTCGATACTAGAACAAAGTATGACTCTATATGCATGCCTCCGTGATGTGTAAGGATGGACAATGATTCATGAGCGACATGTATGAAAGAATTATGAATGGTGGCTATGCCACAAATACTATGTCAACTATATGATCATTCTAGGCAATATGACAATGACGAATGTGTCACGATGAACAGAACGGTGGAAAGTTGCATGGCAATATATCTCGGAATGGCTATGGAAATGCCATAATAGGTAGGTATGTTGGCTGTTTTGAGGAAGGTATATGGTAGGTGTAATGCACCGGCGGAAGTTGCGCGGTACTAGAGAGGCTAGCAATGGTGGAAGGATGAGAGTGCATAATCCATGGACTCAACATCAATCATAATGAACTCACATACTTATTGCAAAAATCTACAAGTCATCAAAACCAAGCACTACGCACATGCTCCTAGGGGGGAGGTTGGTAGGAGTTAACCATCGCGTGCCCCCGACCTCCACACAAGGGAAGAGACTCAAAGAATATCTCATGTTTCAAATTTGTTACACAACGTTTACCATACGTGCATGCTATGGGACTTGCAACCTTCAACACAAGTATTTCTCAATTTCACAATTACTCAACTAGCATGACTCTAATATTATTACCTCCATGTCTCAAAACAATCATCAAGCGTCCAACTTTTCTTAGTATTCAACGCACTCATAAGAGAATTTTAATTTTGTGATTAGGACAAATTACCATTCTGTTTATGAGGTTCTCAAAATGATATAAGTGAATCATGAGAGAACAATAGTTTCTACAAAACAAATCTACCACCATGCTCTAAAATATATAAGTGAAGCACTAGAGCAAAACTACATAGCTCAAAAGATATAAGTGAAGCACATGGAGTATTCTAATAAATTCTTAATCATGTATGGCTCTCTCAAAAGGTGTGTACAGCAAGGATCATTGTGGCAAACTAAAAAGCAAAGACGCAAATAATACAAGACGCTCCAAGCAAAACACATACAATGTGGTGAATAAAAATATAGCTCCAAGTAAAGTTACCGATGGAAGTAGACGAAAAAGGGGATGCCTTGCGGGGCATCCCCAAGCTTTGGCTCTTTCCACTCCTTGTTCCATAATCCATCAAATCTTTCACCCAAAACTTGAAAACTTCACAACAGAAAACTCAAATGAAAATCTCATGAGCTCCGTTAGCAAAAGAAAAAAAAACACCACTTCAAGGTACTGTAATGAACTCATTATTTATTTATATTGGTGTTAAACTTACTGTATTCCAACTTCCCTATGGTTCATAAACTATTTTATGTGACACTCCAAAAATTTTCATTTTTGGTTTTCAGCAAATTCCTTGTTTGATTAGAAGGAGGCTATTCAAAATCTTTTAAAAAGGCTCTCCTTCTCAAAAAATTTCTCTTATGTCAAAATCTTCATTTTGGGTCATCCTCAACCTTGATGTTTGGCTTTGAAAGACTTTTCATTAGTGTTGGCTCACCACCAATTTTTGTTGAAAGTTTTTCATTTAAAAAGAAATCCTACGGGCTTTGGATTTATTTCCTTTTTATTTCCAACCATCACCTTTCACCATGTCTCTTATTAATTTTTTTTTCAAAACACCTCCCTTCACTTTGGGTCAAGTCAAGTGGTCATTCCCAGCAAGTTCAACTCATTTTTGAATTTTATTCCATTTATTTTTACCCCCAAAACTATTCCTGTTTTTATTTTTGGACCTAGGTGGTTTACAAAGGAAGTATCTTCTTCCCTTTGAGTTTTGATCTCAAACCAACTCCCCTGGCTAGTCCTTAGCACCCACAACCTAGATCCATCAAGATCCACTCCTCCACAATTCAAAATTTTCAATTTTCACTCACTGCAAGTTTGGACCAGATTCATCATTTTTGGTGAAATTCATATTTTCTCTTCTCCAAAAATTCTACCAAAAATCAGGCAGCCCCCAGGTGCAATGAGAGGCTACCTCACCAAAGATCAGCTCCACATAAATTCTCCACATGCCAAATTCATTTCATCGAACACCTGGCCAGCACTGTTACTGTGCATGTTCAGAAAATTCAGTGATTCAGTTCGACAGTCGGTGTCGTTTTCTTCAGAGACTTGGCGTCGATCTCACCAGTGCACACTGGCGCCTTGCGCACTGCTGCTTCTTCTTATCCAGAGCGCCGCACGCTCTCTTGGACGGGCGCAGGTGTCGGTGGCGGCGTGCCTCGCCGACGTCGGCAGCTTCTGCGGTGGCAGAGCCACCCGTGGCCGAGCGAGCGATTACCAGCTTCTGCGCCGTCGGCACCGCCCAAAAGCACTTTCGAGGCCTCCAGCGTCGCCATCTACTTGCCCGGCGCATGTCAGAGCACTGCGTCGCCGTGGCCCGGCAAGCCGCAGGCGCTCTCGGCCGCAGACGCGGCGCCGTTCGCTGAACCCGCAGAACAAGCCAAATCAAACCGAGGTTAGCATCAAAATGAAACCAGTGGATCACCACTCTGATGCCCAGCCACCTAAACCAACCGTCCAAGCCCTTTACCCAGCGCCCGTAATCGCCACGGAGTTATCCCGTTCATGAGAACCACCTCGGGCGGCTATAAATAGCCATCCCGAGCTCGCTTTTCGACCAGCACTACCCCCACCACCTCACGAGCCACTGCCAAGACACTAGGAGGCCCGAGGAGGCCTTCTTCTCCGTCTCCGCCCGCCCGTTCCGCCTGGGAGCTCCATTTCGATCCACTCGTCGGCTCTCCGGCGAGATCCAAGAACGCCGAACCACCGCCACCGGAATCGAAGCCGCCCGCCACGACGTGGTGCTTTCGCCGACGACCAACTCCACCACCCACAGTGCGGAAGAACCCAAGGGACCGTGGGTACCACCCACTCTTCCTAACTCGCCGTGGATCGGCCACGTGACTCCGCAACCTTCGGCGCCGACGCGCTCTGTTTTCTCCCTCCAAATTTCAAACCTGACGAGTGGGACCCCCTCGTCAGCCCCTCATTTTTTCAAACCGTTTTCTATGGAAAGCGCCTTGCAAATCGCTTTCGATGCAAACGTTTTTCTGGCCTTTTACATTCATTAGCCTGAAAGTTTACATTTCATTACAAACAAGTCCCTGGGCTAAAACTTTAATATCTTTTAAACAGAAAATGATTTTTGATTAATTATTTTTCTGTCACCTTTATTTTTCTGTCTAGTTTTTTATCATATTTTTTTGAAAAATATTTGGTGCACTTTTGTGCACACACGGTATTTACTATATAGCGTATTTTTCTTTATACCGTGAATCTGAGGAGGTGACCGGAACCGCCAACTTCACGAGCTAGACCCGACTACTCCGAATCAGGCAAGCATGTTTGAACCTTTGATATGATGAGTGTTTTGCAATGTTGGCTTTGAGTAGCTAGTTTATGGCATGTTCATATTTATATAGCAGTAAGTGTTATATTGCATGCAAAGCTGATGGAAGTAAGCTTCGAGACTCCATATGCTTTTGATGTCAGTTTACATGATCTTGTGGTGACATGAGAGGTGGTAAGATGGCAGTGTTGTAGCATGCCAGTCTTATGCCAAAACATTTAACTCCAGTGTTAACGTGGATCAAGTCACGTTATCATCCATTCCTTCCTTTTGTGCTACCACATGTTTTCTGCAAAGAATATGGTTTAGTAAGTTGCAAACCGCTTTCCTCGTACACACCAGATAGAGAGGCCGTGATGAGGGTTCCATGGCCATGGATTAAAGCCAGTCATCCGGTCATGGGGCATGGGTGTTTCGGTTGGGACCGAGAGGGGCACCCTTAGAGCTGCCAGATATAAATTTGATCCCATGCTATTCGAGGTTGTAGCCTCCCCGTCTCAAAGTTTTTTCTTGAAGCGTTGCCTAGGGTGATTCTGGCATCGTGAGGTGGAAATGGGTGTGTACTGGTTAGATGTGTTTCTGCTGAAATACCGTAAACGGAACTAGTCCTTCGTGACTACTGAAATCCATTGGCTGTGGTTAAATAGTACAAACTCTGCAGAGTTAAAATCATTCAAGTAACCGTATCTTGGTCATCGATTGTGTTCAACTTATCTTCATCAGTGTCAGTCTCAGTGACAAAACCCCGGTGTACAACATGAGTGTTGAGTCCGGCTAAATGATTATTCCTGTGGATGGACTAACCCGTTTATTACCATGTGCTGAGTATTTCCTGTGAGTGATATATCTACATGAATTTATTGAATATGAATGATGAAATATAAGCCCTTTCTGTGATGTCGCTCAGACGTCCGACTGTGGCACTCTTGCTATTTACTTTCAATATAAGCCCTACGTGATGTCGCTCAGACGTCCCCGATGCGGTATCATCTCAAGTTATTTATTTTCGTTATAAGCCCTTTACGAGATGTCGCTCAGACGTCCGACTGTGGCATCTCTGTTATTTACTTTCATTATAAGCCCTTTCCGAGATGTCGCATAGACGTCGGACTGTGGCATGCAATGTCGTTTACCTTTCAATATAAGCCCTTTATGTGGTGTCGCCCAGACGCCCGATCATGACATGTTAATTTAATTATTTCACCTTTCGAGAAGGCCGCTTGCATACAACCGATCGGGTTTTCGATTATTTTCTTTGGGATTTGGAGGATTACCGCTGACTTCCTTTTTTCATTCTACATGTCGTGCTACTTTATTATTTGAGTGTGCATTGCTAATCGCTCATGGTGCATCTTGTTTGCATTTGTTATATCTTATGTCGAACTGTCTTGCAGTACATTCAAAGTACTCACGGCTTGTTGATTTGGCGGATGTTGTGGCGATCTCATGGATGAAGAGTTTGATAGCGAGTCCGACGCCTAGAGGAGTCCCAGTCAGTCCCGTGCAATCCTGGATTTGGTCACTTGTATTATACCCGCTTCCGCTACCCAAATAAATTCATCGGGCCTCACTCCGACGCTCGATGAGCTGCCAGATTAGGAGTCTTGTCATCCACACCACTGTGACATATCCACCGCCACTTTTATTGCGAGTCAGTAGTATGCCACCACATCCTTGTGTCATATCCTCCCTTATGTAAAATATTGGCGTACTTGTAATAAGTTGTTGAGCAACCTCAGCTCAACCCTGTACAATATTTAATACTACTGGATTTCTGTATCAAAGTTTTGTCTACCAGTAAGAAGGATTTTCCTATACTGGTCTACACAATGGTCGGTTGTTCAATAAGTTTTTTTATTGAAAAACCGGTCGTGAAAAACTTGGTATCAGAGCCAGGCTGACTGTAGGAAGCCACTAGGTGCGATCGCTAATCAGTTATTAGCGTAATTAGTGCTATTTTAATATTTTGCAAATGTAGTCATTTTCTGACAGTCGGCATAAATTTATGATCTGACCATTGAGAATTTTTGCCTACTTTTGAAGATGGCTGGCAACGACTGTGAGTCGCAGGTGTTCACCAACGTACCTGAGGGGTTCGTCAAGCTCCTCACCTCAATCGTCAAAATCGCGATCGGGCCATCGACTCGTCCGGAGTTCACACTCTACCAGCACAAGATCAACGACAGCCTGTCCATGCACCAGGCCGCGGTGCAATTCAAGGGAGGGCGTGTTGAGTTACGCCGCCTCGGTTTGTGGGAAGAGCCATGCCTCACGGAGAGGCATGCTATGCAGAATGGCTGCCCGTGAGGCGATAGCTCGTCTTCGGGATGTCCTTCCTTCAATGAAGACTCGTCGCTACCGCTACCTCCCCTGCCACGTGCCATACACATGTCACTATGCATTTGCTTGCCCTAGAGGAGAAAGGGATGAGGCCATTGAGATGCTGGTTGACTATCTCAAGGCGCTTGAGGCCGCTTTTGATAACCTTGTGGATGACCTCGTGGCTACTCGCATGTCCGTCGTGCACAGCTGTTCCGCCAACAGGAGGGAGCTTCTCCATACAGCTCCACCACTGACTTACATCTCGCCCTCGGCATCTCACACACCTGCCACACCCGCCACTGCTCGCCGCCTGCCTACTCCTGAAGAATTTGACCGAGTCATCGCCCCTACTCCAGTCAGAGCTGCACCACCTACCGCACCCGTTCCAGCTCCATAGCTCAGTGCTTCCCGTCTGGAGCCTATTATTGAGGAGGAGGTTGAGTCTCCAACTCTACTGGGCCTTACCCTTGGCAGGCCAAGGGAAGTCCTCACCATCTCCGACTAAGTGCGCCCAGCATGCCGTGCAGAGTGTCAGCATGTATGATATATTTATATGTTCACAGGTTGTGAGAAGTAGTCTGTTTGCGCATCGGCATCATGTAGGAACTGGAGAAGTGCACTAGCCTAAATAAAGGATTGTGTACGCACATCGTGAGTGATGTATTGTATAATTATGCTTGCGTGTAAGATATGTACTAAGCGGTCCTTCTCCGTGCGCAATCGAGTATTTCCTTGAAAAATATTGGAGTTCTTAATATTTTTTTGTTGTTTCGCAAAAAAAATTGTTTTTGTCTCACAGCTTTTCTCACAAATATTGTTACAAAAAATACCCCAGAGTGGAAAATGCATCGTCCTTGGACTTGCTCCATGCCAAGTCCGCCAGAAGAAAATTTTGGTACGCAGACAAGCAACAACTTCACACAGGGACAATCAAGTCAGCAAGGCAGTGATGTTGCATTTTCTCAAGTATGCCGCCTCTTTGAACAAGGCCAGCAACAGCACCAAGAAATGATGAACCAAGTCATCAATATGGGAAATCACGGTGGTCCGTATCAGCAGCAATCCTAATTGTCTGAGTTACAAAAGACGCGTCCCCCAACATTTTCTCATACTGACAAACCTCTTGAGGCCGACGACTGGCTTCGGGACATGGAGAGAAAGTTAATTATTGCACAGTGTTCAGATCGTGAGAAAGTACTATATGCACCACACTATCTCACTGGAGCGGCTGCATCATGGTGGGAGAATTTTCTACACATGCACCCCAATGAAAATGAGATAACCTGGGAGGAATTCAAAGAAGGTTTTCGTGGGGCGCACATCCCCAGAAGTATTATGAAGATCAAGAAGAGGGAGTTTGATGAACTCAAGCAGAGGACCATGATGGTGACTGAATACAACAGTCAGTTTACACTATTGTCTCGCTACGCCAACGAAGAACGTATGACTGAAAACAAGAAGATGGAAAAATTATCTGACGGTCTGGCTCCAGCGCTTAAATGCCAGCTGGTCGTACACACCTTCCCAGATTTCAAAACACTGGTGGATAAGGCTATTACCTTGGAAAATGAGTGACGCAGCTTGGAGGATTTTCGCAAGCGCAAAAGGGACCAGACTACACTTGCTCGCAACCAACGGAGCAAGACTGATTTTCAGAAAGGTGGAGCACACAAACCCACGACCAATGATTCATGTCCAATCAAGAATTTCCATGCAAGAGACAAGGAGTTCACATATCGCCCAGGCGTTACCTGTTACGCTTGTGGAGAAGAAGGACACTATGCCAAGCAGTGTCCCAAGCCAAGGAACTCGGCCCCAAAGCCGAACAACGGTGGCAATAATTTAGCGCCCAAGCGAAACAATTTCAACCCCAATAAAAACCACAAGAAGGGTCACCTAAACCACGTGACAAGAGAAGAAGCACAGAATGCACCGGATATCGTACTCGGTACGTTCCCTGTCAACACAATACCTGCCACGGTTTTGTTTGATTCTGGAGCTTCTCACTCGTTCATTTCAAAGAGATTTGCTTTGCAAAATAATTTTTCGATGCTTCCCTTGGAAAAATCCATGATCATCAAGTCCCCTGGGATTAAGCAAGTTACTCAGAATTACTGCCAAGGTGTGGCTATTGAGCTTGAAGGACTAAAGTTTCATGCAAACCTCATCCTATTGGAAAATAAAGGACTGGATGTTATCCTAGGGATGGACTGGTTAACCACCAACAAAGGATTTATTGACTGCTTCAATCGGACTGTGATTCTCACCCATCATCACGGGAAGACAATAAAGATCTCAGCTCAGGAAAGACAGATATCACGACAACCAAGGTTAAACAAGGTCGACACCTCAGAGTTAAGCAAAGTTCCAGTGGTATGTGAGTTTCCCGACGTATTTCCCGAGGAACTACCAGGCATGCCGCCAGACCGGGAAATTGAATTCATCATTGATCTAGCACCTGGAACCACACCCATTTACAAGAAGCCCTACAGAATGGCACCCTCCGAGTTGGTAGAATTAAAGAAGCAAATAAAGGAATTACTGGACAAAGGATTTATTCGATCCAGCTCCTCATCTTGGGGTTCACCAGTATTATTTGCCAAGAAAAAGGATGGGACACTAAGATTGTGCATAGACTATCGAGCACTCAACATGGTCACCATTAAAAACAAATATCCAATGCCACGGATAAATGACTTATTTGACCAGCTCGCACAAGCCAAAGTATTCTCGAAAATTGTTTTGAGGTCGGGATATCATCAATTAACAGTGCGGATAGAGGATATTCCCATGACAGCATTTACCTCAAGATACGGATTATACGAGTTTACAGTAATGCCGTTTGGACTGAAGAACGCCCCTGCATATTTTGTCCACCTCATGAACAAAGTATTTATGAAATTCATGGACAAATTTGTTGTGGTATTCATCAATGATATTATGGTATACTCCAAGACACGGAAGAACATTTGAACATCTCGTGGATTGTCTTTGGGAGAACTAAGGAAACATCAATTGTACGCCAAATTCAGCAAATGTGAATTTTGGTTAAGACAGGTCAGTTTTCTAGGCCACGTGCTAACCCAAGAAGGTGTTGCCATAGATCCGGAAAAGGTCAAGAGCCGTGCCAATGGAAACCACCAGCCAACAGAATGGATGTCTGAAGTTTCTTGGGAATGGCAGGATATTACGAAGATTTATTGAAGGGTTCTCCACCATAGCAAAGCGAATGACCCAGTTGCTCAAGAAGGATAAAAATTTGTATGGACCGAAGCCTGCGAGAAAAGTTTCCAAGAACTCAAAAGGAAACTGACAACAGCACCAGTATTGGTCGTGCCCGACATACACAAAAGTTTTGAAGTGTATTGTGATGCATCCCGAAAGGGCCTCGGATGCGTATTAATGCAAGAAGGCAAGGTAGTCGCCTACGCCTCCAGGCAACTACGAAAGCATGAAGAGAATTACCCCACCCATGACCTGGAATTGGCAGCAGTCATCCATGCACTCAAGGAATGGCGACACTTTTTGCTTGGAAACCGCTGTGAAATATATACGGACCATAAAAGCCTCAAGTATATTTTCACACAACCAAAACTCAATTTGCGACAACGACGCTGGTTGGGATTAGTAAAAGATTATGATGTTGGCATACACTACCATCCAGGAAAAGCAAATGTAGTGGCAGACGCTCTTAGTCGAAACCCCAGTCCGAGCAACGACAGCCTACCAGATTTGAGACCAGAATTTCAGCAGGAGTTTGCCAAACTCAACTTAATAATGGTCACCGAAGGCAATGTGTCAAATTTGGCAGTACAGCCTACCCTGATAGAAAAGATTAAGGAGGCTCAGCGTGGACACCCCAGCATTGAAGGCATAAAAAGAAAAGCGAGTTTGGGCAAGGCCTCAGAATTCGTCATAGACGAGCAGGGAATATTGTGGTACGGAGATAGGCTTTGCGTACCAAATATCGAGGACCTCAAACAGCAAATTCTAGCTGAAGGCCACACCGCCCCGTATTCAATCCATCCTGGAGGAACAAAAATGTACAAGGACCTTCAGGAAAAAATTTGGTGGCACGGTATGAAAAGGGACATAGCCACGTTCATTGCATGTTGTGATTCATGTCAACGCATCAAGGCCAAGCACCGTAAACCAGCGGACTATTACAACCAAACAAGATACCCGAGTGGAAATGGGACGAGATTGGTATGGATTTTATTGTTGGACTACCTCGGTCACGACACGGAAATGATGCCATATGGGTCATCACCGACAGATTAACTAAGGTGGCGCATTTTATCCCGGTGAAGACAACTCACACCACTCAGAAGCTTGCCAGGCTTTATCTTGCCCGTATCGTCTGCCTGCATGGAGTACCACAGACTATAATATCTGACAGAGGCACACAATTCGTTTCTAGATCTTGGGATCACCTACAACAGGCACTGGGAACTCAACTAGCATTCAGTACAACATACCACCCTCAGACGGATGGTCAAACTGAATGGGTAAACCAAATTCTAGAATACATGCTGAGGGCATGTGTCCTCACCTATGGAACCAGTTGGGAAGAAAGCTTACCGTATGCAGAGTTCACATACAACAACAGTTACCAAGCCAGCCTACAAATGGCACCCTTTGAAGCCATGTACAGGCGGAGATGTCGTACCCCGCTAAATTGGTCAGAGACCGGACACAGCCGTATCTTTGGTCCAGATATGCTCAAAGAAGCCGAGGAAAAGGTTAAGCTAATCAGGGACCGACTCAAGACAGCTCAAAGTCGACAGAAGAGTTATTACGATCGAAAACACCAGGGAATCAGTTTTGAACCCATTGAGTATGTGTACCTACGAGTATCACCTATGAGGGGCCTACAACGATTCAAGGTTAAAGGAAAGCTAGCACCAAGATTCATCGGACCCTTCTGTGTAGTTGCACGAAGAGGCACAGTAGCCTACCAGCTAGACTTACCCGAAGAACTATCAGACGTCCATGATGTGTTCCACGTCTCATAGTTGAGGAAATGTGTGAGCAACCCTGAAAAGCAGGTATCTCATGAAGACATTGACGTGCAACCAGACCTCACCTACAGAGAACGTCCGATAAAAATATTGGAGGAGTCTGAAAGGAGGACCCATCAGAAAACAATCAAGTTTCTCAGAGTTCAGTGGAGTAATCACACCGAGAATGAAGCAACCTGGGAGAGAGAAGATTTCCTTCGGACAGAACACCCACACCTATTTAAGGATCAGCTGAAATCTCGGGGACGAGATTTTTCCTAAGGGGGTAGGTGTTGTGACACTCCAAAAATTTTCATTTTTGGTTTTCAGCAAATTCCTTGTTTGATTAGAAGGAGGCTATTCAAAATCTTTTAAAAAGGCTCTCCTTCTCAAAAAAATTCTCTTATGTTAAAATCTTTATTTTGGGTCATCCTCAACCTTGATGTTTGGCTTTGAAAGACTTTTCATTAGTGTTGGCTCACCACAATTTTTTGTTGAAAGTTTTTCATTTAAAAAGAAATCCTATGGGCTTTGGATTTATTTCCTTTTTATTTCCAACCATCACCTTTCACCATGTCTCTTATTAAATTTTTTTTCAAAACACCTCCCTTCACTTTGGGTCAAGTCAAGTGGTCATTCCCACCAAGTTCAACTCATTTTTGAATTTTATTCCATTTATTTTTACCCCCAAAACTATTCCTGTTTTTATTTTTGGACCTAGGTGGTTTACAAAGGAAGTATCTTCTTCCCTTTGAGTTTTGATCTCAAACCAACTCCCCTGGCTAGTCCTTAGCACCCACAACCTAGATCTATCATGATCCACTCCTCCACAATTCAAAATTTTCAAGTTTCACTCACTGCAAGTTTGGACCAGATTCATCATTTTTGGTGAAATTCATATTTTCTCTTCTCCAAAAATTCTACCAAAAATCAGGCAGCCCCCAGGTGCAATGAGAGGCCACCTCACCAAAGGTCAGCTCCACATAAATTCTCCACATGCCAAATTCATTTCATCGAACACGCCAAGACCTTTATTCTTGTGCATGTTCGGAAAATTGATGATTCAGTTCGATCGGTGTCCGTTTTCTTGAGAGACTTGGCGTCGATCTCACTAGTGCACACCTGGCGCCTTTGCGCCTGCTGCTTCTTCTTATCGAGCACCGCATGCTCTCTTGACGGCGCAGTGTCGGTGGCGGCGTGCCTCGCCGACGTCGGCAGCTTCTGCGGTGGCAGAGCCACCCGTGGCGGCCAGCGAGAGCCAGTGCCAGCTTTCTGCGCCGTCCAGCACCGCCCAAAGCACTCGAGGCCTCCGCGTGGCCGTCTACTTGCGGCCAAGACGCCTTGGCAGCACCGTCGCCGTGGCAAGCAAGCATAGGCGCGCTCTGCCGCCCGGCAGGCCCCGCGGCGCCGTTCGCTGAACCAGCGAACAAGCCAAATCAAACCGAGGTTAGCGTCAAAATGAAACCAGTGGATCACCACTCTGATGCCCAGCCACCTAAACCAACCGTCCGGCCACTGGAACGCCGTAATCGCCGCCGGAGTTATCCCGTTCGCGGGAACCACCTCGGGCCGGCTATAAATAGCCATCCCGAGCTCGTTTTCGACCAGCACTACCCCCACCACCTCACCAGAGCCCTGCCAAGACACCAGGAGGCCCTGAGGAGGCCTTCTTCTCCGTCTCCGGCCGCCCCGTTCCGCCTCGGGCTCCAGCTCGATCCACTCAGCTCTCCCCGACGAGATCCAGCAACGCCCGAACCACCGTCCGCCGGAGTCGAAGCCGCCGCCGACGTGGTGCTCGCCGCCGACCAACTCCACCACCCACAGGTGCGGAAGAACCCAAGGGACCCGTAGGTACCACCCACTCTTCCTAACTCGCCGTGGATACGCCGTACGACCACCTTTCCGAGGCGGCGGCGCTCTGTTTTCTCCCTCCAAATTTCAAACCTGACGAGTGGGACCCCCTCGTCAGCCCCTCATTTTTTCAAACCGTTTTATCTGGAAAGCGCCTTCGGGCAAATACACTTTCAGTCTGAAACGTTTTTCTGGCCTTTTTCTGTTCAGCCCCCTGGAAAGTTTCTGTTTTATTACAGTCAAGTCCCTGGGCTAAAACTTTAAAATCTTTTAAACAGAAAATGATTTTTGATTGATTCTTTTTCTGTCACCTTGATTTTTCTGTCTAGTTTTTTATCATATTTTTTTGAAAAATATTTGGAGCACTTTTTGTGCACACACGGTATTTACGTTAGAACGTATTTTTCTTTATACCGTAGATACCAGAGGAGGTGACGGAACCGCCAACTTCACCGAGCTAGACCCCGACTACTCTGAACCAGGCAAGCATGTTTGAACCTTTGATATGATGAGTGTTTTGCAATGTTGGCTTTGAGTAGCTAGTTTATGGCATGTTCATATTTATATAGCAGTAAGTGTTATATTGCATGCAAAGCTGATCCAAGTAAGCTTCGAGACTCCATATGCTTTTGATGTGAGTTTACATGATCATGTGGTGACATGAGAGGTGGTAAGATGGCAGTGTTGTAGCATGCCGATCTTATGTCAAACATTTAACTCCGGTGTTAACGTGGATCAAGTCACGTTATCATCCATTCCTTCCTTTTGTGCTACCACGTGTTTTCTGCAAAGAATATGGTTTAGTAAGTTGCAAACCGCTTTCCTCGTACACACCAGATAGAGAGGCCGTGATGAGGGTTCCATGGCCCTGGATTAAAGCCTGTCATCCGGTCAGGGGGCATGGGTGTTTCCAGTTGGGACCGAGAGGGGGGCACCCCTTAGAGCGCGCGTATATAAATTTGATCCCATGCTATTCGAGGTTGTAGCCTCCCCGTCTCAAAGTTTTTCTTGAACGTTGCCTAGGGTGATTCCTGGCATCGTGAGGTGGAAATGGGTGTGTACTAGTTGGATGTGTTTCTACTGAAATATCGTAAACGGAACTAGTCCTTCGTGACTACTGAAATCCGTTGGCTGTGGTTAAATAGTACAAACTCTGCAGAGTCAAAATCATTCAAGTAACCGTATCTTGGTCATCGACTGTGTTCAACTTATCTTCATCAGTGTCAGTCTCAGTGACAAAACCCCGGTGTACAACATGAGTGTTGAGTCCGGCTAAATGATTATTCCTGTGGATGGACTAACCCGTTTATTACCATGTGCTGAGTATTTCCTGTGAGTGATATATCTTCATGAATTTATTGAATATGAATGATGAAATATAAGCCCTTTCTGTGATGTCGCTCAGACGTCCGACTGTGGCACTCTTGCTATTTACTTTCAATATAAGCCCTTTCTGTGATGTCGCTCAGACGTCTGACTGTGGCATCTCTGTTATTTATTTTCGTTATAAGCCCTTTACGAGATGTCGCTCAGACGTCCGACTGTGGCATCTCTGTTATTTACTTTCATTATAAGCCCTTTCCGAGATGTCGCATAGATGTTTGACTGTGGCATGCAATGTCGTTTACCTTTCAATATAAGCCCTTTATGTGGTGTCGCCCAGACGCCCGACTGCGGCTTGTTAATTTAATTATTTCACCTTTCGAGGCGTCGCTTCAGACACCTGATCGGTTTTCAGTTATTTTCTTTGGGATTTCGGGAGGATTACCGCCTGACTTCCTTTTTCATTCTACATGCCGTGCTACTTTATTATTTGAGTGTGCATTGCTAACTGCTCATGGTGCATCTTGTTTGCATTTGTTATATCTTATGTCCGAACTGTCTTGCGAGTACATTCAAAGTACTCACCTGGCTTGTTGATTTGGCCAGATGTTGACGAAGGCGATCTCATGGATGAAGAGTTCGGTAGCGAGTCCGACGCCTAGAGGAGTCCCAGTCAGTCCCGTGCGATCCTGGATTTGGTCACTTGTATTGTACCCGCTTCCGCTACCCAAATAAATTCATCGGGCCTCACTCCGACGCTCGATGAGCTGCCAGATTAGGAGTCTTGTCATCCACACCTTGATGACATATCCACCGCCACTTTTATTTCGAGTCAGTAGTATGACACCACATCCTTGTGTCATATCCGCCCTTATGTAAAATATTGGCGTACTTTTAATAAGTTGTTGAGCAACCTCAGCTCAACCCTGTACAATACTTAATACTATTGGATTTCTGTATCAAAGTTTTGTCTACCAGTAAGAAGGATTTTCCTATACTGTTCTACACAAAGGTCGGTTGTTCAGGAAGTTTATTTATTGAAAACCGGTCGTGTCATTTTACTAGCCATAGAATCATCAAAATAAGCAAACAACACACGAAAAACAGAATCTGTCAAAAACAGAGCGATGCTGTAGTAATCATAACTAACGCCAATTTCTCGAACGTGAAAAATTCAGAAAAATTAGGAAGTTCTAGATAATTTGTTTATGGATCTACAGCAAAAAGAATGAACTAAAAAGCACGTTCCTGTGATTTATGAAAACTAATCTCGTGCGCACAAAGTTTCTGTTTTCTGCAGCAGAATCAAAATAACTACTACCGTGGGTTATCCTAACGGTTTTACTTGGCACAAACACTAATTAAACCACAAAAACGAATCTAACCAGAGGCTAGACAAATTATTTATTCCTAAACAGAAGCAAAAAGCAAAAAACTAAAATAAAATTGGGTTGCCTCCCAACAAGCGCTATCGTTTAACGGCCCTAGCTAGGCATTGAGATTTCAATGATGCTCACATGTAAGACAAGAATTGAAGCACAAAGAGAGCATCATGAAACACATGAAAAACACATCTAAGTCTAACATACTTCCTATGCATAGGCATCTTATAGGCAAACAAATTATCATAGCAAGCAAAAACTAGCATATGCAAGGAAGCGGAAAGAAACAATAGCAATTTCAACATAACTAGAGGTAATTTATTATCATGAAAATTTCTACGACCATATTTTCCTCTCTCATAATAATTACATGTGGGTTCATAAGAAAATTCAACAAAATAGCTATCACATAAAATATTTTCAACACGATCCACATGCATGCAAAGTTGACACTCTTCCAAAATAGTGGGATTATCATTAACTAAAGTCATGACCTCTCCAAACCCACTTTTCTCAAAAAATTCATAAGATTGAACATTCTCCAAATATGTGGGATCTAAAGTCGACACTCTTCCAAACCCACTTTCAATGTTAATGAAAACATTATTATCAATCTCATATTCATCATGGGGCTTAAATAAATTTTCAAGATCATAAAAAGAATCACCCCAATCATGATCATTGCAACAAGTAGAGGACATAGCAAAACTAGCATCCCCAAGCTTAGGGTTTTGCATATTATTAGCACAATTGACATCAAGAGAATTTATGGTAAAATCATTGCAATCATGCTTTTTATTCAAGGAGCTATCGTGAATCTCTTCATAAGTTTCTTCATCACAATTTTCAGATTCACGAATTTCAAGCAAAACCTCATAAAGATAATCTAGCGCACAAAACTCACTAGCAATAGGTTCATCATAATTGGATCTCTTAAAGAGATTAGCAAGTGGATGAGGATCCATAAACTTTTAGCTAGTGAAGATGCAAGCAAAAAGAAGGTACATGGTAACACAAGCAAACAAAAGGACGAACAGAAAAGAGGGCGAATAAAACGGCAAGGGTGAAGTGGGGGAGAGGAAAACGAGAGGCAAATGGCAAATAATGTAACGCGAGAGATAAGGGATTGTGATGGGTACTTGGTATGTTGACTTTGCGTAGACTCCCCGTAACGGCGCCAGTAAATCCTTCTTGCTACCTCTTGAGCACTGCGTTGGTTTTCCCTTGAAGAGGAAAGGGTGATGCAGTAAAGCAGCGTAAGTATTTTCATCAGTTTTTGAGAACCAAGGTATCAATCCAGTAGGAGGCCACGCACGAGTCCTTCGCACCTGCACAAACAAACAAGAACCTTGCAACCAACGCGATAAAGGGGTTGTCAATCCCTTCACGGTCTCTTACGAGAGTGAGATCTGATAGAGATGATAGATAATATTTTTGGTATTTTTGTATGATAAAGATGCAAAGTAAAATAAAGCAAAGTAAATAACAAAGTAAATAGCAAAGTGTATGAAGATTAATATGATGGAAAATACACCCGGGGGCCATAGGTTTCACTAGTGTCTTCTCTCAAGATAGCATAAGTATTTGCGATGGGTGAACGAATTACTGTCAAGCAATTGATAGAATTGAGCATAGTTATGAGAATATCTAGGTATGATCATGTATATAGGCATCACGTCTGAAACAAGTAGATTGAAACGATTCTGCATCTACTACTATTACTCAACACATCGACCGCTATCCAGCATGCATCTATAGTATTATGTTCATGAAGAACAGAGTAATGCATTAAGAAAGATGACATGATGTACAGGGATAAACTCATGCAATATGATATAAACCCCATCTTTTTATCCTCGATGGCAACAATACAATACGTGCCTTGCTGCCCCTACTATCACTGGGAAAGGACACCGCAAGATTGAACCCAAAGCTAAGCACTTCTCCCATTGCAAGAACTACCAATCTAGTTGGCCAAACCATACGGATAATTCGAAGAGACTTGCAAAGATAACCAATCATACATAAAAGAATTCAGATTTGACTCAAATATTGTTCATAGATAATCTTGATCATAAACCCACAAGTCTTCGGCTCTCGACTAAAACACTGCAAAAGTAGAGTAGATCGAATTGTTCTCCACAAGAGAGGGGAGAACATTGTATTGAGATCCAAAAAGAGAGAAGAAGCCATCTAGCTAATAACTATGGACCCGAAGGGCTGAGGTAAACTACTCACACTTCATCAGAGAGGCCTTGGAGATGATGTAGAGGCCCTCCGCGGTCAATGCCCCTTCCGGCGGAGCTCCGGAACAGGCCCTAAGATGGGATCTCGTCGGTACAGAAAGTTGCGGCGGTGGAATTAGGTTTTTGGCTCCGTACTTGATCGTTCAGGGGTACGTAGGTATATATAGGAGGAAGAAGTACGTTGGTGGAGCAACAGGGGCCCACGAGGGTGGAGGGCGCGCCTGGGTGTAGGCGCGCCCCCTACCTCATGCCCTCCTGGTTGATTGCTTTGCGTGGACTCCAAGTCCTCTGGATCACGTTCGTTGAGAAAATCACGTTCCCGAAGGTTTCATTCCGTTTGGACTCCGTTTGGTATTCCTTTTCTGCGAAACTCTGAAATAGGCAAAAAACAGCAATTCTGCGCCGGGCCTCCGGTTAATAGGTTAGTCCCAAAAGTAATATAAAAGTGTCTAATAAAGCCCAAAAACGTCCAAAACAGAATATAATATAGCATGAAGCAATCAAAAATTATAGATACGTTGGAGACGTATCAATCACCACGCCCTTAACTAGTCTCTGTTTATTTTGCAACTCCCGTTTCGAGTTACTACTCTTAGCAACTGAACCAGTATCAAATACCGAGGGGTTGCTATAAACACTAGTAAAGTACACATCAATAACATGTATATCAAATATACCTTTGTTCACTTTGCCATCCTTCTTATCCGCCAAGTATCTAGGGCAGGTCCACTTCTAGTGACCATTTCCTTTGCAGTAGAGGCACTCAGTTTCAGGCTTGGGTCTAGCTTTGGGATTCTTCATGGGAGAGGTAACTTGCTTGCAATTCTTCTTGAAGTTCCCTTTCTTCCCCTTGCCCTTTTACTTGAAACAAGTGGTCTTATCAATCATCAACACTTGATGCTTTTTCTTGATTTCTACCTTCGCCGGTTTCAGCATCGTGAAGAGCTTGGGAATTACTTTCATCATCCCTTGCATATTATAGTTCATCACGAAGTTCTAGTAACTTTGTGATAGTGACTAGAGAACTTTGTCAATTACTATCTTATCTGGAAGATTAACTCCCACTTGATTCAAGCAATTGTAGTACCCAGACAATCTGAGCACATGCTCCTTTGGTTGAGCTATTCTCCTCCATCTTGTAGGCAAAGTACTGTCAGAGGTCTCATAACTCTCGACACGGGTATGAGTATGAACTACCAATTTCAACTCTTGGAACATCTTAAATGCTCCGTGGCGTTCAAAACCTTTTTGAAGTCCCGGTTCTAAGCTGTAAAGCATGGTGCACTAAACTATCAAGTAGTCATCATACCGAGCTTGTCAAACGTTCATAACGTCTGCATCTGCTCCTGCAATAGGTCTATCACCGAGCGGTGCATCAAAGACATAATTCTTCTGTGCAGCAATGAGGATAATCCTCAGATCACGGACCAATTTCGCATCATTGCTACTTTCAACTTATTTTCTCTAGGAACATATCAAAAAATAAATGGGGAGCTACATCACGAGCTATTGATCTACAACATAGATATGCTAATACTACCAGGACCAAGTTCATGATAAATTAAAGTTCAATTAATCATATTACTTAAGAACTCCCACTTAGATAGACATCCCTCTAATCATCTAAGTGATCACGTGATCCAAATCAACTAAACCATGTCCGATCATCACGTGAGATGGAGTAGTTTTCAATGGTGAACATCACTATATGTTGATCATATCTACTATTTGATTCACGTTTGGTCTTTCGATCTCAGTGTTCCGAGGCCATACCTGCATATCTTAGGCTCGTCAAGTTTAACCCGGGTATTCTGCGTGTGCAAAACTGGCTTGCACCCGTTGTATGTGAACTTAGAGCCTATCACACCCGATCATCACGTGGTGTCTCATCACGAAGAACTTTCGCAACGGTGCATATTCAGGGAGAACACTTATACCTTGAAATTTAGTTAAGGGATCATCTTATAATGCTACCACCGTACTAAGCAAAATAAGATGCATAAAGGATAAACATCACATGCAATCAATATAAGTGATATGATATGGCCATCATCATCTTGTGCCTTAGATCTCCATCTCCAAAGCACCGTCATGATCACCATCGTCACCGGCACGACACCTTGATCTCCATCGCATCATTGTTGTCGTCTCGCTAACTATTGTTTCTACGACTATCTCTACCGCTTAGTGATAAAGTAAAAACAATTACATGGCGATTGCATTGCATACAATAAAGTGACAACCATATGGCTCCTGCCAGTTGCCGATAACTCTGTTGCAAAACATGATCATCTCATACAATAAAATATAGCATCATGTCTTGACCATATCACATCACAACATGCCCTGCAAAAACAAGTTAGACGTCCTCTACTTTTTTGTTGCAAGTTTTACGTGGCTGCTACGGGCTTAGCAAGAACCGTTCTAACCTACGCATCAAAAACCACAACGATTTTTCGTCAAGTGTGCTGTTTTAACCTTCAACAAGGACCCGAGGCGTATTATACACTCGATTCAACTAAAGTCGGAGAAACAGACACCCACTAGCCACCTGTGTGCGAAGCACGTCGGTAGAACCAGTCTCGTGTAAGCGTACGCGTAATGTCGGTCTGGGCCGCTTTATCCAACAATATCGCCGAATCAAAGTATGACAAGCTGGTAAGCAGTATGACTATTATCGCCCACAACTCTTTGTGTTCTACTCGTGCATATAACATCTACGCATAAACCTGTCTCTGATACCACTGTTGGGGAGCGCAGTAATTTCAAAAATTTGCCTACGATCACGCAAGATCTATCTAGGTGATGCATATCAACGAGCGGGGAGAGTGTGTCGACGTACCCTCGTAGACCAAAAGCGGAAGCATTATATCAACGCGGTTGATGTAGTCGTACGTCTTCACGGTCCGACCGATCCTAGTACCGAACGCACAACACCTCCGAGTTCAGCACACGTTTAG
Organism: Aegilops bicornis; assembly: GCA_021605145.1. Classification (NCBI taxonomy): domain Eukaryota; kingdom Viridiplantae; phylum Streptophyta; class Magnoliopsida; order Poales; family Poaceae; genus Aegilops; species Aegilops bicornis. The sequence goes on from CM038672.1 coordinate 546,246,707, forward strand.
CTCGATGACGTCCCATGAACTCTTGATCCAGTTGAGGTCGAGGGAGAGTTCCGTTAGCACGACGGCGTCGCGATGTTGATGATGAAGTTACCGGCGCAGGGCTTCGCCTAGCACTACGACGATATGACCGAGGTGTGTAACTGTGGTGAGGAGCACCGCACACGGCTAAGGATTAACTTGTGTGTCTATGGGGAAACCCTTGGCCACGTATATAAAGGATGGAGGGAGGAGGAGGCTGGCCCTCACAGGGCGCGCCCAAAGTGTGGAGTCCTACAAGGACTCCCTAGTCCTAGTAGGATTCCACCTCCCACATGGAATAGGAAAAGGGGAAGGGAGAAGGAGAAGGAAGGAAGGGGGCGCCCCCTTTCCCTAGTCCAATTCGGACCAATTATGGGGAAGGGGCGCGGCCACCCTTGAGGCCTTTCTCTCCTTTCCCGTATGGCCCATTAAGGCCCAATATGAATTCCCGTAACTCTCAGGTACTCCGAAAAAAATACCCGAATCACTCGGAACCTTTCCGATGTCTGAATATAGCCTTCCAATATATCGACCTTTACATCTCGACCATTTCAAGACTCCTCGTCATGTCCATGATCTCATACGGGACTCCGAACAATCTTCGGTCATCAAATCACATAACTCTTTAATACAAATCGTCATCGAACGTTAAGCGTGCGGACCCTACGGGTTTGAGAACTATGTAGACATGACCGAGACACATTTCCAGTCAATAACCAATAGTGGAACCTGGATGCTCATATTGGCTCCTACATATTCTACGAAGATCTTTATCTGTCAAACCGCATAACAACATACATTGTTCCCTTTGTCATCGGTATGTTACTTTCCCGAGATTCGGTCGTCGGTATCCTCATACCTATTTCAATCCCGTTACCGGAAAGTCTCTTTACTCGTTGTGTAATGCATCATCCCGCAACTAAACCATTAGTCACATTGCTTGCAAGGCTTATAGTGACGAGCATTACCGAGAGGGCCCAGAGATACCTCTCCGAAACACGGAGTGACAAAACCTAATCTTGATTCATGCCAACCCAACAAACACCTTCGGAAACACCTGTAGAGCATCTTTATAATCACCTAGTTATGTTGTGACATTTGATTGCACACAAAGTGTTCGTCCGGATATTCGGGAGTTGCACAATCTCATAGTCTGAGGAACATGTGTAAGTCATGAAGAAAGCAGTAACAATAAAACAGTAACGATCATAATGCTAAGCTAACAAATGGGTCTAGTCCATCACATCATTCTCCTAATGATGTGATCCCGTTCATCAAATGACAACAGTTGTCTATGGCTAGGAAACATAACCATCTTTCATAAACGAGCTAGTCAAGTAGAGGCATACTAGGGACACTCTGTTTTGTCTATGTATTCACACATGTACAAAGTTTCCGGTTAATACAATTGTAGCATGAATAATAAACATTTATCATGATATAAGGAAATATAAATAACAATTTTATTATTGCCTCTAGGGCATATTTCCTTCAGATCCGGCTCCATGTGAAACCCGAGATCCTATGTGAATGGATGATGGCGGCACCTTAGCATCGTTTGCCCTCTCGAGGGCTTTGTCCTTGGAGCTAGGCCTTGAAAAGTGGGACCCACCAAAGGCGTAGGTGTTGGCGTCGAGGCTTATGTGGCAACAATGCCGGAGGTGAGCGAAGTTAAAGACATGGCAATGGTTGAAGGCCATATTTTACTCGAAGGACATGGCGGCTGGAGGCAGCTTACCCGGAGCAATCGTTGTTGCATGATCTACTGGTTTTGGTGATAATCCGGTGGCGATGGGGTAGTACAAGGTTGCAGGATCGATGCAGTGCAGGTTGGGGTTGCACCGTTTATCGATCAGCAGATTCACGAACCGGCGCTTCATGGTTCCTCTCCCAATCCCAATCTCTCAATCTCTTTGACTGAGAGAAATCTGGGTTTTCTCCTGTTTATCTTGGTCGATGTACCGAAAATGAAAACAAAGATATCCACTTCTTCTACTAGTTCAAAGAGGAACTTCACGAGCTCGTTCACAGAGCAAAAAGGAAAGAATGGGTAGTTGGAAGACTGGGTTAATGCCTTCAGATGAGAGGTTTTTATGGTATCCTTCTACTCCCTGGAGTAGAGTGTGGGAGTACCGATCAAATCCATCTGTTGGTTTGCAGGGTTAGTTTAGTATTTTTGTTGGGGAACGTAGTAATTTCAAAATTTTCCTACGTACACGCAAGATCATGATGATGCATAGCAACGAGCGGGAGAGTGAAGTCCACGTACCCTCGTAGACCGTAAGCGGAAGCATTATGACAACGCGGTTGATGTAGTCATGCGTCTTCACGATCAACCGATCCTTAGTACCGAAAGTACGGCACCTCCGCGATCTGCACACGTTCGGCTCGGTGACGTCCCACGAACTCACAATCCAGCGGAGTGTCGAGGGAGAGCTTCGTCAGCACGACGGTGTGATGACGGTGATGATGAAGCTACCGGCACAGGGCTTCGCCTAAGCACTGCAATGATATGACCGAGGTGGATTATGGTGGAGGGGGGCACCGCACACGACTAAGAACAATGTCTGTTGTTCTTCTAGGGTGCCCCCTGCCCCCGTATATAAAGGAGCAAGGGAGGAGGCCGGTCGGCCCTTGGACGCGCCAAGGAGGGGAGGAGTCCTCCTCCTAGTAGGAGTAGGAATCCCTGTACGGGCCATTCTGCTTCAACACCATGCCCTTCGGGCTCAAGAACGCCGGCGCTACATACCAACACATGATTCAAACATGCCTGGAGAAGCAGATCGGCACGATAGTAGAAGCCTACGTCAATGACGTCATCATCAAAACTAGGCACGTCGAAACACTAATAGACGACTTACGTCTTACAGTTGACAACCTTCGTGCGTATGACATTAAGCTCAACCTAGAAAAATGTGTCTTCGGCGTCCCCGCCGGAAAACTGCTGGGCATCATCATTTCCAATAGAGGAATAGAAGCAAATCCAGCTAAAATCCGAGCTCTGACACAGTTGGCTACCCCAACAGACCTCAAACAAGTCCAAAAACTAGCTAGTTGCATGGCAGCGTTAAGTTGCTTTATCTCCAGACTAGGAGAAAAGGCACTACCACTGTATCGCCTCTTACGGCGCACCGATAATTTCGAATGGACAGACGCGGCGCCTGCCGGACTTGAGGAAATAAAGGCCCTCCTAGCAACCAATCCAATCCTAGCCGCACCAAACACTGGCGCACCCATGTTGCTATACATATCGGCAACACATCAGGTGGTGAGCGCCGTTCTCGTCGTTGAACGAGAATAGGACGGACACAAATTCCCACTTCAAAAAACAGTATACTACGTATCTCATCGTCCACGACACCATCACGAATCCGGTACCCCATTACCAAAAGATAGCATACGCGGTATTCATGGCGTCCCGAGAGCTATGACACTACTTCCAGGAGTGTTCAATCACGGTGGCTTCTGAAGTCCCACTCAATGACATAATAAACAACCGTGATGCCACAGTACGGATCGCCAAATGGGCCATAGAGCTACTTCCATTTGACATAACATACAAGCCACGTCGAGCCATCAAATCCCAAGTGCTGGCTGACTTCGTCGCCGAATGGACAGAGGCCGAACTCCCTAAAGAGTATGGCGCATATTCCAATTGGGTAATGTATTTGACGGCTCCAAAATACTGGCGGGGCTAGGGGCGGGAGTCGTGTTAACATCCCCTACTGGAGACGTTGTCCAGTATGTACTCCAAATACTATACACAGACTCCAACAACGCAGCCGAATACGAGGCCCTATTGCATGGTCTTCGGATGGCCGTATCCATGGGTATACAAGGCCTAGAGGTGCGGGGGGATTCAAACCTCGCAATATCTCAAATAAACGGAGACTTTGATGCCAAAGATCCAAAGATGGCAGCTTATCGTAATGCCGTCTTAAAAATATCGGCTCGGTTCGAGGGGCTCGAATTTCATCACGTCGCCCGGGAAAGTAATCAGGCAGCGGACGTCCTTGCTCGCATTGGCGCCAAGCGCGACCCCGTCCCACCCAACATTGTCCTGAAAGGCTTTTCAAGCCATCCATGGTGTGGCAAGGGGAGGGCAGCAACAACAGTCCAGATCCGAATACAACCTCAAACCCCGAACACACCGACAGCACCGAGGGCTCAGCCACCGAAATAACACCGTCAACCCATCTCATCATGGCAGTCATTGCCCCATGGACCGAACCCTTCTTGGCCTACATTAATAGGAAGGAGCTTCCCGAAGACCAGAATGAGGCTCGCCGCATTGTCCGGCGTTCGAAGGCCTACAAGGTTCACGACGGAGAGCTCTACAAGAAAAGTACTACCGGAGTACTTCAAAGATGTATCTCCGGGGAAGAGGGGCGGCAACTTTTAGTGGAAATTCACGCTGGTCATGGCGGACACCATGCCGCAGCTCAGGCCCTTGTTAGCAAGGCCTTCCGCACTGGGTTTTATTGGCCGACAGCCCGAGCAGACGCACAGGACCTCGTCCAACGCTGCGTCGGATGCCAACTCTTCGCCAACCAAAGCCACATGCCCCCAACTGCCTTACAAACTATCCCCATTACTTGGCCTTCCGCGATCTAGGGACTGGATATGGTTGGACCTCTTAAAGGGGGAAGCCATAAGAAAAAATATTTGCTGGTCATGGTGGACAAATTCACTAAGTGGATAGAGGCTAAACCGGTCAAAACGGCTGAGTCCGACCCGGTGATAGAATTCATACCCGGCGTTGTGCATCATTATGGTCTCCCACACAGCATCATCACCGACAATGGCTCTAATTTCGCGGCTGATGAGGTAAAAACTTGGCGTACTAATCTTGGTATTAAACTTGATTACGCCTCCATCTACCACCCGCAAACCAACGGTCAGGTCGAACGGGCCAATGGTCTTATTATGAGCGGCATCAAGCCTAGACTAGTGCGGTCTTTGAAAGAATCAGACAACCACTGGGTTGAGGAGATCGACTCCGTACTCTGGGGGCTGCGGACCATGCCCAACCGTACTACCGGATACACACCTTTCTTCATGGTGTATGGTGCAGAGGTTGTTTTGCCCTGCGATATTATTCATGACTCACCTCGAGTGCGTATGTACAAAGAGAGAGAAGCTGAGCTAGATCGGCAGGACAGCCTTGACGCCCTGGAGGAGGAGCGCGACATCGCAAAGGCCCGTTCAGCATTTTACCAACAACAGGCTCGACGATATCAAAGCAGAGAAGTACGGGCCAAGACTTACAACGTTGACGAACTCATTCTACGCCTGCCGGAGAAGAAAAAGGACAAACTCAAGCCCAAATAGGAGTGTCCCTTCATCATCGACAAAGTTCTCACCGGAGGAGCGTACCGTCTGCGTGATGCATCAGACAACCGTCTAGAGCCGAACCCCTGGAACGCGGCCAGACTCCGAAGATTCTATGCCTAGCGCCAAAGTCTTTGTTCGTCTCCTTGTCCCCTGAAGTTTCCATTATTTTTTCTCTCTTTTCCGTTTTTCATTTTTAAGCTTTAAAGCTCCTGTACGGCTAGACCGCACACCCCTGATGAATACATATTTAAATATGTACGTCTATCACACCTGGGGGTTCTTGGACAGAAGCTTGTTATTATTTCCTGAGCATTAAGCTCTTCACATATGAGTTTTTCCATATGTACCTTTTCGTCGCCACTATATGCATCGACATGACTTAAGTTTTGGCCAAGCTGGGTTGCCTGGCTCCTGTGCGTATGCCCTACGTTCCCGGTAGTTCGGCTAGGGCATAAAGGGAGCACCTCTACGATTGTTACTGCTGGGTCATCCGGATGTGTACCTCAGACGGGGTGAAGCCGAAAGCTAGCGTTCTTAAGGGAATATCCGGTCGGTGAATTAAAGATATTTTTTGCACTCACTCCATTGTGAACCCCCAGAAGCTATACACACTGAGATTTTCACATCACAATTCAGACACGTACACTAATGCATGCAAACCCAGGGAAAGGAACCCTTAACGAAACTATTCTCTCTGGAAGATGTTTCTTACAATCTCAATGTAATATAACATAGCTAGCCGGATACAACTTGTCTGTTCAAGCAACTATGACCCCTACGCCTAGTTTTCCGTGCATACCCGGTTTATTCGGCCGTGCGGGTATCCGGAAACACTTCGCACCTTCGGGTCTGGAGGTTGAAGTGAAAAGGTCTGCCATGACAAATGCTATACAATTCAGCTAGAGTTACATATATCAAGGAAAATACATAGTCACTTGGACTCAAACACTTCCTCCCCTACACCGTCCAAAAGGCGGTCTAATTTACAATCCTGTTGGGAATATTTGGCGGCCACCTCTCCTCGGTCATATACTAAACTAACGGGAATTTCTTCCCCATTCGAGCATTGCGGTCCGACACGGGCCATGTGATTAGGATCCATCTTGGTATACCACATCTTCACCATGGCCCAGGCCTCTCGCGCACCCTCTCGGCAGGCCGATATCTTCCACAGTCAGATACGCTGTCGTGCTCCTTTGAACAGCTCTACAAGCTCCTCCATACTTCCTGGAGGGGAGGCGGATGGCCATAGGGCCTTGGCAACACTCAGCATCGCCAGCCGAGCCTGTTCGTGCACTTGCGACAGCCCTTGCAGTAGATCACTTGATGATCCGGATACCTCCTCTTTAGGACGGCCCGTCAATATACCTGCAATCATAACTATGTCAGTTCCATTTATCTCCGAACTACTTTAAAAATAGTTCGGACACATACTAAATATGCCTCCCTGCAGCCTCCTATTTTCCTTTACGGAGTCGGCTAGCTGGGCCCGCACATCCTTCAGCTCTTCGCCCAGCTGAGTTTTGGAATCCTGGAGTTGGGTTTTCTCCTCAATGACCTGTTTCAGCACACATTACTTTCGCAAAGATGTAGCCTTTTGGCTTCTTATTCATTCTCTTGTGCGACTTCCAGTGCCTCCTTGATTCCCTCTGCCAATCATGTCATGATATATGCAACACTGTTAGCATTACTAACACATAATTATATTTCCTCGTTGGAGGGGAGTACTACCAAAGGATGCCTCCTTGGACTTTTTCAATTCGGCGGTAGCAACATTTAGCTGTGTACGCTCTTGGGCTAGCAGGTCGTTCTTCTCCGTAAGAACCTGGTGATACAACGATCCTTAAATCAGTTGTACCAACTACTTTCAGTCTCGGGGGCTACTAGCATATGGTTACCCTATTCGAACTTACCTGCACATCTGTCAAATACTGCTTTGTGGCTCTACTAAGGCCATTTCGCGCAGCTCGGATGTATGCGTCAGCCGAGCTAAAAGCATTAAAAGTCTCTTCCGAGAACTTGGGGTCTCAGAAACAGCCTCTTGGCCGATGATTCATGGCGCTCTCTACTTCCGAGTTGGTAACGGACATATCTTCCAAATCCTCGACCGAAGGACAGTCCGGCGTTGGCCCCATATCGCCTCCCGCTCCTCCGGCAGGATTTAAATTCCGGTTATCGGGGGTACGATGGGCCGGGCCCCCAGACGTAGTCCGTCGGACCTTTTTTCTGGTACAAGAGAAACGTACAGGTCACAGCTGGATGTGGCTGCTGGAAAAACATATTTACAACCCCATACCTCTTTGAGGAAGGCCCGGCTACGTCTTCGCCCGCCTTCCTCTTCGAAGGCTTGCCTGGTGCCGCTCTCTTTGGAGTCGCCGAGCACCTCCCCTTTGGAACACGAGACAGTACAGTGGGTGAGGCGGAATACGAAAACTCTTTTGGGAGGGAGGTCTCCTGATTACTCACTTGTGAGGCAGGAAGAAGGCCAGGATAGTCGGCAGTGATGGCCACCTCTATGCCATCATTGCTCGCCTGATAAAACACCCCCTCCGCAAGCACCACGAATATATCTGGATCTTCTTCAAATCCTGGATCAAGCTCCCGGTTGTGGTTTTCCGGCTGTGGGGCGGGACTATAAAGTCCCTCGGTGATCTTTCGCCAATGCTATTATAAGCGGATTAGAAATTTATTAAAGATGATCCGGGAGGCGGAATGAGTAAAGCAGAAGGGTTGAGGCTTACCCAACTGGGAGGATTGTACATAGAATACCCATCTCTGTGATTGATAAAAAGAAATTCCTTTTCCTCCCCTTTGAATAGCTCGGCCAGTATCTTGGCTAGGGCAGCGGGGGTGTCCGGACCTTTCCGACCACAACGGGAGGCGTCATCCTCTCCATTGTAGTACCACATCGGGAGCCCTCTATATTGAAGCGTCTGAATCCCTCGCGCTATGGACGTCGCCATTACCTCAACCATTGTTAATCCGGACTGGGCGAGCGTCTTTATCTTGCCCATGAGCTGACAAACTTCCGCACTGTCATCCTCTTCAGGACTCCGGGTACGCTAGCTGTGGCGTTTCTTCAATGGAACACTAGAAAATTCGGGGAGGCCCTTTCGAACTGGGTCGGGAAGCGCGACGTCCTTGATGTAGAACCATTCAAAAGGCCATTCTTCAGATGCCTTCCTTGGTGTGCCGGACAGGTATCCGGTATCGGCGATACGCCATACTTCGGCTCCGCCCACTTCAAATACTGACCCTTCGTGGTTACGCGTGACAAGACAGAACAACTTTCTCCACAGTTCAAAATGAGCCTCGATGCCCAGAAATAATTTGCATAAAGCGACATAACCCTCAATGTGCAGGATGGAGGCAGGAGTAAAGTTGTGCAGCTGGAGGCCATAGTATTCCAGAAGCCCTCGAAGGAACAGATGGATTGGAAACCCGACGCCCCTTATCAGATAGGGGACAAAACACACCCGCTCCCTCCCGGATGGATTGGGGAAATCCTCCGCCTGAGTCTCGCCATTAAAGGAGCCCAGCCCTGCTCGAACGGGGACCAGATCCGTGGGAGGAAGAAATCCCTGCGTTTGCAACTTCACCAATTGACTGTGAGACACAGAACACTTCTCCCACTCGCCTTTCTCTGGGCCGGAATGGGAGGAGGGGCTGGGAATGCTAGCCATGTTGGAATGGTTTCTCCAGGCAGTCTCTGGGGATTTTTCTCTGCCTAATACCGAAGGGATCTAAGATCCGACCTCCTTAAATAGACGCTCTTCCTGGCCCGGACGGGGTGTTATTTGCAAAAATACCCTGACCTTCCACATTCGCTCGGCACGTGGAAGACAAAGTTATTAACGCACAGAAGCCGAGGGGAGCGACGTTGAATCAATGGCCGGATACATTACTTGGAAGTCATGAGAGGAGGAACCCGCCTTGCAATGTCGAATACAATCTGTGTGTCGAACAACTCGTTATTGAATACTTGTTCAGGGGCTACTGAGGGAGTCCTGGACTAAGGGGTCCTCGGCCGTCCAGCCTATTATCAATGGGCCAGACTGGTGGGCTGTGAAGACATGAAGGCTGAGGACTGTACCCGTGTCCGGATTGGACTCTCCTTGGCATGGAAGGCAAGCTTGGCGATCAACTATGAAGATTCCTTTTTATGCAACCGACTCTATGTAACCCTAGATCCCCCCAGTGTCTATATAACACCGGAGGGTGTAGTCCGGAAAGCATATACTCATTACCATAGTCATATAGGCTAGACTTCTAGGGTTTAGCCATTACGATCTCGTGGTAGATCAACTCTTGTAACACTCATATTCATCAAGATCAATCAAGCAGGAAGTAGGGTATTACCTCAATAGAGAGGGCCCGAACCTGGGTAAACATCGTGTCCCCTGTCTCCTGTAACCATCGACCCTAGACGCATAGTTCGGGACCCCCTACCCGAGATCCGCCGGTTTTGACACCGACACTACCCCTTTCCTAGTCCAACTAGGAGGAGGAAGGGGGAAGGAAAGAGAGGGAGAGGGAGAGGGAAAGAGGGGCTGCGCCCCCCTCCCCTTGTCCAATTCGGACTCCCCTTGGGGGGAGGCGCCACCTCCTGGGCTGCTGCCCTCTCTCTCCCCTAAGGCCCACTAAGGCCCAATACTTCCCCGGGGGGTTCCGGTAACCCCTCCGGCACTCCGGTTTTCTCCGAAATCACCCGGAACACTTCCAGTGTCTGAATATAGTCGTCCAATATATTGATCTTTATGTCTCAACCATTTCGAGACTCTTCGTCATGTCCGTGATCATATCCGGGACTCCGAACTACCTTCGGTACATCAAAACACATAAACTCATAATATGGATCATCACCGAACCTTAAGCGTGCGGACCCTATGGGTTCGAGAACTATGTAGACATGACCGAGACACGTCTCCGGTCAATAACTAATAGCGGAACCTGGATGCTCATATTGGCTCCCACATATTCTACGAAGATCTTTATCGATCAAATCGCATGACAACATACATTGTTCTCTTTGTCATCGGTACGTTACTTGCCCGAAATTCGATCGTCGTTATCTCAACACATAGTTCAATCTCGTTACCAGCAAGTCTCCTTACTGGTTCCGTAATGCATCATCCCGCAACTAACTCATTAGTCACATTGCTTGCAAGGCCTATAGTGATGTGCATTACCGAGAGGGCCCAGAGACACCTCTCCGACAATCGAAGTGACAAATCCTAATCTCGATCTATGCCAACTCAACAAACACCATCAGAGACACCTGTAGAGCACCTTTATAATCACCCAGTTACGCTGTGAGGTTTGGTAGCACACAAAGTGTTCCTCTGGCATTCGGGAGTTGCATAATCTCATAGTCATAGGAACATGTATAAGTCATGAAGAAAGCAGTAGCAACATACTAAACGATCAAGTGCTAAGCTAACGGAATGGGTCAAGTCAATCACATTATTCTCTAATGATGTGATCCCGTTCATCAAATGACAACTCATGTCTATGGCTAGGAAACTTAACCATCTTTGATTAACGAGCTAGTCAAGTAGAGGCATACTAGTGACACTCTGTTTGTCTATGTATTCACACATGTACTAAGTTTCCGGTTAATACAATTCTAGCATGAATAATAAACATTAATCATGATATAAGGAAATATAAATAACAACTTTATTATTGCCTCTAGGGCATATTTCCTTCAATCCCCCACTTGCACTAGAGTCAATAATCTATATTACACAGTAATGATTCTAACACCCATGGAGTCTTGGTGCTGATCATGTTTTGCTCGTGAGAGAGGCTTATTCAATGGGTTTGCAACATTCAAATCCGTATGTATCTTGCAAATCAATATGTCTCCCTCCTTGACTTGATCGTGGATGGAATTGAAGTGTCTCTTGATGTGCTTTATTCTCATGTGAAATCTGGATTCCTTTGCCAAGGCAATTGCACCAGTATTGTCACAAAAGAGTTTCATTGGACCCGATGCACTAGGTATGACACCTAGATCGGATATGAACTCCTTCATCCAGACTCCTTCATTTGCTGCTTTCGAAGCAGCTATGTACTCTGCTTCACACGTAGATCCTGCCACGACGCTTTGCTTAGAACTGCACCACCTTACAGCTCCACTGTTCAATATAAATATGTATCTGGTTTGTGACTTAGAGTCATCCGGATCAGTGTCAAAGCTTACATCGACGTAACCATTTACGACAAGCTCTTTGTCACCTCCATAAACGAGAAACATATCTTTAGTCCTTTTCAGGTATTTCGGGATGTTCTTGACCGCTATCCCAAATGATCCACTCTGGATTACTTTGGTACCTCCCTGCTAAACTAATAGCAAGGCACACATCAGGTCTGGTACACAACATTGCATACATGATAGAGCCTATGGCTGAAGCATAGGGAACAACTTTCATTTTCTCTCCATCTTCTACAGTGGTCGAGCATTGAGTCTGACTCAACTTCACACCTTGTAACACAGGCAAGAACCCTTTCTTTGCTTGATCCATTTTGAACTTCTTCAAAACTTTATCAAGGTATGTGCTTTGTGAAAGTCCAATTAAGTGTCTTGATCTTTCTCTATAGATCTTGATGCCCAATATATAAGCAGCTTCACCGAGGTCTTTCATTGAAAAACTCTTGTTCAAGTATCCTTTTATGCTATCCAGAAATTCTAGATCATTTCCAATCAACAATATGTCTTCCACATATAATATTAGAAATGCTACAGAGCTCCCACTCACTTTCTTGTAAATACAGGCTTCTCCAAAAGTCTGTATAAAACCATATGCTTTGATCACACTATCAAAACGTTTATTCCAACTCTCAGAGGCTTGCACCAGTCCATAAATGGATCGCTGGAGCTTGCACACTTTGTTAGGACCCTTTGGATCGATAAAACCTTCAGGTTGCATCATATACAACTCTTCTGCCAGAAATCCATTCAGGAATGCGGTCTTTACATCCATTTGCCAAATTTCATAATCATAAAATGCAGCAATTGCTAACATGATTCAGACAGACTTAAGCATCGCTACGGGTGAAAAGTCTCATTGTACTCAACTCCTTGAACTTGTCGAAAACCTTTCGCAACAAGTCGAGCTTTGTAGATAGTAACATTACCCGTCAGCATCAGTCTTCTTCTTGAAGATCCATTTATTCTCGATGGCTTGCCGATCATCGGGCAAGTCAACCAAAGTCCACACTTTGTTCTCATACATGGATCCCATCTCAGATTTCATGGCCTCAAGCCATTTCGCGGAATCTGGGCTCATCAACGCTTGCTCATAGTTCGTAGGTTCATCATGGTCAAGTAAGATGACCTCCAGAACATGATTACTGTACCAGTCTGGTGCGGATCTTACTCTGGTTGACCTACGAGGTTCGGTAGTAACTTGATCTGAAGTTTCATGATCGTTATCATTAGCTTCCTCACTAATTGGTGTAGGGATCACAGGAACTGATTTCTGTGATGAACTACTTTCCAATAAGGAAGCAGGTACAGTTACCTCATCAAGTTCTACTTTCCTCCCACTCACTTCTTTCGAGAGAAAATCCTTCTCTAGAAAGGATCCATTTTTAGCAATCAATGTCTTGCCTTCGGACCTCTGATAGAAGGTGTACCCAGCGATTTCCTTTGGGTATCCTATGAAGACACATTTCTCTGATTTGGGTTCGAGCTTATCAGGTTGAAGCTTTTTCACATAAGCATCGCAACCCCAAACTTTAAGAAATGACAACTTTGGTTTCTTGCCAAACCACAGTTCATAAGGCGTCGTCTCAACGGATTTAGATGGTGCCCTATTTAACGTGAATGCAGCCGTCTCTAAAGCATAACCCCAAAACGACAGCGGTAAATCAGTAAGAGACATCATAGATCGCACCATATCTAATAAAGTGCGGTACAACGTTCGGACACACCGTTACGCTGTGGTGTTCTGGGTGGCATGAGTTGCGAAACTATTCCGCATTGTTTCAAATGAAGACCAAAATCGTAACTCAAATATTCTCCTCCACGATCAGATCATAGAAACTTTATTTTTCTTGTTACGACGATTTTCCACTGCACTCTGAAATTCTTTGAACTTTTCAAATGTTTCAGACTTATGTTTCATCAAGTAGATATACCCATATCTGCTCAAATCATGTGTGAAGGTGAGAAAATAACGATACCTGCCGCGAGTCTCAATATTCATTGGACCGCATACATCAGTATGTATGATCTCCAACAAATCTGTTGCTCGCTCCATTGTTCCGGAGAACGGAGTTTTATTCATCTTGCCCATGAGGCATGGTTCGCAAGTACCAAGTGATTCATAATCAAGTGATTCCAAAAGTCCATCGAATGGAGTTTCTTCATGCGCTTTACACTAATATGACCAAGCGGCGATTGCCACAAATAAGTTGCACTATCATTATCAACTCTGCATCTTTTGGCTTCAATATTATGAATATGTGTATCACTACTATCGAGATTCAATAAAAATGTACCACTCTTCAAGGGTGCATGACCATAAAAGATATTACTCATATAAATAGAACAACCATTATTCTCAAATTAAATGAATAACCGTCTCGCATCAAACAAGATCCAGATATAATGTTCATGCTCAACACTGGCACCGAATAACAATTATTTAGGTCTAAAACTAATCCACGTAGATGTAGAGGTAGCGTGCCGACGGCGACCACATCGACTTTGGAACCATTTCCCACTCGCATCGTCACCTCGTCCTTAGCCAATCTTCGCTTAATTCGTAGTCCCTGTTTCGAGTTGCAAATATTAGCAAAAGAACCAGTATCAAATACCTGTGCTACTGCGAGCATTAGTAAGGTACACATCAATAACATGTATATCACATATACCTTTGTTCACCTTGCCATCCTTCTTATCCGCCAAATACTTGGGGCAGTTCCGCTTCTAGTGACCAGTCCCTTTGCAGTAGAAGCACTCAGTCTCAGGCTTAGGTCCAGACTTGGGCTTCTTCACTTGAACAGCAACTTGCTTGCCATTCTTCTTGAAGTTCCCCTTCTTCCCTTTACCCTTTTTCTTGAAACTGGTGGTCTTGTTGACCATCAACACTTGATGCTCCTTCTTGATTTCTACCTCCGCAGCCTTTAGCATCGCGAAGAGCTCGGGAATTGTCTTGTTCATCCCTTGCATATTATAGTTCATCACGAAGCTCTTGTAGCTTGGTGGCGATGATTGAAGAATTACATCAATGACACTATCATCAGGAAAATTAACTCCCAGTTGAATCAAGTTATTATTATACCCAGACATTTTGAGTATATGTTCACTGACAGAACTATTCTCCTCCATCTTGCAGCTATAGAACTTTTTGGAGACTTCATATCTCTCGATCCGGGCATTTGCTTGAAATATTAACTTCAACTCCTGGAATATCTCATATGCTCCATGACGTTCGAAACATCGTTGAAGTCCCGGTTCTAAGCCGTAAAGCATGGCACACTGAACGATCGAGTAGTCATCAGCTTTGCTCTGCCAGACGTTCACAATGTATGGCGTTGCTCCTGCAGCGGGTCTTGCACCTAGCGGTGCTTCCAGGACGTAATTCTTCTGTGCAGCAATGAGGATAATCCTCAAGTTATGGACCAAATCCGTGTAATTGCTACCATCATCTTTCAACTTAGCTTTCTCAAGGAACGCATTAAAATTCAAAGGAACAGTAGCACGGGCCATTGATCTACAACAACATAGACATGCAAAATACTATCAGGTACTAAGTTCATGATAAATTAAAGTTCAATTCATCATATTACTTAAGAACTCCCACTTAGATTGACATCCCTCTAATCATCTAAGTGATCACGTGATCCAAATCAACTAATGTTGGGGATATAACTATTGAGTATAAACCGCCCAGGAGTGGTCGGGTTATGCCCATAGTGATTCACCCGTATCTGAAGCCCATGAAAACATGGAAGATGGCGCTTTATGAAGGAGACTTAATAGTAAGGCCTAGAGGCGGGTTAAGGCCTAGAGATGTAAACCGCCATAAGATGTATAACTTGTGTTGTAAGGTAGGAAGGAATAGAAACTGAGCCAGACACGTTTATGAGCCGGCCGGGATTCTGTGAACCACCGGGCGTCAACATGTGTATATAAAGGGACGACCCGGTGGCGGTTTAGGGACGGGAAACAACAAATCAAGAGCCAGGTCAAGCATATTCGCTCCCTGGTCATCGAAACCCTAGCAATACCACATCCAACTGGACTAGGCCTTTACCTTCACCTCAAGGGGCCGAACCAGTATAAACTCCCCATTGTCGGTATCAAAACCGACAGATCTCGGGTAGGGGGTCCCGAACTGTGCGTCTAAGGTCGATGGTAACAGGAGACAAGGGACACGATGTTTACCCAGGTTCGGGCCCTCTCTATGGAGGTAATACCCTACTTCCTGCTTGATTGATCTTGATGGATATGAGTATTACAAGAGTTGACCTACCATGAGATCATACTGGCTAAACCCTAGAAGTCTAGCTTGTATGACTATGGTAATGAATATCTCCCTTCCGGACTAAACCCTTCGGTTTATATAGACACCAGGGGATCTAGGGTTACATAGAGTCGGTTACATAGAAACAAACCTTCATAGTTGATCGCCAAGCTTGCCTTCCACGCCAAGGAGAGTCCTATCCGGACACGGGTACAGTCTTCGGCCTTCATGTCTTCACAGCCCATCAGTCCGGCCCATGGATAATGTGATCCGGACGCCGAGGACCCCTTAGTCCAGGACTCCCTCAGTAGCCCCTGAACCTGGCTTCCATGACGAGGAGTCCGGCGCGTAGATTGTCTTCGACATTGCAAGGAGGCTTCCCTTTTCCGAACTCCAAGATAGTCTTCAGTCATAATGATGATATCCGGACCTGTATACGCAACTGCAGAGAATATAATATTCCATGAGTCCAATCCGCTGACAACTTTTTGGTAACATGACATCACACCTGCCCGGCCATTATTTTCGAACCGTTGGCTAGCCCGCCGTTCCACGTTTGGTACAACTCCTTGGGAATAGGCAATTCTTGAGGCCCAGGAGGAGACATTCGATATTCGCGGTCTTTATATAGGGGTACAGACCCGTCTTTTTCTTTCACGCTTGCTTCTTCCTCAACCCTTGCTACCTCGAGTTCCAACACCCGGGTTTCAATCGCCACAAGCTCCAATCATGTCTGGATCTAACTGTCAAGGCCGGTGGGTGGCTTCTTCTGTCACAGAGGAGGATATTGCAAAGCTTCGCGCGGCAAGATATCTGACCGCAGAAATCCTCCATCGGCTTCCTGCTGAGGGCCAGGTTATCCCTACCCCTAGATCTGGTCAGAGGGTCGTGTTTGTGTCCCACTTCCTCCGTGGGCTAGGGTTCGCGCTTAACCCCTTCGTTCGAGGGCTCATGTTCTATTATGGGTTAGATTTCCATGATCTGGCCCCGAACTCTGTTCTTCTCATCTCGGCATGTATCGTCACGTGCGAAGCCTTCCTCCGAACTCCTCTGCACTTTGGCTTGTGGCTCAAGACCTTCAACGTGAAGCCGCAAGTGATAGAGGGGGAGCAGGCAGAGTGTGGTGGTGCCACAATTAGCAAGCTTTCTAGCACTGTTTGGCTAAAAGGATCCTTCGCCGAATCTTCCGACTCATGGCAGCAGGATTGGTTCTACATCACCGAGCCCCGTGGTTCCAAGTGGGAAGCTGCGCCTGCATTCCGATCCAGCTCCCCAATTCAGCTTGCATCTTGGATCAATAAGGGGTTGGACTGAGGATTAGTTGATGAAGTGCGGACTCTGCAGAGTCGCATTCGAAGCCTCACCGAGAAGGGCATTGATCTTGTCAATGTTGTTCAAGTAATGCTAGTCCGCCGGACACTGCCGTGCCAGCGACAGCCTCTCCGCCTGTGGGAGTTTAATCCAGAAGGGCCGCAGACTCTTCAACACTTCTTCGGCGCTACGCACGAAGGAATGTGGAGATTGTTTTTCGGGAAACGAAAGCAATGGACGGACACCACCGAAGATATCGTCCTTGACTGTAACCATCCGGACACCTCAGTAAGTATTCAATTTCCGAACACCTTTTAGTCAAGCACCCCGTAATAAGATACAGAGCAAACCATCCCTTTCTAGGGATGGATAAAGAAAGTGGAACGAATCAGGTGTCCGGCCCCCCTTCCCGAAGACTCAGCGGACGCCGTGCTGACGAGGATGCTGGCCCTGTCACCATACCAGGTGCCTACGAAGGAGGGCGAGAACAGGGATACTAGAGGTGACCCTTGTTTCGGAGATAGACTAGACACCGTGTACGGGGAAACCGAAACTCCTTCTCCCAAAGGCGAAGGTGCAGGAGAAGCGAACATCCCTTCTTCCCATGGCAAGAAGAGGGCTGCCTCTGAAAATCGGGAGGGGAAGTCTCCCAAGAGAGGTAAAATGCCATCGTCGGGCGGCTCGGGCCTGGCGAGCGATGTCGCCGTACAGCTCCATCATGAGGACAAGCCTCCAGGAGAATCTTAAGTGAAGCAAGGTGCTTTAAATACATCCCACTCCTTTCCTGTTACCGAAGTAACATCTAATATATATATGTCTTCGCAGTTTGGCGCCCAGTGTTCCTCAACAATCTTCTTCCTCGGGAGATCTTCTTCTGGATATGATGGAGAGTGATACGCCTTCTCCATCCTCCTCGCCCAGCAGGGCGAACGACTTTGAGGTGTCGTCCCGGAGGGTTTCTCTCGAGCGACAAGCAGTGCGAGGGACGAAGAAGGCATTACCCGAAGGTGGTGCCTCTATCGCTCAGGGTTCGGGGGTCAGGAATGATGGCCCGGACTATCCAGTTTACAGCCGGAGATGATTCTGGAGATGAGTAAACGGATTCCTTCGAAGGAAGGTTGTACTCCTGCGGCGGCTTCCGAAGATCCGGAAGCGCCGGACATGTTGACGGGCATGCTGCGACAAGAGTCCGTCTGAGAGGAACACCGTACCTTCATGGGTACAGTGGTCGAGAAGGTTCTGTCTGCAAAGAGCGGATTGAATGAGGCCTTCACGAGCCTGCTAAGAGGCTTAGAGGTTTGTGATGTAATTTTTCCGACTGTACTTTATTCGCAGAATGCACCTGTGTATAGATAATAGCCCCTGAGACTCGGATTGCCTTCCCAAAGGAGGCGATCAGAGGATCAAAAAAGATATGCTCAGGTAATAATCTGATGTAATTGGAATACAGGCTGTTTCCCCCCTGGCGACTGCCCGGGCAACAGAGGTAGCCGAACTGTAGCGAAATCTTGATATGGCGGGGGATGACATTGCATTGATTAACAGGCATATTGACGAATCTCAAGGTGTGTATTTGGAACGGTCAGTACACAGACGTGCTTATAATGTAACCATGACGCTGAAAATTGTATACTGGATATGCATGACTGCAGATGGTGCTACCGCAGTTGAGGTTCGTCGGGCGGAGCTAGCCCGGGCCAAGGAGCAGGCCCGGTGTAGTAATGCGGCTGCCGAAAAGGCATCAGCTGAGCTAAAGGCCGAACAGGCTACTCGGTGCCAAGACGAGGAGAAAGTATCCAAGATGGCGCTCGAACTGAAGAATGCTGGTGACCGCTATGAAGTCCTCGAGAAGGACAATGAAGCCAAAATGGCTGAACTTGACAAGGCCTTACGAGAGGCGAGAGAAGCACGGTCTGAAGCCAGAGCAGCCCGTGATGAGATCCGGCAAGCTGGGGAGATTGCGGCTCGTAAGCCCTTTTTGCTACAGGCTAAGTTCGGCGATCCGAACTATGCTTAGCTTAACCAAGTGTGGAGTTCTCCGGACGAGTTTTTAGACTTGCCAAAGAGTTCTTCCGATCTTGGTAGCGGTTTTACCAAGCGAGAGGGGTATGCAACGGAGAAGCTTTTCTGGTCACAATTTGGCGCGTCAAAGCACCCTCTGTTGCTGAATGAACAGATGTCCCAATGGGGCGAGCTTCATAGGATATCCGGCGCTGCCATGAAGAACGTCATAATCTAGCTGTGGCCGACTGAGCCTGTTCCGGATAGCTACTTCGGCTTGGTGCAGCGACTTGCTGATGCGGTGCCACGTATCGACGCTGTGAAGCAGTCGGCGTGCATTGAGGGTGCACGGATGGCCTTTGCCCGTGCCAAGACATTCTGGGGAAAGATGAAGGCCATCGGTGTTGCGACGAAGAGTCCACCCAAGGGCAAGGATTGTCACGCACCGGAGCATTATTTTGAAGACATCTTAGAGGCCGCCCACTTGATAGAGGGTAAATGCTCAAAAGACATAATGTTCGAGTGAGGTGTATGAGAATTGTAAAAGACAACTTTATAGTTAATCTGCTTTTATGTTTTGCTAGAAAGCTTGTGTTCCTCTGTGGCGGCCGTTTTATATAATCTGAAAGTTTTCCATTGTCGATTCAAATTTCCCCTCGTAGGAAGTACGAGGGTGTTCGGAAAAGCATTTGATCACTCTTGACTCAACGTCTTGGTCCATGAAGGAGGCAATAATGCGGCGAACCAGGCAATCGGACTGTAGGGCGTTAACACTTTCACTTAGCCATGGGAGTTTTATAGGGGGGACTACGATATAGCCCCTGGTATGCGCACGGCTTATTCCAATATGGTGCGTTACATATATGACCCGAAGAAAAAGGGTCCTTCGTGTGATACAGAGGGAATCGCGACAGATTCTGATAAGTCATCGAGTGGTTGACCAGCTCTCGCAACATCATGATGATCGGTTTTCGGCTTTGTCTCATCGAGGTGCTTGACCAGATGAACCGGAAGCACAATCGCAGTAGTTCTCCCTTTACTACCCTAGCTGATAGAGCGGAACGTAGGGTAGCAAGTACAGGAGCCGGGCAACCCAACCATTCACCCAAGACATGATTCGGAGCTGATGCATATAAGGCCAAACTCGCGACGCCGAAGTACGCTATAAAGCTGTTCGGACTTTGTTGGCAACTCATTTGTTCCCATACCGAGCCCCTGGCAGGTTCTGCCGAGGTATATCTGTGAAACAACCATAGGAGCCATATTCATGTGCGAAAAGACACGAATGATTTATTCGGATGATGTTTACTGGGACCTGAGTGGTATGCCAATGATTACTTTATATATAAAAATACCTCAACTCCGGCTATTTGACATGCCCGGGGTCGGAGGCGGAGGAAAAAGGCATATTACAGGCTCGAAATAAAGAGTGTGGTCTACCAAAAGTTTATTTTGGACCTCCTGTCGCACGTCCGCGTCGCCTGTCCTCGGCGAGGGGAATCCTTGACAGAAGGAGCCCCTTAGGTGAGTGTACGGACCCAAGCTCCAATGGAGTCAGTTTAGATGTTTGTCCTTTGCGTCACCTGTTTTTAAGAGATAATGAAAAAAAGGAAAGTAGATAAAAAATGTTACGGGAATGCTTGCAGGCTTGTCCGTATTGTGCTTGTGCCAATGCCCATGGTATCTTAAGTGCGTATTGATGTATGCGCGGTACAAATTAGGCGGGTATATGAGGTGGGTAGCAGAAGCCGAACTGCTATTTCTGTTCTGGGAGTGATCGATCCTCGGGGGGAAATTGCTTCTGACCCTCGGTATTTGGCTAGTGAACCACTCCGATGCCCCTATTGCCTGGCGGTCCCCTTCCCTTGTGTTCGATGTTGAGCTTGCCGGCCTGCTTGAAGACCCAACAGATTCTGTTGGTATGATTAGCTGGTTTATCGGGGTGGCCGTGAATCTGGCAGGGTCGGTCCAGTATCCTGTCTAGGTTGGATGGTCCGTCTCTATTCGCCTTGAATCACTTTTTCCGTTGACCGGGCTTGGGATTGCTGAATTCGGTGTTGACCGTTGTGTCGCGTGATCTTTCATTATCATTGCGACTGTTGTGTTTGCTTCGTCGTGGCTGGCGCTGTTGCTTCTACGAGCGAGCCAGCTGTCTTCTCTCGCGCAAAAGCGGGTCATTAGAGCGGTAAGGGCTGTCATGGATCTAGGTCCTTCTTGACCGAGGTGGCATGCAAGCCATTCATCCCGGACGCTGTGTTTGAAGGCCGCAAGGGCTTCTGCGTCTGGACAGTCAAGGATTTGGTTCTTTTTAACTAAGAACCTAGTCCGACTTCTGTTGACTCTTGAGACTCTTTGCTGCTGGACAATGTGACTTAAGTCATCAGCGTCCGGTGGCCGGCCATATGTTCCTTGGAAGTTATCGCGAAAGGCGTCTTCCAAATCTCCCAGCTGCCAATAGAATTTTCCGGCAGACTGTTCAACCAGTACCGAGCTGGTCCTTTGAGTTTTGGTGGTAGGTATTTGATAGCATGACATCTCCACGGGCCATGTGGATATGTAGGAGGAAGTCCTCAATCCATACCGCGGGATCTGTTGTTCCGTCGTATGATTCGATATTCATGGGTTTGAACCCGTCTAGGAATTTATGCTCCATTACTTTGTCGGTGAAGCAAAGAGGGTGTCCGGCGCCTCTATGTTGGGCCACACTGCGACGTACCTCCGATGGAGTCCATTTGCGGTTTTCGGCCCGGGCGTGGCGAGGTTTGTCACGTCCGAATAGGTAGCCGCCGTCGTGTGTCGAGGCATGTCCTCGCGATCCGTAGATCGATCTTGCGTGTCCTGCTCTACTATCCGAGTCCTGTTGAAGGTCGTATGTACAACCCCGAGCTGTTTTATTCTTGCCTTTACGGCGAGGTGGGGCGGTCTGGTGTTCGGCTTGAGTTGCCGCTTTATCCGAACCAAGTTGTGGTCGGCCTGCCGCATTTTGTGATGGTGGTACGGGCTCCAGTGCCTCATCATCGAACTGAGGTAGCAATCTACGCTTCGGGTAGCTTTTGGCTGGGCCACTAAGGCCGTATTCTTCGGCGGCCAGGACTTCGGTCCATCTATCATTGAGCAGATCTTGGTCCGCTTGAAGCTGCAGCTGCTTCTTTCTCAGGCTTCTTGCAGTGGCTATTAGCCGGCGTTTGAAGCGCTCCTGCTCGAGAGGTTCCTCAGGCACGGTGAAATCCTCGTTGCCGAGGCTCTCCTCTTCCTCGGAGAGCATAAGATAATTACTGTCCTCCGAGTCTCCATGTATGGCCTGTTCATCAGGGCTAACTTGCCCATTATCCCGTTCCCCCTGTTCGGAGGTTACCTTGACGGGGTCTTCATTATCTTCGGCATCATCCGGAGTATTGTTTTTTCCGGTGCCCTTATTGCCGTCTTTGGAACGCTGTGACTTAGAGCGGCGTCGAGGAAGCTGGCGCTTGGGCTGTCTCTCAGGAGTTTTATCCTCAACTGGTTCCTCTTTGTCATCATTTTTACTTTTTTCAGGTGTGTCCACCGTGTATACGTCATAGGAAGACGTGGCCGTCCGTTGTCCATTGAATGTCGGGCTTTGGCCTTGCTCCGTGTCAGCATCGTCGTCTGTACTAGCGATGTCCTCAGAGCCGTAGTCAAGCATGTCGGTTAAATCCTCGACAATGGCTATGAAGTGGGTGGTGCGTGGGAAGCTAAATTCCCCGTCATCAGCTTTTAGTTCGAACCGTACATAGTTCGGCTGTGAGTCCCCCGCCAAGGACAAGCTCTTTAATGAATTCAGCACATCGCCCAAGGGCGAGTGCTGGAAGATGTCTGCGGCGCTGAACTCGTAGATCGATAACCGATCAAGTTCGGTATCCGCGGACTCGCGTGGTTCGGAACTTATACCCAGAGAAGAGTCCGGAGTTCCGGTGACACGAGTATTGCGTGAGATTAAGTCCATGTGCGGCTCCAACGCCGAAGAATCTGTGGCCTCCGTGGTGGGGTTGAACCTCTAATCCTTGGATGTCGCATTGTGCTCTGGATCTAAGGCCGGAGTGGTCACACGAGCTATCTCCTGGATGCGGTCTGACGATAGATTTAGGTCATGTTTGTCAAGGTGACCGGGAGCGGTCGTCGCGGTCTCGAATCCGGCGAAGATCAAATCTCCAGGGATGTCCGCAACATAGTTCAAACTCCCAAATCTGACCTGATGGCCAGGGGCGTAGCTATCGATCTGCTCCAGGTGGCCAAACGAGTTGGCCCGCAGTGCGAAGCCGCCGAACACGAAGATCTGTCCGGGGAGGAAGGTTTCTCCTTGGACAGCGTCACTATCGATGATTGAAGGGGCCATCGAACCTTTCGTCGATGACACAGTGGAACTCTCAATGAAAGCACCAATGTTGGTGTCAAAACCGGCGGATCTCGGGTAGGCGGTCCCGAACTGTGCGTCTAAGGTCGATGGTAATAGGAGACAGGGGAGATGATGTTTAACCGGGTTTGGGCCCTCTCTATGGAGGTAATACCCTACTTCCTGCTTGATTGATCTTGATGGATATGAGTATTACAAGAGTTGACCTACCACGAGATCGTAATGGCTAAACCCTAGTAGTCTAGCCTGTATGACTATGGTAATGAATATCTTCCTTCCGGACTAAACCCTCCGGTTTATATAGACACCGGGGGGATCTAGGATTACATAGAGTCGGTTACATAGAAAGGAATCTTCATAGTTGATCGCCAACATTACAAGAGATCAGGCCTACTATGACGAGCCCAAGAATGTCATGGAATATCCAAAAATGTCACAAAATACACCTTGGTGACATTTTATGTGCGTCACGAGCTTCGTCAGGGAATCCCCGTCACAGATTCCTCCTAGTGACGGCACGCGCAGTAAACGTCACTGAAAATGGGACCTTCAGTGACGTTTTCTACAACGTCATCGACTTGGTACTTCTGTGGCGGCCGATGAAAATATGCCATAGTCTACCATATTCAATGACAGAGCAACGTCACTGACTTGATGCCATGTCAGCATAGGACATACTATCCCACTGCCGCAAGCGCTATGTTTTCATAATTATATACGATATTGATTAAACTAGCATCACTAATTTCATCATTCATTAATATGACATCATTAGGTTATTAAATTTATTTCAAATTTAAATTACAGTCAATTATAATATCCAATATTTCCAAATGAATATCACAATATGTGTTTAATTCACATCAAATCACATCATATAACTAAGTTAGAGCCACATCACATTATAATTGTAATATAAGGCAAATCAAATTGTAAATTCAATCATCTTAGTCAAATCATCCTCTAAATAGAAATGATAGTAAAAAAATGATTCTGGCACTCACAACAATATACATGTTGCGAAGTCATATTTAGATAACTAAAAGACCACAAAAGTGTTGCCGAACGGCCTTCATACACCATCAGGTTTGGATTGGGACTACTAAGTTGGTGGAGCCCTTAAGAGAAACCTAACAATGTATCCATTTTTTTTCTTATTTTCCAAGGCTTTCACTCTTGTCTTGTCGGCTCTTCTTCCCAGCCTCCAATTCTTGTTGCTTCCTCTCCATCTCTTCAACTGCTCTCTCTTGTGCTTCAAGTCTCACAGCTGCTCTCTCCCCTCCAGTGCCTATAAACTAACGAAACACAATAGCGTTGCATATTCATTAGATGAAAACAAACAAGACAACAAGGTAGAAGAGTACCACTAAGAATCTTACACTATCAAATTATGAATCTAAATAGAAAATACTTTATTAAATGTCTAGGCAAGCATGCAAACGGGCCAATAAAACAATAAACCTACAAATAAGTCACAATGGTTAAAGAACATGCATAACCAAGAGCTTGAGTTGTAATGGTTAAAGAACATGTAATCAATCCATCCCTTAGCTTAGCATACGCCTCACCCGCATTTATGTTCCACAAATAATGCCCTCCTTTCCCTCTTAACTCCCCAAAACTAGTGGCATGACTGTAGTACCTGAAGCTGCAAAAGATGTGCAAAAGATGACAGGGTGGAACTAAATGAATTACCAAAATACGAACACGCATATGATATAAACACTAACTAAATGAATTCTACTTAAACTTATGCATATGTACTTTCCAAAAGCACAGATGAATGAAATAAAGTAGCTAACTTAGAATGCAAATACATGTTTGTCTTTGGATTGGTGGTATTCAGAGAAGAAACAAAATATAGTGTAAAATAGTATAGCAAACAAGAAGCACTATTAATAGGCATTTCACATAATATTGTATTAAAAACAAATTAAGATTTCAACGCATTAGGGTCTAATAAAGGTCCCCGACAACATGCAAGATGAAGCCAGCAAGCCTAGAAAACAAGATCTCAGAAAATTCATAAGAAGAATGAAGCAAAAGTTAAGATTACTATAGATGATACACAATTGATGTACTTGAAAGTATAGTTACAAAAACAAGCCAATAATGATATCAAAGATTTACTAGTACATTATCAAGCTACTTACTCGGTCAAGCAATTAATTTGATGGCAATGTGATAAGCAAATAATATAAGAAACAAGGTCTCCTTACAAATGAGAGCATCTCCGAGTACAATGCTTGGATCAAATCCCATCCACACACTCCTCCAATTCAGCCTGCTAAAACGGATTTCATCTAATTAGACTATCACACACATAACCAAGTGGTACAAACGCTACATTCACATATATGTTCTTGTTAGCAAAAAAATTGCCTATCATATCCCCTATAGGCTGTGCTACTCATGTTTGCTGTACTGGTGCTAACTGAAAAAAAATATTCTAGCTGTTGCATATTTCAGTTCAAGAAACATCAATTTCTATCTAAGTGTTCATAAGCTGCAGGTGCCAATGTTAGTCTTAATCTCCTAAGGACACAGACTAATAGATGCATAGGGAAACACGACCAAACTACACCAAGAAACATATTGGTCACCTTGGGTTCAGTCTCCTCATCAACGATGCCAGCTTTGAACTTGAGAAATCCCACACGGACTGAACATGTCCACCCCCTGCACAACGAGAAAGCGTCATTGATTCCTGCTCAAACATTTCAATGGAGAGAATGAGAGGAGGAGCACCACAACAACGCACCTGGATGGGAGCAGCACTGCAAAATGCCTGCGACCGTGGCCTCGTGAAACAGAGAAGGGCGACATGGTCCCCAGGAGGATGCAGCGGACGTGGAAGAGGAGCGCCACGGTGCTGGCTCCGGCCAGAACCCGCCCAGCTGTACACGAAGCGGAAGAACTGCA
This sequence comes from Aegilops bicornis, assembly GCA_021605145.1. Classification (NCBI taxonomy): domain Eukaryota; kingdom Viridiplantae; phylum Streptophyta; class Magnoliopsida; order Poales; family Poaceae; genus Aegilops; species Aegilops bicornis. The sequence goes on from CM038672.1 coordinate 546,273,143, forward strand.
GCAATGGGTCAGCGTGGTTGGCGGCAGCGCCGGCGGAGATCACGCCATGGACGAGCAGCACCGAGAGCGTCGAGAAGAGCAGGCGCACGGAGTTCTCCAGGTGGGTCGCCGGCTTGCGTCACCAGATCATGTGTAAAATGGTCTCGGGCAGGGGCTGCTCCTCCCGGGTGCAACTGCCTGCGGCATCGGCGGCGCCTCTTCCACCACCGGCGCTGCAGCGGCTTCCGCCGAGGTCTTGATGGCGGCGGTGGCGGTGGTGGTTGTTGCGTCAATGATGGGGGCGGCGGAGGTGGATGGTAGTGGGAGCGCGGGGGCTGCAGGAGAGGAGCGGCGGAGGGCTGCGAAGTTTGGATCTGATCGGGACGGAGAAAGGAAGAGGACGGCGCAAGATGAGATAGGGATTTGGGTGGATCGGTGTGTGGTTAAATGGGATTCGTTCCGAAAGTTTTGCCATCCCGCCTATTAACTTAAGGGAATCGTTGGAGAACGGCGCACCGTACGAATTTTCCGACGGACGCGACGCCAGCGTGGCGTCTTGCGCCCAAGCAATCTCCCCGAGACGCGTGTATTTGGTGGACCCAGGCAGACCGCCCCTTCCTGCCTTATCTTTTCCCCTCACACTTCATCCCCTACCTTCAGCCACACCCCTCCCAGCGCCATGTTTCATCTCTCCCTTCCATCTCCTCCTCTGCCCATCCCCTTGCTTCTTCCCTGTAGCAAAATAAGACGAGGAGGGGCACAAAAAGCTGGCGCACGACGCGCTCTGGCCGCTGCAAGCAACCTTGCGGCAGCTGCGAGCGAACGCCATGATTGGCTTCGAGCGCTCCTCTCCATGGTCGCCGCAGCCGAACGCGCTAGTCGCCATGGCTAGCTTTCGAATTCCTTCCGTGAGAGCTGCATCCCATACGACGGTTGTGGTGCTGGAGCCGTTCAAACGATGAGCTTCAACCGGCAAGGCCAGGATCTCATTGACCGGAAAGCTGCAACCGGCCACACAATATGCTGGAAGCGGTGTTCTCTGGAGCTGGAACCATCGTCCATTTTTGCTGCAATCAGCAACCGCCAGAGGGTGGAGAAGGCGAGGTACGGTGCTACTACCAAAGAGCTTTTTTGCTGGAACCGGATCCTGGAGATGCTGGAACCATCTTCTTTTTTTGCTGCAACCAGCAGCTACCACGGTGAAGACGTTGAGGTACGGTGCTACTACCATATGGTTTTTTTGCTGGAAGCAAACGGAGAAAAGGTTGCAACCTCTATCGCTCGGTGATGCAACGGGACGTCGTCGAGATGTGTTTTCCTGGAACCGGCAAAAAAAATGTTGGAACCCATAATAAATTTTGCTGGGAAGATACGCGAGAATTTTTGCAGTGGTCGACGCGATGGTGGTTCTTTTTGCTGGATTCGATGATTTTTTTGCTGCAACCAGCATGTGATTTTGCTACTACTCGCAAACTAATGAAGTTTTGTGTTTTTGCCAAGGACAAGGTGGTTCGAACTGAACGACGGTGACGAGCGGAGGCGCCGGCGGTGCCTCAGGGATGTTGCAACCATGGCGACTAGAGCTGGAACCAGCCGACGGGCGAGCTGCAGGCGTCAATGTCATCTAACGGTCGAGGGATGAGTGCAGGTGGCACGGGTGGCCGGCGAGCAAGAGACGAGTCCTTTTTGGTGCTGGGATCGGCGGTGCAGCGACTCATCGGGTCGAGTAGGAGCGGCGCTGCCTCCGGCGAGGAGCGGCGTCGCGGTGGGGAACCATCTGTAGATTTGGTCAACGGGCACGAGCAGGAGGAAGGAAGGGCAAGGGCCCCGCAGCTCATATCGTATGGCTGGGGTGCGACCGGCCCAAAGTTTGGGCCGGCGCGCCGGCGCCTATCATCCTCCTAACTTAAAATTTTAATTCTTGGCGCACAGGAGAGCAAATGGATTGCGGGTTTGACAGGTACTGTACCGTGTATGTGTATTTTTTTGCGGGTGTATAATCTGATAATAAATAAATAAATAAAGTGAAAGGTTTGAGGGATGCCTCTCTTTTCAGAAAAAACATAACATACAATGTACTGTACGTGTATAATCTGATCCAAATATTAGGAAACATTGGATTATTTTACTCCTGTACATGTGGGTTAGACATAAATACAAATGTCCGTAACTAAGTTGCTGATGTCGCCTGACAAAAGAAAAATCCTGATGTAGGCCGTACATAGTCCTACGACAATGATAAAGATACGTTCGCAACCTACCCCCCCCCCCCCCCCCGGCAAAAAAAAGACCCTGTAGGTAAGACCATGCTGGAGTTTGCGATTTCAAACTCCTCCTACCGAACTAATTCCGATCCAATCTCTTTTTTTCAGGACGAGACAACTAGGCCACTATACTGCCCTATCCATCAGCTCACGAACACCACCAATGAGCTTTTTTGGGCCAGTACTTATTTAGTATTAGACTAAGAAAATAATTACTCAATAACCCGTGAAGTCGCTATGGCAGGTCCCACAACTAGTAGTTACATGACACAAAATGAGCGTCACATATTTGTAATAATCGGTGACTCCAACAGGTTCGTCATGAAAATTACCAAAACGTCATACAAATTGGCAGCTAAGTGGCGCTTAGGCCTTGTACAATGGAAGATGCTTAGGGAGGTGCTTAGAAAAATAAACCGAGTTTTTCTGAAGCACCGGTGCCTATTTCTATAGGAGAGACGCTTAGTTAAGCGTCTACCCTGTACAAATAAGCACCGGTGCTTAAAGAAAGCCTGGTTTATTTCTCTAAGCGCCTCCCCTAAGCACCTTGCATTGTACAAGGCCTTAGCGGCCCAAGGGATTCAATGACGTTAACCATCACTAATTCATGGTAATAAGTGACATGACCTCCAAACTGTCACACATTAGATAATCACGTGACGTTGTCAACCATCGTCATGAGGATTTTCGTCACGGTTTCTCATTTTTCTTGTAGTCAAGCTTGCCTTTCACGCCAAGGAGAGTCCTATCCGGACACGGGTACAGTCTTCGGCCTTCGTGTCTTCACAGCCCATCAGTCCGGCCCATGGAAAAAACGTCGGATGCCCGAGGACCCCTTAGTCCAGGACTCCCTCACCCGTGTCCTTTGTCTCGATTAACCCCTTTAAGCTAACCCGTCGTGATGGCTCCACGACTAAGTCCTAACACTAGGACATCTGTCGTGACAATTCCACGACAGTTGACGCCCACCGTGGGGCTATTACACGATGGTTTCAAGTTCTTAGAGGGCAACTCTGAAGAGATCAAGGGCTACGCTGTGGGTCGGATGACCAAGAGTCGTCGCGGCAAGCACTACATCGACGACGCAGGCTGGGGCCATGAGGCCGGTTCAATTGAGTACGGGTACCGGGTCCCTTCGGTGGAATTCACGTTTTCATTGGCAAGATCAGTAAACCGGGCCCTGAGCCGGACATCTGCACCGACATCATCGAGACGGCTCAGCGTGCAAGTCCTGCGCGAGTTCAACCCGCCAGGAAGCGTGCCTTCGTAGGATTCATCAATGGTGCGGATTCTGAATCGGTATCTAATGGTGAGACGGTCGTCTATTCCGATGGCGAGTCATCCACCGGTGAGACCGAGTCATTGTACCAACTGCAAGATGGTCGGTTTGGGGGCTGTTCCGATGGCGATAGTATTCCGGACCCCCTTGAACCGCCGAACTGGGTCGCGATCTTCATGGCCGGTACACAGCCAGCGCAACATTCTTCAACTGCAGCGGCGTTGATTTCTGGATCAGCAGCGGTGACAGCAGTCGGAGAAGGAGGCCCTGTGCGCCAGCCGGCTCCGGCCATAACCGGTTTGTTGGACCAGCTGACGGCGTTGTTAACAACGGTAGCTAACCCAGCGGATCAGGATCAGCATAATGCGGCGGTTGCAAAATTGCGTGATGAGATAGCACAGGCCAAGGAGGATCTGAACGCGGAAAACACAATGATGGTTGAGGAGCGAGCTGCTTTGGATGCTTAGGCGCAGCGGAATCAGTCAGAGGCATATCGGCTCATGTTAGATCAGAACGCTTCAAATGATGTCATGAGGAGGAGGCATCAGAGTCGTATGCCGCCGTTTTATGAGGGAAGGAATCTCATTAACACGCCCGGGGCTGGGACTGTTGGAGAACGTAGTAATTTCAAAAAAATTCCTACGCACACGCAAGATCATGGTGATGCATAGCAACGAGAGGGGAGAGTGTTGTCTACGTACCCTCGTAAACCGAAAGCGGAAGCGTTAGCACAACGCGGTTGATGTAGTCGTACGTCTTCACGATCCGACCGATCAAGTACCGAACGCACGGCACCTCCGAGTTCAGCACACGTTCAGTCCAATGACGTCCCTCGAACTCCATCCACCCGAGTGTTGAGGGAGAGTTTCGTCAGCACGACGACGTGGTGACGATGTTGATGTTCTACCGATGCAGGGCTTCACCTAAGCACCACTACAGTATTATCGAGGTGGACTATGGTGGAGGGGGCACCGCACACGGCTAAAAGATCAACGTGATCAATTGTTGTGTCTATGGGGTGCCCCCTGGCCACGTATATAAAGGAGTGGAGGAGGGGGAGGGCCGTCCTAGCTATGGTGCGCCCTAGAGGAGTCCTACTCCCACCGGGAGTAGGATTCCCCCCTTCCATGTAGTAGGAGTAGGAGTCAAGGCAAGGGAAGAGAGAAGAGAAGGAAGGAGGGGGCACAACCCCTCCCCTAGTCCAATTCGGACTAGGCCTTGCGGGGCGCCCAACCTCTCCTCTCTCTTTCCCCTAAAGCCCAATAAGGCCCATATACTCCCCGGCGAATTCTCATAACACTCCGGTACTCCGAAAAATACCCGAATCACTCAGAACCTTTCCGATGTCCGAATATAGTCGTCCAATATATCGATCTTTACGTCTCGATCATTTCGAGACTCCTCGTCATGTCCCGATCTCATCCGGGACTCGAACTACCTTCGGTACATCAAAACATATAAACTCATAATATAACCGTCATCGAAGCGTTAAGCATGCGGACCCTACGGGTTCGAGAACTATGTAGACATGGTGAGACACGTCTCCGGTCAATAACCAATAAGCGGAACCTGGATGCTCATATTGGCTCCCACATATTCTACGAAGATCTTTATCGGTCGAGACCGCATAACAACATACGTTGTTCCCTTTGTCATCGGTATGTTACTTGCCCGAGATTCGATCGTCGGTATCTCAATACCTAGTTCAATCTCGTTACCGGCAACTCTCTTTACTCGTTATGTAATGCATCATCCAGCAACTAACTCATTAGCTACATTCCTTGCAATGCTTATAGTGATGTACATTATCGAGAGGGCCCAGAGATACCTCTCCGACAATCGGAGTGACAAAATCCTAATCTCGAAATACGCCAACCCAACAAGTACCTTCGGAGACACCTGTAGAGCATCTTTATAATCACCCAGTTACGTTGTGACATTTGGTAGCACACAAAGTGTTCCTCCGTAAGCAGGAGTTGCATAATCTCATAGTCATAGGAACATGTATAAGTCATGAAGAAAGCAATTGCAACATACTAAACGATCGAGTGCTAAGCTAACGGAATGGGTCAAGTCAATCACATCATTCTCCTAATGATATGATCCCATTAATCAAATGACAACTCATGTCAATGGCTAGGAAACATAACCATCTTTGATCAACGAGCTAGGCAAGTAGAGGCATACTAGTGACACTCTGTTTGTCTATGTATTCACACATGTATTATGTTTCCGGTTAATACAATTCTAGCATGAATAATAAACATTTATCATGAAATAAGGAAATGAATAATAACTTTATTATTTCCTCTAGGGCATATTTCCTTCAGTCTCCCGCTTGCACTAGAGTCAATAATCTAGATCACATCACCATGTGATTTAACATCAATAGTTCACATCACCATGTGATTAACACCCATAGTTCACATCGTCATGTGACCAACACCCAAAGGGTTTACTAGAGTCAATAATCTAGTTCACATCGCTATGTGATTAACACCCAAAGAGTACTTAGGTGTGATCATGTTTTGCTGGTGAGAGAAGTTTAGTCAGCAGATGCCACATTCAGATCTGTATGTGATACGCAAATTTCTATGTCACCAATGCTGCACTTGCGAGACTACTTTAGCTAATTTCTCCCACTTTCAATATGCATCCAGATTGAGGCTTAGAGTCATCTGGATCAGTGTCAAAATTTGCATCGACGTAACCCTTTACGATGAACCTTTTGTCACCTCCATAATCGAGAAATATATCCTTATTCCACTAAGGATAATTTTAACTTGTCGATGATCTACTCCTAGATCACTATTGTACTTCCTTGCTAAACACGATTGTAGGGTATACAATAGATCTGGTACACAACATGGCATACTTTATAGAACCTATGGCTGAGGCATAGGAATGACTTTCATTCTCTTTCTATTTTACTGCCCGTGGTCGGGCTTTGAGTCTTACTCAATTTCAAACCTTGTAACACAGGAAAGAACTCTTTCTTTGACTATTCCATTTTGAATTACTTCAAAATCTTGTCAAGGTATGTACACATTGAAAAAAACTTATCAAGCGTCTTGATCTATCTCTATAGATCTTTATGCTCAATATGTAAGCAGCTTCACCGAGGTCTTTCTTTGAAAAACTCCTTTCAAACACTCCTTTATGCTTTGCAGAATAATTCTACATTATTTCCGATCAACAATATGTCATTCACATATACTTATCAGAAACGCTGTAGTGCTCCCACTCACTTTCTTGTGAATACAGGCTTTTCCGCAAGTCTGTATAAAACTATATGCTTTGATCAACTCATCAAAGCGTATATTCCAACTCCGAGATGCTTGCACCAGTCCATAGATGGATCATTTGGAGCTTGCACATTTTGTTAACACCTTTAGGATCGACAAAACCTTCTAGTTGCATCATATACAACTCTTCTTTAATAAATCCATTAAGGAATGTAGTTTTGTTTATCCATTTGCCAGATTTCATAAAATGTGGCAATTGCTAACATGATTCGAACAGACTTAAGCATAGATACGAGTGAGAAACTCTCATCGTAGTTAACACCTTGAACTTGTCGAAAACCTTTTGCGAAAATTCTAGCTTTGTAGATAGTAACACTACTATCAGCGTCCGTCTTCCTCTTGAAGATCCATTTAATCTCAATGGCTCGCCGATCATTGGGCAAGTCAATCAAAGTCCATACTTTGTTCTCATACATGGATCTCATCTCAGATTTCATGGCCTCAAGCCATTTCATGAATCTGGGCTCATCATCGCTTCCTCATAGTTAAATAGGTTCGTCATGGTCAAGTAACATGACCTCCGAGCAGGATTATCGTACCACTGCAGTGCGGATCTCACTCTGGTTTACCTACAAGGTTTGGTAGTAACTTGATCTGAAGTTACATGATCATCATCATTAGCTTCCTCACTAATTGGTGTAGTAGTCACTGAAACAGATTTGTGTGATGAACTACTTTCCAATAAGGGAGCAGTTACAGTTACCTCATCAAGTTTCTACTTTACTCCCACACACTTCTTTCGAGAGAAACTCCTTCTCTAGAAAGGATCCATTCTCAGCAACGAATATCTTGCCTTCGGATCTGTTATAGAAGGTGTACCCAACTGTCTCCTTTGGGTATCCTATGAAGACTTACTTCTCCGATTTGGGTTCGAGCTTATCATGTTGAAAAATTTTCACATAAGCATCGCAGTCCCAAACTTTAAGAAACGACAACTTAGGTTTCTTGCTAAACCATAGTTCATATGGTGTCGTCTCAACGGATTAGACGGTGCCCTATTAACGTGAATGCAGCTGTCTCTAATGCATAACCCCAAAACGATAGTGGTAAATAGTTAAGAGACATCATAGATTGCACTATATCCAATAAGAAATGCGGTTATGACGTTCGGACACACCATTATGCTGTGGTGTTCCAGGTGGCATGAGTTTGTGAAACTATTCCACATTGTTTTAATTGAAGACCAAACTCGTAACTCAAATATTTGTCTCCGCGATCAGATCGTAGAAACCTTATTTTTCTTATCAAGATGATTTTCCACTTCACTCTGAAATTCTTTGAACTTTACAAATGTTTCAGACTTATGTTTCATCAAGTCGATATACCCATATCTGCTCAAATCATCTGTGAAGGTTAGAAAATAATGATACCCGCCGCGAGCCTCAACAGTCATCGGACTGCATACATCAGTATGTATTATTTCCATCAAATCTGTTGCTCGCTCCATTGTTCCGGAGAACGGAGTCTTAGTCATCTTGCCCATGAGGCATGGTTCGCCAGCATCAAGTGATTCATAATCAAGTGATTCCAAAATCCCATAAACATGGAGTTTCTTCATGCGCTTTACACCAATATGACCTAAACGGCAGTGCCAAAAATAAGTTGCACTATCATTATTAACTTTGCATCTTTTGGCTTCAATATTATGAATATGTGTATCACTACAATCGAGATCCAACAAACCATTTTCATTGGGTGTATGACCATAGAAGGTTTTATTCATGTAAGAAGAACAACAATTGTTCTCTAACTTAAATGAATAACCGTATTGCAATAAACACGATCAAATCATATTCATGCTCAACGCAAACACCAAATAACACTTATTTAGGTTCAACACAAATCCCGAAAGTATAGGGAGTGTGCGGTGATGATCATATCAATCTTGGAACCACTTCCAACACACATCGTCACTTCACCCTTAACTAGTCTCTGTTTGTTCTGCAACTCCCGTTTCGAGTTACTAATCTTAGCAACTGAACTAGTATCAAATCTTTGAGGGGTTTCTATAAACACTAGTAAAGTACACATCAATAACATGTATATCAAATATACCTTTGTTCACTTTGCCATCCTTCTTATCCGCCAAATACTTGGGGCAGTTCCGCTTCCGATGACCAGTCCCTTTGCAAGAGATGCACTTAGTCTCGTGCTTAGGTTTAGACTTGGGCTTCTTCACTCGAGCAGCAACTTGCTTGCCGTTCTTCTTGAAGTTCCCCTTCTTCCCTTTGCCCTTTTACTTGAAACTAGTGGTCTTGTTAATCATCAACACTTGATGCTCTTTCTTGATTTCTACCTTCTTCGATTTCATCATCATGAAAAGCTCGGGAATCGTTTTCGTCATCCCTTGCATACTATAGTTCATCACGAAGTTCTACTAACTTGGTGATGGTGACTAGAGAATTTTGTCAATCACTATTTTATCTGGAAGATTAACTCCCACTTGATTCAAGAGATTGTAGTACCCAGACAATCTGAGCACATGCTCACTACTTGAGCTAATCTCCTCCATCTTTTAGCTATAGAACTTGTTGGAGACTTCATATCTCTCAACTCGGGTATTTGCTTGAAATATTAACTTCAACTCCTGGAACATCTCATATCTTCCCTGACGTTCAAAACGTTTTTGAAGTCCCGATTCTAAGCCGTTAAGCATGGTGCACTAAACTATCAAGTATTCATCATATTGAGCTAGCCAAACGTTCATAACGCCCGTGATTCGCTCTGTAATAGGTCTGTCACCTAGCGATGCATCAAGGACATAATTCTTCTGTGCAGCAATGAGGATAATCCTCAGATTGCGGATCCAATCAGCATCATTGCTACTAACATTTTTCAATTAGTTTTTCTCTAGGAACATATCAAAAATAAAACAGGGGAGCCAAACGTGAGCTATTGATCTACAACATAGATATGCTAATACTACCAGGACTAAGTTCATGATAAATTAAAGTTCAATTAATCATATTACTTAAGAACTCCCACTTAGATAGACATCCCTCTAATCCTCTAAGTGATCACGTGATCCAAATCAACTAAACCATGTCCGATCATCACGTGAGATGGAGTAGTTTCAATGGTGAACATCATTATGTTGATCATATCTACTATACGATTCACGCTTTCGACCTTCGGTCTCCATGTTCCGGGCCATATCTGTTATATGCTAGGCTCGTCAAGTTTAACTTGAGTATTCAGCGTGTGCAACTGTTTTGCACCCGTTGTATTTGAACGTAGAGCCTATCACACCCGATCATCACGTGGTGTCTCAAAGACGAAGAACTTTCGCAACGGTGCATACTCAGGAGAACACTTATACTTTGATAATTTAGTGAGAGATCATCCTATAATGCTACCGTCAATCAAAGCAAGATAAGATGCATAAAAGATAAACATCACATGCAATCAATATAAGTGATATGATATGGCCATCATCATCTTGTGCTTGTGATCTCCATCTCCGAAGCACCGTCATGATCACCATCGTCATCGGGCGCGACACCTTGATCTCCATCGTAGCATCGTTGTCATCTCGCCAATCTTATGCTTCTCACGACTATCGCTACCGCTTAGTGATAAAGTAAAGCATTACAGAGCGATTGCATTGCATACAATAAGCGACAACCATATGGCTCCTGCCATTGCCGATAACTCGGTTACAAAACATGATCATATCATACAATAAAATTTAGCATCATATCTTGACCATATCACATTACAACATGCCCTGCAAAAACAAGTTAGACGTCCTCTACTTTGTTGCTGCAAGTTTTACGTGGCTGCTACGGGCTTTAGCAAGAACCGTTCTTACCTACGCATCAAAACCACAACGATAGTTTGTCAAGTTGGTGCTGTTTTAACCTTCACAAGGACCGGGCGTAGCCACACTCGGTTCAACTAAAGTTGGAGAAATCGACACCCGCCAGCCACACAATGTGTGCAAAGCACGTCGGTAGAACCAGTCTCGGCGTAAGCGTCTGCGTAATGTCGGTCCGAGCCGCTTCATCCAACAATACCGCCGAACCAAAGTATGACATGCTGGTAAGCAGTATGACTTATATTGCCCACAACTCACTTGTGTTCTACTCGTGCATATAACATCAACGCATAAAACCAGGCTCAGATGCCACTGTTGGGGAATGTAGTAATTTAAAAAAAATTCCTACGCACACGCAAGATCATGGTGATGCATAGCAACGAGAGGGGAGAGTGTTGTCTACGTACCCTCGTAGACCGAAAGCGGAAGCGTTAGCACAACGCGGTTGATGTAGTCGTATGTCTTCATGATCCGACCGATCAAGTACCGAACACACGGCACCTCCGAGTTCAGCACATGTTCAGTCCGATGACGTCCCTCGAACTCCAATCCAGCCGAGTGTTGAGGGAGAGTTTCGTCAGCACGATGGCGTGATGACGATGTTGATGTTCTACCGACACAGGGCTTCGCCTAAGCACCGCTACAGTATTATCGAGATGGACTATGGTGGAGGGAGGCTCCACACACGGCTAAAAGATCAACTTGATCAATTGTTGTGTCTATGGGGTGCCCCCTGGCCACGTATATAAAGGAGTGGAGGAGGGGGGAGGGCCGGCCTAGCTATGGCGCGCCCTGGAGGAGTCCTACTCCCACTGGGAGTAGGATTCCCCCTAGTAGGAGTAGGAGTCAAGGCAAGGGAAGAGAGAAGAGAAGGAAGGAGGGGCAGCCCTCCCCCTAGTCCACCGGACTAGGCCTTGGGGGCGCCCAACCTCTCCTCTCTCTTTCCCCTAAAGCCCAAGAAGGCCCATATACTCCCTGGCGAATTCCCGTAACTCTCCGGTACTCCGAAAAATACCCGAATCACTCGGAACCTTTCCGATGTCCGAAATATATCGATCCAATATAGTCGTCCAATATATCGATCTTTACGTCTCGACCATTTCGAGACTCCTCCCGGACTCCGAACTACCTTCGGTACATCAAAACATATAAACTCATAATATAACTATCATCGAAACATTAAGCGTGCGGACCCTACGGGTTCGAGAACTATGTAGACATGACCGAGAAACGTCTCCGGTCAATAACCAATAGCGGAACCTAGATGCTCATATTGGCTCCCACATATTCTACGAAGATCTTTATCGGTCCGGACCGCATAACAACATACGTTGTTCCCTTTGTCATCGGTATGTTACTTGCCCGAGATTCGATCGTCGGTATTTCAATACCTAGTTCAATCTCGTTACGGCAAGTCTCTTTACTCGTTCCGTAATACATCATCCATAACTAACTCATTAGTTGCAATGCTTGCAAGGCTTCGGTGATGTGCATTACCGAGAGGGCCCAGAGATACCTCTCCGGAGCAATCGGAGTGACAAATCCTAATCTCGAAATACGCCAACCCAACAAGTACCTTCGGAGACACCTGTAGATCACCTTTATAATCACCCAGTTACGTTGTGACGTTTGGTAACACACAAATTGTTCCTCCAGTAAACGAGAGTTGCATAATCTCATAGTCATAGGAACATGTATAAGTTATGAAGAAAGCAATAGCAACATACTAAACGATCGAGTGCTAAGCTAACGGAATGAGTCAAGTCAATCACATCATTCTCCTAATGATATGATCCCGTTAATCAAATGACAACTCATGTCAATGGCTAGGAAACATAACCATCTTTGATCAATGAGCTAGTCAATTAGAGGCATACTAGTGACACTCTGTTTGTCTATGTATTCACACATGTATTATGTTTCCGGTTAATACAATTCTAGCATGAATGATAAACATTTATCATGAAATAAGGAAATAAATAATAACTTTATTATTGCCTCTAGGGCATATTTCCTTCAGGGACAAGCAATCCGCCGGTGGTAGATCGGGTTGAAGCGCCTGGGGCTGGGGCGCCGGTTCAACCGCGCGCCATGGATCCGCCTCGACAGAACAACACCCCGCCGCAACATGTGCCAACACCACCGGCTCATTACTCCAATCCGTTGGATAACATAGTTGCTGCCGCATCACATTTAGCGGCTCTATCGGTTGAAGGCGAGTCTCCAGTGGCGATAGAGACACGGAGAGCCAGGGATCTTCTTCGGACAGCTTTGGTTCAGCAGCAGGCTTATTCTTACAGTCTTGAAAGGATTCATTCCACCCCTCGCCCAAGACGGAGTTATAGCAGACATATTGATGAACCGGCTATGTCGAGCAGTGCATGGAACCGTAACCCGCCACGCGAGCATAATCCGGCCGGAGGTGGTGCTAATGCTCAGAATGTGGTGGATCAATGCAGAGCATGTCGAGAGGCCGAGTTAGCTGTGCAGCATCAGCCCTCTCCGGTTTGTCCAACAACTTCGGTGGAACCAAGTAGGACCTTTGGGAATTTGGGTGTACCATGTTTAGTGCCGGATATACGTAATGAACGTCTGCCCAAGGATTTTAAGGGTCCTCGTAAGGTGCCTAATTATACAGCCGATTTACCTCCCAAAGCGTGGATCGAGTGTTATGAAATGGCTATGGAGCTGCTAGATGTTAGTGATGCGGCGTGTGCTAAATATTTTCCCCTGATGCTGGAGGGAACGGCCCGCACTTGGTTGAAGGGGCTCCCTGCCAACTCTATTAGGTCATGGGCCGAGTTAAAAGCCCGATTTATCTAGAATTTCAAGGATACATGCAAGCAGCCCATGTCAATAGTGGATTTAGCCTCCTGTGTCCAAGAGGAAGGGGAGTCAACAACCCATTGGGTGCACCGGGTCTCAACAATCCTTCATTCATCAGATCGCATCAATGCTGATTCAGCAGTGTTTGATGTTGGAGAATAATTACCGGTTTAAGCCCCTAAAGCAAAAGTTGGGACGGCTCAAACGTCACTGCAATGACATGGGAACACTCATGGCGGCTTTGGTTAAGTATGCTGATTCTGATAGCACCAAAGACCCTGACTCGGACGAGGATAAACCGGGAAAGGGGAAGAAGAGTAATAACCCCAGAGGTCAGCAGCCTAATCCGGCAAGTCAAGGAGGCAATGGTAAGCGCAAGGCTGATAACAGTTTAGACTTTGTGGCAAATGCCAGTGCACAGAATAATGGCCAGAATCGTAAGGGTAGACCGCCCCCACAAACCAGAGGGTCAGGCATTGATCTTGAGCGTCTATTGAATCAGCCCTGCCCAAGGCACGGTACGCGACAAAGGCCGTCTACTCATCTCTGGAAGGATTGTTTCATCATGAAAGAGTTCAAAAATTCGAACCTGTTTCAAGGTAATCATGGACCGGGTGGCGGTTCAGGGTCCGGTTCTCAGGGTCCGGGTTACGATGGCGGCGGTTCAAACTCTGGTTTTCAAGGTCATCAAAGTAGTCAAGGGAATCAAGGCAATCAAGGCGGCTACCATCAACAGTTGGGTCAGGGAATCAGCAGCAGCAGTCTGGGTAACAGAGTAACCCGAAACAGTTGAATAGTGGGCAGTACCATGTCTTTACCACGAGTCTATGTAAGAGGGATCAGAAGATTCATAAGAGGGCAGTAAACTCTGTTGAACCGGTGGTGCCCCACTACTTGCGCTGGTCTGAGAAACCTATTGTGTGGAGTCGAGAGGATCATCCGCCCCGGGTTGATAACCCGGGTCACTTGGCATTGGTGGTTGCGCCTCAGGTTGGAGGGTACAAATTCACCAAGGTGCTCATGGACAGAGGTAGCAACATCAATATCCTTTATTACAAAACCTTTCGTCACATGGGATTGACATATAAGAATCTTAAACCGTCCAACACTGTTTTTCATGGGGTGGTGCCTGGTAAGTCAGCGTACCCGGTTGGTAAGATAGCTCTGGAGGTTGCTTTTGGAGATGATCATGATTCTAGATTAGAGACCTTGACCTTTGAAGTGGTAAAGATTAAGAGCCCTTATCATGCCCTGTTTGGATAGCCGGCTTATGCTAAATTCATGGCAAGGCCCCATTATGTTTATCTGCAGCTCAAGATGCCGGGTCATAAGGGGACCATCACAGTACATGGGAGCCGGAAGATAGCTTTGCAATGTGAAGAGGGTGATGCGGCTTATGCGGAGTTGGTTTGTGCGACAGAGGAGTTGGCGTTTTACAAGGACAATGTTGATCCGGCAAATATGACTTCTCTGAAAAAACCGACTACGGAGCATGATCTGGCCCTAAAGTTTAAATCGGCTGATGAGACTAAGCTAGTTGATATCGTTCCTGGTGATTCATCCAAGCAGTTCAGCATCAGTGCTAATCTGGATCCAAAATAGGAAAGCGCGCTCATCGAGTTTGTCCATGAGAACCGGTACATCTTTGCATGGAAACCTTCTGACATGCTAGGTGTACCGAGGGAACTCGCTGATCACACTCTCAATATTGATACCAAGTTTAAACCGGTCAAACAGTTTCTTCGCCGGTTCAATGAGGAAAGGCGTAAAGCAATTGGTGAGGAGATAGCCTGGCTCTTGGCAGCTGGGTTTATCGTAGAAGTTTTTCATCCTGAGTGGTTAGCTAACCCGGTGCTAGTACTTAAGAAAAACGGCACTTGGCGCATGTGTGTGGACTACACAGATTTAAACAAGGCTTGTCCAGCTGATCCTTTCGCTCTCCCTCGTATTGATCAGATTATTGATGCTACGGTGGGTTGTGAGCGGTTGAGTTTTTGGATGCTTACTCTGGTTATCAGCACATCAAGATGGCAGTTAAGGACCAGGAGAAGACAACTTTCATAACCCCCTTCGGAGCCTTCTGCTATGTGTCTATGCCTTTTGGGCTCAAGAGTGCCCAGGCATTTTACCAAATGTGTGCGTAATTGTCTTCATAATCAGATTGGGCGCAATGTTCATACTTATGTGGATGATATTGTGGTAAAATCCAGGAAAAATGAGACATTGGTAGACGATTTGAAGGAAACCTTTGATAACCTCCGAGTTTATAAGATGATGCTTAATCCGGCTAAGTATGTCTTTGGTGTGCCGGCGGGCAAGCTCTTGGGTTTTCTGGTGTCTAACAGGGGGATTGAAGCTAATCGGAGAAGATTAAGGCCATTACCTCTCTGGCTAAACCGGCGTGTATCAATGACGTACAACGTTTGGCAGGTCGTATTCGAACCATAGTTACACCCTCTTGATTGGCATACGGCCACCAGAGAAATCACTTGGGGGCTTGGTCGTATTCGAACCATAGTTACACCCTCTTGATTGGCATTAGGCCACCAGGGAAATCACTTGGGGGCTTGGTCGTATTCAAACCATAGCTACGCCCTCTTGATTGGCATTAGGCCACCAGGAAAATCACTTGGGGGCTTGGTCGTATTCGAACCATAGCTACGCCCTCTTGATTGGCATTAGGACACTAGGGAAATCATTTGGGGGCTTTGGTCGTATCCGAACCATAGCTTAAACCCTCTTGATCGGTGCAATGCCACAGTTCTGGTTATATCGGAACCATAAGATCACACCCTAGTAATTATAGGTTTATTTAATGTGGCTATCATGCTTTATAATTAGTGTTCTAGTGTTTATTAAACTGGCTTGATTGTTTACAAAGTTGTCAGTATAAGGTACGGATGTCCAGTGTTTATTAACTAGGTCCGAATTATTTCATAAACCGGCCAACGTATGATTACTATGAAACATGTTATGGGTCATTACCTTTACTACACTGCTTTGGTAATCCAAAATGATGTATGTTACAGGTATGATATCTTTCATATTTGATTACTTTTACATACAGCCTTGGTTACAAATTATGTTAGTTTCCATGGCGTATCTTGGGCGCTATGACCCGTCCAGCGGTAAACCGCCAGGACACTTTAAACTTTTTGTATGCAGGAACATAGTCAATAAACTGGTAATCTCATGAGCATACACAACATATCTCATTATAGCAGATTCACAAGGTCATGCAAGGTAAATATGCACGATGGCATACCAGATCAAGAAGTTTCAACTATCCTATTACAAGGCGGTTGATGCCCAAAAGAATAATTGTTTCCAACAAGTCCTGCACAAGGCAGAAAGTAAACCGGCGCCCGGTTTATGAATCTTGGCCGGGCTGGCTTGAAGCTTCCGGATCATCCTGAGCCGCTTCATCCCCCTCTTCTCTATCCAGTTGCTGGAAGTCAATGGTTGACCAATGGATTCCAGTTAAGGCTCTGAATACAGCTCCATCACTTATAAGTGTGGAGGGGTCAACATCAGGGGCATAAGTATGCTTATGGATTGGCGGGATAAGATTTTGCACATCATAAGTTGGTGCATTAACCCGTTTGTTGTTGGCGTCATAAATCGACTGATAATGTGACTGATCAGTTTCCTTAGCTAATTTGCTAGCCAATGGACGCATTTCGCTTGTGATGGCTCTGAGGTCGTCGTTATCAAAATCTGACCCGTCCTCTTTTTGGCTTGGATAGACGTTTCCAATATCGGCCGGATCAAGGTTAGATATCCACGCTTTGGCCCGAGTTAATGCAGTAAGAGCGTCGGCCCTAGAAGCTCATTTTTTCAATTCTTCAAACCGGGCAGACATCATAGACAACCTTTCCAATGTTTCCTTGATCAAAGTTGGGGGCGGTTTATTATGTGAGGCTGTGTAGATGACCCGTTGAACGCCCGTATACAATTGCTCTATCAGTGTATAAGCAGCTTTTAGCTTTTGACGCATGTCTGAGCCAAGATGAGCAATGCGACTTCCTGCATTATTCAAAATATTGGTAAACCGGCAGTTTCATAGATATTACTTATTTAAAGCTTATGAAGAGGATATTTACCGAATACAGCATTGGTCATAGCATTAATTTGCCGTTTCAAGCCAATCAACTCTTCTGCTAGCGGATTAAGGGCTGCTTCAGCGTCCTCCGCCTGCTTTAGCATAGTTCCTTTCTCTGTGTCCCACCCTGCCCGTTCGCTCTTAAATCTCTCCTTTAGTTGCTCCATGGTTGTTAAAGCGCTAGTCAGCTCATCCTTAGCCTTGGAAGTTTCTGCTTGCTGGGACTTGATATTTTCTTGAAGGTCGGTGATTTGAGATTCCTTTTTGCTCAGATAAGCCTGCAGGAGACACTGAATGAGTTGGCAGTGCATATTTGAAGTCCCAAGCACATAACATGTTATACACTTGGCACTTGGGGGCTAATGCATATGGCTTCTTATCAACTGTTATTGTAAGTTCCAAGCGCATAACAAAGTTATACACTTGGCACTTGGGGGCGAATGCATATTTGCTCAAGTCAAGGTTATGGATTTTTTCTATCATCAATCGGATTATAAAGGTGTCCAACAATAATTTTTGAGCCTTATGACAGAAAGGTACCGGTTCATCCTAAAGGTATAAACCCGCCCTTGGAGGCTACACAAGCAAAATTGAAGTATTGTTATGCTACAAGTCCCAGTTTATATTGGTATTATAAACCGACCCTTGGGGGCTACTGGAGTTAATCTTATAAACTGGATATAAAGGAAGAATAAATTATGCGGAGTTAATGGTATCTACCTCATATCGCTCCTTCATCATGTTCACTAAACCGGCTTCATAGTCACGGCTTGTGTACAGGCGGTTTAAAAAACCAGAATGGATATCTTGGGCGCTGAGGTGGGCATAGGTTTCCAAGTCTGCCTTCCACTTACCCTTGTCAGCAACAGAGATTTCCTCTTTGGCAATGTGTTTAGACAGAGCAATGGGGTTGCCGGGGGTGTGTAGCCAAAGCCAGTAACCATGACATCATCCATTTTATCATCGACAACTTTGACTGGACTGGACGGTTTATCAGCCGTTTTAGCTGGGCTTGGCGGATCAGCGGCATGACTCGTTGGATCCATTTCCATCTGTTCAACAAAAGTGTCCTGATCTTGAGGTGATGGATCATCCACGATAACATCAGCATTTGGTTCCAATGGTTCTGGGGTCTTCTCCGGTTCCGTGGCTGCCTTATCATCAACCGGTTTATTCAGTTTGGCCTTTTTGCTGGTTCTGGCCTTGGCACTGAAAGGAACAAGCATAAAGGTTAGTATAATAAGCAAGTATAAGGCATAATGGGTTAGTTTAATATGCTCACCCAGGAACAGTTTTGAGGTGAGGGAGTTGTATCCCTGTTGACTCGCCAGATGATGAATGAGGTGTTCCCTGATAGTTTGAATCAGACGGATTAAGAGGTTGTCGGAAATAACCCGCCTTGGGATAAGAAGTGTCAGAAATAGGTGAGACCTCTGATCGACGTTTCCGAACCGATGTGTTCGATAAACCGGCTAAAGTGACAACATGGCCGCTATGCCGGGTTGTGCGGCGAGCTTCGTGTTGCTGTTTCTTCAAAAGAAAGTTTGGATCCAAGTAAGCTAGGGGGTGAGAAAATCTTATTTTTCGTCTTGCTTGTCGGGTTTTCTGTGTGGGCAGAGGGTCTGAACCGTATGAGAGAATAGTTACCTCTGCGACACTTGCATGGCTAGCTTCTGCGTCGTCCTGATAACAATCATTGTCAATAAGGTGTATGAAAAATGAGCCAAGTGAATCAAGTTCTACCTATGACTCCGGATTATCATCACCAATGTTTAGCCCAGAAGATTTGGCGGTTTTCTTCTTGGCCGGTTTCTTGGGGGCCTTGGTCTTGACCCGGGGTGTTTTCGCCGGTTTATCCTGCGGTTTCCTCTTCCAGAACGGATCATCAGCCTGTTAAAGATTGAAAGAGACATCAGGGATTATTTAAGGAATACAGGTTAAAGCGACAGATGAGTAATTCTTACAGCTCGCGGTTTATTCTGAGCATAGAAAGGACTAAGTCCTGTTTTGCTGCAGTCGGCAACCGGCTCATCCGGCATCTTCTTAACACTTTCAGTAATTGCAGCATCAGTAAACTGAATGTCAATGTGCCGTTGAGGGTCTTTGACATCCCCTGTGTATTCACACATTAAACCGGGGCGACGGCTTAGAGACAAGACACTCCAAGAGACCCAGCAATGGACAAAGTTGATGCCTGTTAAACCGTTCGCCACAAAGGCTCGGAGCTTCGAAAGCTGTGGCGCATATTTAGACCGTTCTTTGGCGCTGAGCCTTTGAGGGAGCGGATGTGTATCGGTAAGCCGGTGAGGGCGGTAACCCGGCAGAGGATTTTCGTCACCTGGAGATGTATCTTGTCAATAGAACCAAGTCTGATTCCAGTCTTTGGGATGACTATGATGCTTGGCATGAGGGAAGCTGACATCTTTCCTTTTCTAAATTGAAACCCCACCAAGTTCAGTATTGGGCCCATCCGTAAATTCGGTACGGCAGTTTAGATAGAAGAAGTCTCTGAACAGTTCAATGGTGGGTTCTTCTTGCAGATAAGCTTCACAAAACACTTGAAAATTGCAAATGTTGGACACGGAGTTAGGTCCAATATCTTGAGGGTGGAGTTGAAAGCTATGAAGCACATCACGGAATTTTTTTGATCCGGGAGGGCTAAATCCTCGACTCGGATGATCAACGAACACAATTACTTCTCCATCCTTGGGCCTAGGAGGATTTTCTGGACCAGGGGCTCTCCAGTGGATGACTTCTTTTTTTGCTAAAGCACCAATTGCGACGCACCCGTTCAGTTGTTCTTCCGTAACCCGGGACAGAACCCAGTTGCAGGCATAAAAAGATATAGCCATTTATTCCACAACTTGAAGGAAAGTTCGAGCCGGTTTAAGGTTACGAATAATAAAGTATAAACCGTCAAAGGCAAAGAAGCAGGTGTTGAAATGTGCATAAGTGTTAAACCGGAGGATGGTGTTACCACAGTTATAAAGACGAGCAATTGATGGTTTAAGAGGGGACTAATGGTACCTGGCGGATTATCATTTTCTAAAATTAAACCGCTTATACTGGTATGGAAGGCATAGATCTGAAGTTGGAAAAAGGACTAAGTGATGAAAAACAGGTTTCACAGATTGGTATGATAATTTTAGATCTGTTGCGTGTCAGAAAATCAAAATATATTCAGACTTAAATATTGGCACCAGAGCAGTTGATGAAGGTTCAGATGGGATTTTCTATTTTAATGAGACACACTGATGGAAAGGAAGGACTATGGCTATCGCTATACAGGATAAACATCAAGGTTTGAATCAAAAGAACTATTGTGCAGAGAAGAACAATGACGAAAACCGATGAACACTGAAACCCTAATGACAGATCTAGGGTGGAAGTAAAAAGGGCTTACCGGTGCTAAAGGAGCAGCGGAGAGGCGTCGCGATTCTCTGGTGAGCTCAGGGTGATGCAACGGCCGGAGTTGAGGTCGAAGACGAGGCTTGGCGGCGGTGGCTGAGCTTGAGTGCTAGGTCAACGCGAGGAAGGAGACGAAGTGAAGAGGCGCAGGGGGGGGTGAAAGGGACCCACGGCCCTATTTATAAGGCGAAGGGATAAGTGACAGGCGCGAGAATCGAGGAGCCCAAAAATTGGATATGTGACAGAGTTGTCGCCTCGATCTTCGGATATTCATTAAATAAATGATGAATATATGGGTTTTTATAACAGGTGACGTCATGGCGGTTTACGATAATCTTGGAAGATGATGTCATGGCGAGTTACAAGACTTATGAGAAAGTATAAAAGAATGATTTTTCATAAATATTGAAGATTGACATGAACAAGTTCAAATTAACCTGGGGCCTAATGTTGGGGATATAATTATTGAGTATAAACCGCCCAGGAGTGGCCGGGTTATGCCCATAGTGATTCACCCGTATTTGAAGCCCATGAAAACATGGAAGATGGCGCTTTATGAAGGAGACTTAATAGTAAGGCCCAAGGCCCAGAGGCAGGTTAAGGCCCAGAGATGTAAACCGCCATAAGATGTATAACTTGTGTTGTAAGGTAGGAAGGAATAGAAACCGAGCCGGACACGTTTATGAGCCGACCGGGATTCCGTGAACCACCGGCGTCAACCTGTGTATATAAAGGGACGACCCGGTGGCGGTTTAGGGACAGGAAAACAACAATTCGAGAGCCAGGTCAAGCATATTCGCTCCCTGGTCATCGAAACCCTAGCAATACCACATCCAACTGGACTAGGCCTTTACCTTCACCGCAAGGGGCCGAACCAGTATAAACTCCCCGTGTCCTTTGTCCCGATTAACCCCTTTAAGCTAACCCATCGCGATGGCTCCACGACTAAGTCCTCACACTAGGACATCTGCCGTGACAATTCCACGACAACTAAACCATGTCCGATCATCACGTGAGATGGAGTAGTTTTCAATGGTGAACATAACTATGTTGATCATATCTACCATATGATTCACACTCGACCTTTCGGTCTCAGTGTTCCGAGGCCATATCTACATATGCTAGGCTCGTCAAGTTTAACCCGAGTATTCTGGGTGTGCAAAACTGGCTTGTACCCATTGTATGTGAACGTAGAGCTTATCACACCCGATCATCACGTGGTGTCTCGGCACGACGAACTTTCGCAACGGTGCATACTTCGGGAGAACACATGTACCTTGAAATTTAGTGAGAGATCATCTTATAATGCTACCGTCAATCAGAGCAAAATAAGATGCATAAAAGATAAACATCACATGCAATCAATATAAGTGATATGATATGGCCATCATCATCTTGTGCCTTTGATCTCCATCTCCAAAGCACCGTCATGATCACCATCGTCACCGGCGCGATACCTTGATGTCCATCGTGGCATCGTTGCGTCTCACCAACTATTGTTTCTACGACTATCGCTACCGCTTAGTGATAAAGTAAAAACAATTACAGGGCAATTGCATTGCATACAATAAAGCGACAACCATATGGCTCCTGCCAGCTGCCGATAACTCTGCTACAAAACATGATCATCTCATACAATAAAATTTAGCATCATGTCTTGACCATATCACATCACAACATTCCCTGCAAAAACAAATTAGACTTCCTCTACTTTGTTGTTGCAAGTTTTACGTGGCTGCTACGGGCTGAGCAAGAACCGTTCTTACATACGCATCAAAACCACAACGATTTTTCGTCAAGTATGTGCTGTTTTAACCTTCAACAAGGACCGGGCGTAGCCACACTCGATTCAACTAAAATTGAGAAATCGACACCCGCCACTAGGCGTAATGCGAAGCATGTCGGTAGAACCAGTCTCGCCAGAAGCGCACACATAATGTTGGTCCGGCCGCTTCATCAAACAATACCGCCGAATCAAAGTATGACATCTTTGGTAAGCGATATTACTATTATCTCCCACAACTCACTTGTGTTCTACTCGTGCATATAACATCTACGCATAAACCTGGCTCTGATACCACTGTTGGGGAACGTAGTAATTTAAATTTTTTCCTACGTACACGCAAGATCATGGTGATGCATAGCAATGAGTGGGAGAGTGATGTCCATGTACCCTCGTAGACCGTAAGCGGAAGCGTTATGACAACGCGGTTGATGTAGTCGCACGTCTTCACGATCGACCGATCCTTAGTACCGAAAGTACGACACCTCCGTGATCTACGCACATTCGGTTCGGTGACGTCCCACGAACTCACGATCCAGCGGAGTGTCGAGGGAGAGATTCGTCAGCACGACGGCGTGATGACGGTGATAATGAAGCTACCGGCGCAGGGCTTCGCCTAAGCACTGCAACGATATGACCGAGGTGGATTATGGTGGAGGGGGGCACCGCACACGGCTAAGAACAATATCTGTTGTTCTTCTAGGGTGCCCCCTGCCCCCGTATATAAAGGAGCAAGGGGGGAGGCCAGCCGGCCCTAGGGCGCGCCAAGGAAGGGAGGAGTCCTCCTAGTAGGAGTAGGACTCCCCCTTTCCTAGTCCAACTAGGAGGAGGAAGGGGGAAGGAAAGAGAGGGAGAGGGAGAGGGAAAGAGGGCTGCGCCTCCCTAGTCCAAGTCGGACTCCCCTTGGGGCGCCACGTCTGGCTGCTGCCTCTCTCTCTCCCTAAGGCCCAATACTTCCCCGGGGTTCCAGTAACCTCCCAAGACTCGATTTTCTCCGAAATCACCCGGAACACTTCCGGTGTCTGAATATAGCCGTCCAATATATCGATCTTTATGTCTCGACCATTTCGAGACTCCTTGTCATGTCCGTGATCATATCCGGGACTCTGAACTACTTTCGGTACATCAAAACACATAAACTCATAATACCGATCGTCACCAAACGTTAAGCGTGCGGACCCTACGGGTTCGAGAACTATGTAGACATGACCGAGACACTTCTCCGGTCAATAACCAATAGCGGAACCTGGATGCTCATATTGGCTCCCACATATTCTACGAAGATCTTTATCGTTCAAACCGCATAACAACGTACGTTGTTCCCTTTGTCATCGGCTTGCCCGAGATTCGATCGTCGGTATCTCAATACCTAGTTCAATCTCGTTACCAGCAAGTCTCTTTACTTGTTCCTTAATGCATCATCCCGCAACTAACTCATTAGTCACATTGCTTGCAAGGCTTATAATGATGTGCATTACCGAGAGGGCCCAGAGATACCTCTCCAACAATCGGAGTGACAAATCCTAATCTCGATCTATGCCAACTCAACAAACACCATTGGAGACACTCAGAGAGCACCTTTATAATCACCCGATTACGTTGTGATTTTTGTAGCACACAAAGTGTTCCTCCGGCATTCGGGAGTTGCATAATCTCATAGTCATAGGAACATGTATAAGTCATGAGGAAAGCAATAGCAACATACTAAACGATCAAGTGCTAAGCTAACGGAATGGGTCAAGTCAATCACATTATTCTCTAATGATGTGATCCCATTCATCAAATGACAACTCATGTCTATGGCTAGGAAACTTAACCATCTTTGATTAACGAGCTAGTCACGTAGAGGCATACTAGTGACACTCTGTTTGTCTATGTATTCACACATGTACTAAGTTTTCGGTTAATACAATTCTAGCATGAATAATAAACATTTATCATTTTTTTAGAAAAGGAGGATGACCCCCGGCCTCTGTATCTGGGCGATGCATATGGCCACTTTATTAATTATTCTCATAAGACCTTACAAAGTCATACAACAGTAAGACTAAAGCCGTCGTCTAAGCAACAAATGTCGCTACACCTATCCAGTTGATGAAGGGGCGCAGATAGCCTGGGCCTAATACC
Organism: Aegilops bicornis; assembly: GCA_021605145.1. Classification (NCBI taxonomy): domain Eukaryota; kingdom Viridiplantae; phylum Streptophyta; class Magnoliopsida; order Poales; family Poaceae; genus Aegilops; species Aegilops bicornis. The sequence goes on from CM038672.1 coordinate 546,298,033, forward strand.
AAACAGACATCGCAGCCAAGCCTAACATCTAAGACACGAGACCCCAACCTAGCCACTTGCCGTGCAGGGCACACACCGGTCCGGGCGTGCTCCCGTGAGACCGCCGCCGCCAATCGCTACCGCTCCATCTTCGTAACTGCATCCGATGCATCAACCTTGCTCGGTCTAGCTATCGTCCGACGCCACCACGGTGCCCAACGGCACCTCCTCCCACGCCGCAAACAGTGAAAGCACGTCGCCGCCATCGATATACCTCGGCGCCATGCTTCCAAGTACCACCAACCACAGCTTGAAGTCCTTGGAAGATCTGGTTGCGTAGCACCTGCCGACCAGGCATGACCAAGCGAGCACTGCTGCCGGTCGACATGACTTGACATCTCCACCGAAGCTCCGTGCAAGACAAAGCCGCTCCACCTCCTGCCTCTGACTTCCAGCGCTGCTCCATAAATGATGCTCCCAAGAGAGAAATGACACCGCAGTGCCGTCATCGTCCGATCTGGAACACCAGATCCTAGGGTTTCTCCCAGAGCAGCACGACTAGGTTGACAGTAGTTACACGATGATGCCTTCATCAAGGCAACGGCGAGAAACGCCGCCATCGCCTGCCGTCGGCTCGGTTTTCACCGGCAACCATGTCTCCCCAACACGCAGCCGGGACTAGATGATGGATCTCGAGATCCGATCACCAAGCTTCTGGCCGGCCACCACCGACGAAGAAGATGACCACCACCATCGCTACACGGCCGAACAGATCCGCCATGGTGCCGCCAAGCAGTCCACTAGGCCCTCGACGCCGCCGCCGATCTAAAGCCAGATGACATGCCGCCGAAGAACGCATCGCGCCGCCGCCCGATCCAGGCCAGCCGCCGCAGCCGTCGCCTGTGGCCCGAGGCATGGCCGACCGCCGCCGTCGTCGAAGCCAACACAGTCGCATCTAGATCGGTCGCACCTCCATGCATGTTGGGGCCCTGTCACCCCTGAGACGCGGGAGGGAGGAAGAGCCCCCGCCACCGCCGTCGGCCTCCGGGCACAAGCCGGCGGCGTCCTCCGGCGGAGGCGGAAGGAGGGGAGGAAGATGGGCTAGGCCCGGCGGCGGCTAGGGTTGGGGAGCCCCCGAGTCGCCCGAGCGGGGGGAGGGGGGGCAGACACGGGTTCATAAAATAACAACTTTATTATTGCCTTTAGGGCATATTTCCTTCAATTTTCTCATACTAAAGTAAAGAAGTGTTGTTTTCCAATCTTTAATCTTGGTTCCCAAATCCACCAGCCTAATCAAGCGCATGCGGCCACGCAGCCGCCGCTTGAGGCTCTTTCATCGCTGTGCGACCCGTAACAAATCAATCATGTGTTTCTTCAAAAAACAGAAATTTCATCGCCGTAGGACGTATGGTAATTTGAGGCGAACAAACCTGTTATTAGGGGTGGGCATAAAAACCGACGAACCCAATACCGAACCGAAGCCGAAACCTAAAAAACCGAATTTTCGGTTTTTAATGCATGCAAGGGAAAATTCGGTTTTTACTTTTGTTAACCAAACTGATTTTGTTCAGTTCGGTTTACCATGGGTAACCGAACCAAAAAACCGAATGTATAAGCACTACAGAGTCAAGAGAAGCTTCTCCCGTGTGCACGTCGCTAGAAAGACGCGCCAGACAGCGACATGCGCGCGGGATATCACTCCCATGAGCCCAGCCCATGCAAGTCACACGTACTCCCTCCGTTTGGAATTACTTGTCGCAGAAATGGATGTATCTAGACGTATTTTAGTTCTAGATACATCCATTTTCAAAACATGTAATTTCGAACGGAGGGAGTACCTCTTTTGGGCCTTTTGTGTTGTACTGTGTGGCCCACACAGTTTGCCTGTACGTGAGCAAACCAGCTAGACGTGATGTGGTTGTGGGATTAGTCCCACATCGACTAGCTATGTGAAGTGGCACAGATAGCTCAGCTATATAATAGGGTAAGCTGCCAGAGGTCCGAGGCGCACGTGTTGCCGAACCAGTCTTCGGTATATACGGTATAAACTGAATACCGAACCAAAATATTGGTTAACCGAAGTTTCGGTTTTCTCAAATTTTGGGCCATTTTCGGTTAGTATTTTGTCTAACCGAAATTTTAAAAATACTGAAATATACTAACCGAACTTTCGGTTTATACCGAATGCCCAGGCCTACCTGTTATAGTGTGCGGTTTCCATCAACAACATAATTCCGTCTGCATTGCATAACTATCGCCATCAGAAAGATTTAATTTAGGGATTAATTACAGACCATCTTCTTTGGATGGGAAATAATTTCTTAAAACGAATTCAGGCGAGGAAGATGATGATCTGCACAGGAATTTCTTATGTAATCTACGGCTCTATCGGCCATGGCTCTAATGCATGCATGCCTCTACGGGCATGCAGGTTGTGGCTTCAGCGCTCAGGGCATGGGCTGCCCACCCATTCCATTTGCGTTCAGCGCTCGGGGCCAGTGATGCCCCGGCGGCCGAATAGCCGGCGCATTGCCACCACAGAAATTGCGCATGAACTTAGGATTAGGAAATTAGATATATTATCGAATTACTATTTTAACCCTCAGGTCATGGTACTCATTTCTTTTTAGTGGCGGTACTCTCTAACATTAGAACTGGAGTACTAGTCAATCTAAACCATTGTATTAGGAGGAATGGACGGTCTATATTAGTTTGGGGGTACTGTAAAAGCGCTCGATGATGAATGTGTTCAGATAGCTTTGGATACATTCAACTGCTGTATTTGTTCTTGAATCTTGTTACTTGTTGTTTTTCTTTCATTTCTATGGTTATAGTTCTGTATAGTCTTTTTTTCTATTTTTTATTTAATTTGTAAAGAGTCTTCGTTACCTTTTTAAAAAAGCAATTTTATAAAATCAATAAAAATACGCAGAGAGTCATGATGTTTCCCTGGAAAAAAGAATTTCTTCTCCTACTAAGACAGCAGCCAACATACAATCCAATTCGGGATGTATTTTTTTATGGAAACTCTGGATGTATTTTTTTATGGAAACTCGGGATGTTATGGGTTCAGAGTGAGGGAGAAGGGGCGATAGGTGAGAGGCCAGCACCCGTGTAAATATGTGCATCTGCCAACTTGAGGAAAAAGAATATGTGCATGAGATGCACGTACAGTCTACACCTGACCCAGAATATGTGCAAGGTTTAGGGATGATGACATAGAGCACCGGAGGTCTTCATGTTTTACTGGTTGTTTTAGGTTGCTCTTTGTTATTCTAGTTATTTGTGCATGTATTAGGGTGTGCTTATACAGATCAAGAACTTTGTATTGTTTTGTGATTTAAATACAAGCATACTTCCTAAAAAAACTGCCACCCACAACGTGGAAATCAAAGGCCACCAAGATCCGGTGTGTAGAATTGTATATTCGTATATTTTTGTAGCTCCATGGAAGGCCACAAGCTAGTCCAATCTGCATTGAATTGTCATTCATGCACTCTCATGCTTTTGTGTAATAGTATTTTTCTCATACAAATTTTCTGATGTAGGAGAACCGGAAATACTAGACTATGATGAATTTACCAGTGTAACAACAACCAGTTGATAAACTGCCAACTAGATATGGATGCAGTAAAATAAAGAAATTTTTTTTGCCTTATGACCAGAAGGTCAAATAACCAACCAAGGACAATTAATAAGAGAAACTAAGATTGCACAAGGTGACCTCTGGGCTTAAGCTTTCAGTGCTTAGAGAGGTCGTTTGAGGGTGATAGTGTGTAGAGCTGCATGTGTTGTCGCTTAAGCTCTAGCATATTAGAACACACTTGTGATGTCAGGCTTTGTGGCGATTTATCTTACAAGAGATATTTTCTGGCATGCATATGTCATATAAGTATAATTCTGTTTTCAAATTAGATTGTTAGGTCATCTCCAACACTGACCCCCAAACCGGAGATATTTTTAGGCTCAATTCCTTCGAGGTTTGGGGGTAAAGTATAGTTCTCATGCGTTTCGGCTCAATTCCTTCGGGGTTGTTTCAGGGAAGTTATCGATAGTGGGTGGTGTCACATGAACTTCCCTAACTTGTTCGGGGAATTACTCGCGGGATTTGTGGGCACCCGCCATATTAGATGGTTGGGCAACGGTGTTCTCGCTTAACGCTATGGACGATTTGCAACAACCAGGTTATCGGGCATTCCCCTTTGCGGCGTTCCACTGATGCTATATTTGAAATGTGTGGGATATTGCAATCGTGGAAGCCGCTTAGTCGTGACCAACAACACGTCCCCATTGATGCTCTTACTTCACGACTCAGATCTTTGGCTCTCCGTGCACCGCTACCTCCTCCTTCTCCGGATCCTGACTTTATTGGCGTCTTTGTTATCGCTCTTTTTTCTTCTTCTTTTAGGGCTTGTTGAGCTCGTGCCTCAGCATAACCCTATTTGCCTCATGGGACTTATATATAGTGCTCTCTTTCTTACTTTTTCTTCTTCTCGTTTATCTCTCTTTAACACTAGCGCCAAAGAAGCGTGGCTCACGCCGTGCCCATGACCGATTCCATCTATATTTTGACGAGATAAAGAAGAAAACAACATGTACTACACAGGGAAGTAAAATGAAAAGCAGAACATGAATTCTATCTTTAACCCATGATCTGTCTAGGCACGTAACAAACATTAAATGATTTAACAAATTAACTAAACTAGCTAGCCTATTAATATTTTTTTCATAGGCACATATTTTCCCCTTTTTACAAGTAAAAAATGTGATTGGCGCGGTAGCAATATGTATTTGGATTCATTCTAATTTGATATAAAGACCCTATAGTAGGGAAGTATTTCTTGTCCAGTTTGTGCATCTTCTTCAGCTAGTTTCATATCCAGTTCCTAGTCGACACTCGTTCATTCTCTCTCAAACATGGATTTACTTAATAAATTTAAAATTTAAAATTTTGTAAGTAACTTAAACCCCAAATCCGTCGTGGTGTAAAAATGGATAGTAGTTGGCGAAGTGCTATCGTGGTGTAAAAATGGATAGTAATTGGTGGAGAGCTTATTTAAACGGAGTATCTATGAACGGGTAACATGATACTAGGATGTTCAACCCAATGCGCTTTTCAAACTGTGATATAGGATAAGTGGTATATACATACGGGAAATTTTGGTGGCTGGCGTATAACTGGTTCTACAATAGTTTATTGGGCAAACAACACCCTCCATGGATGATCTGATGTCTTATAATTTTCTCTATCTATTTGGATCGGTCGAGGAAATAGAGGAGTGAAGAGGTTGGTCGAGTGTAAGTTTTTATTTTCATGTTGCCTCATCTTGTTGGCTGCTTATAGATTGTTGTGATGGAGTGCGTTGTAGAGGTGGCTTCAGTGACCGCATTGTGGTTAAGGCCTCGATCTGGTTGGCAACAAGGAAGGAGAAGGCGAGGTAGACAACAACAACAACATCGGCTATTGTCCTTGCGTAGGTGAACACACCGAGGTAGAAGGGGTCTCGGTTTTTTAGGACTTTTTTTTGTATTTCTTCTCGATGACTATTCACGTGAATGCATAATGCTGATTTACTATTTTTGTTGTTCGGATTATTTGGATGTATTGTTCTGGGTCACAATTCAGGTATTGTTTCGGCTTATGGGTCGGATGGGTTAATGCTTTTGGTTTATTCAGGTACTGTTCTGTTTCACTGCTTTCGTTGTTTCGGGTCGAGGGAGGAGGAGTCTCAGTTTTTTTGGTATTTCTTCTGGATTACTGTTCATGCTACTGCGTAGTGCTGATTTACCCTTTTTTTGTTCCAGTTTATTCGGGTGTATTCCTCTAGGTTACAATTCGGTTACTGTTTCGGTTTATGGTTCGGGTGAGTTAATGTTTTCGTTTTTTTCAGATGTTGTTCCGTTCCACTGGTTTTACTATTCTAGGATATTCGGGTTTGTTGTTTCTGTTTATTTGGGTTGTTGTTTCGGTTAGTAATTCTGGGTTTATATGAATACCGTTCCTTTTTTATTTCGGTAATTGCTAGTGTACTGTTCACTGATGTTGTAGTGTAAAAAAGGACAATAACCGTCAAGAACTTATTTCTCCCATGAGGGTATTGTTCATGTAAATATACTATATGCCAGTCTACTGTTTTCTGCCCCGGCAGCATCATCACCAAAATGATCGGGAAACGATCGAGGCGCCTATGCATCGGCATGCCGCTGGAGAGGATGTGTAGAAAACTCCCGGTTCTTCTGAACAACGCATGTATTTCTTCTGAGGGGAAACTGTTCACGCGGAAGTACTCTTCATGCATGGTCACTGCTCATGCACGAGACACTGTTCAACGTGGCCACATAAATTGAGTAAAAGTAGAAGAAAAAGTAGAAAAGAAGAAAAACCAGAGCCTTCCCACTGTTCGCTTTGGCAACATCAACAGTAAAAGTAAAAGAAAGTTAGAAAAAAGGAGAAAAAACAAAGACTTCCCACTTTAGTATTGTTACTTATGTTGCTTCTCCTGGATTTTGTTGGCGGTGTGGTGCTTTACATATACAACGGGGTAGAAGTCTTTTTTGATTGTATTGGACTTTCTCAAGGCCGTACATTGAAGCACAAGGATAACAGGTTTTTAGGAGTTTGATCTCTTGATCGGAGAGGAACCTAGATTCCTCAAAAAGGTCGTGTTGTCAGATTACCGATTTGCAGTTATTCCCTCGTATTGGACATGGATAGATCAAGAGCTCCTATGTTGGCCGTATTCTATGGCAAATACACGCCCCATCGCACAGGGTGCACCCGACTAGTTCAGCCCACTGTGGTACGCCACAAATGTGAAGGTGAAAAATAGCAGAAGGGTAGCGCGTGGCCGCTGGGAATCGAACCCACGACTGCCTACTCATGCGCGCTCTCTGCTAGCCAATATGACAAAAGTGACCTAGCGATCGACAAATATACATCGCAACACTTAAAAATTAATGACAGTGTCAGATTTAACACTATTTCAAAAAAATCTTGAACAAAATTTGAAATTTTGAGTAATTTTTTGAAATCATGATTTTTTTTAAAAACCGGATTAGTTTTCTGAAATCACGAACAAATTTTGAAATTCCCGAACTTTTTCAGAAATTTTGAATTTGTGAACAAAATTTGAAAACAGGGAAAAAAATTAAACCACTAACATTTTTTGAATATTCAGAACACATTTTGAAAACGGAGAACAATATTGGAAATCCTGATAAATTTTGGAAACACAAACATGTTTTGAATACAATATTTTTTAAACGGGAACATTTTTTAAATATTCAAAGATTTTTTGTTTGAGAACACTTTCTGGAAAGGGAAACAAATTTTGAACATTTCAACATTTTCTAAAATTTGAAAACTTTTGAAAAAAATGAAGAAAAGAAAAATGAAAACGAACAAAAAAGTGTTTTCCTAGTTCAACACCGTCAAATTTAGTGGAAAGCGGGGGTTTTTAGCGCGGAGACCAGGTTATGACCTGCATTTGAATTAGCATGATCACAGGGCTGGAAGCCAGATTAGTGGCCCATGAGTTTTCAAATCAAAAAAGGGCGAGATAGGGAACAATTTTTTTTTATAAATACGCGTGTAGCATATCACTCTATTGATAGAGAGAAAGAAAGTACAGTGGCAGCCCTTGTTGAGCCTACACTATATGGCGCTTACGAGGTCGGGGTGAGCAGAGGATGGGATGCTCGGTCCACACATGTCAAAAGTTCAGGTTACATGAATGATCGAACTAAGCCCTCACTACTAGGAAAATCCTTATCAGTAGCGCGGTTTTTTTTGCTATTAGTAGCGCGGGCAGGCGCTACTGTTGAATAATTAGGCATTTTCCCGTTTAGTTTAATCCAGAAAAATAATAGATAAAACATGAATAGCAATATATTGATGAAACTAGAAACTAGCAACAATTCGTTGAGACTAGTCATGCAATTAAAATCATAAGCAAAATGCATCATATCCATGTCAATTGCTATTAGCAATAAACCAAATGCTAGCCCTAACAGTGAGGATAAGATGGCACACGGTGCAAGAGCACAGGCAGGCAGATGTCCCGATCGTCATGTCCTCAAGAGGTCGTTGACGCCGGGAAGAAGTCGCTGCTTGGGAACTCTGCTGCCGTGATGTCGCCGTCGCAGCCACGTTGAACAAGACTCCAGCAGTCGCAGAAGGACGCCTCCCAAAACCTGATCGCCTCTCCTGCATCGGATCACAAGAGGCGGGTTTCGAGGCCCGCCGTCTCACTCTCCGTGCACGCCAGAAGCGAGATGGGAAAGAGGTAGGCGGTGCAATGCTCTGGAACAATGCGAAGAAGTTGTGTCTCGTTGGGAAGAGAAGCAACCTCTTATAGGAGTAACGAGATGAAACTAAAATGGACGCACTAATTCTCATTAAGGAGAGGAGAAACAGACGCACTAAAAATCCTATTAAGTGGTCAGTTTCGTCTCCCATTAGTAGGCAAATCGTTTCAAGTTCTTGCATGACAAAATATGCTAACATGCACGGTATGAAGAAACCAATGTACTAATGAAGAAATGAAACCCAAACCAAAATATTGATGCCATCAATGAGGAGATGAATGTCATCATTCACCACCATTCGGTTTCATTTTCCACTAGCGCAAATATTTTAACTTCTTTCTTGTCATGCATGAACGTGCCACATGGGCCTATGAGATTTTCCTAGAAATTATTGGATATAACAGATGGTTTAAATCCCAATAATTCTAACTATCCCCCACCAGACCCCACAGGCACATCAAGTTTGACTATGGTTCCAAAACATTGTTTATATACCGGTGTTTCGGTGGAGACTGTTAAGTTGAACTTCCACCTAGAACTCCACGCTACACTCGTTCACAACTTGAACAGTGGACTACGCCTTGAACTGCAAGTTTTGTGCAAACAAGTTTCACGTAAGAGCCTTGACCGATACTAGACCGCTGAAAACTTTCCCGCGGGTAGGAGCATATGCGTCATACTCCGGGGCCTCTTCATGAGTTTATTAGAGAACACCCAACTCTTACGGACCGCGACGTTTAACAGTCTAACTCATATAGGTGTGTTCTTTCTAGATGTTCTGTAGGACAACATCTTTGCCTACCCAAGCCATTCAAAACACATTAAGATAAATATCAGCCTACCATACAGATTAGGAGAGAATTGCATCATAACGGAGTGGATTTTTGTCAAATAAATATTCTCCTCTCAGTCATCCAATAGTTTGTCTCGCCAATTCTAATTCACGGGATCTCCGATTACAAAGAATGGGTTACCACCATGAACAACTTATGTAGTGGGTCTCAATCCCATCTCCTTCGATGCATTGTCTATGACATTTCGTGATAAACCCTTTGTGAAGGGATCTGCCAGATTCTTCGATGTGTTTATATAGTCCAATGCTATAACTCCGGAGTTTCTCATGAACCTGACAGATTTTAGTCTCCTTCTCATGTGTCTTGATGACTTCTTATTATCCTTAGAACTGTTTACCTTGACGATCACTGTTTGATTATCACAGCTCATTAGAATAGCTGGTATTGGTTTTGCAACCACCGGCAAGTCCATCAAAAGTTCTCAAAGGCATTCTCCTTCAACTGTTGCCATGTCTAATGCTGTGAGTTCTGCTTCCATTGTTGACCTTGTTAAGATGGTCTGCTTGCAAGACTTCCAGGAAACAGTGGCACCACCAAGTGTAAACACATAACCACTTGTCGCTTTTAAGCTCATCAAAGATCGATATCCAATTTGCATCACTATAACCTTCAAGTACTCTTGGATACCCGGTATAGTGAAGCCCATAACTCGCAGTACCTTTTAGATAGCGCATTATTCTCTCAAGTGCATGCCAATGAACATCTCCTGGGGTTGAAACAAATCGGCTTAGTTTACTCACAGAAAATGAGATGTCAGGCCTCGTAGCACTAGCTAAGTACATAAGCGAGCCAATGATTTGAGAATATCTCAATTGATCCTTTGTTTCTCCTTCGTCCTTCCGAATTAAAACACTCGGATCATAAGGTGTCGGAGAAGGTTTGCAATCTGAATATCCAAAGCTATACATAATCTTCTACACATATTGAGACTGCTAGATAGTGATCCCACCATCACCACCTCTTAAAAGCTTGATGTTAAATATAACATCAGCTACTCCAAGGTCTTTCATCTCAAAGTTTTGATTCAGAAAATCTTTCACTTCCCGAATGACCTTGAGATTTGTTCCAAATATAAGTATGTCATCAACATACAAACATAATATAACTCCTTCGCCCCCACCATGGCGATAGTACACACACTTTGTCGGCTTCGCTTTTGCAACAAAGCGTCAGAGATGTCAAAGTTCTTTCGAACTTCTCGTGCCACTGCTTAGGTGCTTGTCTCAAACCATACAAAGATTTCAACAATTTACACACTTTTCCTTCCTGACCATCTACTACAAAACCATCGGGTTGTTCCATGTAAATTTCCTCCTCCAACTCTCCATTTAGGAAAGCTGTCTTAACGTCCATTTGATGAACGAGAAGATTGTGTGAGGCGGCCAATGAGAGTAGTACTCGAATGGTGGTCAATCAGCCACAAAGCATAAGTATCAAAGAAATCTTCACCTTCTTTTTGGGTATAGTCCTTGGCAACAAGTCGTGCCTTGTACTTTTCAATTGTACCATCGGGCCTAAGCTTTTTCTTAAACACCCACTTACACCCTATGTGTTTACACCCATAAGGATTTATCGGTGATCTCCCATGTCCCATTAGCCATGATAGAATCCATCTCACTACGCACAACTTCTTTCCAATAGTCAAGATCAAGACGATAAGCTTCAAATAGAAGTGGGAGTATCATTCACGAGGTACACAATGAAATCTTCACCAAATGACTTTGTGGTCCTTTGTCTCTTGCTCCTTCTAGGAGCTTCATTGTCATCCTCCTCAGGGATATCTGTGTTTCTTCTTGGAATGTTCCAATGGAACAGTAGGTCCAGGAGTTGTCTCTGACCTCTGACTAGATGAGCAAGGCATATCCTTCATAGGAAAAATATCCTCAAAGAAAGTTGCATCGTTCGAATCCATGATGGTACCAACATTCATGTCAAGTACCTCAGATTTCACCACTAGAAATCTATAGCCAATCCTATGGAAAGCATAACCCAGGAAAACGCAATCAACTGTTTTTGGCCCAAGCTTACGCTTCTTGGTAATTGGTACATTGACCTTTGCCAAACAACCCCAAGTTCGTAAGTAGGAAAGTTTAAGCCTTTTCCTTTCCCATTCTTCAAACGGGGTAATCTCTTTATTCTTCGTGGGAACTCTATTTAGGACATGACTTGCAGTCATCAAAGCCTCCCCCCACCATTCCTTGGAAAGTCCCTACCAGATTCTAACATGGCGTTAACCAAATCAGCTTAGAGTTCGGTTCTTTCGTTTCGGCAACCCCTGCTTTGATCTGGGAGAGTAGGGAGGCGTCCTCTCATTTATTATACCATGTTCCTCACAAAATAAATTGAACTCGTTGGAAAAATACTCTCCACCGCGATCCGACCTAAGCCTTTTGATCTTTCGACCGAGTTGATTCGCTGCTTCGGCTTTATAGATTTTAAATAGTGCAAAGCCTCATCTTTTGTTTTCAACAAATATATCATGCAATATCTAGTAGAGTCATCGATTAGAGTCATGAAATATCTTTTTCCACCTTTTGTCAACACACCATTCATCTCGCAAAGATCTGAATGTATGAGTTCAAGTGGTGCCAAATTCGTCATTTCAATAAATCGCATGAGACTTGCGAGGTTACTTTGCTTGCACACAAATTTGGCACTTAGAACCTTTGTCAATTGTAAATTTTGGGATTAAACTCAAATTTGCTAGCCGCGTCATGACACCAAAGTTAATATGATAAAGTCGTGAATGCCAAACATTTGATTCGGTTTCACTGCAAACATGATTAATAACTTTAGTGCAAAAGTCTGACAAAGATAAGCGGAACAAGCCTCCGCTCTCATAGCCCTTCCCAACAAATTGTCCACACTTAGATACTACAACCTTATTGGACTCAAATACTGATGTCTACTACACAACCTTCTTCTTGTAGACGTTGTTGCATTAGTAGAAAAGGGGGCATTTGTCCCGGTTCGTAAGGGCCTTTAGTCCTGGTTCATGAACCGGGACTAATGGGTCGTTACTAATACCTCCCCTTTAGTCCCGGTTCAAACACGAGCCGACAGATGGTCCTCCACGTTGCCGGCAAGGCCGAGCCCAGTAGGTTTGGTCCCGGTTGGTGGCACCAACCGGGACCAAAAGGCATCCACGTCGACAAAGATTCCAATGGTCGGGGTTTTGTTTTTCTTGAAAGGGGGTGGGGGTTGGGGGTTTTGGGCTTAATTTAGGTGTTTCATATATTGTGTTAGCTAGCTAATTAATAGAGAGAAGTGTCCTTTCTTATGTCCGTGCTTGGTCGATGCTACGTACTATATACCTATAGCCCTCGACATGCATTGAGTACAGAAGTTCGTCATGCATACCGAGAGAAATGATCGATCGACCTCTCCTTCTCCGAGAGATTGGTGGAACAACAAGTTTTCGTATCATGTATCCGACGCTACTGGCTACATACATGTACAATATGTAAGATCTCTCAATTACAGTCCCCTAGCAATTGAAATCAACTTCCGCATGGTATTCTCCGGCTTTGTTGATGACGTGGTCAAGAAAGAATCCCGCCAATTCCTCTTGAATTGCTTTCATGCGATCTGGTTCTAGGAGTTCATTCCAGATTCCGCCACGTCTAATTTGAAGAAGGGGCTTAATTAATACATATATATGAATGAAACTCAACAGAAATGATGGTGTAATAAAATGAAATTGTGAATATTATTGCTTTCACACTTCATATTGTCTTTGAGAGTAGACCCGCTTGTTTTTCAAAGTCGCGGTGTGGATGAACTCGCACACGTAGTATCCAGAGAAATCATTCCCTTGTTGCTGCCACAAGCACTTTACGAGAAATAGAGGTCAATCAAACTGATAATGAAGCATTATAAATTACATTGATGAAAGTATAGCTATAGAATCAACGGGAGATGCGCTGAACTAGCTAGCCAAGAGTACTTACTTTTGGGTATGTATATCGCAGCTCCTTCGGCAGTCCCGAGCTTTAGCGGTGAACTGTTTCCAAACCCCGCAAGACAAAGAAAATAATTATTATTACTTGAGATATCAGGAAATGAACAAAAGTTGCCGATATGGTGCGATAATGATCGATTGAACTTACTTGTCGAAAGCATTTCACCATGTCCGCATAGGTTTTGGGATCTTTCCGTCTCGAGTCTACGACGGTTACTAGTCCACGCTCAAGCTTAATCTCCGGAAGAATATAGTGGTACCTGCGCACGCATGCATAACTCATCAATTACATTACTATAACCTCGCTTTCGGTAATAAGGGAAACCGAATATGCACACGACAAGAATACTCACTTGCCGTTGTAAGGAAAGAGTATGGTATCTTTGTTTTGATTTTTGATCAACGATTGTAGCAAGTTGTCCTCAGCTTCTTTGACGTGCTTTTCAACCAGAAATACATCTATGATATTTGTGTTAATGAACCCAATATCATAAATTTCTTGTTTTTTGCACTCGACGATCTTCAATCTGCATAATATATTGAGGATAATTAATTATAAATACATGCAATGAAAGAGCCGAGCTATATATAGAGACTTAACGACAGAAATAGTACTTACAGGCAGTAGCAAAAGACCGTCAATTTATCGAGGGCCTTTTGATTGAAGAACTCGAAGAACTCCTCAAATGGAACAGGCAACAGATCAGTTCCAACGAGGTCGTGCTCCTCTTTAATTCTCAGATACAAAGTATTTGTCCCCCCAGACTCTCTGCAGGTTTTCATGTACCAAGTATGGAATCTTCGCATCATCGTTGTTAGAAATTTTTCATCTTTGACGAGAGGCTTCCCGCACTTGTATCTGTGTTCCTCCACCTCCATGAAATCAGGAAGTGCATCATCAGGCAGGTAATCTTGTAGATCGCCATAACCGGCCACCATCCCCGGAACATTAGCGACGATGTTGTCGCCAGACACATTGAGCGGGGGCATGATTGGTTTGCTTGTTCGCCGAGCTGGTCAATTTTTTTTTCGCAGCTGCTCATTCTCTTGCTCTTTGATGTCCGACAAGATTTCCTGACCGCCTCCGCTTTGGAGATATGTCTGCTCAAGAATGCGCTCATAGTTGGTTCTCGGCGGAGACTTTGCCGGTTTCCTCAGGGCATCGAGAGTGCGCTTTGCTTTCACCGGATCTACCTTCTCCTCCGGAGGTGGATGTCTCTTTGCTTTCACCCCTTCAAAGAACTCCTTCACATGGGTCCGCATGATCGTATCGGTTTCCTCCTCGGTCCTCTCGTACGGTAACTTCTCTAGAGGCTTGAGAGATGGACCGTATCTGTATTGCCTCCCGCCTCTGGTTGTTGTGCCGCTAGGACGCCGGAGCGCACGGACCGGCTGGCGTCTGCCTTCTTCGTGCTTGCTTACAAGGCGGAGGAGAAGGACTACGACGCGCCGGAGCAGCCGGGGCGGCGGCGGGTCTCTTCCGCCCTTTCTGGCGAGGTGGAGAAGGAGGAGGCTGCTGGCTGCTCGGGAGCGCCGGCGCAGGCGGAGAAGGATGCGGAGTGCCGCCACACGCCGGAGAAGGAGGCGGAGTGCCACCACGCGTGCCCTGATCGTCACTCGCCGAAGGAGGAGGTGGTGGAGGAGGCGGAGTGCCCGACTCACGGAGGAGGAGGAGGAGGCGAGGCGCCCAGCTTGGAAGGTTGATGAGCTCCTTCCGCCATAGGCATGGAGTCTTCGTGAGCAGTAACCCAGCCTAGTCTCCCCTTCACCGGTAGGGTGGTCACAGGAGGTCCTCAAATCCCTCCGTTATTTCATCCACCATCACCTTAGCATATCCTTCTGGAATCGGCTGGCAGTGATAAGTTGTGCCGGATCCACTAGGACAAACAGAGCCAACAGCCGCCTTGACCTTCAAATTCATCCATCGCACCATAATGTGGCAATTTTGAGACTTCGTGAGAGCATCCACGGGATAGCTGGCAGGAGCCGTCAAGGCATGCTCTGGCTGAAGCAGCTTGGTGGAAGCCACGCTGCTTCTTCGCTGAGATGGCGGGGTAGCTTCGGCAGGTCGTTTGCTGTGATCTGCTGCTTCTCGTTCCTCTAGCCCCATTACCCTTTCGTGCAGCGCCTGCAGTTGGCCCTGCTCCAGTTTCTTCCTCCTCTCGTGGGTTTTGTAACCCCCTGCGTTCGGAAAACCAACCTTCCACGGAATGGAGCCTGGCGTGCCTCGTGTCCGTCCAGGGTGCTCAGGACCCCCGAGGGCCATTGTGAGCTCGTCCTTCTCCCTGTCTAGAACGAACGTCCCTCGCTGTGCTGCATCGATATAGTGCCGAAGGTGCTTGACTGGTATTTTTAGTTGCTCGTCTGTCCACTGGCACTTCCCGACATAGGTCCAAGGTTCCGCCAGCCACGAAGAACCAAGTCCGCAACGGTCTCGCCAAGACATTGTCTCTGGTTCGATCCCTTTTTCAAGAAGATCATTCTCAGCCTTGGACCACTTAGGCGGGCTTTGAGGTAGCCACCCCGACCGCGATGCGATGGTGAAGCTTCTTCTTCGCAGCATTTAGCTTGTTTGTCGCCGACATCTTCTTACTCTTTTCCGATGTCTTGTGGGCCACAAATGCGGGCCAGTGATCTTTGATCTTCTCATATTTGCCGATGAATTCTGGTGTCTTTCTTTGTCGAAAACTTGTTCAGCTCTTTCCTCCACCTCCTGAATAGGGTTGCCATCTTCTTAAGAGCACACGACTTTATTAATTGCTCTTTAACTGGCTTCTCCGGATCCTCCTCTGGAGGTAGGGTGAAATTTGCCTTCAGCTGAGTCCAAAGATCTTCTTTACGCATATCATTGACATAAGACACCTCGTGGTCTTCCTCCTTAGGCTTATACCATTGTTGGATGCTGATCGGGATCTTGTCCCTAACAAGAACCCCGTGACCGAAAGCAGAAAATGCACGCTTTGTCCGGATGGGTTCAATCGGTTCGCCGTCAGGCGCGATTTCTATGATCTCAAACTTTTCATCCGAGCTCAACTTTTTCTTCAGGCCTCGTCTCCTTACCGAAGTTGTGCTCGATCCGGAGGGCTAGAAATTATAAGGAAGAAAGACGAGAGTAATTAATATGTGTACATATACCAAAACAATGGATGCATTAATTAACTAGTCAGCACGGGCTTAACTAATATATATATACCTGGCCAGACTCGGTTCGGTCACCGGAGCAGTCAGGACGGTCTCCTTCTTGTACCTCCATTGTGTCATCGGAGCCATCATGAACATAGTCCTCTTCTTGTACCGGCATTAATGGGCCGAAGCCATCATGAACATAGCCCTCTTCTTCACCCAGTCCTTCCAATGACCATCGTGTCGTTGCGAAATGACGCAACTTCATCACTTCCATGTGCGATTATGTCCCCCAACATCGCTTCGCTTTCTTCGTCTCCTGGAGTGCTCCATAGTTTCTGCAAATATTTACAACATGTCAATTATTATTCAAACATGGTACAGATGGATATATATATATATATATATATATATATATATATATATATATATATATATATATATAGGAAAATGCATCCTACTACTGTGTGTAGTTACACCCATTTCTCATATACTACCATGTGGTAGTATATACTCTACTTTATTATTATTTTAGTATGCTTATATACTATATCTAAGATACCCCAAAAGCTTAATTATGTGAAAAATTGCATGTGAGCCCATGTTTTCATAATATTTGTGAAATACATACATATTTGTACGTAAAAAGAGTATGCTCAAAATATACTACATACTACTACATAAAAATAGTATATATACTACCTAAACATTCTTACATACATACTACATACTACATTACATACTCTCCGATATGATAGATACTATCTAGAACATATGAAACAAAAGTGGGAGTAACTACATCCGGTAGTAGGAAAAATTTGTCCTATATATATATACATACATATATATATATATATATATATATATATATATATATTAGTGGCAAATGTAGAACTAGCTAGTTAATCACAATAAGGGAATCATGTTAGTGGCCTCGACGCTGCTTCTCTAGGGTTTGGGGTCGCCTCGACACAACGCTTCAAGGGTTTGGGGTGGCCTCGACGACAACGCTCTTTAACTTGGAAAATTTGGGTGGCCTCGAGAGAGTTAATTTATCAGGTAGGGCTTAGCGGGAGGGGGTAGGAGACCAACAACGCTTTTCTCTCTAGGGTTTGGGTGTCCTCGAGAGTTTTGGTCGAGCGAGGAGGCCGTGGGGTGTGCTGCCGTTGTATAAGTTATCACGGTCGAGAGGGGGTATATATATCGACCGCCCCTCATGTCGAAGTTATCTCGAGGGGGTTATATCGACAACGACGCGACATACATATACATGGGAAAATAATGTTATCAGGGAGGGGGTATCGGTACCACCCCTCGTGTTGAAGTTTATTCTTTCTTCTCTATTCCTTTCTTCTTCTTCTACTCTTATTTTTCTTCTTCTCCCTCGAGAAAGGAAAATAAGGAAAAGGAAGAAAAGAGGAAGAAGGAAGAAGGAAGAAGAAGAAGAAGAAAAAAAAGAGGAGAAGAAGAAAGGAATAGAGGAGAAGAAGAAAAATAGAAAAATTCTATTTTTTTTCTTCTTCTCCTCTTCTTTTTTCCTCTTCTTATTTATTTGTCCTCTTCGTCCTCTCCTCTTCTTCTCCTTTCTTCCTCTTCTTATTTTCCTTTTTCCTCTCATTCTTTTAGCATTGCTTGTTTTAAAAAAAAAATGTTCAAATAGAAAATTTCAAAAAAAAACAAAGGTTTTGCCTAATGCATTGTTCATATGAATATACAAACATTTGCATATTCTACAATAATTAATATCACCAAAAAAAGAGGAGAAGAAGAAAGGAATAGATCAGGAGAAGATCAAAGAAAAAAAAGAAAAAAAAGCGGAGAAGAAGAAAGGAATAGAGGAGAACAAGAAAATATAAAAAATTTTCTATTTTTTCTTCTTCTCCTCTATTCCTTTCTTCTTCTCCTCTTCACTTTCTTCTTTTTTCTTCTTCTTATTTATTTCTCCTCTTCTTCCTCCCCTCTTCTTCTCCTTTCTTCCTCTTCTTATTTTTCTTTTTCCTCTCATTCTTTTTCTTCTTCCTTTCCTAGCTAGATATATAAAATTTTCAAAAAATTAAACTAACCTAAAATGTACTAAATCAGAGAACATATATAGATAAAACTTTTCTAAAAATCTAACTTTTGCATATATGTATACTTTAAAACATCATTACAATTGAAAAAATACATACATACATAAAAAAACATGTAAAAAATACATACATACATATATGAACAAACATAAAAAAATACATATATCTAAAAAGTACATACATACATATATGAATCTAAAAACATATAAAAAATAGCATAAAAAATAGCACGGTGGCGGCGGGGCCGCAGAGGCGCGGTGCTCACAGAGGGAGGAGGCGGGCAGCGCTGGGCGAGCAGGGGCGTGGGAGGGCGCGCGGCGAAGGCCGGGCAGGAGCGTTGCTGGGCAGGGGCGATGATGGCGACGGGCGAGGGCGCAGGCGACGGCGAGGGCGCTGGGCGGCGACGACGACGGGCAGCGGGCGACGGCGACGGCGACGGCGGGGCAAGGCGTGGCGGCGTGGGGCAGCCTGGCGGCGGCGATAATGCTCAAGGTCGTCGAGGGGCAACTGTGGTGATGAACTCTGCAAAATTGCAAAGTGCTACTTATATAGCAAGAGCATTGGTCCCGGTTCGTGAAACCAACCGGGACTAATGCACCCTTTAGTCCCGGTTGGTGCCACCAACTGGGACCAAAGGCCTCTTTTTCGGCAGCCCAAAGGGCGGGAAGCGGCGGCCTTTGGTACCGGTTAGTGCCACCAACCGGGACCAATGCCTCCCCCTTTAGTCCCGGTTGGTGCCACCAACCGGGACCAAAGGCCCCTGTGCTGCCCGCGTCGGGGCCAAAGTTTAGTCTCACCTCGCTAGTTGAGAGGGGTGCACAGTGGTTTATAAGCCCCACTGCCGCACCCCTCTCGAGCTCCTCTCCACCGCAGGCTTTCGGGCCTACATAATATTGCTTTGCCTGATGGGCCTTCTGGGCCTACTGCGGGCCTGAATCCTGGCCCATACTAGGGTTTCTAGTCGTATTCAGGCCGTGGGGGCCTAGTAGGAGGCATTTTTTTTATTACCTTTACTTATTGTTGCTATTTTTATTTTTTTTTCCACTTTTTTGTTTTGTTTTCTGCATTATTATTTTCTTTTGTTTTTCGCTTTATTTTTTAATTATTTTTGCTTTTAGTTTTAGGAAAATTATAAACTTTCTGTTAGTGCCATTAGTTTTCAAATTTGAAAACACTTTTTTTTCTTTCTTGCTTTATTTATTTTATTTTATTTCTACTTACAACAAAATACTTATTGTTGCTATTTTTAATTATTTTCCAGTTTTTTTGTTTTGTTTTCTGCATTTTTTGCTCTATTTTTAATTCTTTTGCTTTTAGTTACGTAAAAATTATAAACTTTCTGTTAGTGCCATTAGTTTTCAAATTTGAAAACACTTTTTTGTTTTTTGTTTTCTTTCTTGCTTTATTTATTTTATTTTATTTCTACTTACAACAAAATACTTATTGTTGCTATTTTTAATTATTACGAGGCGAACCATAAGACATTAAAGCATTTCAAATGAACTCAAAAAGATGAAAGTTGGCATGGTATCATAAATTCACCCACATAGCATGTGCTTGTACAAAAGCGGATAATGGTATCATACTAAATGCCATTACAAAGTTGGCATGGTATCATCACAATAGTTGCGGAGAAAGTCTTCACTTTTTCTTCGCTTGTGTCATTTGCTTATTGCGCCGTAACCATGGATAATCTTCATCGTTTATCAGGATGTCAGTCAGCCTTGACTTTGAAGGAAGGAATTTCATGAAACATTTCATAATCTTCAGACATGTCTGTCTTGCCCTCGACTCCCACGATGTCCTTTTTTTCCTGAAAGAACTATGTGGCGCTTTGGCTCATCGTATGATGTATTCGCTTCCTTATCTTTTCTTTTTCTCGGTCTGGTAGACATGTCCTTCACATAGATAACCTGTGCCACATCATTGGCTAGGACGAGCAGTTCGTCGGTGTACCCAAGATTTTTAGATCCACTGTTGTCATTCTGCATCGTGGGTCTACCTGCACTCCCTTCCCTCGACAGATTAACCCATTTGCACTTAAACAAAGGGACCTTAAAATCATGTCCGTACTCAAGTTCCCATATGTCCACTATGGAACCATAATATGTGTCCTTTCCCCTCTCGGTTGTTGCATCAAAGCGGACACCGTGTTTTGGTTGGTGCTCTTTTGATCTTGGTCAATCGTGTAAAATGTATTCCCATTTATCTCGTATCCTTTCCAAATCGTTATGATCGAAGATGGTCCCCTGGACAACAAGTACAGCTCAAAGACAAACAGTGTTGTCACCTCTCGAGACGTGCTTCCAACCAACTGCTGAAAGTCCCGATGTGTTCACATGTAATCTAGTCGCCGACTACTCCGGGTTGTTTGGAGCGCAGACTGTTCTTGTGTTCATCGACATACGGGTCACCAAGGTAGAGTTCTCAGAGAACTGTGTAGTGTGCTTGAGACCAAGAATATCCGTCCTGCATATTATTGAGTCCTTCCAAGCGTGCCTTTTTCCAAATACCGGGCCTCCCCCTCATACCGCGATTGAGGGAGACCTATCTTCTTAAGGCCGTGAATGAAGTCAACACAAAACCTGATGGCATCCTCTCGCTTGATGGCCCATGGAGATGCTTCCTTCTTGCCTAGCGCGTTACGGACATATTTCTTTAGGACTCCCATGAACCTCTCAAAGGGGTAAATATTGTGTAGAAACACGGGGCCCAGAATGACAATCTCGTCAACTAGATGAACTAGGACATGCGTCATGATATTGAAGAAGGATGGTGGGAACACCAGCTCGAAACTTACAAGACATTGCACCACATCACTCCTTAGCCTTGGTATGATTTCTGGATCGATCACCTTCTGAGAGATTGCATTGAGGAATGCACATAGCTTCACAATGGCTAATCGGACGTTTTACGGTAGAAGCCCCCACAATGCAAATCCGGAAGCAGCTATGCCATAATCACGTGGCAGTCATGAGACTTTAGGTTCTGAAACTTTTTCTCTGCCATATTTATTATTCCTTTTATATTCGACGAGAAGCCAGTCGGGACCTTCATACTAAGCAGGCATTCAAAGAAGATTTCCTTCTCTTCTTTGGTAAGATCATAGCTGGCAGGACCTTCATACTGCTTTGGAGGCATGCCGTCTTTTTCGTGCAAACGTTGCAGGTCCTCCCGTGCCTCAGCTGTATCTTTTGTCTTCCCATACACGCCAAGAAGCCTAGCAGTGTTCACGCAAAGGTTCTTCGTCACGTGCATCACGTCGATCGAAGAGCGGACCTCTAGGTCTTTCCAGTAGGGTAGGTCCCAAAATATAGATTTCTTCTTCCACATGGGTGCGTGTCCCCTAGCGTCACTCGGAACAGCTAGTCCGTCGGGACCCTTTCCAAAGATTACGTGTAAATCATTGATCATAGAAAGTACGTGATCACCAGACGCATGGCGGGCTTCTTCCGTGATCTGCCTCGCCTTTGAAATGCTTGCCTTTCTTTCGACATTGATGGTTGGTCGGAAGAAATCGACGATGGCCTGTGTACACATTCTTCCTGCAGCTTGCTAGGTATATACTATCGATGTCAAGTAAACGGTGCGTGCATGCGTGGTATCCTTGTTTGTCCGTCCCGAGAGGTTACCGAGAGCGGGCCAATCGTTGATGGTCACGTAACAGCAACACCTTTAGGTAAAATTCCTCCTGCTTGTGCTCATCCCACGACGTACACCGCTTTCCATTCCACAGCTGTAAAAGTTCTTCAACTAATGGCCTTAGGTACACATCAATGTCGTTGCCGGGTTGCTTAGGGCCTTGGATGAGACCGGCATCATAATGAACTTCCGCTTCATGCACATCCAAGGAGGAAGGTTATACATACATAGAGTCACGCCAGGTGCTGTGATTGCTGCTTCCGCTTCCCCGAAAGGATTAATGCCATCCGCGCTTAAAGCAAAACCATACGTTCCATGGCTCACTTGCAAACTCATCCTAGTACTTTCTCTCGATTTTTCTCCATCTGCGACCCTTCGGGCCGGGTGCTCTCAACTTCCCGTCTTTCTTACGGTCCTCACTGCGTTAATCGCATCAACTTGGCATGCTCTCCGCTTCAACAGACGCTTTCAACCGTGGTATTATAGGAGCATACCACATCACCTTCGCAGGAACCCTCTTCCTGGGGGGCTCGCCGTCAACATCACCATGGTCATCTCGTTTGATCTTATACCGTAATGCACCGCATACTGGGCATGCGTTGAGATCCTTGTACGCACCGCGGTAGAGGATGCAGTCATTAGGGCATGCATGTATCTTATGCACCTCCAATCCTAGAGGGCATACGACCTTCTTTGCTGCGTATGTACTGTCGGGCAATTCGTTATCCTTTGGAAGCTTCTTCTTCAATATGTTCAAGAGCTTCTCAAATCCTTTGTCACAAAGACATTCTCTCGCCTTCCTTTCGCCGCAGCAATTCCAAAGACGGTACCGAGCTTTGTGTTGCCATCTTCGCAATTGGGGTACAACCCTTTTTTGTGGTCCTCTAACATGCGATCGAACTTCAGCTTCTCCTTTTGACTTTCGTGATTGCGCCCTTGCATCGACAATGACCCGGCGGAGATCATCATCATCGGCACATCGCCCGTTCCTCTTGATCTTCAGCAGCTTCTTTACCACATAAAGATCATCGCACATCAGTTCGGTTCCTCTTGATGTTCAAGAGCATCACCATATTCAGGGGGCACATAGTTGTCATCGTACTCTTCTTCTTCGCCGCCTTCCATCATAACCCCTATTTCTCCGTGCCTCGTCCAAACATTATAGTGTGGCATGAAACCCTTGTAAAGCAGGTGGGTGTGGAGGATTTTCCGGTCAGAGTAAGACTGTGATTCTACATATAGGGCATGGACAACACATAAAACCATTCTGCTTGTTTGCCTCAGCCACTTCGAGAAAATCATGCACGCCTTAATGTACTCGGAGGTGTGTCTTGAACCGTACATCCATTGCGAGTTCATCTCAAGGCATTATATATAATTAAGTGTGTCAAAAATCATTACAAAACATCATGAATAGATAATTAAGTGACCAAATTAATAGAAGTTCATCATCACATTAAAACCAAAGTACATACATAGTTCTCATCTGACAACATAAAGCTCTGCAGAGCAGCTAGATTAATTAAACCATACATGTCAACTATGTCATACATTTCAATGCGAAACAAATGCGATCATGATCGCAACCAATGTGACAACTGATCCAACGGCATAATGATACCAAGCCTCGGTATGAATGGCATATTTTCTAATCTTTCTAATCTTCAAGCGCATTGCATCCATCTTGATCTTGTGATCATCGATTTACATCCGCAACATGCAACTCCAATATCATCTTCTCCTCCTCAATTTTTCTAATTTTTTCCTTCAACAAATTGTTTTCTTCTTCAACTAAATTTAACCTCTCGACAATAGGGTCGGTTGGAGTTTCCAGTTCAACAACCTCCTAGATAAATAAAATCTATGTCGCGTTGGTCGGCATAATTGTCATAAACAATAAATGAACCAATAGTTATGAAAAGATAATATATACCACATCTGAATCATGGACAGGACGAGGGCCGACGGGGGCGGATACCAAAACCATCACACTATATAAGATGCAATAATAAAAGTAAGAAAATTATACAAGTATCTATATATATAAACATACAAGTAAGAATTTTTTTTCCTTTCAGAAAGAAGATAAGAACAAGAGGCTCACCACGGTGGTGCCGGCGATGAGATCGGCGCGGGCGATCGACGGCGGTGAAGACGGGGACGGGACGTGACGGACCGCTAAACCTAGACAAATATTGAGGAAAATGGAGCTTGGAGGTCAAGCTTGGAGAGGAGAAAGCTCAAGTAGTGTGGCTCGGGCATTCCATCGAACACCTCGTGTGCATAGGAGGTGAGCTAGAGCACCACAAAGCTCTCCCCTCGCCGGCGACGAAAAACAGAGCAGTGGGAGTGCTCTGCTCGCGGGCGAGGGGTATATATAGGCAACTAATTGGTCCCGGTTCGTGGCCAGAACCGGGACTAAAGGGCAACCTTTGGTCCCGGTTCAAGCCACCAACCGGGACCAAAGGGGTCGGGCCAGGAGCGAGGCCCATTGGTCTCGGTTAGTAGTCCCACCAACCGGGACCAATAGGTCCAGCCGAACCGGGACCAATGGCCCACGTGGCTCACGAACCGGGTCCAATACTGCCATTGGTCCCAGTTCTGGATTGAACCGGGACTAATGGGCTGGCCCGGCATGGACCATTGCCCCCTTTTCTACTAGTGTTGGGCCTCCAAGTGCAGAGGTTTGTAGGAGAGTAGCAAATTTCCCTCAAGTGGATGACCTAAGGTTTATCAATCCGTGGGAGGCGTAGGATGAAGATGGTCTCTCTCAAACAACCCAAAGAACCAAATAACAAAGAGTCTCTTGTGTCCCCAACACACCCAATATAATGGCAAATTGTATAGGTGCACTAGTTCATGTAAGAGATGGTGATACAAGTGCAA
The DNA here is from genome assembly GCA_021605145.1 of Aegilops bicornis. Lineage (NCBI taxonomy): Eukaryota > Viridiplantae > Streptophyta > Magnoliopsida > Poales > Poaceae > Aegilops > Aegilops bicornis. The sequence continues at coordinate 546,322,857 of CM038672.1, forward strand.
TATGGATGGTAGATATATGTTTTTGTAATCTGAAAATATAAAACAGCAAGGTAACATGTGGTAAAAGTGAGCGTAAACGGTATTGCAATGCTAGGAAGCAAGGCCTAGGGTGCATACTTTCACTAGTACAAGTTATCTCAACAATAATAACATAACCGGATCATATAACTATCCCTCAACATGCAACAAAGAGTCATTCCAAAGTCACTAATAGCGGAGAACAAACGAAGAGATTATTGTAGGGTACGAAACCACCTCAAAGTTCTCCTTTCTGATGATCTATTCAAGAGTCCGTAGTAAAATAACACGAAGCTATTATTTCCGTTCGATCTATCATAGAGTTCGTACTAGAATAACATCTTAAGACACAAATCAACCAAAACCCTAATGTCACCTAGATACTCCAATGTCACCTCAAGTATCCGTGGGCATGATTATACGATATGCATCACACAATCTCGGATTCATCTATTCAACCAACACAAAGTACTTCAAAGAGTGCCCCAAAGTTTCTACCGGAGAGTCAAGATTTAAAATGTGTGCCAACCCCTATGCATAGGTTCATGGCGGAACCCGCAAGTTGATCACCAAAACATACATCAAGTAGATCACGTGAATATCCCATTGTCACCACAGATAAGCACGGCAAGACATACATCAAGTGTTCTCAAATCCTCAAAGACTCAATCCGATAAGATAACTTCAAAAGGAAAACAAAATCCATTACAAGAGAGTAGAGGGGGAGAAACATCATAAGATCCAGCTATAATTGCAAAGCTCAAGGATACATCAAGATCAGATCACCTCAAGAACATGAGAGAGAGAGAGATCAAACACATAGCTACCGGGTACATACCCTCAGCCCCAAGGGTGAACTACTCCCTCCTCGTCATGGAGAGCGCCGGACGATGAAGATGGCCACTGCTGAGGGTTCCTCCGGCATGTGGTGCCGAACAGGCCCCGATTGGTTTTTCGTGGTTCTGGAGGTTTGCGGCGGCGGAACTCCCGATCTATTGTGTTCCCAGATGGTTTTAGGGTATATGGAGATATATAGGTGAAAGAAATCGGTAAAGGGGCCCACGAGGGTGGAGGGCGCGCCCAGGGGGGTGGGCCCCCTGCCTCGTGATCTCCTCGTTGATCTCCTGACGTGTACTCCAAGTCTCCTGTATTGCTCTCTTTCCAAAAATAACTATTCCGAAGGTTTCATTCCGTTTGGACTCCGTTTGATATTCCTTTTCTTCAAAACAATGAAAAAGGGAAAAAAACAGGAACTGGCACTGGGCTCTGGGTTAATAGGTTAGTCCCAAAAATAATATAAAAGTGTTTAATAAAGCCCATAAACATCCAAAACAGATAATATAATAGCATGGAACAATCAAAAATTATAGATACGTTGGAGACGTATCAGCATCCCCAAGATTAATTACTGCTCGTCCTCGAGTAGGTAAATGATAAAAACAGAATTTTTGATGTGGAATGCTACCTAACATATTTATCAATGTAATTTCCTTTATTGTGGCATGAATGTTCAGGTCCATAAGATTCAAGACAAACATTTAATATTGACATAAAAACAGTAATACTTCATGCATACTAACAAAGCAATTTTGTCTTCTCAAAATAACATGGCCAAAGAAAGCTATCCCTACAAAATCATATAGTCTGGTTATGCTCTATCTTCATCACATAAAATATTTAAATCATGCACAACCCTGGTTTCAGCCAAGCAATTGTTTCATACTTTAGTTTTCTCAAACTTTTTCAATTTTGACGCAATACATGAGCATGAGCCATGGACATAGCACTATAGGTGGAATAGAATGGTGGTTGTGGAGAAGACAAAAAGGAGAAGATAGTCTCACATCAACTAGGCGTATCAACGGGCTATGGAGATGCCCATCAATAGATATCAATGGAGTGAGTAGGGATTGCCATGCAACGGATGCGCTAGAGCTATAAGTGTATGAATGCTCAAAAACAAACTAAGTGGGTGTGCATCCAACTTGCTTGCTCACGAAGACCTAGGGCACTTTGAGGAACCCCATCATTGGAATATACAAGCCAAGTTCTATAACAAAAATTCCCACTAGTATATGAAAGTGACAACAAAGGAGACTCTCTATTATGAAAATCATGGTGCTACTTCGAAGCACGAGTGTGGTAAAAGGATAGTAGCATTGGCCCTTCTCTTTTTTTCTCTCATTTTTTTGTCTTTTTTTAGTCTGGAGTCTCATCCTCACTTGTGGGGGAATCATAGTCTCTGTCATCCTTTCCTCACATGGGACAATGCTCTAATAATGATGATCATCACACTTTTATTTACTTACAACTCAAGAATTACAACTCAATACTAGAACAAAGATACAATGCCTCCGGCGGTGTACCGGGATGTGCAATGAATCAAGAGTGACAAGTATGAAAGAATTATGAAAGGTGGCTTTGCCACAAATACGATGTCAACTACATGATCATGCAAAGCAATATGACAATGACGAAGCGTGTCATAATAAACGGAACGGTGGAAAGTTACATGGCAATATATCTCGGAATGGCTATGGAAATGCCATAATAGGTAGGTATGGCGGCTGTTTTGAGGAAGGTATATGGTGGGTGTATAGTACCGGCGGAAGTTGCGCGATACTAGAGAGGCTAGCAATGGTGGAAGGGTGAGAGTGCATATAATCCATGGACTCAACATGAGTCATAAAGAACTCACATACTTATTGCAAAAATCTACAAGTCATAAAAAAAGTACTACACGCATACTCCTAGGGGAAGGGTTGGTAGGAGTTAACCATCGCGCGATCCCGACCTCCACACATAAGGAAGACAATCAATAAATATATCATGCTCCAACTTCATCACATAACGGTTCACCATACGTGCATGCTACGGGAATCACAAACTTCAACACAAGTATTTCTCAAATTCATAATTACTCAACTAGCATGACTCTAATATTACCATCCTCATATCTCAAAACAATCATAAAGAATCAAATTTCTCATACTATTCAATGCACTTTATATGAAAGTTTTTATTATATCCCTCTTGGATGCCCATCATATTAGGACTAATTTCATCACCTAAGAAAATTACCATGCTGTTTAAGACTCTCAAAATAATATAAGTGAAGCATGAGAGTTCATCTATTTCTTCAAAATAAAACCAGCGCCGTGCTCTAAAAGATATAAGTGAAGCACTAGAGCAAATGACAAACTACTCCGAAAGATATAAGTGAAGATCAATGAGTAGTCGAATAATTATGCAACTATGTAAAGACTCTCTAACATTTAATAGATTCATATCTTGGTATTTTATTCAAACAGAAAGCAAAATAAAATAAAATGACATCACGCTTCAAGCAAAACACATATCATGTGGTGAATAAAAATATAGTTCCAAGTAAAGTTACCGATGAACGAAGACGAAAGAGGGGATGCCTTCCGGGGCATCTCCAAGCTCAGGATTTTGGTTATCCTTGAATATTACCTTGGGGTGCCTTGGGCATACCCAAGCTTAGGCTCTTGCCACTCCTTATTCCATAGTCAATCGAAACTTCACCCAAAACTTGAAAACTTCACAACACAAAACTCAACAGAAAACTTGTAAGCTCCGTTAGTATAAGAAAATAAAACCACCACTTAGGTACTGTAATGAACTCATTATAAATTCATATTGGTGTAATATCTACTTTATTCCAACTTTTCTCTGGTTCATACCCTCCGATACTACTCACAGATTCATCAAAATAAGCAAACAACACATAGAAAACAGAATCTTTCAAAAATAGAACAGTCTGTAGTAATCTGTATCAAACGTATACTTCTGGAACTCCAAAAAATTCTACAAAATTAGGAAGTCCAAGATAATTTGTTTATTAATCTACTGCAAAAAGAATCAACTGCAGAGAACGTTTCTGTGATTTATGAAAACTAATCTCGTGCGCGCAAAGTTTCTGTCTTTTACAGCAATATCAAATAACTATCACCATAGGTTATCCTAAAGGTCTTACTTGGCACTTTATTGAAACAAAAGCTATAAAACATGATTAATACAGTAGCATAGTCATGTGTACACACAAAAACAGTAAGGGTAAATATTGGGTTGTCTCCCAATAAGCGCTTTTCTTTAATGCCTTTTTAGCTAGGCATGATGATGACAATGATGCTCACATAAAAGATAAGAATTGAAATATAACGGGAGCATCATGAAACATATGACTAGCACATTTAAGCCTAAACCACTTCCTATGCAGAGGGATTTTGTGAGCAAACAACTTATGTGAACAATAATCAACTAGCATAGGAAGGCAAAACAAGCATAACTTCAAGATTTTCAACACATAGAGAGGAAACTTGATATTATTGCAATTCCTACAAGCATATGTTCCCCCCTCATAATAATTTTCAGTAGCATCATGAATGAATTCAACAATATAACCATCACATAAAGCATTATTTCCATGATGCACAAGCATAGAAATTTTACTACTTTCCACATAAGAAAAATTCTTCTCATTCGGAATAGTGGGAGCAAACTCAACAAAATAACTATCATGTGAAGCATAATCCAATTGAAAATTAAAATCATGATGACAAGTTTCATGGTTATCTTTATTCTTTATAGCATACGTGTCATCACAATAATCATCATAAATAGGAGGGGTGCTTTCATCATAATAAATTTTCTCATGAAAACTTGGGGGACTAAACATATCATCGTCATCAAACATGGCATCCCCAAGCTTGAGGCTTTGCATATCATTAGCATCATGGGTATTAAAAGAATTCATACTAACAACATTGTAATTGAAGGAAATATGCCCTAGAGGTAATAATAACGTTATTATTTATTTCCTTATATCATGATAAATGTTTATTATTCATGCTAGAATTGTATTAACCGTAAACATAATACATGTGTGAATACATAGACAAACAGAGTGTCACTAGTATGCCTCTACTTGACTAGCTCGTTAATCGAAGATGGTTATGTTTCCTAACCATAGACACGAGTTGTCATTTGATTAACGGGATCACATCATTAGGAGAATGATGTGATTGACTTGACCCATTCCGTTAGCTTAGCACTTGATCGTTTAGTATGTTGCTATTGCTTTCTTCATGACTTATACATGTTCCTATGACTATGAGATTATGTAACTCCCGCTTACCGGAGGAACACTTTGTGTGCTACCAAACGTCATAACATAACTGGGTGATTATAAAGGTGCACTACAGGTGTCTCTGAAGGTACTTGTTGAGTTGGCGATTGAGATTAGGATTTGTCATCCGATTGACGGAGAGGTATCTCCGGGCCCACTCAAAGAATGCACATCACTATAAGCCTTGCAAGCATTGTCACTAATGAGTTAGTTATGCGGGATGATGTATTACGGAATGAGTAAAGAGACTTGCCAAGATGCGAGATTGAACTAGGTATTGGATACCGACGATCGTATCTCGGCACGTAATATACCGATGACAAAGGGAACAACGTATGTTGTTATGCGGTTTGACCGATAAAGATCTTCGTAGAATATGTAGGAGCCAATATGAGCATCCAGGTTCCGCTATTGGTTATTGACCGGAAACAGTTCTAGGTCAAGTCTACATAGTTCTCGAACCCATAGGGTCCGCACGCTTAACGTTACGATGACAGTTTTATTATGAGTTTATAAGTTTTGATGTACCGAAGGTTGTTCGGAGTCCCGGATATGACCACGGACATGACGAGGAGTCTCGAAATGGTCGAGACATAAAGATTGATATATTGGACGACTATATTCAGACACCTGAAGTGTTCCGGGTGATTTCGAGAAAATCGAGTGCCGTGAGGGGTTACCGGAACCCCGGGAGAAGTAATGGGCCTTATGGGCTTTAGTGGAGAGAGAGAGGGCAGCCAGGATGGGCCGCGCTGCCTCCCCCCTCCGGTCCGAATTGGACTAGGAGAGGGGGGCGCGCCTCTTCCCTCTCCTCTCCCCTTCCTTTCCCCCTCCTAGTAGGAGTAGGAAAGAGGGAAGTCCTACTCCTACTAGGAGGAGGACTCCTCCTCCTGGCGCGCCCACAAAGGGCCGGCCGGCCTCCCCCTTGCTCCTTTACATACGGGGCGGGGGCACCCTAGAACACACAAGTTGATCTTCGTGATCGCTTCCTTAGCTGTGGTGCCCCCTCCACCATATTCCACCTCGATCATATAGTTGCGGTGCTTAGGCGAAGCCTGCCGGTAGAACATCATCATCGCCACCACGCCTGTCGTCTTGGCGGAACTCATCCGGACACCCTGCTGGATCGGAGTCCGGATCGCCATCGAGCTGAACGTGCTGAACTTCGGAGGTGCCGACGCTCGGTACTTGGATCGGTCGGATCGTGAAGACGACGACTACATCAACCGCGTTGTCATAACGCTTCCGCTTACGGTCTACGAGGGTACGTGGAAAACACTCTCCCCTCTCGTTGCTATGCATCACCATGATCTTGCATGTGCGTAGGAAAGTTTTTGAAATTACTACGTTCCCAACAGTAATCATGCGCATCATTCAAAGATTTAGTGCCAAACATTTTAATGCATTCTTCCTCTAGCAATTGAGCACAATTATTGGAATCCTTATTTTCACGGAAGACAGTAAGAAGACGAAGCATATGAGGCACCCTCAATTCTATTTTTTTGTAGTTTTCTTTTATAAACTAAACTAGATTCGATTGCAAGATCTAAAGATATACCTTCAAGCACTCACCTCCCCGGCAACGGAGCCAAAAAAGAGCTTGATGTATACTACACTACCTTCTTCTTGTAGACGTTGTTGGGCCTCCAAGTGCAGAGGTTTGTAGGACAGTAGCAAATTTCCCTCAAGTGGATGACCTAAGGTTTATCAATCCATGGGAGGCGTAGGATGAAGATGGTCTCTCTCAAACAACCCTGCAACCAAATAAAAAAGAGTCTCTTGTGTCCCCAACACATCCAATACAATGGCAAATTGTATAGGTGCACTAGTTCGGCGAAGAGATGGTGATACAAGTGCAATATGGATGGTAGATATATGTTTTTGTAATCTGAAAATATAAAACAGCAAGGTAACATGTGGTAAAAGTGAGCGTAAACGGTATTGCAATGCTAGGAAACAAGGCCTAGGGTTCATACTTTCACTAGTGCAAGTTCTCTCAACAATAATAACATAACCGAATCATATAACTATCCCTCAACATGCAACAAAGAGTCACTCCAAAGTGACTAATAGCGGAGAACAAACGAAGAGATTATTGTAGGGTACGAAACCACCTCAAATTTATCCTTTTTGATCGATCTATTCAAGAGTCCGTAGTAAAATAACACGAAGCTATTATTTCTGTTCGATCTATCATAGAGTTTGTACTAGAATAACACCTTAAGACACAAATCAACCAAAACCCTAATGTCACCTAGATACTCCAATGTCACCTCAAGTATCCGTGGGCATGATTATACGATATGCATCACACAATCTTGGATTCATCTATTCAACCAACACAAAGTACTTCAAAGAGTGCCCCAAAGTTTCTACATGAGAGTCAAGACGAAAACGCGTGCCAACCACTATGCATAGGTTCATGGGCGGAACCCGCAAGTTGATCACCAAAACATACATCAAGTAGATCACGTGAATATCCCATTGTCACCACAGATAAGCATGGCAAGACATACATCAAGTGTTCTCAAATCCTTAAAGACTCAATCCGGTAAGATAACTTCAAAGGGAAAACTCAATCCATTACAAGAGAGTAGAGGGGGAGAAACACCATAAGATCCAACAATAATAGCAAAGCTCGCGATACATCAAGACCGTATCACCTCAAGAACACGAGAGAGAGAGATCAAACACATAGCTACTGGTACATACCCTCAGCCCCGAGGGTGAACTACTCCCTCCTCGTCATGGAGAGCATCGAGATGATGAAGATGGCCACCTATGAGGGTTCCCCCCTTCGGCAGGGTGCCGGAACAGGGTCCCGATTGGTTTTTCGTGGCTCTGGAGGTTTGCGGCGGCGAAACTCCCGGTCTATTGTGTTCCCAGATGGTTTTAGGGTATATGGAGATATATAGGCAAAAGAAGTCGGTAAGGGGGGCCACGAGGGGCCCACGAGGGTGGAGGGCGCGCCCAGGGGGGGTGGGCGCGCCCCCTGCCTCGTTCTCTCCTCGTTGATCTCCTGACGTGCACTCCAAGTCTCCTGTATTGGTTTCTTTCCAAAAATAACTTTTCTTCAAGATACTTTCATGTATTATCTATAGTTGGTATCCTTGTTTTCTGAAGGTTTCATTCCGTTTGGACTCCGTTTGATATTCCTTTTCTTCGAAACACTGAAATAAGGGAAACAACAGGAACTGGCACTGGGCTCTGGGTTAATAGGTTAGTCCCAAAAATAATATAAAAGTGTTTAATAAAGGCCATAAACATCCAAAATAGATAATATAATAGCATGGAACAATCAAAAATTATAGATACGTTGGAGACGTATCAAATACCAATTTATAACCATCTCGACACAAACGAGAACCGCTGACAAGATTTTTATTTATAGCAGGGACATGCTGCACGTTCTTCAACAAGACGATCTTTCCGAAGTAAACTTCAGATCGACCGCACTAACACCATGAATGTGAAGCATGTGTCCTGCTTCCCATCAGCACGGGTGTAGTTCTTGCGACTTGATAAGAAGAAAACATGTTTATGTCAGAACACACATGTACATTGGCACCAGTGTCAATCCACCAATCTGGAGAATGACATACTGAAAGAATGGTAGGAAATTTACCATACCCGACATCTTTCATGTCAACATCGCTAATAACAACATTAGCGGTCTTGCTATTGTTCTCATTCTGACGCATGTCTCAGCGGTCCTTGCAGGATGAAGCCCAATGTTCTTCACTGCCACATACATGGCACTTTCCTTTCTTCTTATAAGTATCCTTCTTCTTGAAGTTGGCAGGTTGTGGGGCTTTGTACTTGCCATCAAATTTTCCTTTGCCCGCATAGTATTTGTTCTTGGGTTTGTGGGTTTGGAAATTTCTCTTTTGTACCAAATTGGCACTGGAATTCCCCTAATGGAAATGAGCACGTGTGTCTTTTGCCCTCGCCTTCTCTTCTACATCAAGAGTGCCAATTAGATTGACAACGGTAAACTCTTGCCTCTTATGTTTCAGAGAGGTAGCAAAATTCCTCCATGAAGGAGGAAGCTTGGCAATGATGCCTCCGGCAATGAATTTGCCCGGTAACACACAATTGAGATGCTCAAGCTCTTTATTGAGCGACTGAATCTCATGAGCCTGCTCAACAACGGAGCGGTCATCAGTCATCTTGTAGTCATGGTACTGTTCCATGATATACAACTCACTTCCTGTGTCCGCGACTCCAAACTTGGCTTCGAGCGCATCCCACATATCTTTACCGACCAAGATGGTCATGAATGGATCGACAATCTTGTCGCCAAGAACACTTCAAGACAGCACCTCTGAAGAGGGTGTCTCAGAGCTCGAAAGCTTGCTCTTGCTCAGCTGTCAGCTCTCCCTCTGGCTTGCCATTAGAGGCGTGAAAACAGTTCATGGTGGTAAACCAAAGAACTGCCCTCGCACGCCACCTCTTATAGTTCACGCCCACAAATGGTGCGGGCTTGAGAGTTGCAGCAAAAGCAATAGGAGAAAATTGCCTACACATATCAGGTTTTTGGATTGTTGAAAAATTAGGCATTTTCCTATTTAGTTTAATCCAGAAAAATAATGGATAAAACATGGATAGCAATATATTGATGAAACTAGAAACTAGCAACAATTCATTGAGACTAGTCATGCAATCAAAATTAAGCAAAATGCATCATATCCATGTCAATTGCTATTAGCAATAAACCAAATGCTAGCCCTAACAAAGGAGGATAAGATGGCATACGATGCAAAGTAGCGAAGGGGTAGATGTCCCGATCGTCATGTCGTTGAAGAGGTCGCTTGACGCCGGGGAAGAAGTCGTCGTTGGGAACTCGTAAAGGTCCGATTGATGTTGCCATTCGCACGTTGAACAAGACTCCGGCGATCGCAAGTGACGCTCCCCAAAACCACTGATCGCCTCTCTCCGTGCAGGATCACAAGAGGCGGGTTTCGGGCCTGCTGTCTCACTCTCCGTGCATGCCAGAAGCGAGATGGGAAAGAGGTAGGCGGTGCAATGCTCGAACAATGCAAAGAGTTGTGTCTCAAGGAAGAGGAGCGACCTCTTATAGGAGTAACGAGATGAAACTGAAATGGACGCACTAATTCTCATTAAGGAGAGGAGAAAGCGCACTACTAGAAATCCTATTAAGTGGTCAGTTGCCTCCCCATTAGTAGGCAAATCGTTTCAAGTTCTTGCATGACAAAATATGCTAGCACGCACGGTATGAAGAAACCAATGTATTAATGAAGAAATGAAACCGAAACCAAAATATTGACGCCATCAATGAGGAGATGAATGTCATCATTCACCACCATCCGGTTTCATTTTCCACTAGCGCAAATATTTTAACTTCTTTCTTGTCATGCATGAACGTGCCACATGGGCCTATGGGATTTTCCTAGAAATTATTGGATATAACAGATGTTTTAAATCCCAATAATTCTAACAGCTACTGCTATGGCGCTACAGCTATTTTTAGCAGTATTGCTTGTTTGAACCAGCGTTACTGCTATCTATATCTAGTAGTAGCGCGCCGCTGTCCATCGCTACTGCTAATACTTGTAGCGTGCCCCTACAACCAACGCTACTGGTAAGGCAGCGCTGCTACTACTCCAAAACCCCACGCTACTGCTAATATTTTTTTTGCTGTATTCATATTTTACAGCTTTTATACAATTACAACATACACATACACTGAAACTATATGTAAAAGGAATGTCTCATCATCATCATCGAAGTGGTACAACATAGTCTCATCATATCATCATTATCGAATACAAATGATGTCGATCTCACCATCATCTTGAAATAGCGATACAAGTTAATGACCACATGTCTCTTACATTGTCATAGTAGACACATGTTTCATCATCTACCTAAACTATGACATACGAGATAAGAGCGATCACGATGATCAAAAGCGGTATTATGTAGTAGTTTTTGCAGTAGCGCTGGTTCGAATCCCCTGTTATGCTATGAATCTCAAGTAACTAGCTTCGGCTTCCCCTCTACTATCAAAGCCTTTCTGACTTCTGCCGGAGAAGCCAGAGACTTGGATGTGACACTCTGGCCACTCATCATACGCACCGGAACATGCCCTACATACACCCATATACCACTTCCTCGCCATCGTTGATCTATATACTGTCGAGAGATGCATATATATATATATATATATATATATATATATATATATATATATATATATATATATATATGGGTCTATTATGATAACACCCTTTAAGACTCTTATTCTGAACACCAAACTCTTATTCTCGCAAGACAATCTCAAGCGTAACCGCATCAGAAAGATATCTACACCCACAACCACGTCCCACCTTATCCCCACTTTCTTCTGTGGGTCATGCCCACCACCCCCGCGCCGCCTTCCCACTCCCTCTCCTTCCCACCTTCTTCTTCCCCGCTCGGCCGCCGTGGCCATCCCCGCCTTCCACCACTCGACTTCAAGGCCACCCAAGTAACTCCCGGCCTCACATCCACCTGCCCGCCCCACCTCCCACCGCTCTCACCTTCCATCTCCAAATACCATCCCATGACTCCTCAGAATCACACCCCATGGCGTCAGATTCCGAGCGGCAGGGCCCGATGGTGGCGCCATCTTTCTCCCAAGCGTGAGCTCCCCTCAATGGCTCCTGCTCTCTTGCCCATGGCGAACCAATACCCCAAGCTTCCTCTCCCCCACCTTTTCTAACTTCTCCCTGGATGGCCACCGCCCCCTGCTCCATTGACCAGAACAACCCCTCCTCCCCATCCATGGTGGTCGCCCCACCACCGCGGCCTCTCCCGGTGCCGGATCCGGTGGGATCTGCCTGAAGTGCCGTCGTCCCCATGGGATCCGGTGAGGTCTGCCTCCAGCGTCGTCGTCCTCGTGGGATCCGCTCCCGCCCCCTCCCCGTTGGCTACCTCCCTGCCGTGCAGGTCGGAAACAACACAAGTTGCCAGGCCCCGCCCCATCTCACCAATGAGCACAGCAGCCTCAACCTCCCGACAATGGATCCAGGCACCCCGGTCGATCGCTACTCAAGTACCCAAGCAGCGCCGCCAAGTTCGTGGTTCGCCGCCCTCCGTCCCCTCTTCCACCTCCCATCCTCCGTTGCTGGAGCAGCACGGCCCATGGGCGTGCACTGCATTGTGACTCCTCATGCAGTGCAGATTGGGCATCAGGCAGGATTGCTATTCGTTGTGGTGGCTACATGCCACAGTGATTTTTTTAGTCATTTTGTATTTCACTCGCTTGGGTGCAGCTCACGGGTGCATCGTGTGCAGCTCGCTGGATCGATCTGGAGGTTCCCATGGGCCTCCTATCCCAACTGCATCGCCCTTCCCCGCGGCCTACTGCAAGCATGGCGAGTAGAGCATCAGGAGATGCATAGTGCTCTTCTGCACTTCATTGATTTTGTGCTTTTCTAACAGAAAAAGTGAAAAATGAAGTCCTACTGTAGTTTGCTATTGAGGTTCAGCTTTACTTATTTTTGCATTAAAGGTGAAGTGATGCGCTTCGGCCGGATGGCCCTTTCCTCAATTTTGTTGTTGTTGAAAACTGCACTTCATTAGTTCATTTTAAAACTGCACTTCATTACCATGATGGTTAGTTTTGTCTTAGCGAAAGTGTACCCGTGAGAATTTTGTGTCGCTCGCCGGTATGGAGAGTGCGATATTGTATGGGTGTTTGGCTGTGTAAAACTATCAAGAGTTGTGTATGCTTTGGAGCTCACTTTGTTCTCTTGTGTTGTTCGCTATATAACTTTTCCCTGGCACTATTAGAAAAAGGCCTATTAATGGCGCACCGGTTTTGCCTACTAATGGCGCACTACCGGTGCGCCATTACTAGCACGCCATTAGTATTTTTTACTAATGGCACACCACTGGTGCGCCATTAGTATCTGGTATACTAATGGCGCACCATGTAGTGCGCCATTAGTATAGCCCACGGTGCGCCATTAGTATCTGGTATACTAATGGCGCACCACATAGAAGTGCGCCATTAGTAACATTTTTTTTCAAATTTTTTTCAGAATTTTTTTTATTTTTTTTTTCAAAATTTTTTTCAAATTTTTCTTAATCTCAGTTCACTATGGCTTAATCTCGGTCAATATGCTTAATCTCAGGTCAAATCGCACTCCGTGGTCAAACTTCCAAAGGTCACCCATCCTCACACTACTCCAGCTCAAGCACGCTTAACTTCAGAGTTCTATCCAACCCCAAAGAACAGCTCACTACAGTGCACTTGTTGATATATCTAGCATATCAACTCAAGTATACCTTGTTGATGTCTAGGACTTTGTTCATGTTCATGACTATGATGAAATTTTGAAAATATTTCAAACTTCCGGTCATATTACGTATCATTTTTGAAAAAATTCAAAAAATAAATTCAAAACCATTTTTTTCAGTTACTAGTGGCACACCACATCCACGGTGCGCCACTAGTAAGTTTGAAATTTTTGAATTTTTTGCCGCTAGATCTTGAAAGCCAGTAACTTTTTTTCTCTGTTAGGTTTTGGGGATTTTGAAAATGTTTAACGGGTTCCCCCTCTTAAATTTTGATGTAACTTTTCGAGTAGATGATTTTTCATATAAAAACTTTTTTCATCCGGAAGTTCGTATGCAAAAGTTATGCCCATTTTACAAATTTCTGGAGAGATTTTGCAAAGAAAGTCGAAATTCATATTTGTAAATTTTCCCAAAAACTAGAGCACATATCACATGGGAAACATATTTTCTTTTATTTTTTTGACATTTCCATCATTTTCTTTCATTTTTTTGAAAACTTAAAAGGCGACCCACCCGGGGGGATGTGCATTCGGTGTTGGGGCAAGTTAGTAATGGCGCACCACACCCACGGTGCGCCATTACTAGTTTTGAAAAATAAAAAAATAAAAAAATTGATTTTTTGATTTTTTTGAAAAAACTTAGTAATGGCGCAAAGTGGAAAGTGCGCCATTACTAGTTAAAATTAGTAATGGCTTAATCGAGACATGGTGCGCCAGTAGTAACAAATTTTTTTTTATTTTTTTTTTACTTTTTTTTCAAAACTACTAATGGCGCACGACGGATGTGGTGCGCCATTACTATGTCAGTTAGTAATGACGCACTATGCAACGGTGCGCCATTAGTAACAAATTTTTTTTATGTTTTTTTTAAACTACTAATGGCGCACCACACACCAGGTGCGCCATTAGTAATATATTACTAATGGCGCACCGAGACATGGTGCGCCATTAGAATATAGTAATGGCGCACCACATCACAGGTGCGCCATTACTGGCCATTCCATCTATAGCCCTTTTTGTAGTAGTGTGGTCCACTTGGCAAACACAAACAAGAACATCTCAAAAGCAGCTCCCTTCTTATTAGATGTAGTTCACTTCGCTGTCCCTCAAGGTGCACTCTGTGCCCAATGCTCGACGTGAAGTGCACTCCACCTTGTTTCGGAAAATTTGGAAGTCTCGAGGTTCAATTTTCGTAGTATTGTGGTTCACCAACGGTCGGCGTGAAGTGCACTCCACCTCGTTTGGGAAAATTTGGTACTCTCGAGATTCACTTTTCGTAGTATTGCGGTTCACCAACGCTCGACGTGAAGTGCACTGCACCTTGTTTGAGAAAATTTACGTCCCACAAAAAAGAAATCATGCAAAGGTAATTTGTCTGTCTCTCATGAAGTGCGGTTTGCTACCTCGTTTGGGAAAATTTATGTCCCACAAAAAAGAAAATCATGCAGTGCACTTATCGGTCTGATGCAGTGCGGTTTTTAACTGAAGCAGTGCGGTTTTTTGTCGGATGAAGTACCCATGTCGATTTGGGTGTCGCGAAAAACAGAGTGTCCGCATTTTGGTAAATTCGAAATTCCTCTTAAATCGTAAAGAATTAGAGAGAGTGTTCTACATGGAAGAGTTGCGTGTCGTCGATATCTCTCCAACGGCGTATCATTCGAATCATTCCGACCAGCGGTTTGCAAAAATTTCGCGAAAAACGGCCGCTCCCACTCGTAATCCGCCGCACGATTTTCAAAATTAATTTAAAACCGCAAGGAATCTGAAAAAAAGTTCTACATACGAAAGTTGCGGCTTGTCCATAGATTTCCAACGGCGTGTCACACGCCTCGTTTCGACAAACGGTTCAAAAACTGGAGCGAAAACAGTACCGAAAATTTTAAAAAACTTGAAAAACAGAGTTCCACGATTTAGTAAATTTGAAACTGCTCTTAAACCGTAACGAATTAGAGAAAGATTTATATATGTAAAAGATGCGCCTCGACGATATCTATCCAACGGCGTATCATTTGCTTCATTCCGACAAGCGGTCTAGAAAAAAACGCAAAAAAGCGCTCGCTGCCACTCGTCATCGGCTGCACCATTTTCAAAACTGCTCTTGAACCGTGTGGAATCTCGAAAAGTGTTCAACATGTTGAAGTTGTGCCTAATCCATAGCTTTTCAACGATATATTACATGCCTCATTCTGATAAACGGTTAAAAATTAGAACAAAAACAGTACCGAAAAAATAACGCGTGCAGTTTTTTCCGACGAGAAGTTCACTAGTCTCTATTGCAGTGATCGTCGTCAAAATGATGCAGTGCGCTTCTGTTGAGCGTGCAGTGCCGAAGTGGTGTGCAGAATAGTTATTCTGCTAATATTAGCAGAATAGACCGTCTGTATATATATATATATATATATATTTATATATATATATATATATATATATATATATATATATACAGACGGTCTATTCTCTATATATATATAGACGAGTTATTACTTACCTTTGTTCTCCTTGAGTTGCCTCTTGGCAAGGCCGAGCTCTTTCTCGGACCGCTCGAGGTTCTGCTTCAGGGCGGTGACCTCCGCAGTGAGTGCGGCAGATGTCAGCAGCGAAGCCTGCATACGCATATAGACATACTTGTATTAGACTCCTGCAGATATTATTTGATCCTCTATTCGGCTTTTCTTTGTGAACACCAAACAGAGCATCAGGGGCTACTGTCTATACGGTAATATTTTCCTATATTTTAAATACCTACCTCAAAGCCTGTCAAAAGGTCGGCATGCAGCTTCAACAACAAATTTCTTGACGGATCGAATCCTTCTTGATCACCGTGACTCATAATAGTGCGGTGTTTCCTCGTCGATGGAAGCGCGTTAAGCACTTCAAAGAATTGTCCGGTGCCTCCGGATGGATTTGGAGAACACCGGCACGGCCGACTTGCCCCTCTTGGCAGGGGTCATTCGCCGCAGTCCGGAACCAATCGAGGTTTTCAGAGCGTGTCTCGCCCACGGCCGACTTGGAGCCCTTTGGGGGCCTTTGCTCCCTTTCCCAAGATAGAGTCCGGAAGGTCGCTTTGAGGCGCCTCAGACTACCTCCCTCGCTCGTTGCTCCTTGAGGCAATACCTCGGCATTGTCCGTAGGGCGAGGAGAGGAGGCAGAGGGAAGTGGATCGCTATCCATATCCGACGAGTCCAATGAACCGCTCGACGAGGATACGTCGATGCGGGCTCGGGGCGGACTGCATGATCATATTCAATGTTAGGAGAAGCAGTGCAATAAAAGTATGCTATGAGTTACTCTGGTATCCGAGTACTTACGACTTCGCCAGGGGCTTGGCCCTGAGCGACCACTCGTCTTCATTGTCGGCAGCGGTGGTGGAACCGTCCGGAAGGAGAGTCCTTCCCTTCTTGGACCCCTCGGCCTCCCCAGTTGGGGCGGCCTTCCTCTTCTTCACTCCCCCGGCTAGAGGGGGAGAATCTTCTTCCTCCCCCTCATGGGAGGAATGCGTCTCGGATTCATCGGACGATGAGTCCGATAACACTTGGCGACGGGAACTCTTTCAAGTTCTCGTGGCCTTCTTCTTGATCTTCTTCTCCGGCACCTCATATGGAGCCGGAGTCCGCATCTCCGTCAGGAGAGCGTCCGCAGGGTCTTCGGGCAGAGGGGCCGGGCAGTCGATCTGCTCCGATGTCTCCACCCAGTCCTATTAAAGGCGTGGGATCTTAGATCCTGCACATGGTTAAACTGCGGAAAATAAATACCCAACGAGATGCACCAAACTCACCGGATTCGCAAGGCGTGTCACGCTTAGCCCGCTGTCTTCGGTGAGGTGAGGGGTACTGGCGCTCTTAACAAAGACCTTCCGTGACGCTCTTCATGCGTCAGGTCAAGAGCTCGCCAGAGAGTCTGTGGGCCGTGGGTCGAACTCCCATAAGTTGAAAGCCCGTTGTAGACACGAGAGGATCCGGCGGAAGAGCATGACCTGGACTATGTTCACAAGCTTGAGTTTCTTGCGTATCATGTTCCGGATACATTTCTGGAGTCCGTCCAGCTCCACCGACGAGCCCCAGGACAGGCCCTTCTCCTTCCAAGAGGTGAGCCGCATGGGGATTCCGTATTGAAACTCGGGGGCCGCCGCCCAGTTGATGTCGCGCGGCTCATTGATGTAGAACCACCCCGATTGCCACCCCTTTATGGTCTCCACGTAGGAGCCCTCGAGCCATGTAACATTGGGCATTTTGCCCACCATGGCTCTGCCGCATTCCGCTTGTTGGCCGCCTACTATCTTCGGCTTGACGTTAAAGGTCTTCAGCCACAGGCCGAAGTGGGGCCGGACGCGGAGGAAGGCCTCGCACACGCCGATGAATGACGAGATGTTGAGGATGAAATTCGGGGCCAGATCATGGAAGTCCAGCCCGTAATAGAACATGAGGCCGCGAACAAATGGATGGAGGGGAAACCCTAGTCCGCGGACGAAGTGGGTGAGGAAAACCACCCTTTCGTGAGGTTCCGGGGTAGGAATGATCTGCCCCGCGGCTGGCAGCCGGTGCGTGATATCCGCGGCTAAGTATCCGGCCCCATGCAGCTTTTTGATGTGTTCCTCCGTGACGGAGGAGACCATTCACTTGCCTCCCGCTCGGGACATGATTGGGGAGGGTTGAGGAGGAGGATGTGGGCTTGGGCGCTGGAGCTCGAGTTCGCGAGAGTGGATGAGCAAGGAGGAAGAAGGCGTGGGTAGAAGAAGGTAAAACCTTATCCTTTTATAAGGGCGGACGAAGCTATGCGTCCCCACCAGCCTGGTAAAACTCGCTCATCCCCCAAGCGCCATAATCAATGGCGCGGTTGGGTTACCCACGTCCGTATTGATGAGAATCCCGCAATAAGGGGACACGATCTCTGCTTCGACAAGACGTGCCAAGGAAACCGCCTCGTGAAACATGCTGAGGTTGGTTATAAAAAATGATTCGAATAAAGGCCTGGCTATGGTGTGATGTCATACTACGAAATACGTCAGCAGATTAGTTTTGTGGAAATATTATTCTCTCTACGGTGGTATGTGGAATTTGTTTTGCAGAGGCGGACACGATCCTCGTGTTCAAAATCTTCTATGAAGTATTCAGAGGAGGAACCCGCCTTTGCAATGTCAAGACAATCAAGCGCCCGGACTCCATCGTCATTGAAGCCCGGTTCAGTGGGCTACCGAGGGAGTCCTAGATTAGGGGTATCCGCCAGCCGGACTATATCCTTTGGCCGAATTGTTGGACTATGAAGATACAAGATTGAAGACTTCGGCCCCGTGTCGGATGGGACTCTCCTTGGCGTGGAAGGCAAGCTTAGCGATATGGATATGAAGATCTCCTCCCATCAGAATCGACGTGTAACTCCTAGCCCCTCCTGTCTATATAAACCGGGAGGGTTTAGTCCGTGAGGGACCAACAACAATCATACCATAGGCTAGCTTCTAGGGTTTAGCCTCTTCGATCTCGTGGTCACTAGTGCAGAACCGGCCTTTAGTGCCGGTTCGTAACGGCCTTTAGTTCTGGTTTGCCAACCGGTACTAAAGAGTGGGGACTAAAGGCCCCTCCTTAGTACCGGTTCGTCACG
Organism: Aegilops bicornis; assembly: GCA_021605145.1. Taxonomy (NCBI): domain Eukaryota; kingdom Viridiplantae; phylum Streptophyta; class Magnoliopsida; order Poales; family Poaceae; genus Aegilops; species Aegilops bicornis. The sequence continues at coordinate 546,341,925 of CM038672.1, forward strand.
AACATGCGCTAAAGTGACACCAGGTGTGGCCTGAGCCGAGACTTCGTGTCTTGGCGTAGGACATTAGTACTGCTGGTAACACCAACCGTTACTAAATATTTGGGGGGGGGGGGGTTTGATTTATTTTCCATTCAATTTTTTTTGTTTGCTGGTATTTCACGATACTACAAATTGTACACGTTATGCATATATATAAATAGATTTTCTCGTACGTAGAATCATATATATATATATATATATATATATATATATATATATATATATATATATATATATATATATATATATATATATATATATATATATATATATATATATCATCGAATGTCTCACAACCAACACCATTAATTATTCACACATACACATATGTATATACATATACAATTTCTCCTACATATGTTGCCTTTGGTGCCTCCGGAGCACAATGATAAGTGGTTCATGGGGGCGGTAGCGGGTAATAGTATTCTCCTTTGGGATCTATGACCTGGTCAAGCAAAAATCCAGCTATTTCCTCTTGAAGTGCTAGTATGCGGTCCGATGGTAGGAGCTTATCCTGCACCTCTACGAATTGTTAAGAAGGAGATCAATATGCATGTGTGTTAGTTGTGTGACTAGATATCGATAATGGTGTGAATAGTGTTCGACAAACGTATTCAAATCTCCGTCTATCGAGATCTGCTCCTTCGACGTCATCATGCGAATGTTCTCGCAAACGTAGAATGCACACATATTATTCCCCGCTACCGCTTCTGTGGCCTTTACGAGAATGGAATTGAATCAGATAAGGATTAATCAAGCATGATAATTAATTAATGATATTGAAACAAGAATTAAAGAGATGGTAGCTAGCTAGTACTACTTAATTACTTACCTTTGGTCGATGCCAAAACAACTGTTTTGCCCACTTGCCTGGAGTCACCTTGATGAACTTTTCCCATGCCCTGCCCGCCGGCAAAGAAAATTAATAAAGGGGTTATTAAATAGTTCATATCAGGAAATGACGAACTAATAATAGGCCGAGATATAGTTAATAATGATTGAAATTACCTGTTGACTATCCCTTCACGATGGTGAAGTCTTTTATCTGCTTTAGTTAGTGAGTCCAAGAATTCAACTTTTCTTTCCTCAACTTTAATGTCTAACAAGACCCATGCTAATCGCATGCGCACACGCTTGCATGTCTTAATTAAGCGGGCATGTGCATAAAATTAATCAACTACCGTGAAACCGTATACACTTAATTATTGACATCTAGCTAGCTAGTAAGCAAAACAGAATTTGTAGTACAAGACAGGTGTGACTCACGGAAGTTGTAAGAAAGTAGTATATCTTCATTGCTATTGAGGCGCTTCAAGAACTCTAGCATGCTTTCCTCTACATCATCTTGATAACATTCAATCTGCCATATGTCCTCATTAATGGTATTTGGGTCAATGAACCCAACGCCTTAGCGCCCGTGATTTTTTTCATTTCATACATCTTCATCCCCGCATATAATACCATAGAAAAGAATATAGTGAGGATAATTACATGTAATGATTGATCAAAATTATCACTACATAACTAGCTTGAGACTTAAATTACGTAAAGAAATCACTTATGCATAATACCAACCCATTTATAGACTTGTCGAAAAGGCCTCTTGATTGTATAACCTGAAATAGTTCTCGATACTCAATGGCCGTGAGCTTTCTCATGGTAATAATGCTCATGCTTGACATTCACCATGAGGGACTCTCGATTGTCAATCTTGGTAATGTTCATGTACCATTGATGCAATTGATACATTCTCGTTGGGAGGTCCTTGACCTTGTCTGGATGGACCAAAGGTTGGCCCCAGACATATTTCCATGCTATTTCCCATTGTCTAAGCGGAGACATGGGCTCGATTTCGAGGAGTTGTCCAACAGAGATATTGAGCATTTGAGCCTGCATTATATGATCCTCTGTTATTACCACATCGCCATGCTGGGGAGCGCTAACGGTTTGCCCACAATAATATTTGGCGCGCGTACTCCTCTCATGTGTTGTTGGCACAACAAGCGGGGGGATCGCTTGCGCCGCCTGTTCTCCCAACTGGGGAACGGTTTTCTCGCATTTTTTGCCAGCTGCTTGTTGGCTCAAGCTCGAGCTCGCTTCCTTCTTTAGCCGTTCTCGATGTAGTTTCCTGATTTGGCGCTCATAGTCCGAGTCAACGAGGCTTGAGGAGCTGGTTCTCTAGCCATACGAATGAAGTGGTCAATTACTTTCTCAGGCACTTTCTCCTTTGGCGGCGGTGCCGGTTTCGGTCCAAAATGGGGGTCCACTTGGGCTTGCACTATGGCTGCGTTTTGCTCCTTAGTCATGTCGTAAGGCCTCACGAGGAAGAGGAGCGAGGCTTGGACCATATTTATATCGCTTGTCTCGCCTGCATTTCCTGAACTACCTCGACTCGTACCGCTACGCACCAAAGCTGCGGCATGTCTCTTCTGCGATTGCTGAGACGGCGGAGACGGCTGGCGTGGCTGACTTGAAGCAGGAGGTGTGGCCTGACACGGTGCCAGACTTGAAACCGGAGAAGTGGCATGATGCTGTGCCGGACTTGAAACCAGAGGAGTCAGCTCATGCGTTTGGGGACTTGGAGGAGGTGGCGGACTTCGAGGAGGAGTCGTCTCACGTGTTCGTGGACTTGGAGGAGCGGGAGTCTGCTGACTCGGTGGCGGACTTCGAGGAGGAGCTCGGCGGGCAGCCAGTGCTCGGTGGACTTCGGAAAGATGATGCAATCCTTTCTCCATAGGATGATCGATGTATGGCCTCTCCCAAGATGCGCCTTCGTCTTCACCTCCGTGAATGTCAAGCTGCTAGCCCGAATATGGGTCCACCACTTCATCAACCATGACACGAGCATAGCCCTCTGGAATCGGGATGCAATGGTAGGTTGCTTCGGGGGTAACTGGAAAAGCAACGCCATCCGCCACCTTCATGGATATGTTCTTCATTTTGGAGTGTAGCTCACAGTTAGTGTTCTCTATGATGTCATCCATGTGGTATGTATCCAGCAGTGTGTCGCGGGCCGAGAACCAACGCCGGTTCTCGGCATGGATGGGACGGTGCTATCCAATGCCGGATGATCATCCGCTTCTTTGTTGCCGCTTTGAGACCCCCTTTCCTGGCTAAGTGAGTCGATCTGCTGCTGCTGCTGCTGGAATTTGAGTGCCAGGTCCGCGTGCCTTGCTTCTAGGACTTGAAGGTGTTCTGCGTCCTGCTTCCTCTGCTCCTCCTCCAGCTTCCTTTTCTTCTCCTCCTCCGTCTTCCTTCTTGCACGGGTCCTGTAGTCCTCGTTCCATTCTGAAAAGCCCTCATACCAGGGAATAACGCCCTTGCCTCATGTTCTTCCGGGTGTTCAGGATTTCGGTATGCCAGAAAGCTCGTTGCTCTCTGTTGGGCGTGAACACCCCCTTCGAGCTTCTTCTATGCGCCAATTATCTTTTGTTGGCTCCTTTTAGATTTGCCTTCCGTGAAACTTCTTTGTCTTGGGTTCAACGCCCCCATGCGCATAGAACCATGTTCGCACTGGGGCCATTCCTAGTAACCGGAGTGACCCCTGCATCCTCCATCTCTTGCTCATACTTATCCCACTTAGGCAATCCCACCGCGTAGCCACCTGGACCCAGCCTATGGAACTGCATCTTTCTTGCGGCATTTGCCTTGTTTTTCATCGAGCGTTCCTTAGATACTTCTGAATCCTTGAAGGTCACGAAATCGTCCCAGTGTTCTCTTTGCTTCTCCAGTGTTCCCGTGAAATCTGGAGTCTTCCTTTCATTAGCGAGGTAGTTGGCCCATAAAGTTTTCTTGTGGGTGTTGAATGCAATTGCCATCTTCCTAAGAGCAGCGGGCTTAACTTTCTCCACATCTGCTTCAGTGAAATGATTTGGTAGGGTGAAATGTTCCATCAGAGATTTCAAAAGGTCTTTTTTGGCTTTGTCGTCGACCCAAGTAACACCTGGACGTTTAGTCTTTGGCTCTTTCCATTCTTGAATGGAGATCGAGGTTTGTCCTTCACAAGAACTCCGTGACCGACGAGTCCACTTGTCCGCAAAGTTCTTAGGCGTGAGGGGTTCGCCACTAAGTTTGGTGGATTCGATGTGGTACTTTACACCATCCTTCAACAATCTGCACTTTCGGGCCTCGCTTTGTCTTGCTTGTCTGTAGAAGCAGGTTTGCTTTCGATCCGGAGGGATGAAAGAAGAAAGATCGATTCGTTAATATATAAACAATAAAAAAACATGTGATGATCACCATGATTCCTGATTATATAAATATACCTCGCCGGTAGTCTTTGTAATATGAAGATCAGCATTGTGCGTGTCATCACAAACATTGTCTCAGGTCATCATAATCTTAGTTCATGACTTCATCAGCTCAAATTAAATCGAGATCGAATATTTTTTCATCACCCTCTCCGTATTGTTCGGATATTGGGAGCCGTCATCTGCTTCATTCAGGATCATCTAGCCTGTGAGGGCTGCGATGATGTCGAACAATTCCTCTTCTCTCTCTCTCTGGTATTGTCCGCCATAGCTTTTACTTTACTAATACGTAAGAAATATAAAACAATTTAGTATTCAAATTACAATGCATGGATGCAATTAATCAATAAGGAAAAACTGAATCTCGAATACATCGTCTCGAATATATAATCTCGAATACATCATCGTCTTAATATATATAATCCGAATACGCAAATCTCGAATATTATATATCGAATACATCAACGGCTAGGTACCTAATAAAGATCGAGTACTACAGAAGAATCTAGGCGCCACTTGTGGTTCTACAGGGCGCCGGGCGGTGCACACCCAAAGAGAAGGAACCATCACAGGATCATATCTCGGTCATCCGCCCAAAGAACCCACCAAGTAGTGGAGAACCTGGCGTCGTCCATAGCAGCCATGTAGCGATGGGCGTGCTCATCTTCCTCCTCGACACGGGCGACGCACCACCTCCGGGCCGGCTGCCTTCAAGACTGAATGTGGCCCACGCTAACGCCACCAAAGAAGATCAGGGTCGACGACGGGACCCGAGGTCGGGTTCCTCACTGCTGGCGCGCCCCTCCGTGTAGCACCTCCTGATTACCCGGCCGTGAGCCCAGGTCCGGACATGGGTCCTCTCAAGCGGGGCGCCGTCGCGAACGGGTCGACGGCGAGGATGCTGAGCCGGGCATATATCGAGAACAAATACTATATGCCCGCATAAAAAGTAACAATTTTAAATGATTGGATTGTGATAACTAAAATTCTATATATATGCAAATTCTAACAATTTGACATTAATCTAGATTCATCTAACTAAAACTAATTCTAAAATTTCCTGATTATATAATTAACATTTCTATAACAATTCTAATATTTATATAACTAAAAAACAGAAAAATTGCTAACATTTCTATAAATATTTCTATAACTAAAAACAGAAAACATTTATACCATTTCTATATAACTAACATTTCTAATATTTATATTACTAAAAAACAGAAAAATTGCTAACATTTCTATAAATATTTCTATAACTAAAAAACAGAAAAAATTTATAACATTTCTATATAATTAACATTTCTGATATTTATATAACTAAAAAACCAGAATAATTTCTAACATTTCTATAACTAAAACAGAAAAATTTATAACAAACAAACTAATGTGTGTGTCTAGTGTGTGTGTGTGTGTGTGTGTGTGTGTGTGTGTGTAGTGTGTGTGTGTGTGTGTGTAGACATGGCGGCGGGCGAAGCTCACCAGCTTAGGCGACGACGGGCGGGCGACGACGACCGACAGACGGGCGGCAACGATGGGGCGACGGGAGGCGGCGATGATGGGCGCGGCAAGGGCGGCTGGTGCGCGGGCGACGGGATGACCAGACGGGACGGTCACGGCGACGCCGACGGGCGGTAACGAGGGCGGGACGGCTGGGTCGGCGACGAGGGCGGGGCGGCGATGTTCGACGGGATGGCGTCGATCAAAGGTGGAGGCGCTGACGGAGGGAGGAAACAGAGGGAATGTGAATTTTTTTCAACTGGTGTATATAGGATGGACCTTTAGTACCAGGTTGGAGCCACCAACCGGCACTAAAGGTCTGTTTTGGCCAGGCCAAGCGGCGGGAAGCGCACCCCCTTTAGTACCGGGTTATGGCTCCAACCGGTACTAAAGGGGGGGTCTTTAGTAGCGGTTGTAGCCACGACCCGGTACTAAAGGGGATGCGCTGGCTCCAGGCGGTGCGCAAGTTTAGTCCCACCTCGCTAGCCGAGGGGCTACCAGACCTTGGTTTATAAGCCCGGTGCGGTAGCTCTCGAGCTCCTCTCCTAAGCAGGCCCTCTGGGCCTGTCCCTCTTCTGCCCAGTGGAGCCTCTTTGAGCCTTCTTGAGCCTGCCTCCTGGCCCAACAAAAGGTTGTGTTCCTAGTCGTATGCAGGCCGCTTTGGCCCAGTAAGCGGGCTTTTTTATTTTCTTAATTTTTTTCGCTTTATTTATTTTTGTTTTATTATTTTTGAGTTGTTTTTTGTTGTATTTAGAGTTTCTTTGTGAATATTTTTGCTTTAGGTACAAAAAATTACAAACTTTCTGTTAATGCCGATAGTTTTCAAATTTGAATAGTTTAAATTCTGAATTATTTGAAATTTGTGTGAATCACTAGTTTGTGAATAACTTAACTTTGAAACAAGTTTTTTGAGTGATTCTTTTTTCTTATGTTTAATATTAGTGTGTTTTATCATTATATTCAATTTGGTAATGCTTAGGTTATTTAAAAATGAAATGCCTTTGTAATAGTTGAGTTTTAATTGAAACCCCGATACTTGAAAGAGATTGTCCATTTTGTACATGAAGTGCATCCAGTTTTTTGCGTGACCCTCTCTACTTTTTTTGCACATGCTATTTGTATGAAATTATGATACCATGCCAACTTTCAACCTTTTCTGAGTTCATTTGAAATGCTTTTTCAATTTCAGGGCCATTTAATTTGGAAAAAATCAGTAAAGGCATGAAAAGAATTTGTTTGCACATAAAATTTCTTCGTTTCAAATGCCAAAACACATAACTACCCTAACTATTACAGACATTCCTCCTCACGGGTGTGAAACACGAGAAGAAAGTGATGATAGTGAAGCCGATCACATCCTGGATCTTTGGGTGTGAAACTTTTTCTTTCGTGTGTCCCTTTGCGCCACAGAGCCATGGAAAATCTTCTTAATTTAAGCTGGATGCTCGGGTCAATATTCACTTTGTGAATGGAGCAATTTCATCAAACTTTTCATAATCTTCTCGACATGTCTGTCTTGTCATCCACTCCCACGATGTTTCTTTTTCTGAAAGAACTATGTGGCGCTTTTGGCTCGTCGTATGATCCATTCGCTTCCTTTATCTTTTCTTTTTCTCGGCTTTGGTAGACATGTCTTTCACATAAAAACCTGCGCCCACATCATTGGCTAGGACGAATGGTTCGATGCAGATATGCAAGATTGTTGAGATCCACTGTTGTCATTCGGTCGCACCGCTGGTCTTCCGTTACCACTTCTCGTGTCATATCAATGACCCATTTGCACCAAACAAAGGGACCTTCAAATCACCGATCCATAGTTAAGTTCCCATATGTCCTCTATGTAACCATAATATGTTTCCTTTCCCGTGTTGGTTGTTGCATCAAAGCGGACACCACTGTTTTGGTTGGTGCTCTTCTTATCTTGGGCGATCATGTAAAATATATTCCCATTTATCTGGTACCCTTTGAAAGTCATTATATTCGAAGATGGTAACTGGGACAGCGAGTACCGGTCATTTTGAATATCGCCATCATTCAGGGCACGTTTCTGCAACCAACCGGCGAAAGTCCTCGTTTGTTCGCGTGTAATCCATTCGTTAGACTTCTCCAGGTGTTTGGACTGTAGAAAATTCTTGTGTTCCTCCATATACGGAGCCACCAAGGCGGAATTCTGTAGAACTGTGTAGTGTGCTTTAGTGAGAGAATGCCCATCCATACATATTATTTGATGCCCTCCTAGCGTGTCTTTTCCTTCCAGTCTGCCCTTATGCCACGATTCAGGAACACCAATCGGCTTAAGGTCAGGAATAAAGTCAATACAAAACTCAATGACCTCCTCATTGTCATGGCCCTTCGAGATGCTTCCTTTTGGCCTAGCACGATTATGAACATATTTCTTCAAGGCTCCCATGAACCTTTCAAAGGGGAACATATTGTGTAGAAATACAGGACCCAAAACGTTAATCTCTTCGCAAAGGTGAACTAGGACGTGCGTCATGATGTTGAAGAAGGATGGTGGGAACACCAACTCGAAGCCCGACAAGACATTGCACCAAATCATTACGTAACCTTGGTATGATTTCTGGATCGATTACCTTCCGAGAGATTGCATTGAGGAATGCACATAGCTTCACAATGGCTAATCGAACGCTTTTCCAAGAGAAGCCCCTCAATGCAACCGAAGGAGTTGCGTCATAATCATGTGGCAGTCATGAGACTTTAGGTTCTGGAACTTTTTATCTGCCATATTTATTATTCCCTTTATATTCGACGAGAAGCCGACGGTACCTTCATCTTTGAAAGCGCACATTCAAGAAGATTTCCTTCTCTTCTTTGGTAAGAGTGTAGCTGGCCTGACCCCGATGTATGTCGTCTTTTCCGTGCATACGTTGTTGGTCCTCCGTGCCTCTCGGTGTATCTTTTGTCTTCCCATACACGCCCAAAAAGCCAAGCAGTGGTCTTAAAAAATTCTTCGCCACGTGCATCACGTCGATTCTTGGAGCGGACCTCTAGAGTCTTTCCAATATGGAAGGTCCCAAAATATAGATTTCTTCTTCCACATGGGTGCGCCGTCTGTCGTCCTTCGAACGGGTTGTCCGCCAGGACCCTTTCCAAAGATTACCTTCAAATCCTTGACCATATCATGTACATCAGCACCAGTACGGTGGCGAGGCTTCGTCCGGTGATCCGCCTCACCTTTGAAATGCTTGCCTTTCTTTCTTACGGGATGCCTTGTCGTATGAAATCGACGATGTCCCAGGTACACATTCTTCCTACAACTATCCAAATATATATTGTCGCTATCATCCAAATAGTGCGTGCGTCCACGGTATCCCTTGTTTGTCTGTCCTGAAAGGTTACTGAGAGCAGGCCAATCATTGATGGTCACGTAACAAAGCAACGCCTTTAGGTCAAATTCTTCACATCCATGCTCATCCCACTTACGCATAATTCGCTCCATTCCACAACCGTAATAGTTCTTCAACTAATGGCCTTAGGTACACATCAATGTTGTTGCCGGGTTGCTTAGGGCCTTGGATGAGCACCGCATCATAATGAACTTCCGCTTCATGCACAACCAAGGAGGAAGGTTATACAAACATAGAGTCACTGTGCCACGTGCTATGGTTGCTGCTCTGCTCCCCAAAAGGATTAATGCCATCTACGCTTAGACCAAACCATACGTTCCTTGGGTCACCTGCAAACTCCTCCCAGTACTTTCTCTCGATTTTTCTCCACTGCGAACCATCAGCGGGTACTCTCAACTTTTCGTCTTTCTTACGGTCTTCTCGTACACCGTGATCGCCTTCACATGCTCTTTGTTTTGGAACAAACGTTTCAACCGTGGTATTATAGGAGCATACCACATCACCTTGGCAGGAATCTTCTTCCTGGGGCACTCGCCCTCGACATCACCAGGGTCATCGCGACTGATCTTATAACGCAATGCACCGCATACCGGGCAAGCGCTCGCCCTCGACATCACCAGGGTCACCGCGGTAAAGGATGCAGTCATTAGGGCATGCATGTATATTTTGCACCTGTAACCCTAGAGGGAAGACAGCCTTCTTTGCTTCATACGTACTCTCGGGCAATTCGTTGTCCTTTGGAAGCATATTCTTTATCATTACCAACAACTTTCCAAATCCCTTGTCGATACAATTCATTCTACGCCTTCCATTGCAGCAATTCAAGTGTGGTGCCCAACTTTTTGTTTGTAAACCTTCGAATTCGGGTACAACAATTTCTTGTGATCCTCTAACATGCGCTGCAACTTTGTCCTCTCCGGATCACTTGCATGATTTCTCTTTGCATCAGCAATGGCCCGACCTAGATCATCAATGAGCTCATCCGATGCCTCTTCTTCAGCTTCTTCCCTCATTGCGGCTCAGCTTCTTCCCCCATTGTTGTATCATCGTATTCAGGGAACCCATGGCCGGGATAGCCGTCGTCAGTCTCTTCTTCTTCATTGTCTTCCATCATAACCCCTATTTCTCGTGCTTGGTCCAAACATTATAGTGGGGCATGAAACCGGACTTAAATAGGTGGACGTGAATGGTTTTTGACGAGAGTAACTGTGTGACCATTCTTACAGCCAAAGACACATGGACAAGGCATAAAACCATCCGCCCGCTTGTTTTGCCTCAATGACCCATGAAAAGTATATGCACACCATTAATGAACTCGGAGAGCATCGGTCATCATACATCCATTGTCGGCTCATTTTCATTACACAACACCGAATAGACCAAATTAATACAAGTTCATACATAAAGTTCATACATAAAGTTCATATACAACACTTAATTAAATGCAACATACAAATAACTCTCTAGCTAAAGAATTTAAATGCAACAACAAATGTGATCAAGATCGCAGCTAAGGTAACAATTGATCCAACAACATAATGATACCAAGCCACACTATCAATGGCATATTTTCTAATCTTTCTAATCTTCAACCTCATTTTCTCCATCTTGATCTTGTGATCATCGACGACATTAGCAACATGCAACTCCAATTCCATCTTCTCCCCCTCAATTCTTTTCAATTTTTCTTTCAAATACTCGTTTTCTCTTTCAACTAAATTTAACCTCTCGACAATAGGGTCGGTTGGAATTTCCGGTTCACATACCTCCTAGATAAAAATATCTATGTCAACTTGGTGGCCATAATTTGTCATAAACACAAAATGCAACAACTAGTTTTAAAAGAGAATATACCACATCCGAATCATAACAAGGACGAGGGGCCGGCGAGGGACGGATATCAAAATCATGGCACTATGTATAACAAACAACGTCACGGGTAAGATAATTATACGAGTAACTATATATCCAAATCACACAAACATCAATTTGGTAATGTAAAACATTCATGAACAAGAGCCTCACCACAAGGTGGTGCTTACGTGACCAGGGCAGTCTTGAGCGATCGGCGGTGAATTCTGACGGAGATTTAGAAGGCACTAAGTAAACCACACCTACATATGCAAACTAAGTGTTATTTTTGACCTCAAATTGCATATAAATCAAATACTAGCAAATATAATTCCTCCCAAATTAATCACTATACAAAGCATTGCAAGAGCTAATCTAGCAATGAGAGTTGAAATGACAAAGTTGCTAACCTTTGTGATCATTTGAATGGATGGGGCCTTCAAATCTTGACAAATTTTGGGCAAAATTTGTGAGGAGCTCGAGGAAGAGAGGGAAGATCGGAGGAAGTGAGGGGAAAGGGAAGAACAGAGTGGCTCGGGTGGGCCGAAGGGTTTATGTACATCGACCTTTAGTACCGGTTCGTGTCACGAACCGGTACTAAAGGTGCCGGAGGGGCCCTGCAGATCGACAACACCCTGCCACCACTCTCTTTAGTACCGTTCGTGGCACGAACCGGTGCTAAAGGTTCTCCACGAACCGGTACTAATGAGCACGGCCGGCTAGCCGTTGGAACCGGCACTAATGGACACATTAGTGCCGGCTCAAAATCAAACCGGCACTAATGTGTCTCATATTAGGTCCTTTTTCTACTAGTGGGTAGACCAACTCTTGTAATACTCATATCATCAAGATCAATCAAGCAGGAGTAGGGTTTTACCTCCATCGAGAGGGCCCGAACCTGGGTAAAAACATCGTGTCCCTTGTCTCCTGTTACCATCCGCCTAGACGCATGCGATTCGGGACCCCCTACGAGATCTCTGCGGTTTTGACACCGACACCCGTGGTAGACGATCCTCCCTCCACCAAGTGGACAACCAGTACACATGCCAAATTACCACGTGGGCTGCCTTTTCGTCTGAAATGAGCTCCACCGTGTACCGCTGGTGTGGTTGGGAAAGAGGCAGAGTAATGCGGCGCCGTGCATGCACCTCTTCTCTTCGTGGCGTCCCCTTCCTATGTGGGTGTGTGTGAGATTCACAAACCGCGTTCGTGATTGTTTTTTGTTTTGGGGTGGGGGTGGGTGGGGGGTTGATTTCGTGAATTATTTGTGGGAATATGTGTCGATGACATCTCAAACAAATTTTTGCATGCAAATTACATGTTTAACGAATTTTATTGTTAATATAATCTCTATGTTAATATTAATCAATGCCACTGAGGGAGTCCTGGATTAGGGGGTATCCGGACAGCCGGACTATAACCTTTGGTCGGACTGTTGGACTATGAAGATACAAGATTGAAGACTTAGTCCGTGTCGGGATGGGACTTTCCTTGGCGTGGAAGGCAAGCTTGGCGATACGGATATGTAGATCTCCTACCATTGTAACCGACTCTGTGTAACCCTAACCCTCTCCGGTGTCTATATAAACCGGAGGGTTTAAGTCCATAGCACGAACAACAATCATACCATAGGCTAGCTTCTAGGGTTTAGCCTCTTTGATCTCGTGGTAGATCTGCTCTTGTACTACCCATATCATCAATATCAATCAAGGAGGAGTAGGGTTTTACCTCCATCGAGAGGGCCCAACACAGGTAAAAACATTGTGTCCCTTGTCTCCTGTTACCATCCGCCTAGACGCACAGCCTGGGAAACCCTACCCGAGATCCGCCGGTTTTGACACCGATATTGGTGCTTTCATTGAGAGTTCCTCTGTAGCCGTCCGAGGAGTCCGGACTAGGGGTGTCCGGACAGCGGACTATCATCACGGCGGACTCCAAGACTATGAAGATACAAGATTGAAGACGCCGTCCCGTGTCCGGATGGGACTTTCCTTGGCGTGGAAGGCAAGCTTGGCGATCTGGATATGTAGATCTCCTACCATTGTAACCGACTACATGTAACCCTAACCTATCGGTGTCTATATAAACGGAGGGTTTTAGTCCAGAGACGAACAACTTCATCATCAACAATCATACCATAGGCTAGCTTCTAGGGTTTAGCCTCCTTGATCTCGTGGTAGACCTACTCTTGTACTACCCATATCATCAATATTAATCAAGCAGGAGTAGGGTTTTACCTCCATCGAGAGGGCCCGAACACAGGGAAAAAGCGTTGTGTCCCTTGTCTCCGTTACCATCCGCCTACACACACACGATTCGGAACCCTACCGAGATCCGCTGTTTTGACAATCGACATTGGTGCTTTCATTGAGAGTTCCTCTGTGTCATCACCGATAGGGTCTGATGGCTCCTTCGATCATCAACATGACGCAGTCCAGGGTGAGACTTTTCTCCCGACAGATCTTCGTGTTCGGGCGGCTTTGCATTATGGGCCAATTAAGCAGCCATCTGGAGCAGATTGAAAGCTACGCCCGGCCATCGTGTCAGATTTGGAAGTTTAAACTATACGGCCGATATCCGCGGGGACTTGATCTTCGACGGATTCGAGCGCGACCAAGCGTGCCGCCTTTGTCTCGATGGGCATGATCTCGCCTTTCTGCGAATAGTGCCTTGAGGCCGCACGATCCGCTCCGACCCTTAATCGGAGCCGGATTCCCGATCGAGGACGAGTGGTTGGACACCGCCTCGGGGCTACAATCTCTAAGGCGATCGAGCGAACTCCATCCCCGTCCTTTATGAAAACCTCGACTCGGTGCGGACTCCTCTCCGGACTCGAACCCTCGCGCCCCGCCAATCGAATCCGATTGGGCGCCGGGTCATGGAGTTCATCACACCGGACATCTTTCAGCACTCGCCCTTTGGCGACATCCTCAATTCACTAAAGTCTCTCTCTCTCTTTATCCGGGAGCCCTGGCGGACTACAGACGGAGAAGGAAGGTTGGGATGCGGACGACGAAGAAATTCAACGCCCACCCACCACCCACTTTATAGCCATTGTCGATGATTTAACCAACATGCTCGACTATGACTCCGAAGACATCGACGGCCTGCACGACGACGCCGGAGACAACCAAGACCCAGCGCCCACAGGAGAATCGGAAGGCCACCTCATCATATGACATATACAAGGTGGACATCCCAAAGATGGGAATGATGATGGAACAACGGAGGATGACCCTCCAAGAATATGTAAGCCGAAAGCGCCGTGGCACCGCTCTAAATCCGTCACAATAAAAGCGGTGATTCGGCACGGGAGATAATAGCACTCGAGACAAGGTGCCGAGAGAACCCCTCCAGCAGGACTCCGAGCAGGAGGAGGGAGAAGCAAGTCCGCACGGCGTGCGGCCAAAAGAGGTCGAGGGGCGATAATTACGCGCCTCCCTCCGAATATGAGGCAAGCCTCGACGACGCGAATTTAATTTGTCGTGCACGAGGATCCCGCCCGAGCAGGAGGCGTTTCAAATGGGGCTTATAGCCACGGCAAGCAGCCTCAAGAAAAGCCGACTTAGAGCTGATCAGACACTGCTAGGTGACAGATGGGTGAAGTCCTTGCAGTCAGAAGAGTATGAACTTGAACGCCCTCCAAAAGCTACCCCAAACGCAGAGTCGTTGCCTCGACTAGAGGAGGAAGCACCCAAGTCGCCAGCATGACATGGTAGACCGCCACCTCGTGGCAGCGATGCAGAAGCCTCTCGCCCTCCGCTCAAGCCACACCCGACGCCGCTCAAAAAGTTCCAAGGCAAGGCATAACGTGTCGGACTTACGAGATATATTGGAGGATAAGGCCAAAACATACAAGGTCGATCTAAAGATCGCGTGGCGCCAAAGAACACGGGATGATTACCGTCGCGCGGATACAACAAAACCGCCGGGCTGAACACAAGCATAGACAAAGCTCGTATGAGCTACGCCGTGATATAGCCCAATCTGAGGCGCCAGCACACCCACTATGCTTCACGGATGAAGTAATGGATCATCAAATCCCGAGAGGGCTTCAAGCCCGTAAACATCGAATGATACGATGGTACCACAGATCCTGCCAGATGCGGATCGAGGATTATCTCCTCCATATCCACATGGCTCGCGGTGATGATCTACATGCCATCAAATACCTCCCCTGAAGCTTAAAGGACCAGCTAGGCATTGGCTCAACAGCTTGCCGCCAGAATCAATTGGTTGTTGGGAGGACACGGAAGCGCATTCCTTGATAACTTCCAGGGCACATATGTGCGACCACCGCACACCGATGACCTTAGCCACATAATTCAGCAGCTGTAAGAATCGGCGGACAATTACGGACTCGGTTCCTAACAAAGAAAAATCAAATCATTGATCGTCATTATGCAGAGGCCCTTGCAGCCTTCAAACATAACATACGTGGACGAGTGGCTTGCCCGGCACCTAGGGACAGGAAAAGCCGAAATCTATGGCAGCCCTCACAACCCTCATGACTTCCGCTTTTGTGCGGGAGAGGACAGCTGGCTATCTCGAAGCAACAACTGGCTAAACATCCGGATAGTCCGGATACCAAGGACAACAATGGCAGGTCGTGTTGCAACAAGAACAAGCGTCGACACGGCGAGCACATCAAGACACGACCATCAATGCCGGATTCAGAGGCTCTAAACCCGTCGTGGAAGAAGCCATTCAAAAGAAATACCTGTGGCCCGTCTAACTTGGACCGAATACTCGACCGCTTGTGCGGATACACGGCACTTCGAAAACTCAGCCAATAATCACACCAATGAGGACTGTTGGGTGTTCAACAAGCGAGCAAGTTAGGTGCCGAACTCAATAACAAGGGGCTACATAAGCGATGGCGAGGAAGAGCCCGGCCGCCGAGAGCAATAAAGGACAGAAGGGTTTTCCTACGCAAGTGCGGACGGTGAACATGATATACGCAACCCACATACCCAAGGGAGCCGAAGCGTGCACTAAGGGACGTATATGCGATGGAGCCAGTCGCCCCAAAGTTCAACCCATGGTCCTCCTGCCCGATCACCTTCGATCGAAGGGACCACCCCACTAGCATCCGTCCACGGCGGCCGCGCATTGGTTCTTGACCCAATTATCGAGATTTCACCTCACTAGAGTCACGATGGACGGCGGCAAGCTTTGAACCTGCTTTACCGTGATCTGAGCGCAAAATGGGCATTGACCCTCAAGGATTAAACCTACAAAGGCGACCTTTAATTTGAAGGCGCTACATCACCGGGTGTAGAGGCCAGTTATGCAGGCTCGCCATTACACTCGAAGTGGTCTTCGGATCTCCGGATAACTTCCAAAGCGAAGAGTTAATCTTGACATCGTCCCATTCGCGGCGGCTATCACGCCTTTGCTTTCAGACGAACCGTGACGGTTAAGTTCAATGCGGTGCCGCACCACGCATACCTCAAGCTCAAGATGCCAGGCCCTCGAAGAGTAATCACGGTCAATGGAAACACCGAACGCCTTCTCCGGACGGAGGAGCATCTGGCGGCCCTCATGGCGGAGGTGCAAAGCAGCCTCTCACGGCAATTCTCGAGTCCGGCAACTAAGCGTCCGGACACTGCCAAGCGCGCCCGGAGTAACCTGCAACAAGACCACCTGGCACGATTCAAGCAATAGTAGCAATCCGGCCCCAACCCCAGCCCTCACGAAATTGCGAACCCAGTATTAGGCGTACATAATTACGCTCTGGAGATACCATGGGCATATGGGGAGGGGCAAGACAACGGCACGCCAAGAAGGTGGCTCGACCGCCCCAGGGGCTACCGTCCGTGTCATTTCTTTTTTTCCTTTTCCCTTTTTTCTTTTCTTTTTTTTACTTTCAGGGACTCCGTCTTGAACAGTCCTGTCCAGGACACTTGAATCGCCGGACTCACGATGCAACAGCTAGGGAAGCGAAGGCCACGTCAAGTGCTTTCAGGTGGTCTCTCGTATGAGCATTATACCTGTTTTACATACCATCCCATGACTTACCCTCGGATGGGGACATGTTAGATAGTCCCATCCCTTGCTTACCGCACTATTTGTATCGTTCTGCTTCCATTGCAGTACCCTTTTTGAATAAACAATACATAGCTCTTGCTTATTATTGCTTTAATTCCTTTATATATATATGTTCATTTCACGACATGTTGCAACCGTACACTTTGGTACGACCAATACACCAGGGGCTTAAGTATCCCAAAATTATGGTGTGGTAAATTCCGAACACTTTCACAAGTGCGGCACCCCGAACTTATAGCATTATATGAATTGGCTCCGAATCATGTCTTGGGTCAATAGTTGGGTTTGCCCGGCTCCGTGTTTTTGGTACCTTACGTTCCGCTTATATCGGCTAAGGTAGCACCGTGGAGAACCACCGCGATTGTGCCCCAGCTTATTCAGGTCGAAAGCACCTCGATGGAGAAAGCCAAACTGACCGTCATGATAAGGCGAGAGCCGGTCGCTGTTCGAGAGGTTTTTCGGGTCCCTAAAGACTTATGACGCTTCGAGCGAGGAACCGAATTATCCGGCCAAGGCGTGGATAGCGCTCGAACTCGGTCTTCCGAATACTAGGGGGCTTCGCCAAATTTAAAATTATAGAATTCTATGGCTAAGTGAGAGTGTTTAAGCATTATAAGTCCGGTTGCCTTGTTAGATTTGTGTTGAGCGCCTCCTAGATGGACCCAATGTTGGGAACATGAGCGCTAAAGTTTTTCCCTAACACCCCAGCACTCATGGCATGGGGGCTGAAGCCGACGACTTGCCATCTCTCAAATTTGATAAACGGCCGCACAGAAGGTAACATTTTAAATTAATAAGCGTTGTTTAGCGCATATGAACAAGTTTTCAGCGTACAGAATAACGAACGCGAGTCTATTCAAAAATTACATCCTTCGACCACTCATCCGCTATTCGGCGAGCACCCTTCAGGAGGCCCTCATAATACATTTCGGGCGTACGATGCTCCTTGCCATTCGGTGGCCCGTCCGTTACAAGCTTCTCCGCATCCAGCTTCCCCTAGTGCACTTTAGCACGGGCAAGGGCTCGACGGACCCCTTCAATGCAGACGGAGCACTTGATAACTTCAAGTCATGGACGGGCATCCACCACCACGCTGCACAAGTCAAGTAGCTCCGGGCATGGCCTCCAATGGCCACGCCGCTCTATAAGGCCCCTCATGGCCTGTTCGGCGACCTCGTGGAGCTCGACCAGCTGCTTCAGCTGGTCGCTTAGGGGCACTGGATGTCCGGCCTCAAAGATCTTGAGACCAGAACACCTTCTCCGTGGAGCTCCCCTCTGGCGCGGTAGAACGCGGCAAAGACATCGGACGACCACGGGCAAATCTGCGAATGCTCTTGGAGAGCTCCGAATCCGGGTAAGTAATAGGTAATTGACTTCTACATTCTTGCTTTGCATAAAGAATGCCTTACCCGCCGCTATCTTCTTTAGTTCTTTGATTTCTTGGAGGGCTTTTCAGGCCTCGGCCTTAGCAGCTTTGGCACTCTTAAGAGCCGAGGCAAGCTCTGACTCTCGGGTCTTTGAGTCACGCTCCAAACCCTCATGTTTCTCCACGAGAATCTGGAGCTCTTGCCGCACCTCCGCCAGCTGCGCCTCCCCTTTCTCTCGCTTGGTGCGCTCCGCAGCCGCTTTGTTTTCGGCCACGGCCACCGCTTCCCTCAGGGTCTCCACTGCTCGTATTCGTGGCCCTGCGTACCCATGATATTTCTGTTATTTTTTGCAACCAAAACCTTTTCTATAAGGTATTTCTTTAATAATGCATTTCTTACCTTCCTTGTCCTCGAGCTGCTTCTTTGCTTGTCCGAGCTCGTTCTCGGAACGCTCGAGGTCCTGCTTCAGTGTATTGACCTCCATGATAAGGGCAGAGGTCAAGGCAGCCTGCATTCCCATATTGACACACTTATATTATACTCCCACGTATATCTTTTTAGATCCTCATCCGCTTTTCTTTCCTAACACCGAACTAAGCATCGTGGGCTACCGTCTATGCGGTAACATTTTTATATGTTTTAAACTTACCTCAAAGCCTCGCCAAGATTGGTACAGCTTTGGCCGGTCCCTCTCTTGGCGGATTGAATCTGTCCGGATCACCGCACTCATAATAGTGCGGTGCTCTTCTCGATGGAGGCGCCATTGAGCGCTTCCAAGAGTTATCCCAAGTGCTCTCCGGCTGGACGGAGGACACCGGCTGGCCTTACCCTTCTTGCTTAAGGATCCGCTGTCTGGACTTCGGAACACGATGGTTCCGGCATGGAGTCCTGACGAGGTCGGGCTTAGAGCCCCGGGGTCTTGCCCCTCGCTGCCTGAACTGGAGGTCGCCTTTGTGGCGCCTCTGCGCTACCTCCTCTTGACCAAGCCCTCCTTGGGGCCCCACCATGATGTCGTCCAAGGGCGTGAGGCGCAGGAGGCGGCCGGGAGGTGAGACACTCTCCATTTCGCAGCGAGCCTGGGGGACCCGCTTGATGAATTGGCGAGCTCGCCCTTGGGCGGGCTGCATGATTGTTCGGCATTAGAGAACACTATGCAATTATGAAAAACCATGGGTATCCTGGACACTTACGATCTCGCCAGGCTTGGTCCTTGTTGGCCAGTCCTCCTCCTCGTTGCCGGCGTTGGTGGAGAAGTCCGGAGGAAGGGTTCTTCCCTTCTTGGACCCTCCGGCCTCTGCTGGGGCGGCCTTCCTTTTCTTCTCCTCCCTCATTGGGGAGGAGCTTCTTCTTCTTCCTCCTCGCCCTCGAGAAGATTCCGCTTGAACCCGACAGGACTTGGCGTCGGGAACTCCTTCGAGTTCCCGTGGCCTCCTTCTTAGCCTTCTTCTCCGGGCACCACATGAGGCGCCGGAGCCAACTGCCCCATCGATCGGGCGTCCTCGGTCTTCCGGCAAAGGAGCCGGACAATTAATCATCCCGGCCGCCTTCACCAGCCTGTCACAAAAATTAGGGTGTTTTTAGATCCCGCATAGAGTCAATCTATGAAAAAAGAGTCCCATAGAGGGTGAGATAACTTACCTCGCCGGCTGGACGCCATGCTCTGTACCCGCGATCCTTGGTAGCGGATGTTGGGGCTTCAGCACCCTTGAACAGCACCTTCCAGGCCTCTTCGTACGTAGTGTCGAAGAGCCGGCTCAAGGTTCAGTGCTGTGCCGGATCGAACTCCCACAAATTAAAAGGCCCGTCGTTGGCGGGGGAGAATCCGCGGATGAGCATCACCGGATTACGTCGACAAGCTTGAGATTCTTGTCCACCAGGTTTTGGACGCATGTCTGGAGTCCGGATAGCTCTTCCGAATCCCCCCACGCCAGGCCCATCTCTTTCCATGATGAGAGCCGTGTGGGGAAGCCAGATCTGAATTCGGGGGCCGCCGCCCATTCAGGGTCGCGTGGCTCGGTGATGTAGAACCACCCCGATTGCCACCCCTTTACTGTCTCCACAAAAGCACCCTCGAGCCATAGGACCATGGCCATCTTGCCAACCATGGCGCCCAAGACTCCGCTTGGCGGCCGCCCACAACCTTGGCCAAGACATTGAAGATCTTCACCATAGGTCAAGTGGGGCTGGATGCAGAGAAGGCCTCACACATGACGATAAACGCCAAAATGTTGAGGATGAAATTCGGGGCCAGCTCGTGGAAGTCCAGGCCATAGTAGAACATGAGCCCCCGGACGAAAGGGTGAAGTGGAAAATCTAGTCCGCGGAGGAAGTGGGGTAGAAACACTACCCTCTCATGGGGCCCGGGGGTCGGAATGAGCTGCCCCGCTTCGGGCAGCCTGTATGCGATGTTGCCGGACAAGTATCCGGCCTCCCGCAGCTTGGTGATGTGCCCTTCCTTGACGGAGGAGGCCATCCACCTGCCTCCCGCTCCTGACATGGTTGGAGAAAGGTCGAGGTGGGATGTGCGGACTTGGGCGCTGGAGCTCGAGTGTGAAATGGATAAGCAAAGGAGGAAGAAGGCGTAGGTGAAAAGGTGGATCCTTATCCTTATATGGACCTGACGAAGCTATGCGCCCCCACCAGCTGGTAAACTTCGCTTGTTCCCCAAGCCCGCAATCAACGGGCGCGGATGGGTTACCCACGTCCGTATTGATGAGAATCCGGAATAAGGGGCAGGATCTATGCTTCGATAAGACGTGCCAAGGAAACTGCCTCGCTAAACACGCTGAGGTGGAACTGTAAAAACGATTCATATAAAGGCCTGGCCGTGGTGTGATGTCACGCCGCGGAATACGTCAGCAGATATGTGCAAAAATTATTCTCTCTATGGTCTTATGTGGAACTTGTTTTGCAGAGCCAGACACTATCCTTGTGTTCAAAACCTTCTATGTATTCGGAGGAGGAACCCGCGTTGCAATGCCGAAGACAATATGCGCGCCGGACTCATCGTCATTGAAGCCAGGGTCAGGGGCTACTGAGGGAGTCCGGACTAGGGGTGTCCGGAAGCGGACTATCGTCACGGTCGGACTCCAAGACTATGAAGATACAAGATTGAAGACGCCGTCCCGCCGTCCGGATGGGACTTTCCTTGGCGTGGAAGGCAAGCTTGGCGATACGGATATGTAGATCTCCTACCATTGTAACCGACTCTGTGTAACCCTAACCTATCCGGTGTCCATATAAACCGGAGGGTTTTAGTTCGTAGGACAACTTCAACATCAACAATCATACCATAGGCTAGCTTCTAGGGTTTAGCCTCCTTGATCTCGTGGTAGATCTACTCTTGTACTACCCATATCATCAATATTAATCAAGCAGGAGTAGGGTTTTACCTCCATCGAGAGGGCCCGAACCTGGGTAAAAACGTTGTGTCCCTTGTCTCCTGTTACCATCCGCCTAGACGCAGCCTTCGGGACCCCCTACCCGAGATCCGCCGGTTTTGACACCGACAGTCACCTTTAGGCCCGATGGCTCCTTCGATCATCAACAACGACGCGGTCCAGGGTGAGACTTTTCTCCCCGGGCAGATCTTCGTATTCGGCGGCTTTGCACTGCGGGCCAATTCACTTGGCCATCTGGAGCAGATCGAAAGCTACGGCCCCGCCATCGGTCAGATTTGGGAGTTTGAACTACACGGTGACATCCGCGGAGACTTGATCTTCGATGGATTCGAGCCACAGCCAAGCGCCAGACCGTCTCGATGGGTATGATCTAGCTCACGCCGAACAGTGCCACGGAGGTCGCAGATGTCCGGCTCCGACCCTTAGCTCGGAGCCGACTTTCGCCAATCGAGGACGAGTGGCTGGACACCGCCTGGGCTACGATCTCTACGGTGATTGAGCCGAACACCATCCCTGTCCTTTGCAAAGCCCGTGACTCCGAGGTGCCGGACTCCTCTCCGGACTCCGAACCTCCCGCGCCCCTGCCAATCAAATCCGATTGGGCGCCGGTTATGGAGTTCACTGCCGCAGACATCTTTCAGCACTCGCCCTTTGGCGACATCTTGAATTCACTAAAGTTTCTCTCGTTATCAGAAGAGCCCTGGCCGGATTATGGTCAGGAAGGTTGGGATGTGGACGATGAAGAAATTCAACGCCCACCCACCACCCACTTTGTAGCCACTGTGATGATTTAGTCGACATGCTCGACTTCGACTCCGAAGACATCGACGGTATGGACGACGATGCAGGAGACAACCAAGAACCAGCGCCCACAGGGGCCTTTGGAAGGCCACCTCGTCATACGACATATACATGGTGGACACCCCAAAAGATGGGAATGGCAATGGAACAGCGGAGGATGACCCCTCTAAGAAACAGCCCAAGCGGCCAAGGCCCGGGCGCCACAGAAATCTCGCCACAAAGAAAAACGGTGATTCAAGACAGAGATAATAACACTCGGACGGTCACGAAGACAACCCCTCGGCAGGATTCAGCACAGAGGAGGGGAGAAGCCAGCCCTCATGATAGAGCGGCGGGCATGAGAAGTAGAGGGCGATAATTATATGCCTCCTCCAAAGATGAAGCAAGCCTCGATGACGACGTAAATGCCGTGCCCGAGGATCCCACAAACAAGAGCGTTTCAAGCGCGGGCTTATGGCCACGACAAGCAGCCTTAAGAAAAAGCAGCAGCAGCTTAGAGCTGACCAAGACTTGCTAGCTGACAAATGGACCGAAGTCCTTGCAGCCGAAGAGTATAAACTCGATCGCCCTTCCAAGAGCTACCCAAAAAGGAAGCTGCTACCCCAATTAGAGGAGGAAGCACCCAAACCCACATCACCAGCGCATGACGCGGCCGACCGGCCACCTCGTGGCCACGACAGAGAGGCCTCTAGGCCCTCCACTAAAGCCGCACCCCGGCGTCGCTCGAAAAGTACAAAGCCACGGGGAAATGCGCCAGACTTGCGAGACATATTGGAGGACAAGGCAAGGCAAATAAGATCGATCTCTACGGATCAAGGTGGGCGCCCGACGCGTGATGACAACCGTCACGACGGATACAGCAATTCGGCCGGGCGAACACGATAGACAAAGCTCATTTGAGCTGCGCCGTGATATAGCCCAATATCTGAGGCGCCAGACACCCACTATGCTTCATGGCGAAGTAATGGATCATCAAATCCCCGAGGGTTTCAAACCCGTAAACATTGAATCATACGACAGCACAACAGATCCTGCGGTTTGGATCGAGGACTATCTCCTCCACATCCACATGGCCCGCAGTGATGATCTACACGCCATCAAATACCTCCCAGTCAAGCTTAAAGGACCAGCTCGGCATTGGCTAGAGCTTGCCAGCAGAATCAATTGGTTGTTGGGAAGAACTGGAAGCCGCATTCCTTGATAACTTCAGGCACATATATGCGACCACCAGACGCCGATGACCTAAGCCACATTGTCGGTGTCAAAACCGGCGGATCTCGGGTAGGGGGTCCCGGTATGCGTCTAGGCGGATGGTAACAGGAGACAAGGGACACGATGTTTTTACCCAGTTCGGGCCCTCTCGATGGAGGTAATACCCTACTCACCTTGATTAATATTGATGATATGGGTAGTACAAGAGTAGATCTACCACGAGATCAAGGAGGCTAAACCCTAGAAGCTAGCCTATGGTATGATTGTTGTTAGTCTCTACGGACTAAAACCCTCCGGTTTATATAGACACCGGATAGGTTAGGGTTACACGGAGTCGCTTACAATGGTAGGAGATCTAGATATCCGTATCGCCAAGCTTGCCTTCCACGCTAAGGAAAGTCCCATCCGGACACGGGACGAAGTCTTAAATATTTTATCTTCATAGTCTTGGAGTCCGCCGCTGACGATAGTCCCGGCTTATCCGAACATTCCCTAGTCCGGGACTCCTCAAGAGTCTCTGAACCAGGCTTCAATGACGACGTAGTCCGGCGCACATATTGTCTTCGCATTGCAAGGCGGTTCCTCCTCCAAATACTTCATAGAAGGTTTTGAACACAAAGATGTTGTCCGCTCGCAAAACAAGTTCCACATAACATCAGAGAGAATAATTTTTGCACAGATCTGCCGACGTATTCCAAGGGCGTGACATAACACCACGGCCAGGCCTTTATATGAATCGCTTTTTACCGCTTCACATCAGCGTGTTTAGCGAGGCGGTTTCCTTGGCACGCCTTATCAAAGCATAGATCGTGCCCCTTATTCCGGGATTCTCATCAATACGGACATGGGTAACTCCATCCGCCATTGATTACGGGCGCTTGGGAAATAAGCGAGTTTTACCGGCTGGTGGGGACGCATAGCTTCGTCTCATCCATATAAGGGATAAGGATCCACCTTTTCACCTGCGCCTTCTTCCTCCTTTGCTTATCCATTTCCGCGGACTCGAGCTCCAGCGCCCAAGTCCGCACATCCCACCTCGACCTTTCTCCAACCATGTCAGGAGCGGGAGGAAGGTGGATGGCTTCGTCCGTCAAGGAGGGGCACATCACAAGATCAAGGGAGGCGGATACTTGTCCGCAACATCACAGACAGGCTGCCCTATGCGGGGCAGCTTATTCCAACCCCCGGGCCCCATGAGAGGGTAGTGTTTCTACCCCACTTCCTCCGCGACTAGGTTTTCCACTTCACCCATTTGTCCGGGGGCTCATGTTCTACTCTGGCCTGGACTTCCACGATCTGGCCCGAATTTCATCCTCAACATCTCGGCGTTTATCGCCGTTTGTGAGGCCTTCTCTCGCATCCAGCCCCACCGGATTATGGCTGAAGATTTTCAACGTCCGGCCGAAGGTAGTGGGCGGCCGCTGCCGGAGTGCGGAGGCGCCATGGTTGGCAAGATGGCCAAGGTCCTATGGCTCGAGGGCGCCTTTGTGGAGACAATAAAGGGGTGGCAATCGGGTTGGTTCTACATCACCGAGCCACGCGACCCGAATGGGTGGCGGCCCCAATTTAGATCTGGCTTCCCACACGGCTCGCCATGGAAAGAGACGGACCTGACATGGGGAATTCGGAAGAGCTATCCGGACTCCAGACATGCGTCAAACCTGGTGGACAAGAATCTCGGGCTTGTCGACGTAATCCGTGTGATGCTCATCCGCCGGATTCTCCCATGCCAACAACGGGCCTTCAATTTGTGGGAGTTCGATCCGCAAGACAAAGAACCTTGAGCCGGCTCTTGACACCACGCACGAAGATGCTCGAAGGTGCTGTTCAAGGGCGCTGAAGCCCAACATCCGCTACCAAAGACCGGATCTGTTTCATGGCGTCGGCCCAAGCGAGGTAAGTTATTTTACCCTTTACGGGACTCTTTTTCATAGATTGACTCTATGCGGGATCTAAAACTCCTAATCTTTGTGACAGGACTGGTCAAGACGTCCGGACAGATTAACTTGTCCTCCTTTGCCGAAAGACCGGAGGACGCCCGATTAACGGGGCTGTTGGCTCCGGCGCCCCATGTGGTGCAGAGAAGAAGGCCAAGAAGGAGGCCACAGGAACTCGAAGGAGCTCCTGACGCCAGTCTGTCAGATTACAGGCAGAATCTTCTCCCGAGGACGAGGAGGAAGAAGAAGCTCCTCCCCAGTGGGAGGAGAAGAAAAGGAAGGCCGCTAACGGGAAGCCGGAGGGTCCAAGAAGGAAGAACCCTTCCCGGACGTCTCCACCAACGCCAACGACGGGCGGAGGGAGGGCCTCGAGGGCCAAGCCTGGCGAGATCGTGTGTCCGGATACCCACGGCTTTTCATAATTGCATAGTGTTCTCTAATGCCGAACAATCATGCAGCCCGCCAAAGGGCGTAGTTTGCCGATTCATCGAGCGGGTCCTCGGGCTCGTCCGGAAATGGAGAGTACCGCTTCCGACCGCCTCCTCCTCACCTGCTGCGGACGACGCCGAGGTGGGGCCCCAAAGGGGCTTGGTCAAGAGGAGGTAGCGAGGAGGTGCCACAAGGCGACCTCCGGACTCAGCGCTGGGGCAAGACCCCAGGGGCTCTAAGCCCGACCCTCGTCCGGACTCCATGCTGGAACCATCGGTGGTTACGAAGTCAGGACAATGGATCCTTCGCATAATAAGGTAAGACGCCGTGTCCTCCGTCCCAACCGAGGCACGGATAGCATCGGAGGCGCTCAAGGCGCCTCCATCAGGAGGAGCACCGCCTTTGTTATGAGTGCGGTGATCCGGACGATTCACCTCAAGAGCGGATCGACGAAGCCATATCAGCCTTCTAACAGGCTTTGAGGTAAGTTTAAAACATATAAAATTATTACCGCATAGACGGTAGCCTCGATGCTTAGTTCGGTGTTGGAAAGAAAAGCGGACTAAGGATCTAAAAAGATATACTTGAGGAGTCTAACATAAGTATGTCAATATGGGAATCACGGGCTCTTATTTCTTGGCCGACCTCTGCCGCCTTGTTGCGGAGGTCAATGCATTGAAGCAGAACCTCGAGCGGTCCGAGAACGAGCTCGGACATGCCAAGAAGCAGCTCGAGGACAAGGAAGGTAAGTAATACCTTATTAAAGAAATACCTTATGGGAAAGTTTTTGGTTGCAAAAAATAAAAGGAATAACATGGGTGCTGCAGGGGCCACGAACGAGGTGGCGACCCAGAAGGAAGCGGTGTCCGTGGCTGAAACAAAGCTGCCATGAACGCACCGAAAGCGAGAGAAAGGGAGGCGCACCGGGCCACGGTACGGCAAGAGCTCCAAGATCTCGTGGAAAGACACGTGTGTTTGGAGCGTGACTCGAGGACTCGAGAGTCCGAGCTCGCCTCGGCTCTTGAGAGTGCCAAAGCTGCTAAGGCCGAGGCCCAAAAAGCCCTCCAAGAAATTGAGGCACTAAAGAAGATAGCGGCGGGTAGGCATTCTTTATGCAAAGCAAGAATGTAAAAGTCAATTACCTATTACTTACCCGGATTCGGAGCTCTCCGAGAGCATTCGCAGATTTGCCCGTAGAGGCCCGATCTTGCCGCATTCTACCGCGCCCAGGAGGGAGCTCCACGGAGAAGGTGTTACGGTCTCAATATCTTTGAGGCGGACATCCGGTGCCCCTAAGCGACCATTGAAGCAGCTGGTCGAGCTCCACAAGGTTGCCGAACAGGCCATGAAGGGCCTTATAGCGCCGGTTGTGGCCATCGGAGGCCATGCACAGGAGCTACTTCGGCTTGGTGCAGCGGTGGTGGGCGCCTCGTCCGCAGCTTGAAGTTATCAGCGCTCCGTCTGCATTGAAGGGGTCCGTCGGGCCCTTGCCCGTGCTAAAGTGCAATCGGGGCAAGCTGGATGCGGAGAAGCTTCGTGGACAGACGGGCCACCGAAGGGCCATGAGCATCGCCGCCCGAAATGTACTATGAGGGCCTCTGAAGGGTGCCCGCCGAATAGCGGACGAGTGCTCCAAGGATGTAATTTTGAATAGGCTCGCGTTTGTTATCCCGTGCGCTGAAAACTTGTTCATATCGCTAAGCAACGCTTATTAATTTAAAATATTACCTTACGTGCGGCCGTTTATCAAATTTGAGAGATGGCAAGTCATTGGCTTCAGCCCCCATGCCACTTGGTCTTTGGGGTGTTCGGGATAAACTTGAGCACTCTTGTTCCCATTCTTGGGTCCATCTAGGGAGGCGCTCAACACAACGTAACAAGGCAACCGGACTTATATTGCTTGAACACTCTCACTTAGCCATAGAATTCTATAATTTTAAATTTAGTGAAGCCCCTAGTACTCGGAAGACCGAGTTCGGCGCTTATCCATGCATTGGACGGACAATTCCGGTTCCTCGGCTCTAAGCGGCATAAGTCTTTAGGGACCCTAAAAACCTCTTGAACAGCGACCGGCTCTCGCCTTATCATGACGGTCAGTTTTAGCTTTCTCCACTGAGGTGCTCGACCAGAATAACTAGGGCACAATCGCAGTGGTTCTCCCGGTGCTACCTTAGCCGATATAGCGGAATGTAAGGTACCAAAACACGGAGCCGGAAAACCCAACTATTGACCCAAGACATGATTCGAGCCAATTCATATAATGCTATAAGTTCGGGTGCCGCACTTGTGAAAGTGTTCGGACTTATCACACCATAATTTTGGGATACTTAAGCCCTCGGTGTATTGGCTGCATTACCACGGTGTACGGTTGCAACATGTCGTGAAATGAACATATGTATATATAAAGGAAGTAGAGCAATAATAAGCAAAAGCTATGTATTGTTTATTCAAAAAAGGTACTGCAATGGAAGCAGAACGATACAAATAATGCGATAAGCAAGGGATGGGACTATCTAACATGTCCCCCTCCAGGGGTGAGCTGCGGGATGGTATGTAAAACGGGTATAATGCTCGTAATAGAGACCACCTGAACACTCGACGTGGCTTTCCGCTTCCCTGGCTGTTGCATCGTGAGTCCGGCGATTCAAGTGCCGGACAGGACTTCTCAAAGACGGAGTCCTGGAAGTAAGAAAAAGGAAAAAAAAGGAAAAAGGAAAAAAAAGAAATGACACAAACGGGAGCCCCTGGTGCGGTCGAGCCGCATTCTTGGCGTGTCGTTGTCTTGCCCCTCCCCATATGCCCATGGTATCTCCAGAGCGTAATTATGTACGCGTAATACCAGCTTCACAATTTCGCGAGGGCTCGGGTTGGGGCGGATTGCTACTCGTGCTTGAATCGTGCTGTGTGGTCTTGTTGCAGGTTACCCAGCGCGCTTGGCGGTGTCCGGACGCTTAGTGGCGGACTCGAGAATTGCTGGAGAGGCTGCTTGTACCTCCGCCGCGAGGCCGCCAGATGCTCCTCCGCTCGAGAGAGCGCTCGGTGTTTCCATTGACCGTGATTACTCCTCGAGGGCCTGGCATCTTGAGCTTGAGGTATGCGTAGTGCGGCACCGCATTGAACTTTACCAATGCGGTTCGTCCGAAAGCGATGCATGATAGCCGCTGCGGAATGGGACGATCTCGAAGATTAACTCTTCGCTTCGGAAGTTATCCAGGGATCCGAAGACCACTTGAGTGTGGCGAGCCCGCATAACTGGCCTCTACACCGGTATGACGCCTTTAAAGGTCGCCTTTGTAGGTTTAATCCTTGAGGGTCAATGCCCATTTTACATTTGTATCGATAAAGCAGGTTCAGGCTGCTGCCGCCGTCCATCAGGACTCTGGTGAGGTGAAATCCGTCGATAATTGGGTCAAGAACCAATGCGGCGAAGCCGCCGTGACGGATGCTAGTGGGGTGGTCCCTTCAATCGAAGGTGATCGGGTAGGAAGACCATGGGTTGAACTTCGGGGCGACTGGCTCCATCGCATATACGTCCCTTAGTGCACGCTTCCGCTCCCTTTTGGGTATGTGGGTTGCGTATATCATGTTCACCGTCCGCACTTGTGTAGGAAAACCCTTCTGTCCTTTATTGTTCGGTGGCCGGGGCTCTTCCTCGTCATCGCTATGCAGCCCCTTGTCATTGAGTTCGGCACTTAACTTGCCTGCTTGCTTGAACACCCAACAGTCCCTGTTGGTGTGATTATTGAGTTTTCGGGGTGCCATGTATCTGGCACCAGCAATCGAGTATTAGGTCCAAGTTGGACGGGCCCTTGGTATTTCTTTTGAATGGCTTCTTCCGCTGACCGGGTTTAGAGCCTTTGAATCCGGCATTGACGGCCGTATCTTCAGTATTATCACCATTAATGCGGCGCTTGTTCTTGTTGCGCCGCGACCTGCCATTGTTGTCCTTGGTATCCGGACTATCAGGATTTTTGGCCAAGTTGTTGCTTCGAGCTAGCCAGCTGTCCTCTCCCGCACAAAAGCGAGTCATGAGGGTTGTGAGGGCTGCCATAGATTTCGGCTTTTCCTATCCTAGGTGCCGGGCAAGCCACTCGTCGTGGATGTTATGTTTGAAGGCTGCAAGGGCCTATGCATCCCGGACGATCGGCGATTTGATTTTTTCTTTGTGAGGAACCATGTCGAGAACTGTCCGCCGATTCTTCCGCTGCTGAATTATGTGGCTAAGGTCATCGGCGTCTGGTGGTCGCACATATGTGCCTGGAAGTTATCAAGGAATGCGGCTTCCGTGTCCTCCCAACAACCAATTGATTCCGCCGCAAGCTGTTGAGCCAATGCCTAGCTGGTCCTTTAAGCTTCAGGGGAGGTATTTGATGGCATGTAGATCATCACCGCGAGCCATGTGGATATGGAGGAGATAATCCTCGATCCGCACCGTAGGATCTGTGGGTACCATCGTATGATTCGATGTTTACGGGCTTGAAGCCCTCCGGGATTTGATGATCCATTACTTCATCTCGTGAAGCATAGTGGGTGTCTTGACGCGCCTCTTGTATTGGGCTATATCACGGCGTAGCTCATACGAGCTTTGTCTATTGTGTTCGGCCTGGCCGGTTTTGCTGTGATCCGGGCGCGACGGTAATCATCCCGTTGCTTTGCCCACGCGATCCGTAGATCGATCTTGTATGTTGTGCCTTATCCTCCAATAAATCTCGCAAGTCCGGTAGCGTTTTCCGTGCCTTAGTACTTTTTGAGCGGGCGTCGGGTGTGGCTTGAGCGGAGGGCCGAGAGGCTTCTCTGTCGCGCCACGGGTAGCCGGTCTCGCCATGTCGTCTTACCGGCGACTTGGGTGCTTCCTCCTCTAGTCGAGGCAACGGCCTGCATTTGGGGTAGCTTTTGGAGGCGCTCGAGTTCATACTCTTGGCTGCAAGGACTTCAGTCCATCACAGCCTAGCAGTCTTGATCAGCTCTAAGCTGTTGCTGCTTTCTTGAGGCTGCTTGCCGTGGCTATAAGCTGCGTTTGAAACGCTCCTGTTCGGGCGGGATCCTCGTGCACGACAAATTCGTCATCGTCGAGGCTTGCCTCATCTTGGAGGGAGGCGATAATTATCATCCTCGACCTCTCTTTCGCCAAGACCGTCCGTCTTTGGAGGGTTCTCTTCAAGACCGTCCAGGGGTGTTATTATCTCCGTGCGGAATCACCGTTTTTATTGTGGCGGGATTTAGAGCGGCGCCACGACGCCGGGCGCTTCGGTGTTTCTTGGAGGAGTCATCCTCCGTTGCTCCATCGCCGTTCCCATCTTTTGGGATGTCCACCATGTATATGTCATATGACGAGGTGGCCTTCCAGCGTTCTGTAGGCGCTGGGTCTTGGTCGCCTCCGGCGTCTGCCGTCCATACCGGTCGATGTCTTCGAGTCGTAGTCTAGCATGTCGGTTAAATCATCGTGATGGCTACAAAGGGGTGGTGGGTGGGCGTTGAATTTCTTTGTCGCCCGCATCCCAACCTTCCCGTCCGTAGTCCAGCCAGGGCTCTCCGGATAAAGAGAGAGACTTTAGTGAATTCGGGATGTCGCCAAAGGGCGAAGTCTGAAAGATGTCCGCAGCAGTGAACTCCATGACCGGCGCTAATCGGATTCGATTAGCGGGCGCGGAGGGTTCGGAGTCCGGAGAGGAGTCCGGCACTCGAGTCGCAGGTCTTCGCAGCGACAGGGATGGAGTTCGGCTCGATCGCCGTAGAGATTGTAGCCCCGGCGGTGTCCAACCACTGCGTCCTCGATCGGGGAATCCGGCTCCGGATTAAGGGTCGAAGCGGATCTTTGATGCGTCCTCCAGCCTTCGTTAATTGCAGAGCTGGATCATGCCCATCGAGACAAAGGCGGCATGCTTGGCTGCGGCTCGAATCCGTCGAAGATCAAGTCTCCGCGGATATCGGCCATTATAGTTCAAACTTCCAAATCTGACCTGATGGCGAGGCGTAGCTTCGATCTGCTCTAGATGGCTGCTTAATTGGCCCATGATGCAGTAAAGCTGCCGAACACGTAAGATCTGTCCGGGAGAAAAGTCTCACCTCGACCGCGTCGTTGTTGATGATCGAAGGAGCCATCGGGCCTATCGGTGACGACATAGAGGAACTCTCAATGAAAGCACCAATGTCGGTGTCAAAACCGGTGGATCTCGGGTAGGGGGTCCCGAACTGTGCGTCTAGGCGGATGGTAACAGGAGACAAGGGACACGATGTTTTTACCTGTGTTCGGCCCTCTCGATGGAGGTAATACCCTACTCCGCTTGATTAATATTGATGATATGGGTAGTACAAGAGTAGATCTACCACGAGATCAAGGAGGCTAAACCCTAGAGCCTAGCCTATGGTATGATTGTTGTTCGTCCCACGGACTAAAACCCTCCGGTTATATAGACACCGGATAGGTTAGGGTTACGTAGTCGGTTACAATGGTAGGAGATCTACATATCCGTATCGCCAAGCTTGCCTTCCACGCCAAGGAAAGTCACATCCGGACATAGGACGAAGTTTTCAATCTTGTATCTTCATAGTCTTGGAGTCCGGCCGCGACGATAGTCCGGCTATCCGGACACCCCCTAGTCTGGGACTCTCTCACACATAATTCAGCAGCCAGATGAATCGGCCAGACTATTCTGGACATGGTTCTTAACCAAGAAAAATCAAATCGTCGAGTGTCCGGATGCAGAGGCCCTTGCAGCCTTCAAACATAACATCCGCGACGATTGGCTTGCCCGGCACCTAGGACAGGAAAAGCCGAAATCCATGGCAGCCCTCACATCACTCATCACCCGCTTCTGCGGAGAGGACAACTGGCTAGCTCGCAGTAACAACCTTTCAAAAACCACAGTAGTTCGGATACCAAGGACAACAATGGCAGGTCGCATCGCAACAAGCACAAGCGCCGCATTAACGGGCGATAATAATCAAGATACGGAGTCAATGCGGATTCAGAGGCTCTAAACCCGGTCAGCGGAAAAAGCCGTTCAAAAGAAATACCTAGGGCCCGTCCAATTTGGACCGAATACTCGATCGCTTGTGCCAGATACATGGCACCCCTGAAAAACCAGCCAACCACACCTACAGGGATTGTTGGGTATTCAAGCAGGCAGGCAAGTTAAATGCCGAAAACAACGACAAGGGGGTGCGAGCGATGAGCGAGGAGCCCGGCCACGAACAATAGAAGATGAAGGGCTTTCCCCCACAAGTGCGGACAAGGAACATGATATACGCAACCCACATACCCAAAAGGGAGCGGAAGCGTGCACTAAGGGATGTATACGCGATGGAGCCGGGCCTCTAAAGTTCAACCCGTGGTCCTCCCCGCCGATCACTTTTGATCGAAGGACCACCCACTAGCATCCGCCACGGCGGATTCGCCGTGATTGGTTCTTGACCCAATCATTGACGGATTTCACCTCACTAGAGTCCTGATGGACGGCGGCAAAGAACTGAACCTGCTTTACCAGGATACAAGTGCAAAATGGGCATAGACCCCTCAAGGATTAAACCCACAAAACGACCTTTAAAGGCGTCATAATCGGGTGTAGAGGCCAACTATACAGCTCAATTACACTTGAAGTGGTCTTGATCCCGGATAACTTCCGGCGAGGAATTAATCTTGACATAGTCCCGTTAAAGTGGCTATCACGCCTTGCTTTCGGACGAACCGCATTTGCAAAGTTCAATGCGGTGCCGCACCACGATACCTCAAGCTCAAGATGCCAGGCCCTCGAGGAGTAATCACGGTCAATGGAAACACCGAACGCTCTCTCCGAACGGAGGAGCATACGGCTGTCTTCAAGGGCGGAAGTACAAAGCAGCCTCTTAAGGCAATTCTCGAGTCCGGCTACTAAACGTCCGGACACCACCAAGCGCGCCCGGAGTAACCTAGAACAAGACCGCCTGGCATGTTCCGAGCACGCGTAGCAATGCGGCCCCAACCCCAGCCCTCGCGAAATCGCGAGACCAGTACCACGCGTACATCACTAAGCTCTGGAGATACCATGGGCATAGGGGGAGGGGCACGACCACGGCATGCCCAGAGTGCGGCTCAACCGCACAAGGGGCTCCCAATTATTTCATTCTTTTTTTTCTTTTTTCTTATTCTCAGGACTCCGTTTTCCAGAAGCCCTATCCGGCAGTAGAAACGTCGAACTCATGATGCAACAGCCAGGGAAGCAGAAAAACTACGTCGAGTGTCCAGGTGGTCTCTATTACGAGCAGTATACCTGTTTTACATACCATCCCGTAGCCTACCCCTGGAGGGGGACATGTTAAATAGTCCCATCCCTTGCTTATCGCACTATTTGTATCGTTCTGCTTTCATTGTAGTATCTTTTGAATAAACAATACATAGCTTCTGCTTATTATTGCATTCCTTTTTTTTCTATAAATGTTCATCTATGACATGTTGCACCCGTACAACTTGGTACGGTCAATACACCAGGGGCTTAAGTACCCCAAAACATGGTGTGATAAGTCTGAACACTTTCACAAGTGCGGCACCCTGAACTTATAGCATTATATTCATCGGCTCCGAATCATGTCTTGGGTCAATAGTTGGGTTTGCCCGGCTCCCATGTTTTGGTACCTTACGTTCCGTTATATTGGCTAAGGTAGCGCTGGGAGAACCACTGCGATTGTGTCCCGGATTGAGCTGGGTTGAGCACCTCAGTGGAGAAAGCTAAAACTGACCGTCATGATAGGGCGAGAGCCGGTCGCTGTTCAAGAGGTTTTTCGGGTCCCTAAAGACTCATGCCGCTTAGAGCGAGGAGTCGGGATTGTCCGGCCAAGGCATGGATAGCGCCCCGAACTCGGTCTTCCGAATACCAGGGGCTTCGCCGAAATTTGAAATTATAGAATTCTATGGTTAAGTGAGAGTGTTCAAGCATTATAGTCCGGTTGCCTCGTTCGTCGTGTTGAACGCCTCCCTCGAAGGACCCAAGAATGGGAAGAAGAGCGCTCAAGTTTATCCCGAACACCCCAAAGCACTTTCGTGGCATGGGGCTGAAGCCAATGACTCGCCATCTCTCAAATTTGATAAACGGCCGCCTGAAGGTAATATTTCAAATTAACAAGCGTTGCTTAGGGCATATGAACAAAGTTTTCAGCGTCTGTGATAACAAATGCGAGTCTACTCAAAAATTACATCTTTGGAGCATTCACCGCTATATAAGGCGGGCACCCTTCAGACGCCCTTTATAGTACATCTCGGCTTGCGATACTCCTTGCAAGAAGGGCGCTGGCGTCTGTCACAAGCTTCCCGGCGTCCATCTTGCCCTCAGCAGCACTTTAGCACGGGCAAGGCCCGACAGGCACCTTCAATCTGACGGAGTGCTTGATGACTTCAATCCATGGACAAAGGCCCACCAAATTACCGCAGCGTAATCAAGTAGCTCCAAGGCATGGCTTCTTTAGGCCACACCGAACTATGAGGGCCTTCATGGCCTGTTCGCCACCTTAGGAGCTCGACCAGCTGCTTCACCTGGTCACTCAGGCACCGGATGTCCGCCTCGGCATATTGAGACCAGAACACCTTTTCCGGCCGAGCTCCCTCCTCCACTCAGAGAACTCGGCAGAAAGATCGGACACACCACGGGCAAATCGTGGCGAACGCCTTGAGAACTCCGGATCGGGTAAGTAACAGATAATTCACTTTTACATGCTCGCTTTGCATAAAGAATGCCTTACCCGCCGCTATCTTCTTTATCGCCTCGATCTCCTGGAGGGCCTTCTGGGCCTCGGCCTTAGCGGCTTTGGCACTCTCAAGAGCCAAGGCGAGCTCGGACTCTCGAGTCTTCGAGTCATGCTCCAAACTCTCGTGTTTTTCCACAAGAGCCTGGAGCTCTTGCCGCACCTCCGCCACCCATGCCTCCTGCTTCTCTCGCTCGGTGCGCTCAGCGGCCACACTGTTTTCGGCCTTGGACACCGCTTCCTTCAGGGCCGCCACCTCATTCGTGGCCCCTGCAGTACCTACGTTATTCCTGTCATTTTTTGCAACCAAATCCTTTCTATAGGGTATTACTTTAATAAGGTATTACTTACCTTCCTTGTCCTCGAAGCTGCTTCTTGGCAAGGCCGAGCTTGTTCTCGGACCGCCGAGGCTCTCCTTCAATGCATTGACCTCCATAGTCGGTCTGGCAGAGTCATGTACAGCCTGCATTCCCATATTGACATATTTATGTTAGACTCCTGCGTATATCTTTTTAGATCCTCGGCTCGGCTTTTCTTCCGAACACCAAACTAAGCATCGAGGGCTCTTGTCTATGCGGTAATATTCTTACATATCTTAAAACTTACCTCAAAGCCTGTTAGAAGGCTGGTACAGGCTTCAGTCAACCCGCTTTTGGCGGACTGAACTTTTTGGATCACCGCACTTATGATAATGCGGTGCTCCTCATCGATGGAAGCGCCGTTAAGCACCTCCAGCAAGCTATCCGGTGCCTCCGGTTGGATGGAGGTCACCGGCGTCGCAGTCTTGTGCCTCTCACGAAGGGGTCGTCACGGACTTGGAACCATCAGAGGTTCCGGTGACGGAGTCCCAAGACAGGCCGGACTTAGAGCCCTCTAGGGTTTTGCCCCTTGGCGCCGGAGTCTCGGGAGGTCGCCTTATGGCGCCTCCAGGACCACCTCCTCCTGGTTGGGCCCCTTTTGGGACTCCACCGAAAGGCCATCCGCGTCATGAGGGAGGAGGCGGTCAGAAGTGAAGTGCTATTCACATCCGACGAATCCAGGGAGCCGCTCGACGAAGCGGAGAGCTCGTCCTTGGGCGGGCTACATGGTTGTATTCGGTGTTAGAAGACACTATGCGACAAATGAAAAATCATGAGTTATTCTGGAATCTGGACACTTACGATCTTGCCAGGGGCTTGGCCCTTGAGGGCCACTCCTCTTCGTCGTCGTCGGCATTGGTGGGAAAGTCCGGGGGAAGGGTCCTTCCTTTCTTGGACCCTCCGGCCCCCCAGCTAGGGCGGCCTTCCTTTTCTTCTCTCCCCCCACTGGGGAAGAGGCCTCTTTTTCCACCTCCTCACCTTCACGGGAGGAGTCCGCCTCGGAGTCATCAGATGATGAGTCCGACAACACTTGACGCCAAGCACTCCTTCGAGTTCCCGTGGCCTTCTTCTTGGCCTTCTTCTCCGGCACCATGTGAGGTGCCGGAACCATCAGTCCCGTTAAGCGGGCGTCTGCTGGGTCTTTTGGCAAAGGAGCCGGACAGTTAACCTGCTCAGACTTCTTCAGCCAGTCCTGTCAAAGGTACAGGAGTTTAGATCCCACATAGAGTCAGACTATGAAAAACAAGAGTCCCGTAAAGGATAGAATAGCTTACCTCGCTGGCCTGACGCCGCGAGCTGAATCCGCGATCTTCGGTAGCGGATGCGGGGGCCTCGGCGCCCTTAAACAGCACCTTCCAGGCATCTTCGTACGTAGTGTCGAAGAGCTTGCTCAAGGTTTGGTGCTGTGCCGGATCAAACTCCCACAATTTGAAGGCCCGTTGTTGGCATGGGAGGATCCGGCGGATGAGCATGACCTGGACTACGTTGACAAGCTTGAGATTCTTGTTCACCAGCTTTTGGACGCAGGTTTGAAGTCCGGTCAGCTCTTCCGAATCTCCCCACGTTAAGCCCGTCTATTTCCAGGAAGTGAGCCGTGTGGGGAAACCAGATCGGAATTCGGGGGCCGCCGCCCATTTGGGGTCGCACGGCTCGGTGATGTAGAACCACCCCGATTGCCACCCCTTTATTGCCTCCACGAAGGAGCCCTCGAGCCATAGGACGTTGGCCATCCGGCCCACCATGGCGCCTCCGCACTCCGCTTGGCGGCCGCCCACTACCTTCGGCTTGACATTAAAAGTCTTCAGCCATAAGCCAAAGTGAGGCTGGATGCAGAGGAAGGCCTCGCAGACGACGATGAACGCCGAGATATTGAGGATGAAGTTCGGGGCCAGATCGTGGAAATCTAGGCCATAGTAGAACATGAGCCCCCGGACAAATGGGTGAATTGGAAAACCTAGTCCGCGGAGGAAGTGGGTGAGAAACACCAACCTCTCATGGGGCCTGGGGGTGGGGAGGAGCTTCCCCTTGTCGGGGAGCCGATGCGCGATGTCGCTGGACAAGTATCCGGCCTTCCGCAGCTTTTTGACTTGTTCCTCCATTACGGAGGAGACCATCCACTTGCCTCCCGCTCCGGACATGGCTGGAGAAGATTGAGAAGGGATGTGCGGACTTGGGCGCTGGGGCTCGAGTGCGCGGAAATGGATAAGCAAAGGAGGAAGAAGGCGTAGGTAAAAAGGTGGATCCGTATCCCCTTATATGGACGGACGAAACTATGTGTCCCCACCGGCCTGATAAAACTTGCTTATCTCCCAAGCGCCATAATCAATGGCGCGGTTGGGTTACCCATGCCCGTATTGATGAGAATCCCGGAATAAGGGGGACACGATCTCTGCTTTGACAAGACGTGCCAAGGAAACCGCCTTGCTAAACACGCTGAGGTGGGACAGTAAAAACGATTCCAATAAAGGCTTGGCCGTGGTGTGACGTCACGCCGCAGAATACGTCAGCAGATTGAATTTGTGTAAAGATTATTCTCTCTACGGTGGTATGTGGAACTTATTTTGCAGAGCCGGACACTATCCTTGTGTTCAAAATCTTCTATGAAGTATTCGGAGGAGGAACCCGCCTTGCAATGCCGAAGACAATATGTGCGCCGGACTCGTCTCCATTGAAGCCTAGTTTAGGGGCTACTGAGGGAGTCCTGGATTAGGGGGTGTCTGGATAGCCGAACTATCACCGTTGGCCGGACTCCTGGACTATGAAGATACAAGATTGAAGACTTCGTCTCGTGTCCGGATGGGACTTTCCTTGGCGTGGAAGGCAAGCTTGGCGATACGGATATGTAGATCTCCTACCATTGTAACCGACTACTGTAACCCTAACCCTCTCCGGTGTCTATATAAACCGGAGGGTTTTAGTCCGTGGGGATCTAACAACAATCATACCATAGGCTAGCTTCTAGGGTTTAGCCTCTTTGATCTCGTGGTAGATCTACTCTTGTACTACCCATATCATCAATATCAATCAAGCAGGAGTAGGTTTTACCTCCATCGAGAGGGCCCGAACCTGGGTAAAAACATCGTGTCCCTTGTCTCCTGTTACCATCCGCCTAGACGTACAGTTCGGGAACCCCTACCCGAGATCCGCCAGTTTTGACACCGACAGCCACCATTTGAGAAATGCTACTGTCTTGCTTTCTTTCCCATTTAGATAAGGTAGATGCTTCTTTTTGTTGGCTTCTGTGTCATCCACCGTTATTGACCACTAATTGTTTCCTTTGCACCTCTGTGTAAACAGGGTTATCTACTTCACCTCGTTGCCATTGTGACCTCTTGTTTGCACCGCACAAAACACTTTTGTTTTAAGAGTGTTTTGTGCAGTTCAACCAAAATGTCACACCGACAACGTTGCTTGATTGCTTGATCTTAGTGGAACTGCACAAGAGGAGATCTTACTTTCTATCCGTTAAGGCGAATTTGGTTCAGATCATCTTCTTGTGAGTTGTTTGAATTCCGCATCATGAGAGGTCAGTACTAGCCTTCTTTCACATGATTTTGCAGTGTGCTTTCATATGTTGTGCTACTTGTACGATAATGTTGCTTGATTTTAGTGAACTGCACAAATGGAGACAAGACTTCCAATCTGTATGTGCACCGTAATATCCCATTGAGGTAAGATAAGGATATTTCACAACTGGCTGCTTTGTATTTTGCCACTTTCATCGAGAAAATTAAGTTTAGTACTATACTTGTGCTCCCTAATTGACATGCCAAATCTTACATTGAAGGGGAAGCTTATGCATTATTGAACCAAGTGATGAAGGGAAGAACAAGCGGAAGAAAAACAAAAATCAACTCCGTGCTTGTAATGAAACCTTTGGGCTGTGATGACAAAAGTAATGATATAGTTTTGCATCTTAATTTATTGCTATGGCTGGTACGAGCAATTGTTTTGCCACTGATTTGATGCCACTCTTAATGTAATATGTAATTATCTCTACTTGTGCAAACAGGGATCTTCTTTGAAGATACCATATATTTTAGTGGAACTGCACAAGATGTTGGAAACATTAAACTAATCGAGGAGTATATACTAAGCATGGCCACCACCGTAGAGATAGCAGATGATGGTTCCGAGAAGTGCTTCATCATGCACGCTCTACACAATAAGCCTCGACAAAGGTTGGTACTACCAATCGATTTCATCCATATGATTGAGCTTTGTCATCTCTATTGGTGTTGTGCTACTGTTTAGATATCGCCATGAAAAAGTGGTATTGTCCTTGAGAAGTGCTTCATCATGTGTTGTTTTAAATATTTCCTTTCCTTTTTCGAGCAAACAGGGATGATAGCATTTAGTAGTCCTCTTGTCTTTGCACAACAGGATCATCTTCCTCTGAAGAAGAATATGGAGTACGTGATGTGACTAGTTCCGGTTATGCCAGGATGAAGAAGCCCTGTCAGAAGGAGCAGTTGAAGGATGGTTACATTACTCCCCACAAGACCAAACTAACTTCAGCTCAGAAGGACTGACAAATCTTCATTTTTTTTGCTGTGATGTGCGAGTACAATGTTGTTCTAGGATTCTTTCTAGTGAGTTCAATTTTTCTAAAATTGTGCTCTACATGGACCATGTATGTGCCTGTTGAAACTGTCAATTCATAGTACA
Source organism: Aegilops bicornis (assembly GCA_021605145.1). Lineage (NCBI taxonomy): Eukaryota > Viridiplantae > Streptophyta > Magnoliopsida > Poales > Poaceae > Aegilops > Aegilops bicornis. Next base: position 546,382,872 of record CM038672.1, read on the forward strand.
GTTTGCTTTATACTAATCACTGTTTTGTATTTGTGCAAACAGGGGTGCTCAACCTGATTTCAATGGGAACTGCACAAAATGTTCATGAATACATCGAATCATTCATTTCCACCACAAGAAAGGAGGTGCCCGATAAGTTCAAGGCGTTGCAACATATAAGGCGAAATCATTACAAGCTACGGCCGAATTTGGTCGATTTTGGTGGAACTGCACAAAAAGAACATTTGGTTTATTTAGCACGAGGTGCCATGTCAATGTCTGAAGCGATGGCAAACCCTGCCCATTCCACAATCGTAGGCATTTGATATTTTGGAATGGGACAACCTTGTCAAATTTTGCTCATTGATTTTAGCAAGACATGCGCTTGATATTTTCGAATAGGACGCCCTTTGCTGTCAGCAGCGTCGATCAATTTTTTCCTTTATTCTTTAGTTGTGAAGTAAATATTGCCTCTAACATGTGAGTCGCTGAGATGCATAATCATCGATTGTTTTGAATGTTCTCTATGAATTGCTGTGCCTATGTGTTTGATTGCAATGTACGTAAACGCTAAAAGCTGCTCAAACTCTTTGTACTCCTTCTGTTCCTTTTTACTGCACATTGTGAAAGTGCATACTTTTTGTATAAGATTGGTCAAAGTACAGATACTTTGACTCAGACAAAACTTGTATGCGGACTAGAAAGGACCTGAGGAGGAGTACATGTGAAATCGCTGCAAACGAGGTGATCACCACAGGAATAATGCTAAATGCGTATTGTTTTGCATGTTCATCCAATGCCGATGATAGAGGAATTGAACTAATCGAAATAAATTCATTCATACACGGTCGGATTTCATATAAACATGCCGGATTTCATTACATTTCATACATTCTTCAACTAAAAAGGGTGTACTGGAGGTATAATTAATTAACCGAGCTACCCACATGTGTCCTACCGAGCCGTAACAGAAAGCTTTAATGACTTAATTGCATGTGCAGTTGCGTAAGCGACATGTGGCCCATATGCCTATTGGGCCCTCGTGTCGATAGCCCAATCTGCAACACCAAAGCTAAGTAGAAGCAGCAGATAACTTCTCCAAAGACAGCTCTCCGACTCCACGTCCGCCGCCAAGAAGCTAACCAGACCGTCAATGGTCAACCACTTAGCTTGACTTCAACTGGAGGGTAGCAGCGGTGGCCTTACTTGGACCAGAAAGGCGGCGACCTACCGTGTTCTACCGATAACCCACAAGTATAGGGGATCGCAACAGTTTTCGAGGGTAAAGTATTCAACCCAAATTTATTGATTCGACACAAGGGGAGCCAAAGAATATTCTTAAGTATTAGCAGCTGAGTTGTCAATTCAACCACACCTGGAAACTTAGTATCTGCAGCAAGTGTTTAGTAGCAAAGTAATATGATAGTGGTGGTAACGGTAAAAAAAGTAAAGACAACAAAAGTAATGTTTTTGGTATTTTGTAGTGATTGTAACAATAGCAACGGAAAAGTAAATAAGTGAGAACCAGTATATGGAAAACTCATAGGCACCAGATTAGCGATGGATAATTATGCCGGATGTGGTTCATCATGTAACAGTCATAACATAGGGTGACACAGAACTAGCTCCAGTTCATCAATGTAATGTAGGCATGTATTCGTATATAGTCATACGTGCTTATGGAAAAGAACTTGCATGACATCTTTTGTCCTACCCTCCCGTGGCGGTGGGTCCTATTGGAAACTAAGGGATATTAAGGCCTCCTTTTAATAGAGAACCGGAACAAAGCATTAGCACATAGTGAATACATGAACTCCTCAAACTATGGTCATCACCGGAGTGGTCCTGATTATTGTCACTTGAGGGTTCTTGCGGATCATAACACATAGGTGACTATAGACTTGCAAGATAGGATCAAGAACACACATATATTCATGAAAACATAATAGGTTAATATCTGAAATCATGGCACTCGGGCCCTAGTGACAAGCATTAAGCATAGCAAAGTCATAGCAACATCAATCTCAGAACATAATGGATACTAGGGATCAAACCCTAACAAAACTAACTCGATTACATGATAAATCTCATCCAACCCATCACCGTGCAGCAAGCCTACGATGCAATTACTCATGCACGGCGGTGAGCATCATGAAATTGGTGATGGAGGATGGTTGATGATGACGACGGCAACGAATCCCCTTCTCCGGAGCCCCGAACGGACTCTAGATCAGCCCTCCTGGGAGAGATTAGGGCTTGGCGGCGGCTCCGTATCATAAAACGCGATGATTTCTTCTCTCTGATTTTTTTCTCCCCGAAAGCCAATATATGGAGTTGGAATTGGCGTCCGAGGGCCACCAGGGTGCCCACGAGGTAGGGGGCGCGCCCCCTACCCTCGTGGACAGGGTATGGGCCCCCTGGTCTTCATCTTTTGCGAGGATTTTTCTTTATTTTTTCTAAGGTGTTCCGTGGAGTTTCAGGACATTCCGAGAACTTTTATTTTCTGCACATAAAACAACACCATGGCAGTTCTGCTGAAAACAGCGTCAGTCCGGGTTAGTTCCATTCAAATCATACAAGTTAGAGTCCAAAACAAGGGCAAAAGTGTTTGGAAAAGTAGTTACGACGGAGACGTATCAACTCCCCCAAGCTTAAACCATTGCTTGTCCCCAAGCAATTCGATTGACAAACCGAAAGAGAAAAGGAAAAACTTTACAAACTTTGTTTGCTCTTGTTGTTGTAAACATGAAAAACCAGCATTCAAGTCTCAGCAATTATTATGAACTAACCATACTCACAATGACACGTAGGTCTCACAATTACTCATATCAATAGCATAATCAGCTAGCGAGCCATAATAATAAAACTTGGATGAAAACACTTTCTCAAAATAATCATAACATGATATAACAAAATGGTATCTCGCTAGCCCTTTACGAGACCATAAAACATAAATGCAGAGCACCTTTAAAGATCAAGGACTGACTAAACATTGTAATTCATGGTAAAAGAGATCCAGTCAAGTCATACCCAATATAAACCAATAATAATGAATGCAAACAATAGTGTGCTCTCCAGCGGGTGCTTTTTAATAAGAAGGGCGATGACTCAACATACAAGTAAATGGATAGGCCCTTCGCAGAGGGAAGAAGGGATTTGTAGAGGTGCCAGAGCTCGATTTTGAAATAGAGATAAATTATATTTTGAGCGACATACTTTCATTGTCAACATAACAACTAAAAGACGCATTTATATCTTCCATGCTAAACAGATTATAGGCGGTTCCCAAACAGAATGGTAAAGTTTATACTCCCCTTCCTCCACAAGCAATAATCCATGGCTTGCTCGAAACAACAAGTGCCTCCAACATTCAGCGGGTCCCAAGGGGAGTTTTGTTTGCAGTTATTTTGATTTAGTTTGCACGAAGCATGGGACTGGGCATCCCGGATACCGGCCATTTTCTCATGAATGAGGAGCGGAGTCCACTCCTCTTGAGAATAACCCGCCTAACACGGAAGATAAGGGCAGCTCTAGTTGACATATGAGCTATTCGAGCATGCAAAACAGAATGTTTATTTGAAGGTTTAGAGTTTGGCACATACAAATTTACTTGGAACGGCAGGTAAATACCGCATATAGGTAGGTATAGTGGACTCATATGGAATAACTTTGGGGTTTAAGGAGTTTGGATGCACAAGCAGTATTCCCGCTTAAATGCGGTGAAGGCTAGCAAAAAGGCTGAGAAGCGACCAAGCTGAGAGAGGCGACAACGATCGTAAACATGCACTAAAATTAATTCACACCGAGTACAAGCGTGAGTAGGATATAATCCACCATGAACATAAATATCATGAAGGATATGTTGATTGGATTCAACTACATGCGTGAACATGTGCCAAGTCGAGTCACTCAATGCATTTAAAGGAGGATACCACCCCATCATACCACATCATAATCATTCTAATAGCATGTTGTACGCATAAGGTAAACCATTATAACTCATAGCTAATCAAGCATGGCACAAGCAACTATAATCTCTAAATGTCATTGCAAATATGTTTACTTCATAATAGCTGAATCAAGAACGATGAATCATCATGTTTACAAAAACAAAAGAGGTCGAGTTCATACCAGCTTTTCTCTTCCCAATAAGTCCATCATATATCATCATTATTGACTTTCACTTGCACGACCGAACGGTGTGTATAATAATAAGAGTGTACGTGCATTGGACTAAGCTGGAATCTACAAGCATTCAACTCAAGAGAAGACAAGTAATATGGGCTCTCAGTTAAATAAACAATCATGCATATAAGAACCACTAAGCATTTTCAATATGGTCTTCTCAATCCCCAAAAGAAATAAAAGAAAATAAAAACTATTTACACGGGAAAGCTCCCAACAAGTAAAAAGAAGAACGGGAAATATTTTTGGGTTTTCTTTTTAATTCTACTACAAGCATGAAAAGTAAACTCACTAATTTTTTTTTGGTTTTTCTTAAGGTTTATCAAACACACAAGGAGAAAGCTAGAAAAAGAAATTTAAACTAGCATGGATATTACAGTGAAAAAGTATGAGCATCGACATCTAGCAATGAGTGTGTGTGTGTGAACATAAATGTAATGTCGGTGGAAATCGTACTCCCCAAGCTTAGGCTTTTGGCCTAAGTTGGTCTATTCTTGAGGATGGCTGGCGGATATCCGTAGGTGAAGGCTGGGGTAAATTAGTGTGGCCTTGTGGCTATCGCCTCCTGAGCTGTAGCATGGAGTCGAGCAGCCTCCACTCTCCTTTCGTACTCATCTGCCTCCTCTCTGGTAATAATATATCTTCTTTTTGCCTGTGAATCAAAGAAAGCAGGAGCAGGAAGAGCAACATGGACTACACGACGTCTGTCAAAGATTAGTCGATACTAGAGAGGTGGTTCAGTCCTCTCAACCAACTGGTGGGATACCATAGAATCAAAGTCTAAATAAGAAGGGGGTAACTCCATGTCACCCTCACGAATGTCTACCTCAAGAAAATTAGCTAAACGGGTTGCATAAATTCCTCCAAAGAAATCTCCGCTATGTCTATTCTGACGCAACCTGCGAGCTACAATGGCTCCCATATGATAAGATTGGTCTCCTAACAAAGCACTCCTGAGAATACTGAGATCAGGTACACACATGTGACATGCTTCATCCTTAGCATTTATGCATCTACCTATGAATAGAGCAAAATAATGTATAGCAGGAAAGTGAATGCTCCCTATAGTAGCTTGCGCTATATCTCTAGATTCCCCTACAGTTATTCTAGCAAGAAAGTCTCTATATTCGGATTTAGGGGGATCCCTAACATTACCCCAAGATGGAAGTTTGCAAGCAGAAGTAAAATCCTCTAAGTCCATGGTATAAGATTTGTCATAAAGGTCAAACATGACTGAAGGAGAATTACTGTGAAGATGAAAACTCAAACCTCCTCACAAATGAACTTGTGAGATCATTATTCTGGGGGCATTTGTCAGCTTCGAAGTCCTCAAGACCGGCGTTACTCAAATATGCGCTAAATTCTTCTTTGATTCCCACTTGATTCATAAAAAATTTTGACGGCCATTCACAAGGCCTCACAGGAGCATCTCTTGGTGGTTCCTCGTCAGCATCACGTATTGCAAGCCTGGGACCTTGCTTCCTTGAAGGACCACCTTGGAACATCCTCCTAAGCATATTGTTTCTTCTGAAAAATTTCTGAAATTTTTAGTAACCTCAAATAAAAGTGAACCAACTTAATTAAAATTGGTAGTAACAACTCCCACAAGTGCCTAGAGCCTATATAAAGCATTAGAACTACTTGGAACCATATAAATTTGACATGCAAGCTCAAGAACATGGTCACCTATGCAGCACAAATTTGCAACGGATAAAGCACTAGAACAAAAACTAATTGGACCAATGGAGGAGTCACATACCAAGGAACAATCTCCCCAAGCAGTTTCACGAGAGGTACTTTTGAGCAAGGAGATCGAAAATCACAGCAGCTGGAACTCGTGCTTGAGTTGGTTTTTCGTGTTTGTGTGAGACAGGAGGAAGAAGATGGGTGCAGGAATAAGTGGAGGAGGGCCACCGTGGGCCCACGAGGCAGGGGCGTGCCCGGGGGGTAGGCGCGCCCTCCACCCTCGTGGCCAGTGGCAACTCCCCGTGGTAATTTTTGCACGATAAATTCTCAAATATTCCCGAAAAAATCATATTAAATTGGCATGGCATTACGAGGACTTTTATTTTGGGATATTTTTATATTGCACAGATAAGTCGAGAGAGGCAGACGGAAAATACTATTTTACTTTATTTCTACTAAATAACAGAAAATATAAAGAGGGTACAGAAGGTTGTGCTTCTAGTTTCATCCATCTCGTGATCATCAAATTGAACCCACTAACAAGATTGATCAAGTCTTGTTAAAAATCTCATTCCGAATAATCACGGGCAGGAGAAATTTCGAATGACACTAATTTACCTCAGCGGGGATATGAAAATCCCCAACAATAAGAATATCATACTTTTCTTGACAGGTAGGAGAGGAAATTCAAAACCTCCAAATATAATCGATGGAATTTTGCCAATAGAGTTGATACTATAAACTTGAGGTTGTTTTCTCGGAAAGTGTATCGTGTGCTCATTGCCATTAACATGAAAAGTGACATTGCCTTTGGTGCAATCAATAACAGCCCCTGCAGTATTAAGGAAAGGTCTTCCAAGAATAATAGACATACTATCATCCTCAGGAATATCAAGAATAACAAAGTCCGTTAAAATAGTAACATTCGCAACTTCTAGCAGGCACATCCTCACAAATACCATTTGGTATAGCAGGTTGATTTATCAGCCATTTGCAAAGATATTTCAGTAGGTGTCAACTTATTCAAGTCAAGTCTACGATATAAAGAGAGGCATAACACTAACACGGCTCCAAGATCACATAAAGCGGTTTTAACATAATTTCTTTTAATGGAGCATGGTATAGTAGGTACTCCTGGATCTCCAAGTTTCTTTGGTATTCCACCCTTAAAAGTATAATTAGCAAGCATGGTGGAAATTTCAGCTTCAGGTATTTTTCTTTTATTAGTAATAATATCTTTCATATACTTAGCATAAGGATTTGTTATGAGCGCATCAGTTAATCGCATACGCAAAAAGATGGGTCTAATCATTTCAGCAAAGCGATCAAAATCCTCATCATCCTTTTTCTTGGATGGTTTCGGAGGAAAAGGCATGGGTTTCTGAACCCATGGTTCCCTTTCTTTACCATGTTTCCTAGCAACGAAGTCTCTTTTATCATAACGTTGATTCTTTGATTGTGGGTTATCAAGATCAACAGCAGGTTCAACTTCTACATCATTATCATTACTACGTTGAGCATTAACATGAACATTATCATTTGCATTATCACTAGGTTCATGTTCATCACCTGATTGTGTTTCAGCATCAGAAACAGAGATGTCATTTGGATTATCAGGTGGTTCAGCAATAGGTTCACTAGAAGTTTGCAAAGTCCTATCATTTTTCTTTTTCTTCCTTTTAGAAGAACTAGGTACATCAATATTGTTTCTCTGAGAATCTTGCTCGATTCTCTTAGGGTGGGCTTCAGGATACAAAGGTTCTGAGTCATTCTACCAGTTCTAGTAGCCACTCTAACGGCATAATCATTTTTCTTACTATTCATTTCATCAAGCACTTCTTTACGAGATTTAAGTACTTGTTCTACTTGAGTGGTAACCATAGAAGCATGTTTGCTAACAAGTTTAAGTTCACCTCTAATATCAGCCATATAATCACCCAAGCGTTTTAATCATAAAGGTATTATGTTTTAATTGTCTACCAAAATAAGCATTAAAGTCATCTTGTTTAAACATAAAGTCATCAAACTCATCCAAGCACTGACTAGCAATTTTAGTAGGAGGAACTTCAGTTTTATCATAGCTATAGAGAGAATTTACCTTTACTACATGTGTCGGGATATCGGGAGGTTCTTCATTAAATAAGTAATTGAGATAATATACTTCTTCAACAGGCGGTAAATTAAGACCATGTATTTCTTCAATAGGAGGTAAATTCTTAACATCTTCAGCTTTAATACCCTTTTTCTTTCATAGATTTCTTTGCCTCTTGCATATCTTGGAATTGAGAAATAGAACACCTCTCTTCTTCGGAGTTGGTTCAGAATAGGCTCGAATGGTGGCTCGAGGCTGGCTCAGGAGGTAGCTCGGGAGGTGCCCAATTATTTTCATTTGCCAACATATTATTCAATAGAATTTCAGCGTCATCCGGTGTTCTTTCCCTGAAAAGAGAACCAGCACAACTATCCAGGTAATCTCTGGAAGCATCAGTTAGTCCATTATAAAAGATATCAAATATTTCAGGTTTCTTAAGAGGATGATCAGGCAAAGCATTAAGTAACTTGAGAAGCCTCCCCCAAGCTTGTGGGAGACTCTCTTCTTCAATTTGCACAAAATTGTATATTTCCCTCAAGGCAGCTTGTTTCTTATGAGCAGGGAAATATTTAGCGAGAAGTAATAAATCATATCACAGGGACTTTGCACACAACCAGGATCAAGAGAATTATACCATATCTTAGCATCACCCTTTAATGAGAACGGAAATATCTTGAGTAAATAAAGGTAGCGCGATCTCTCATTATTTGTAAACAGGGCAGCTATATCATTTAACTTAGTAAGATGTGCCACAACAGTTTTAGATTCATAGCCATAAAAAGGATCAGATTCAACCAAAGTAATTATATCTGGATCAACAGAAAAATCGTAATAGTCCTGATCAGGAACACAGATAGGTGAAGTAGCAAAAGCAGGGTCGGGTCTCATTCTACCTCTAAAAGATTCTTTACTCCATTTAATTAGCAACCTCTTAAGTTCCTGTCTATCCTGGCAAACAAGAATAGCTGCAGAAGATTCAGCATCAAAAAGATAACCCTCAGGAATAGCAGGCATAGGTTCATCATCACTAACATCAACTTTGTGTTCGAGTTCAATAATTTCTCTTTCTCTAGACCTAGCAATTTGCTCATCAAGAAATTCACCAAGTGGCACAGTAGTATCAAGCATAAAAGTAGTTTCATCATAAGTATCGTGCATAGCAGAAGAGGCATCATCAATAACATGCGACATATCAGAATCAATAACGATGGCGAGGCTTAGGTGTATAAGCTTACTTATAACGAAGGAGAATCTAGTGCAAGGCTAGATGGCGGTTCCTTACCTCCCCTCGTAGTTGAGGGCAAAATAGTAGATTCGATCATCTTTCAAGTTCTTCATAGTGTCCAACAGATATAAATCCCAAGTGACTCAAAGAATAGAGCTATGCTCCCCATGGCCTTGAGAAAAAAGGTCTTGATAACCCACAAGTATAGGGGATCGCATAGCAGTTTTCGAGGGTAAAGTATTCAACCCAAATTTATTGATTCGACACAAGGGGAGCCAAAGAATATTCTTAAGTATTAGCAGCTGAGTTGTCAATTCAACCACACCTGGAAACTTAGTATCTGCAGCAAGTGTTTAGTAGCAAAGTAATATGATAGTGGTGGTAACGGTAAAAAAGTAAAAACTGACAAAAGTAATGTTTTTGGTATTTTGTAGTGATTGTAACAATAGCAACGGAAAAGTAAATAAGTGAGAACCAGTATATGGAAAACTCGTAGGCACCGGATTAGTGATGGATAATTATGCCGGATGTGGTTCATCATGTAACAGTCATAACATAGGGTGACACAGAACTAGCTCCAGTTCATCAATGTAATGTAGGCATGTATTCTGTATATAGTCATACGTGCTTATGGAAAGGAACTTGCATGAAATCTTTTGTCCTACCCTCCGTGGCAGCGAGTCCTATTGGAAACTAAGGGATATTAAGGCCTCCTTTTAATAGAGAACCGGAACAAAGCATTAGCACATAGTGAATACATGAACTCCTCAAACTATGGTCATCACGGAGTGGTCCCGATTATTGTCACTTCGGGGTTGCCGGATCATAACACATAGTAGGTGATTATAGACTTGCAAGATAGGATCAAGAACACACATATATTCATGAAAACATAATAGGTTCAGATCTGAAATCATGGCACTCGGGCCCTAGTGACAAATTAAGCATAGCAAAGTCATAGCAACATCAATCTCAGAACATAATGGATACTAGGGATCAAACCCTAACAAAACTAACTTGATTACATGATAAATCTCATCCAACCCATCACCGTCCGACAAGCCTACGATGCAATTACTCACGCCGCGGTGAGCATTATGAAATTGGTGATGGAGGATGGTTGATGATGACGACAATGACGAATCCCCTCTCCGAGACCTCGAGCGGACTCCAGATCAGCCCTCACGAGAGAGATTAGGGCTTGGCGGCGGCTCCGTGTTGTAAACGCGATGATTTCTTCTCTCTGATTTTTTCTCCCGAAAGCCAATATATGGAGTTGGAGTTGGCGTCGGAGGGCCACTGGGGGCCCACGAGGTAGAGGCGCCCGAGCGCGCCCCACCTCGTGGATAGGATGTGGGCCCCTGGTCTTCATCTTTTGCGAGGATTTTTCTTTATTTTTCTAAGGTGTTAGTGGAGTTTGAGGACATTCCGAGAACTTTTGTTTTCTCGCATAAAAACAACACCATGGCGATTCTGCTTTGAAAACAGCGTTAGTCCGGGTTAGTTCCATTCAAATCATACAAGTTAGAGTCCAAAACAAGGGCAAAAGTGTTTGGAAAAGTAGATACGACGGAGACGTATCATCTACTCTTCCTCGTTTTCTGTGTGGCGCGGCCTCATTGGCAGCGGGGCGGGGCCTCGGGGGAGCCGGCGATGTCCTCTGTCTCGTTGCCGGCGGGCGGTGCCTCAGCGGAGCGGTGGAAATCCTCCCCCATGTTGCCGGTAGGGTGGGGCCTCGGCTGAGTCGGCGATGTCCTCTGCCTCGTTGTTGGCGGGGCGGGGCCTCGGCGGAGCCAGTGGTGTCCTCTGCCTCATTGTTGGCGCCCTTGAGGCCTCGGCGGGCAGAGGCCTCGTGGGCGACGGAGCGGGGACTCGTCGGAGCCGGCATTGTCCTCTGCCTCATCCTCGGTCTCGCCAAACAGCGCCTCGCCCGCTTCATCGCCCTATTTGCTAGCCTCTTTGTAGGCGGCCGCAGCCTCCGCCACCCGCATGACCGCTGCTTGGCCGAGGCGGCCCTTGCAGGCGGAGGCCAGTGCAAATCGAGCAGCGCCTCCTACTCTGCCCGCTCCACGGCGATCTGCTCCTCCGCCTGCAGGTGCTCCTGGAGGATATGGTGGTTGTAGGCGGCGTCGGCCTGCGCCTCCTGGAACTGCTCCTCATGCATCTGCCTCACCCTGTCCATATATTGGGCACGGGCCTCGCCGGTGGTCATGGTGCAATGCATCGGCGAGGATGGCACGGAGGAGGGGGTTGGCGCCGGATCGTCGACTACCATGTTCTCCATTGGGACGTCGTCGTCCTCCGGCTGCTTGTCGGCCAGCCGGTCGGCAGCAATGGCTGCCATCTCCTTGTGGTCCTCGTCCGCCGTCACGAAAACCTTTGGGCGCGAGAAGCCATGGTGGGCAGTAGTGGTGTGGACGGGAAAAAGGAGCGGATGCGGATGGCTGCAGCTATGGCGTATGCAATGGTTTATATAGAAATGGTGGGCGGCGGAGGGGACGGACGTGTGGCGCCGAGTAGCCGCCTCGACAGCTGCATATATCATTAATGTGGGCGGCAGATGGGCCAGACGGGCACCCAATATGTCGTTTGAAGGCGAACAATCGCTTTGCCAGGGGAAGCCGAAGGCGGCGATGACTATTTTGGGCAGAAAGCGGCAGCAGCGGCGAGATGACTTTACTTGGAGAGGATGACAATGGGGACCCACCAGGTCCATAGCCTCACGTCATAAGTGCCTCCTTATTATATACATATATATATATATATATATATATATATATATATATATATATATATATATATATAACTATAATTTATTTTGCTTCCTCCTGGTTTCACGACATCACGGTCCCACACCATTGTCAACCTATGTAGTAGTCAATAAGCGAGAGAATTGCACAAGAAGCGACCAAGCAAGCTGGGACCAAGCAGCTCGAGCAGTATTTGTGTTTTTGAGGTGTGAGCACTCTGAGTTTTTCGATGTTTAGCCCAGAAATTAATTTTCTCCTCTGAACAACAACGAAAACATCGCTGCAGGTATTAAGCTGGGCAGGCTATGGCCCGTCTAGCCCGAGCCGGATATCCAGCCTAGATATTAATTTTTCAAGCTAAAAATGGCTAGCCCAGCTATACTTTTTTAGGAATACCTGTGCAAGGTCAAGTTGTTATTCTCACTTGTTGGCTGCAAATCTTTCCTAGGAGGGATGCATTAGGCTTAACCGGAAAATGGGCTTTAAGAAATAATAAACGGGATGTAATTAGAAAAACTGGGCAGTAACTATAAAAAAATGCACCAAACACGTGATTACTTTATAAAATATTTTTGGATATTGAAAATTTTAATTTCATTAATTGTTGTGAGCTAAATGTTTCGCTGGATTTTTACGTAATATAAATTTATATTGAAATTGTATTTAATCTGACTAGAAATTTCGGGATAAAAATATTTCGGAGCCCATCAAAATGTGGGAAATTTTATTGAATTCTGTTTTGAACGGTTGGTTGAAACGGGTTGTACTTTTAACAAACTGTAAATGGGATGTAGTAAATTCCATTAGAATTCAAAAATGGGCTACACATTCTTACAAATCTCAAATGGGCTATAAGTTCTCCGCCACACACTTCTGGCCTTACTAAGTTGACGCGTCCCCTAAAAAAACAGAGTTGACGCGTATGCAAGGCTTTGTCAACTGATAGTCAACACACGGTTCTAGCAGCAGTGGCCATTGGATGTCCATCCAACGAATGTCGTGCTTCTTCTTCTTCAATCTCGGATATTCTAGCTTCACCCGCCCAAAAAATAATTCCTCCCCCTGACATCTGGTCCTACTAAGTTGACGTACCAAGGGCTTTGTCAACTTAGTCAATATAAACGATTCTAGCTGCAGTGACCGTACAATGTCCATCCAACGGTCGTCGTGCTTCTTCAACCTCTGGTCTTCTTGCTCCAACCGCCCAAAGCAGCGCCCGGTTATGCCGCTTTGCTCCACGCCTCCCATGGCAATTTGTCTTTGCCACAGAGGCCTCACCGCCCCTACTACTTCCACCGTTGGCGAGGCCATCCTCCACTCACCCACACCCTGTTATTCGCGGCGACGCGGCGCGAGCCGAACCAGTGAACCCTCGTACTCCTCTCCGCGTGTGCATCCATCGCCACGTCTTTCCCGGCTCGCGTCGTCCCTTCCTAGGCCTCGCCGTCGTCCACCGCTACAGGGGCTCTCGGCGTGGCGTGGTCAACGTGATCAAGGCGACTTCCATCGGACGTGGGCTGTCGTGGAGCAGCTGGTCCACGGCAGCCGCAAGGAAGTGCCTCCTTATTACGCACAAAATAATTATTCCTCCACCTGACAGCGGGGACCCGCCGGACGGGCCACCGTATTTCGCGAAAAAAATGATTCGCCCCCTGACTGTTGGGATCCACGAGCTACATCTTCGCATGCAAGGAAGAGCGTTCGGGAAAAACACGATTCGCCCCCTGACTGCTGGGACCCACCAGCTACATCTTCGCACGCAAGGAAGTGCGTCCAAAAAAAACGATTCGCCCCACGACTGGTGGGACCCACCACCGACACCTACGCACGCAAGGAAAGTGCGTCCGCAAAAAAATGATTCGCCCCGACTGCTGGGACCCAAGCAGCTACACCTTCGCACGCAAGGAAGTGCGTCCGGGCAAAAAGCGATTCGCCCCGATTGCTGGGACCCACCAGCTACATCTTCACAGCAAGGAAGTGCACGGTCCGGGACCCACCTGGTCGAGCGTCGTAGCATTGTCATTCGGTCGTGACGTTATGCGCACATATATCTTGGTGGATGTAGAGGCGGCGACGCGTGTCGTAGTAGAGGCGCGTCGTGTCGTAAGTAGTAGGCGCGCGCGTAGCATGTACACGCACGTCGTCGGCCGGGGTGTACGGCCACGCGTATGTGTACATCTGGCGGGGTCTCGAACGCCTACTCGCGCGCATACATACGGCGGGGCTCGTGTACATGGCTGGGTCGAACGGAGAAATAGCGTCGTCGTCGTGTTCATGGGGAGGCAACGGAATGCGTCCTGTTCATGGGAAACAGCGGAATGCTCGTGTTCATCGGGGAGCAACGGAGCGTGCGGAGCCAACCGCTGGGTCGGAGCGGAATGCGTGGTCGTGTTCATCGGGAGGGCTTGGGCGTTACAGCGATGGAAGCGAGTGCAGCGTGCGGAAACGGAGGAAGCGGCCTTGTGTTCGACCGGCCACGTCAAAGCAGGATCCTGTTCATCGAGGAGAAGTGCAGCGTACATAAAATGGACAAAAGCAGGGCTCCTGTTGATCGGGAGGGTGTGGCGTGCATAAAGCGGACGAAAACGGACCTCCTACTACGGTAAACGAGGGTCTGTTGATCGGGAGGTGTGGCGTGCATAAAGGGATGAAACGGACCTCCTCAATTGAAGCAGGGGTCTGTTGATTGGGAGGTGTGGCGTACCGCAAAAGCAGACGAAATGGACCTCCTACGGTCAAAGCGGGGTCCTGTTCGCCGGAAGGGTGTGGCGTGCCGCAAAAGCAGGACTCCACGGGATCTTGTTCATCTCCATCGCCGACCTCCTCCGGCCTCCACGGGCTACCGTCGACCTCCTCCGGCCTCCACGGGCTCCTGTTCATCCAACCTCCACCGCGCTACTCCACCGCTCTTGTTCAACCACTCCTCCACCGTCTACTGTTCATCCAGCCCTCCACACCACGGGGTCCTGTTCAACCACCCCTCCACGGGCACCCCTCCATCGTCTACTGTTCATCCAGCCCTCCACCACACCACGGGGTCTAGTTCATCCAGCGGCAACGCCACCGCTCACTGTTCATCCAACCCCCCCCCCCCCTGTAATGCTCATTGTTCATCCCAGAGGCAGCATCGATCGGCTTCAGTTAGCAGCACTAGCGAAGGAATCGCTCGATCGGGTTCGATTAACGACCATCGATCAATCGCCGGAGTTCGATGAACGCGTAGCCTGCGGTGCAATCGCTCGGGTTCGATTAGAGCCCAATGCCTTGCTCGAGTTGATTAGAGCCAACGCCTCGCACACAGCGTCGTGTCTGAGAGAAACACGCATCGCTTTCGGCCCCGACCTCCCACCGTAACCGGAACTCCCTGAAATTTTCCTCGCCCTCGCTTCTACCATGGTTTTTCTGTCATGGACGGCCCAAAGAATGTCATGCAGCTGCGTCTCCGGCCCGCCCAGGACGAAAAGCCCATTTTCTGTCATGATTTTTTGTCATAGAAGTAGGAGCCCACCACATCTATGATGATACCAGGTTTTGTCACAATTATCGTCATAGAAGTGTCATATGTATGAAAGAAAAAAAATTCGTTCGGCCCAAAATGTCATGGATGTGTCTTTTTTTGTAGTGATTATAAGATGATCTCTCACTAGATTTCAAGGTACAAGTGTTCTCCTTGAGTATGCACCATTGCGAAAGTTCGTCGTGCCGAGACACCACGTGATGATCGAGTGTGATAAGCTCTATGTTCACATACAACCGGTGCAAGCTAGTTTTGCACACGCAGAATACTCGGGTTAAACTTGACGAGCCTAGCATATGCAGATATGGCCTCGGAACACTGAAACCGAAAGGTCGAGCGTGAATCATATAGTAGATATGATCAACATAGAGATGTTCACCATTGAAAACTACTCCATCTCACATGATGATCGTACATGGTTTAGTTGATATGGATCACGTGATCACTTAGATGACTAGAGAGATGTCTATCTAAGTGGGAGTTCTTAAGTAATTTGATTAAATTGAACTTTAATTTATCATGAACTTAGTACCTGACAGTATTTTGCATGTCTATGTTGTTGTAGATAGATGGCTCGTGTTGTTGTTCCGTTGAATTTTAATGTGTTCCTAGAGAAAGCTAAGTTGAAAGATGATAGTAGTAACTACACGAACTGGGTCCGTAACTTGAGGATTATCCTCATTGCTGCACAGAAGAATTACGTCTTGGAAGCACCGCTAGGTGCAAGACCCGCTGCAGGAGCAACACCGGACGTTGTGAACGTCTAGCGGAGCAAAGCTGATGACTACTCAATAGTTCAGTGTGCCATGCTTTACGGCTTAGAACCGGGAGTTCAACGACATTTTGAACGTCATGGAGCATATGAGATGTTCCAGGAGTTGAAGTTAATATTTCAAGCAAATGCGGGATTGAGAGATATGAAGTTTGCAATAAGTTCTACAGTTTGCAAGATGGAGGAGAATAGTTCGTTAGTGAGCATATACTCAAAATGTCCGGGTATAACAATCACTTGATTCAAGCTGAGGAGTTAATCTTAGGATGATAGTGTCATTGATGTAACTATTCAATCACTGCCACCAAGCTAAAGAGCTTCGTGATGAACTATAACATGCAAGGGATGGATAAGACAATTCCCGAGCTCTTCGCAATGCTAAAGGCTGCGGAGGTAGAAATCAAGAAGGAGCATCAAGTGTTGATGGTCAACAAGACCACCAGTTTCAAGAAAAAGGGTAAAGGGAAGAAGGGGAACTTCAAGAATAACGGCAAACAAGTTGCTTCTCAAGTGCAGAAGCCCAAGTCTGGACCTAAGCGTGAGACTAAGTGCTTCTCTTTGCCAAAGGGACTGGTCCTTTGAGCGGAACTGCCCCAAGTATGTGGCGGATAAGAAGGATGGCAAGGTGAACAAAGGTATATGTGATATACATGTTATTGATGTGTACCTTACTAATGATCGCAGTAGTGCCTGGGTATTTGATATTGATTCTGTTGCTAATATTTGCAACTCGAAACAGGGACTATGGATTAAGCGAAGATTGGCTAAGGACGAGGTGACGATGCGCATGGGAAATGGTTCCAAAGTCGATGTGATCGCAATTGACACGCTACCTCTACATCTACCTTCGGGATTAGTTTTAGACCTGAATAATTGTTATTTGGTGCGGCGTTGAGCATGAACATTATATCTGGATCTTGTTTGATGCGAGACGGTTATTAATTTAAATCAGAGAATAATGGTTGTTCTATTTATATGAGTAATATCTTTTATGGCCATGCACCCTTGAAAAATGGTCTATTTATATTGAATCTCAATAGTAGTGATACACATATTCATAATATTGAAGCCAAAAGATGCAGAGTTGATAATGATAGTGCAACTTATTTGTGGCACTGCCGTTTAGGTTATATTGGTGTAAAGCGCATGAAGAAACTCCATTCTGATGGACTTTTGGAATCACTTGATTATGAATCACTTGGTACTTGCGAACCATGCCTCATGGGCAAGATGACTAAAACTCCGTTCTTCGGAACAATGGAGCGAGCAACAGATTTGTTGGAAATCATACATACTGATGTATGTTGTCTGATGAATGTTGAGGCTCGCGGCGGGTATCGTTATTTTCTCACCTTCACAGATGATTTGAGCAGATATGGGTATATCTACTTGATGAAACATAAGCCTGAAACATTTGAAAAGTTCAAAGAATTTTAGAGTGAAGTGGAAAATCACCGTAACAAGAAAATAAAGTTTCTATCATCGGATCGTGGAGGAGAATATTTGAGTTACGAGTTTGGTCTTCATTTGAAACAATGCGGAATAGTTTCGCAACTCAGGCCACCCGGAACACCATAGCGTAATGGTGTGTCCGAACGTCGTAATCGTACTTTACTAGATATGGTGCGATCTATGATGTCTCTTACTGATTTACCGCTATCATTTGGGGTTTATGCTTTAGAGACGGCTACATTCACGTTAAATAGGGCACCATCTAAATCCGTTGAGACGACACCTTATGAACTGTGGTTTGGCAAGAAACCAAAGTTGTCGTTTCTTAAAGTTTGGAGCTGCGATGCTTATGTGAAAAAGTTTCAACCTAATAAGCTCAAACCCAAATCGGAGAAATGTTTCTTCATAGGATACCCAAAGGAGACTGTTGGGTACACCTTCTATCACAGATCCGAAGGCAATACATTCGTTGCTAAGAATGGATCCTTTCTAGAGAAGGAGTTTCTCTCGAAAGAAGTGAGTGGGAGGTAAGTAGAACTTGATAGTTAACTGTACATGCTCCCTTATTGGAAAGTAGTACATCACAGAAATCTGTTCCTGTGACTCCTACACCAATTAGTGAGGAAACTAATGATGATGATCATGTAACTTCAGATCAAGTTACTACCAAACCTCGTAGGTCAACCAGAGTAAGATCTGCACCAGAGTGGTATGGTAATCCTGTTCTGGAAGTCATGTTACTTGACCATGACGAACCTACGAACTATGAGGAAGCAATGATGAACCCAGATTCCGCGAAATGGCTTGAGGCCATGAAATCTGAGATGGGATCCATGTATGAGAACAAAGTGTGGACTTTGGTTGATTTGCCTGATGATCGGCAAGCCATCGAGAATAAATGGATCTTCAAGAAGAAGACATACGCTGACGGTAATGTTACTGTCTACAAAGCTCGACTTGTTGCAAAAGGTTTTCGACAAGTTCAAGGAGTTGACTACGATGAGACCTTCTCACCCATAGCGATGCTTAAGTCCGTCCGAATCATGTTAGCAATTGCTGCATTTTATGATTATGAAATTTGGCAAATGGACGTAAAGACTGCATTCTTGAATGGATTTTTGGAAGAAGAGTTGTATATGATGCAACCTGAAGGTTTTATCAATCCAAAGGATGCTAACAAAGTGTGCAAGCTCCAGCGATCCATTTATGGACTGGTGCAAGCATCTTGGAGTTGGAATAAACGTTTTGATAGTGTGATCAAAGCATATGGTTTTATACAGACTTTTGGAGAAGCATGTATTTACAAGAAAGTGAGTGGGAGCTCTGTAGCATTTCTAATATTATATGTGGATGACATATTGTTGATTGGAAATGATATAGAATTTCTGGATAGCATAAAAGGATACTTGAGTAAGAGTTTTTCAATGAAAGACCTCGGTGAAGCTGCTTATATATTGGGCATTAAGATCTATAGAGATAGATCAAGACGCTTAATTGGACTTTCACAAAGCACATACCTTGATAAATTTTTGAAGAAGTTCAAAATGGATCAAGCAAAGAAATGGTTCTTGCCTGTACCACAAGGTGTGAAGTTGAGTCAGACTCAGTGCCTGACCACTCCAGAAGATAGAGAGTACATAGTTGCCTCGGATCTACATGTGAAGCGGAGTACATAGCTGCTTCGGAAGCAGCAACTGAAGGAGTCTGGATGAAGGAGTTCATATCAGATCTAGGTGTCATACCTAGTGCATTGTGTCCAATGAAAATATTTTGTGACAATACTGGTGCAATTGCCTTGGCAAAGGAATCCAGATTTCACAAGAGAACCAAGCACATCAAGAGACGCTTCAGTTCCATCCGCGATCAAGTCAAGGAGGGAGACATAGAGATTTGCAAGATACATACGGATCTGAATGTTGCAGACCCGTTGACTAAGCCTCTCTCACGAGCAAAACATGATCAGCACCAAGACTCCATGGGTGTTAGAATCATTACTGTGTAACTAGATTATTGACTCTAGTGCAAGTGGGAGACTAAAGGAAATATGCCCTAGAGGCAATAATAAAGTTGTTATTTATATTTCCTTATACCATGATAAATGTTTATTATTCATGCTAGAATTGTATTAACTGGAAACTTAGTAGATGTGTGAATACATAGACAAACAGAGTGTCACTAGTTTGCCTCTACTTTACTAGCTCGTTGAATCAAAGATGGTTATGTTTCCTAGCCATAGACATGAGTTGTCATTTGATTAACGGGATCACATCATTAGAGAATGATGTGATTGACTTGACCCATTCTGTTACCTTAGCACTTGATCGTTTAGTATATTGTTATTGCTTTCTTCATGACTTATACATGTTCCTATGACTATGAGATTATGCAACTCCCAAATACCGGAGGAACACTTTGTGTGCTACCAAACATCACAACGTAACTGGGTGATCATAAAGGTGCTCTACAGGTGTCTCCGATGGTACTTGTTGATTTGGCATAGATCGAGATTAGGATTTGTCACTCTGATTGTCGGAGAGGTATCTCTGGGCCTCTCGGTAATGCACATCACTATAAGCCTTGCAACCAATGTGACTAATGAGTTGGTTGCGGGATGATGCATTACGGAACGAGTAAAGAGACTTGCCAAGAATTGAGATTGAACTAGGTATTGAGATACCGACGATCGAATATCGGGCAAGTAACATACCGATGACAAAGGGAACAATGTATGTTGTTATGCGGTTTGACCGATAAAGATCTTCATAGAATATGTAGGAACCAATATGAGCATCCAGGTTCCGCTATTGGTTATTGACCAGAGATGAGTCTCGGTCATGTCTACATAGTTCTCGAACCCGTAGGGTCCGCATGCCTGAAGTTCGGTGACGATTGGTATTATGAGTTTATGTGTTTTGATGTACCGAAGGTAGTTCGGATTCCCGGATATGATCACGGACATGACGAGAAGTCTCGAAATGGTCGAGACATAAAGATCGATATATTGGACGACTATATTCGGACACCGGAAGTGTTCCGGGTGATTTCGGAGAAAATCGAGTCTTGGGAGGGTTACCGGAACCCCCCCAGGGAAGTATTGGGCCTTAGTGGGCCTTAGGGGAGAGAGAGGGCAGCATCCTAGGAGGTGGCCCGCCCCTTCCCAAGGGGAGTCCGAATTGGACTAGGGGAGGGCGCGCAGCCCCTCTTTCCCTCTCCCTCTCCCTCTCTTTCCTTCCCCCTTCCTCCTCCTAGTTGGACTAGGAAAGGAGGAGTCCTACTCCTACTAGGAGGACTCCTCCTCCTCCTTAGCACGCCCCAAGGCCGGCCGGCCTCCCCCTTGCTCCTTTATATACGGGAGCAGCGAGGCACCCTAGAGACACACAAGTTGATTGTTCCAAGCCGTGTGCAGTGCCCCCTCCACCATATTCCACCTCGGTCATATCGTCGTAGTGCTTAGGCGAAGCCCTGTGCCGGTAGCTTCATCATCACCGTCAGCATGTTGTGTGCTGAGGAAGCTCTCCCTCGAAGCTCTACTGGATCGTGAGTTCGTGGGACGTCACCGAGCCGAACGTGTGCAGATCACGGAGGTGTCGTACCTTCGGTGCTAGGATCGGTCGATCGTGAAGATGTATGACTACATCAACCGCGTTGTCATAGCGCTTCCGCTTACGGTCTACGAGGTTACGTAGACGACACTCTCCCCTCTCATTGATGTGCATCACCATGATCTTGTGTGTGCGTTGGAAATTTTTTTAAATTACTACGTTCCCCAACATTGTACCCATGCGAGAAGGTTCTGGAATGAAGCTCCGAAATGGCTAGATGTTAAGTGACCAGACCTGCACCCTCTCACTTGGGTTAAGGATGTCTTTTGTGATTCCTTGTGTTTCATACTCTCATAGAGCAAAACTAGTGTCCATTATGTGGGCTATCTGGACCTCACGTAACAACATCACACACGACAAAGGTGATTTTGATCATGTTCCTTCTATGAAGCAAATCTAGGAAGATCTCTAGCGACACTTGAGTTACCTCAAGATCATGCGGGCATATTGCCTGGCCATGGGTGGCGGCCGCCGGATGATGGATGGATAAAAATCAACACTAATGGCAGCATTGCCATGGAGGCTCGCCGAGGGGGGTTGGAGGGGTGGCACGATCTTTGTTGTCTCTCAGGGTTGCATGGTGTAAGCCATACACTGGAATCACGGACCCTCTTCTGGCTGAAGTGTTGGCTCTTCGAGATGGCGTAATTTTTGCAAAGCTTCGAGGTTATGATCAATTCATCTTGGAGACTGATAGCCAAGAGATCGTAAATCTCTGGCACTCGCGCTATGATCGCTCGGTGGTAGCCCCAATCCTTACCAAGAATTGGGAGCACGCCCTTTCTTTTAAATCTTTTCTTATTCAACATGTGTTGAGATCAGCAAATTTTCCTACTCGCCTTTGTGCTAAGCAGGCTAGCATGCTAGATGTTACAGACTGTTGGTTAAACTCTACTCCTAGTTTACTTACAACTAGCCTCCTGGCAGATTCTGCTGGGTGGTTTCTGTTAAATAAAGCTTCCCAATTTCCCCGCAAAAAGAGTTTCAAATTGCCCATGACATGTACATGGGATCCAACACGAAGTTCCATAACATGCCTAAGCAAAGGGATTTTAAAATGTTGTCTGACTCACAAGATGTATCTAGACTGGAATTTTGAAAATTGTGAACATGGCTTCATACTCTTCAACAGATAGTGTAAGCTTACCCCGTACTTTAAACTACTCGTCAGACTGACCTCTAGGGGGCCATCAAAAGCAAATATTTTATCACACAATTTAGAGTTTTCTGGCCCAAAAGTTGACTCAACAGGCACATCCATCTTAATGATCCAGCACCCCACATCAAAAGTTGACTGCAGTGGACATTCTACTGACAATCAATGAGATAGATGTGAAATAGACACTCCCATTATTTATAATAAACTTCTATACTTACTGATAACTCATTTTTATAATATCACAACCATAGTTAATGTACTTTGGTAGGTAATTTGTGATATTAAATAGATGATAATTATGGTAAATATTAAGAACGGTCTTGCTTAACATAGATGTTGTGTGCTAAATTTGAAATGTGTTTCTAATGGAAGTTACGTTAGCTTTGTTTTCTTTCGCTACATTAAGGCCTAAAAGATATTTAAAATTAATCTCCATAAATGTGAGAACAATAAAAACACACAATTGTATTCTTTTGCAAATTTATTTCTTATACTGACATGGACATAATGTATATATCTATTTATGTATCTTCAAGTATCGTGGTAGAGATCTCTGAAGCGCATGGTCTAAAAATATATCTTGATATCGTTTTATAGTTTATATAAATAAGAAAATTCAAGAGCATATAATTATTTAAAAGGAGCTTGCCACCAAATCATTAGCATGTTGAATTATCCTTTCTAGATTAAATGTGTCTCACATGTCCATCCGGTTCAAGAATCCAATGATACATACATATGGTCTAAGAAATATCTTGATATTGGGCCGTGGTACTCCAGTGTGGCGCGAGTGTGTCTTGAGCGGCTTCGGTGCTTTAAGCCCGGCAATGGCGATGCCGATGGGTGTCGTGTCCCTCTTGGAAGCGTCGTTGTGGTATCTCTCCCCGTGTCAGGGCTCCGGATGAATACCCTTGACCGTATCTTCGGTCTCGACGGCGGCGGCATGTTGCGTCATCACCCTCTTGGGGGCGGCGTCGTGGAGCTTAGGCGCCCTCCGGTTGCGTTTCTTCGCCATCCGCGGGCGAGCTCGGATCCTATCTCGAAGCTCCTTCAGCTCTGGCTTGGGGCGGTGCCGACAGCTTCCTATCCTTTACACGTGACGTCGAGAGCATCGCTCTCATTGTATGCAGGCATGATCGGTGCTCCACAGTCCAGAACGAGAGAGCAGGGGTGCCCTCTCCAGCGACAACTTGGTGTGTGTGTGTTGCATCGACGTCCGGTGGTTTCTCATGGAGGCACAGTCTCTCTTCTAGTTAGTAGCCTCGGGTGTGTCTCGGTGGAGTGTGGGCACACTTGTAATCTTGTTCTATTTTTAAACTACTTTGTAAGAGGTTTCTATCATCACTTTGTATCGATTCGGTCATAATGCTGCTTTGTAT
Source organism: Aegilops bicornis (assembly GCA_021605145.1). NCBI lineage: Eukaryota > Viridiplantae > Streptophyta > Magnoliopsida > Poales > Poaceae > Aegilops > Aegilops bicornis. Next base: position 546,406,670 of record CM038672.1, read on the forward strand.
ATAAAGCGGGACAAAAGCCTTTTTCGATATTACAACACATGTTTACTAAGATTTTGGACCCAACCGGGCCAAGCAGGCCCATGCATGGCCTGCATCACCGTGCCGGTTGTGCCGCCCATTTTCTCTATTTTAGGCCCAACCCGGCCCATTTACATTGTGTCGTGCCATGGTGGTCGGGTTTCGTGCCAGCCCATAAAAGCCCAGCCCACGTCCCAAATGAATCCGTCCATGAATATAGCTTACTTGAAGTCTAACAGCGTACATGCACTGATGCACATGATTTGATTGGTTTGCAGTGAACTAACACTCAGAGGATAAGTAGGTCGTGCGATGTCGCGACCCATGACACTGGGTTGGCCTACCTGATATTTGTCCGGTGGCATGGTACAAAACACAGCTAGCTAGCGTTTGTTGTGTTGTTGCCTGGAGCCGGAGGAATTGGATTCTTTTCAATTTAATTAAAGGACATTCATATGTGTGCACCTAACTCAAACCCACTACTCAAATTTACTCTTAATTTTTTATGTGCCCAAATTTGTCCCTGAAAAGCATTTTAGGTCACAAGAATGCCCTTCCATCTGGTCAAAGTTGTTTGACTGAAACTTTAAAAATTCATAGCAAATTCATATGAACTCAGACGAATGCAAAATAGGATATAAAAATGTTCATAAAAACATCACCCATATGCACATGTCATTTACGTTCATGGCAAATACACAATATTCCTTTGCCTATTACAGATTGGCTTGTCATAAATTGAGAACCTTTTATACTACGGTAAGAACCTAACGATTTTCCGTAGATTGTAAATGCATTTTGTAGGCAGTCGTTGAGTAGCCGCAGCGCGACGTGCGGTACAAAACCGTATTCCGTACGTATAAACATGACGCGGTGCACAAGCATGAAGCATGCGCAGTACGAAGGTACGGTGGTACCTCCTCCTCTCGGGGACCGCCCGTGCGGTGCTCTGTCACCTCACCGGACGCTCGTGGGTGCGGGGTGTCGTCGTGTCGTTGCACTGCCTGGATGTCAGAGCGCGTCAATGGCTACATGTCAGCCGTTTGCCACGAGCCGTCACATGAGCCAGCACCTGCATGCGCGCATGGAGCAGAGTGCTCACCTTCTGGCCCCAACACTGGCAAGGCCCAAGCTCACCACCAAGGCCGACGAGCACCCCGAAGCTGTCGTCGTCCAGGATGCGGGTGCCGCCATGGCCGGCTTCGTGGGCCTCCTCCGCCAGCTCGGGGACCTCGCACAGTAAGTTGCTCCTGTCCTGCTGGCTGCTACAAATTCACCAGACTAGCCCCTGAATCTGATCTTCTTCAGGCTCGCCGCGGAGGTGTTCGACGGCCTGCATGACCAGGCCACGGCGGTGTCCGCACGGGCGTGCGGCCTCACGCTGGGGGCGCGGCGGCTCGAGGCGGAGCTGCCGCTCATCGAGGAGCGGCTCCGCCGTCGTCGGAATGGACAGGCTTGTGTACTTGATCGGCCAGAAGCTCTGTGTGGCGTCGCAGGCCACGGTGTCGATCGGCCGGTGACTCTGGTGGGAGGAACAAGGCCGTGCTCCATCGCAAAGCTCATCCAGCGATGCCACGGGCCTCCGCAGCTGTCCATGCTGGACAAGTAATAACACTTCTATACCAAAAATTAAACAGCTCAAAAAGGATTTTTTTTTCCTGATTAATTTGGGCTTGGTTTGGGTGCAGGTATGATGCTGGTGGCGAGGGAGCGTGCTTGAAGAGATACACCGACCCCTCATTCTTCAGAGCCCACTCTGCACAGCATGAAACCAAACCAGACCTTGAGAGTTCAGGCAACCATTCCAAACCTCCTGCCAAGGAAGCCCACCATAACAAATACTCCAAGTAACACTTCTTAACTTTCCCTATCTCACTTCTCCCTTCTTTCCAGTTTTCCTTCTAGGTGTTTTCGCATCCAAATTAACCTGACATTTGAACCTCCTGTAGATTTAAAACAGGCGCATTGTCCGATATGCTCCAACAACTTAAATATCGTCACATGATCAGAAGAAAGAGGCGTCAAAAGCACAAGTTTCAGAATCAGGGTTCCTCACAAGATGAAGAAGCATCTGAAGCACACGTTTTGTCTTCAGCTGATTCGCCTGAAACATCAAACTCCGAAGCGCCATGCCCTGCAGTACCAGCGAACAAGGAGAGGAGCAGTGACCTCGTTGAGAGGACCAGTTCGTTCGGGGCATGGCTCTCTCCAAGTGCAGCCTGCTGTACTGATGCGTGTGAAAACACACCAGACAATACTGATGGATCTGCCAGCCATGGCGCAAACAAGGCCGACGAGAATGCCAACAATGCGACAAATTCTCGTAGTGCCCTTGTCGACTTCATCGCTTCAAGGGTCGAAAGCTCGCCGAGGAAGCCATCTGTCAAGAAGCACAGTGACCCGTTAACAGAATCCTTCCGGAACATGGCTAAGAAGCTGCTGCTTGAGTATGAATCGGCAGAGAATTTTCGTAACAGCAATCTAGTGCATTCTGAAGACGTGCCAGATCCAGATGAAGTAGCATTTTACAGCAAAAGCACCAAGGACACTCACCAAGAGGCGGCGACCTCGGAGCAATCCGACGATCCTTGTGAATAACCTTGTCCGCCAGCTAGCATCGATGAAGAAGCAAGCGGCGGTATCACCGGTCACAACCCGAAAAGGGACCAATCAGTGTATCTTGGCTACCAATCCGGTATTCAGCTGTGATGCGTCTGTGCATGGTTTTCACCTTCAGTTTCAAAAAAAAAATCAGCACCAACCAAAATTCAACTGTGATCCTCATGTTTTCCGTTTGCATTTCAGCCAAAGGGCTGAAATATTCACTTGAATTCAATTCAATATTTGAATTTTTTAAAGCATTTAAAAAATATTTGAATTCCTGTGTATTACTGAAATATTTTGACCAAGGTAAATAATTAAGTGTCTACTGAAATTCATGAAATTCAGTGAATTTCATCGAAATCTCACTGAAAGTGAAAACCATGTTCTGTGTCAGACAGTGAACAGTGTCATTTACATGGACTGCATACACCTTCAGGCCCTGCTTTATACAGAAAGCACAACTGTCGACAACATCCTGATGCGATTATCAGCTACATAGTGCAAGCAAAAAACAAAAACTTCATGGTGATATCACCTGTGATTGTAATGGTTATCAATCAAGGTACATAAGGGGTCTGTGATTGCATCGCTTGAACTTAGAATACTTGAACCAAAATTACCATGATAAACCGTGCAGCTAATTAATGACAATTCATTTCAAGCTATCTGAAAACATAAGACTGGAAAGATTCAGGCAAGGATGTTCATGCTGATACCACCCACTGAGACGCAGCGTGCGGAGATATATTTCTCGATAAGGAGCCTGAGGAAACTGATCATCGAGAAACATTCAGAAAAGCTCGGAGACCTCGTGGCACTACATTGCTCCTGTCCCTCCCTTCCTCCTGTTGCATACGCTATAATTTAGCATTGGATTTCTATACGGTGTGCTCAGTTCAATGACCTGCACGACCAAGCCAAGGTCAGCAGCCACAACGGCAGCTTTCGTCATTTCGGACTGCGTCAACCTGCGCAACTGCAAGAGCACAAGGCACGCTGCATTATTTTGTACTGGGTGATCAGCCATCTGCTCAAGCTATTTTTCTTGGTGATCGTTGTCACCGTCTCTGTAAGGGGACCTATACTCTTCTTTCCCCCCTCAAACATCCTGGGATTCTCTCTGCTGAACTCTATTGTTGGTGTGTTGGCGGAGGAGATCCGACAGACTTGCTCTGTGATGGCAGTCTCTGCAAGCTCCACCTCCGAGCCGTAGCATCTTCACATCCAATGGCGGCATGGATTCTTGTGAGGCTAGAGAGATGCTCGATGCCAAATTCAAAATCTCCATAAAGAGACAATGTCTCTAGAGCGTTGAAGTGGAGCCGAAGACCCGCAGCCGTGGCATGGCTCCTCGATCAAACCGCAGCTCGTTCCCACCAGCCTTGCATGTGAACAAGAACACCTTAAGACACGGAAAGGCTCCACTCCAGATCATCACCCTTTGTTTTCTCAAAGATGAGTGTATGTCCATCATGGCAGCAGCAGGCCCTGAAGATACTAACTTGAGAAGGACAAGATGGGGCGCGGACGCAATGATACTGAGACCTTGCTCTCCCAATTGACTCATTTCAATATTCAATTGGGTGACACAGGAGGTCATACAAAATGCAGTACTTCCCAAGATTGCACCAGATATGGTCAGCTCAAATCTTCGCAACTGGTGCGGACACAAGTCCAGTTGGCCTACCAAGTCACCATCAAGACAATGCAGAGATAGGGACTGAAGGTTAGAGTGTCCAACCGCCTTGAGGAAATCGACGATGGCACGTGCACTGTCCACAGATGGATCTAATCCGTCAAAGCTCAAGCCGAGGACGCTCAGCCTCTCCGACCGAACCAGCAGCTCTACGACCTTATGGAGTGACTTGACATTGTCGACACGGATTGTTGATACTTCTTGTAGTCCCTGCATTATAGGGATATCGCTCAGCATCTCCACGACATCTTCAATTAATAGACATACCAACCTTTCCAATGCAACTATAGATGCAGGCAGATTTCTCAGGTTAGTGTGCCTGACATCCAGCGTCTCCAAGTGCTCCAGCTTTCCAATTTCGCCTGGTAATTCATGGATAGCAGCCCCTCTAAGTCCCAAGTACCTTAGCAGAATCAGCCCTCCAATGCCTTTCAGATGGTGGCTTCTCAAATTACCATTATCTTCCACATCGAGTACTCGTAGAAATTTGAAGGTTCGAAGACCAGGCTTCCCTTTTCTAACCTTAGGATATGTGAGGAGGGTTGTCCATCCAACACGCCCGCAAACTTGGAGGGTTCGCATGCTAGATAGGTGCAGGGTTCCTGGGAGCAGCTTGCCGGCTTCATCTTCCTTGCTGCAGCAATCGAATGAGAACCGTCGAATCGGGTACCATGGAGTTAGTCCGGACCTCATATCTGCACTCGTTGTCGCAAAGTTGTCTTCCCTAGACAAAGTTTTGATGAAGTCAAGGATCACACCATGTACCACACATCCTACAGCCTGGCCATCTTCGTAGCCAAACACTGGCTGAATCAGCCGCCTACAGATGAGCTCATTGAAATAGCTTTCTCCTGTTCTCCACAAGTTTTCTTCATGTCTTCCTAAGAAAAATCCCTCAGCGATCCATAGCTGTATCAAACGATCTTTCTTGATGGTATAATATTCTGGAAAAACACTGAGGTATAGAAGACAAGACTTCAAAGGGGCAGGTAGCTCATCATAACTCATGCGCAATAACATTCTCATCCCATCCGATGTGGAACATTGGTCTGATGTTGGAAGGGTACGTCTCTCACGAATCTCTGGCTCAGCTAGTCCTGCAGATTTCCTGCCGGCTGCAATAAGTATTGCCAATGGCATGCCCCACACATTTTCAACAACTCATTTTCAGCGGGCCTTTTTGCCTCCTCGTGAAATAAAGTCTTGGATTCTTCCTTGCTAAGAGGCTCCATCTGGTGGATGAAATCAATTGGGCGTGTAGAACAACATTTGGCTACGTCGATGATGCAAGTTGTGATCAATACTCTACTTCCAAGATCATTCTCAGGCAAAACAGAATTAAGAACATCCCATGCCGAGATGCTCCAAATGTCATCAATTAAGATGAAATACCTGGTATATAGAGGAACATGGTAAAAATTATCGGCTAATATATGATCAATTTATACAGATGACTTATAGCAAGCTGGTTCTGTTTTGTTACTTATCTACTCAATAATTCCGAGAGTCAGTTAGATCCAACTGAATGCCTCTATTGGTTGCCAATACATCACATATGCATTTGTTATGCTGATACTTTTAAGCAGGAAAAGTGCTAAATTTTTATATATTTTTTCCTGTTGATTACTTGTTTGATCTGCATTCATAAAAAGATTGACAAAACACAACAAATACAGGGGATAAAAAATGCTGAAAGTTTGATCTTTTTATCATGATTATCTTGTGATGCATCAAATAACATTACCCGTTATTAATTTGACGTGGTCTCAGATAAATAGAATGGGAAAAGCACGATGAATACACCTATGAATAGCCTCAGTCTGCATTCTTTGATGCTCTTGTGCATTTTATTGCTACATGAAAGTAAGTAAATATGTGTATCTGCATTAAAACAATATAAACGAGAAATACCTCTTCGTGACGAGGTATTCCCTGAGCTCAGTTACGACTTGATTCATTTCAGGAGCTTCTGTACCATTCAGAGGAATAGTGCCCTGGGGCTTTACTTGGTGAAGTATGTCCAGCCGAGTGGCCACTAGAGACGGTTTTCGCCAAGAGTGACGTAAAGCTTCGGCACTCGAACTTGCATTGAAGCTTTGCATATACCTCCTTTGCAAGAGTAGTCTTGCCAATGCCTTCCATTCCGAAGATAGATACCATCTTTAGCCTCGGCTGTGTGGCGGCCAGATGCATGAGAAGCTTACTACTTGGTTCTTTCAGAGCAATGAGGTCCCGGGTTTCCTCCTCATAAATCAGTGGACAATCAATGGGGGCTGTACTGAGCTTATCACTAGAATGTTTCAAGACCTCATGCATTTCCTGTATCTTGGCCTTGTAGCCCTGGATTAGTTTTTCCTGCAATTCATCCATGTTCTTTCCCGGCTTTTGATGGACCAAAGTTTCCACCTCGCTGACCAGCTCACATGTTTGATCCATCCACACCGACTGCTCAAGACTCACTGGTGGCCCAAACTTATAGGGGAGATCCTTTTTAAGGCTCTCCAGATCTTTATGTAAATCATCGATAATCTTGAGCCGATCTTCAGATGGACTGAGAAGGTCGCACCACGTGAACTGCTCAAGCACATTGCGGATCCGGGACTTGAACAAAGCAGTCATCTCTCTCTCCAAGAAATATGTGGCCTTTGGCTCGTCGATCCACTCTTCGATGTCAAAGACCAGGTCCGTGGCAAACTTCGTCCACAATAGGGCATGCCGATCCATCACCCACCCCCCGCCGAGCTCGTCGAAACCCTTCTTTAGGTTCACCACGCCTTGACATAACACTTCCATCATCTTGGGATGATTCTTCTTCAGTTTGGTGGAGTTGAGCTTGGCGAGCACGGAGTCGATCGATCCTGTCACCATAGGCTCGTCCATCAAACTGAAAAATCCTCTCTCTCTCGCCGAATTCATCCTGTGCGTTTCAATCTCTCGATCTACCATCTGGGCAGCCGACGTACACCACAAATCAACCTCGCGCTGCCCAGATGTGGCCGCCGCCCGCTGCCTGAGGTCGCCGGCCAAGACCAGCCTCGTACAGATGCCGCTTGCTCTTCCCTTGCTTGATTGTTGTTAGGGGAGAGGAGAGAACGGAGCCCTCGCTGCTTGCCGTGACTTGAAAAAGAACCAAGAAAACTAGACCAATAGGGGGAGAAGCCCCGAAAAGAACCAAGAAGGATGAAGCCGTCGCTGCTTGCCACTGCTGGCCGTCGTTGCTGCCGCTACTCGCTCGCCGCTGATTTCGCAAGCCGCCACCGGCGAGGAGCGCCCCCAGGATTCGATTCGCCGTCGATACCGGCGAGGAGTACCGCCCAGGATTCGATACGCTTCCGCTGCCGGCGAAGAGCGGCCCCCAGATTCGAGCCGCCGCCGCCGCCGCGCCGCCAAAGAAACGGGAGAGACGGGGAGAAAGGATGGGGAAGGATTTTTTTCGGGTGAGTCGTTGAGGTTCCGTGAGAATCGACTCACGCACGGTCACGTGAGGGGGTGTCTTTGGTCTGTGCCCCAACTAAATCGTTAAATTTTTAATAATGAACCTTCCTCTGATATAAAATAAGTGTCGTCACTTTAAACTTTAGTTGTACTAGCACACATGCCCGTGCGTTGCAATGGGATATACGCATTTCAGTGGTTTAACATGCATCATCGATAACGCTACACTCTCGAATAAACTCCTTTTGTCTCTATAATATTTGTAAAATAGAGAAAAGAAAACAGTTTCCACATTAGAAGATAGCACTGCCCCTGGCAATCCAAGCGTTCATGGCATTCTCGGACAGCAAGCAGGAAGCAAAATCTGGAGCAAGCAATACATGAAGCAAACAAGAACTTTTTGGAATTCAGACACTTGCATCTTCAAAATGGTGTACTACTCCTGGAGCAAGTAACAAGCAGCAAAGCAATACATGGAACAGAGAATGGCGATGGCAACAGCGTGGACGAGGGAGAAAAGGCTGCCGAGCGTTGCTCTCACTCTCACGCGGCTCTCACTCACTCTGTCCCGCTGCAACAGGGAGCCGCCATGGCCACCGACGCCAACTGCCGCCGCCTGCAGGCCTCGCTCCGATCCAGCCGCCCAAGACCTCTCCGCCCCAGTTCCATCCCATCCTCGCCGGCCACCGCAGCTCGCCGCCTCGCCTGCCGGAGCCCCGCGTCCCAGCCGCCGTCACCCGAGCTTGGCCATGGCGCCGCCAACAGGAGCTCCGCCCGCCTCCGGCCATGTCCTCGGCCGGCTCCTGCAGCCCCGCGCCCGTCCCGTCCTCCTCCACGCCAAGCAGCAGGAGCTCGTCGGAGCACGAGCTCCACCGGGTCCGCCTCCCTCTGTCGTCCCTCTTCTTCTTCTATCTCTTTTACTCCCTCTCTGCCTCTTCTCTGAATTTTCCCCACCTTGACCTTGCAGCTCCCGCCGCCGCCTTGCTCCGTTCATCGCCTTCTCCGCCAGATCCGGCGAGGCCCTGCGTTCCCAGCCTCGTCCCCGCCACCAGGTCGCCGCGCCGCACCACCGGAGACCAGCAGCGCCGTCACACTCCGTGTCCTATCCCTGCTCGTGTACGTGCGCAGGAGACGCGCCAGGTCGCCTCGCTTCAGGCCTCCTCCTCGCCCGTGGGCCACCAGCACCGAGCCGGCTTTCTGGTGAGACCCCGGTCCTGCCTCAGCCACTACGCCTAAAGCCGCCCCGCCGCAGCTCGCCTCCTCGCGTGCCTCGCCCCAACTGAGCACGCCGGCCGCCTTATCCTCCTCCGCCGCGACGCCTCGCCCCGAGAAGGCGCCTCGCCAAGCAGCGGGAGGAGTTGCGGGCTAGGCTCACCTGCCGCAAGCGCGCCCGCGAGCTCACCCCCGTGCCGGCCAAGGCCACCTTCGGGCCTTCGGCGACTCCACGACTCCCTGTCCGCCGCGCCCTCGAACGCCCGCCACAAGGCCGCGCCCCATTCCTGGCCTCGGGAGGCGTGGACGCCGGCGGCAAGCGGAGGCGCGTGCCAGGCGGTGGAGTACGGCTCGCGGGCGTCAGCGGCAAGCGGCGTGCCCGGCGGTGGAGTACGGCAATGGATAAGCGGCGGCGGAGAACGCAATGGACGCAGGGGGCGTTTTGCAAAATCCAACCGTTTTCTTCAGTAACACATTAAAATAGGACTGCGGGTCAATTTTTTTATAAACCGAGGGGCTTTTACGCAAAATCGCTAGCGACGGACGACAGAAACCCAATTCTCTTTATTATTAGGTAAAGATATGATGGTCACACACTTTTATGGTATCTGTTGGGGATCATAGCAGAAATCAAAAAATGTATATGCATCACCAAGATCAATCTATGGAGTAATCTAGCAACGAGGGGAAGGGGAGTGCATCTACATACCCTTGTAGATCGCTAAGCGGAAGCGTTCAAGTGAACGGGGTTGATGGAGTCGTACTTTCGTCGTGATCCAAATCAATCGATGATCCTAGTCTTAATCTGACAAGACCTCCGCGTTCAACACATCGTGCAACCGTGGCGTCTCCCATGCCTTGATCCGGCAAGGAGAGAGGGAGAGGTTGGGAAGACTCCGGCCCAAAGAAGAAGACGACAAGGCGTGGTGGTGGAGGAGGAGCCAGATTCCAAAGAGGGCTTCGCTAAGCACTTCACGAGAGATGAGGAGGGAGAGGTAGGGCTGCGCTTTGGGAGAGAGACTCATGTGTTGGGCAGCCCCAAAACCTCCACTATATATAGGGAAGGGAGGGGAGGCGCCTAGGGTTTCCCCTAGGGGCGGCGGCAGGCGGATGGGATCTCCCTCTAGGTGACTTGGCCCCCAAGCCGGAGGTGGGAACCCTAGATGGGCGCCCCAAACCCCCCGGTCACGTGGGAATAGGTGAGGCGACCCCTTAGTGGGCTGGTTTGCCCTCCCTTGGCCCATGAAGCCCCCAGACACTTGAGGGGCTCCAAACACCTTTCGGTCATGCCGGGTCATCACGGTACCTCGGAACACTTCCGACTCCAAAACCCTTCATTCAATATATATCAATCTTCACCTCCGGACCATTCCGGACTCCTCGGGACGTCCGGATCTCATCCGGACTCGAACAACATTAGGTAACCACGTATATCTATTCCCTATAACCCTAGCGCCATCGAACCTTAAGTGTGTAGACCCTACGGGTTCGGGAACCATGAACATAATGGGAGACAACTCTCGGCCAATAACCAACAAATGGATCTGGATACCCATGTTGGCTCCTACATGTTCCACGATGATCTCATCGGATGAACCACGATGTCAAGGACTTAATCAATCCGTATACAATTCCCTTTGTCTAGCGGTATTGTACTTGCGAGATTCGATCGTCGGTATCCCGGATACCTTGTTCAATCTCGCTACGCAAGCAAGTCTCTTTACTCGCTCCATAACACATCATCCCGTGATCAACTCCTTGGTCACATTGTGCACATTATGATGATGTCCTATCGAGTGGGCCCAGAGATACCTCTCCGTTACACCTGAGTGACAAATCCAGTCTCGATTCGTGCCAACCCAATGCACACTTTCGGAGATACCCCTAGTGCACCTTTATAGCCACCCGATTACGCTAGACGCTTTGGTACACCCAAAGCATTCCTACGGTGTCCGGAGTTGCACAATCTCATGGTCTAAGGAAATGATACTTGACATTAGAAAAGCTTTAGCATCTGAACTACACGATCTTTGTGCTAGGCTTAGGATTGGGTCTTGTCCATCACATCATTCTCCTAATGATGTGATCCGTTATCAACGACATCCAATGTCCATGGTCGAAACCGTAACCATCTATTGATCAATGAGCTAGTCAACTAGAGGCTTACTAGGGACTTGGTGTTGTCTATGTATCCACACATGTATCTGAGTTTCCTATCAATACAATTATAGCATGGATAATAAACGATTATCATGAACAAGGAAATATAATAATAATAACTAATTTATTATTGCCTCTAGGGCATATTTCCAACAAAGCCTCCCACTTGCACTAGAGTCAATAATCTAGTTCACATCGCCATGTGATTAACACTCATTGTGTCACATCGCCATGTGACCAACATCCAAAGAGTTTACTAGTGTCACTAAACTAGTTCACATCATCATGTGATTAAGACTCAATGAGTTACGGGGTTTGATCATGTTTTGCTTGTGAGAGAGGTTTTAGTCAATGGGTCTCGCAACATTCGAGATATGTATGTACTTCGCAAATCTCTAGGTCATATTGTAAATGTCGCTTCCACGCTCCACTTGGAGCTATTCCAAATGGTTGCTCCACTATACGTATCCGGTTTGCTACCTGGAGTCACTCGGATAGGTGTTAAAGCTTGCATCGACGTAACCCTTTTACGCGAACTCTTTATCACCTCCATAATCGAGAAACATGTCCTTATTTACTCCAAGGACAATTTTGACATTGTCCAATGATCCATTCTCGGATCATTCTTGTACCATAGTGACTCATGGCAAGGCACACTTCCGGTGCATACACAAAGATAGCATACTATAGAGCCTACGTCTGAAGCATAGGGACGACCTTCGTCCTTTCTCTCTCTTCCGCCGTGGTCGAGCTTTAAGTTTTAACTTCATACCTTACAACTCAGGCAAGAACTCCTTCTTTGACCGATCCATCTTGAACACCTTCAAGATCATGTCAAGGTATGTGCTCATTTGAAAGTACCATTTAGCGGTTTTGATCTATCCTCATAGATCTTGATGCTCAATGTTCAAGCGACTTAATCCGGGTTTTCCATTGAAAACACTTTTCAAATAACCCTATATGTCTTTGTTCAGAATTATACATCATTTCCGATCCACAATATGTCAACAACATATACTCATCGAAATGCTATAGTGCTCCCACTCACTTCTTTGGAAATACAAGTTTCTCATAAACTTTGTATAAACCCAAAATCTTTGATCATCTCATCAAAGCGTATATTCCAACTCCGAGATGCTTACTCCGGTCCTTAGAAGGATTCTCGGAGCTTTGCATACTTGTTAGCATCTTCGGGATTGTCAAAACCTTCGGTTGTATCACATACAACCTTTCCTCAAGAAAATTGTCGAGGAAACAATGTTTTTTACATCCTATCTCGCAAGATTTCATAAATAATGCAAGAATCGCTAATCCAATTCCACCGACTCTTAGCATCGCTCACGGTGAGAAAGCCTCACCGTAGTCAACTCCTTGAACTTGTCGGAAAACATCTTAACGACAAGTCGAGCTTTCTTAATGGTGATACTTACCATCATTGTCCGTCTTCCTTTTAAAATCCATACATGCCCAATAGCCTTTACGACCATCAAGTAACCTTGCCAAAGTCTACACTTTGTTTTTATACATGGATCCTCTCTCGGATTTTATGGCCTCGAGCCATTCATCGGAATCCGCCCACCATCGCTTCTCCATAGCTCGTAGGTTCATTGTTGTCTAGCAACATGACCTCCAAGACAGGATTACCGCACCACTCAAGTAGTACGCATCCTTGTCGACTCCACGAGGTTTGGTAGTGACTTGATCCGAAGTTTCATGATCACTATCATAGCTTCTACTTCAATTGGTGTAGGCACCACAGGAACAACTTCCTCGTGCCCTCGCCACACACTAGTTGAAGTGATGGTTCAAGAACCTTATCAAGTCTCCACCATCCTCCCACTCAATTCTTTCGAGAGAAACTTTTCCTCGAGAAAGGACCCGATACTAGAAACAATCCCTTTTGCTAGGATCACGAGATAGGAGGTATACCCAACTGTTATTGGGTGTCCTATGAAGATGCATTTATCCGCTTTGGGTTCGAGCTGATCAGCCTGAAACTCTTTCACATAAGCGTCGCAGCCCCAAACTTTTAAGAAACAACAACTTAGGTTTCCATAAACCATATTTCATATGGTGTCATCTCAACGGAATTGCGTGGTGCCCTATTTAAAGTGAATGCGGTTGTCTCTAACGCCTAACCCATAAACGATAGTGGTAATTTGATAAGAGACATCATGGTATGCACCATATCCAATAGGGTGCAGCTATGATGTTCGGACACACCATCACACTATGGTGTTCCAGGCGGTAATTTTTCACAATGTCTTAATTTCATACCAAACTCATAACTCAGATACTCATCTCTATGATCATATCATAGACATTTTATCCTCTTGTCACGACGATCTTCAACTTCACTCAAAATTACTTTGAACCTTTCAATAATTCAGATTTGTGTTTCATCAAGTAAACATACGTAATCTACTCGAATCATCGTGAAGTAAGAACATAACGATATCCACTGCATGCCTCAACACTCATTAGGCGCACACATCAAAATGTATTACTTGCAACAAGTTGCTTTCTTGTTCCATCTTATCAAACCGAGGGCTTCTCAGTCATCTTGCCCATGTGGTATGATTTGCATGTCTCAAGTGATTCAACATCAAGTGAGTCCAAACGATCCATCTGCATGGAGTTTCTTCATGCGTATACACCAATAGACATGGTTCGCATGTCTCAAACTTTTCAAAACGAGTGAGTCCAAAGATCCATCAACATGGAGCTTCTTCATGCGTTTTATACCAATATGACTTACATGGCGATTGCCACAAGTAGGTGGTACTATCATTACTATCTTATATCTTTTGGCATGAACATGTGTATCACTACGATCGAGATTCAATAAACCATTCATTTTAGGTGCAAGACCATTGAAGGTATTATTCAAATAAACAGAGTAACCATTATTCTCCTTAAATGAATAACCATATTGCGATAGACATAATCCAATCATGTCTAACGCAAACACCAAATAACAATTATTTATGTTTAACACCGATCCCGATGGTAGAGGGAGCGTGCGACGCTTGATCACATCAACCTTGGAGATACTTCCAACACATATCGTCACCTCGCCTTTAGCTAGTCTCCGCTTATTCCGTAGCCTTTTATTTCGAAGTTACTAACACTTAGCAACCGAATCCCAGATCTATTACCATGGTGCTACTAGGAGTACTAGTAGAGTACACATTAATATAATGTATATCCAATATACTTCTATCGACCTTGCACGCCTTCTTATCTACCAAGTATCTAGGGTAATTTCGCTCAAAGGACCGTTCCCTTATTACGTAAGCACTTAGTCTCGGGTTTGGGTTCAACCTTGGGTTTCTTCACTAGAGCAAAGAATGATTTGCCGCTTCATGAAGTATCCTTCTTGCCCTTGCCCTTCTTGAAACTAGTGGTTTCACTAACCATCAACAATTGATGCTCCTTCTTGATTTCTACTTTGGCGATGTGTCAAACATCGCGAATATTTCAAGGATCATCATATCTATCCCTGATATGTTATAGTTCATCACGAAGCTCTAGTAGCTTGGTTGCAATGACTTTGGAGAAACATCACTATCTCATCTGGAAGATCAACTCCCACTCATTCAAGTGATTGTTGTACTCAGACAATTTGAGCACAAGCTCAACGATTGAGCTTTTCTCCCTTAGTTTGCAGGCTAAGAAAATCGCCTGAGGTCTTATACCTCTTGACATGGGCACGAGCACGAAATCCCAATTTCAGCCCTCGAAACATCTCATATGTTCCGCGACGTTTCAAATCGTCTTCGGTGCCTCAATTCTAAACCGTTTAACCGAACTATCACGTAGTTATCAAAGCGTGTATGTCAAATGTTCGCAACATCCACGTATCGACGCTTTGAGGTTCAAAGACACCGGCGGTGCATTAAGGACACAAGCCTTCTACGCAGCAATGAGGACAATCCTCGGTTTACGGACCCGTCCACATAATTGCTACTATCAACTTTCAACTAAATTTTCTAGGAACATATCTAAAACAAGAGAACTAAAGCGCGAGCTATGACATGATTTGCAAAAACCTTTTGACTATGTTCAGGATAATTAAGTTCATCTTATGAACTCCCACTCAGATAGACATCCCTCTAGTCATCGAAGTGATTACATGATCCGAGTCAACTAGGCCATGTTCGATCATCACATCAGACGGACTAGTCATCATCGGTGAACATCTTCATGTTGATCGTATCTACTATATGACTCATGCTCGACCTTTCGGTCTCTTGTGTTCCGAGGCCATGTCCGTACATGCTAGGCTCGTCAAGTCAACCTAAGTGTTTCGCGTGTGTAAATCTGGCTTACACCCGTTGTATGTGAATGTTAGAATCTATCACACCCGATCATCACGTGGTGCTTCGAAACAACGAACTTCGCAACGCGGTGCACGATTAGGGGAACACTTTCTTGAAATTTTTAATGAGGGATCATCTTATTTAGCTACCGTCGTTCTAAGCAAATAAGATGTAAAACATGATAAACATCACATGCAATCAAATAGTGACATGATATGGCCAATATCATTTTGCTCCTTTGATCTCCATCTTCGGGGCGCCATGATCATCTTCGTCACCGGCATGACACCATGATCTCCATCATCATGATCTCCGTCATCATGTCTCCATGAAGTTGTCTCGCCAACTATTACTTCTACTACTATGGCTAACGGTTTAGCAATAAAGTAAAGTAATTACATGACGTTTATGTTGACACGCAGGTCATAAATAAATTAAGACAACTCCTATGGCTCGCCGGTTGTCATATTCATCGACATGCAAGTCATGATTCCTATTACAAGAACATGATCAATCTCATACATCACATATCATTCATCACATTCTTTTGGCCATATCATGTCACATAGCATACCCGCAAAAACAAGTTAGGCGTCCTCTAATTGTTGTTTGCATGTTTTACGTGGCTGCTATGGGTTTCTAGCAAGAACGCTTTCTTACCTACGCAAAACCACAACGTGATATGCCAATTACTATTTACCCTTCATAAGGACCCTTTTCATCGAATCCGATCCTACTAAAGTGGGAGAGATCGGCACCCGCTTAGCCACCTTATGCAACAAGTGCATGTCGTCGGTGGAACTGCCCTCACGTGAGTGTCACGTGTAAGGTCGGTCCGGGCCGCTTCATCCCACGATGCCGCTAATCAAGATAAGACTAGTAACGGCAAGTAAATTGACAAAATCGACGCCCACAACAACTTGTGTTCTACTCGTGCATAGAAACTACGCATAGACCTAGCTCATGATGCCACTGTTGGGGATCATAGCAGAAATCAAAAAATTTCTACGCATCACCAAGATCAATCTATGGAGTAATCTAGCAACGAGGGGAAGGGGAGTGCATCTACATACCCTTGTAGATCGCTAAGCGGAAGCGTTCAAGTGAACGGGGTTGATGGAGTCATACTCGTTGTGATCCAAATCACCGATGATCCTAGTGCCGAATGGACGACACCTCCGCGTTCAACACACGTGCAACCCGGTGACGTCTCCCATGCCTTGATCCAGCAAGGAGAGAGGGAGAGGTTGGGGAAGACTCAAGTCCAGTTAAAGACGACGGCGTGGTGGTGGTGGAGGAGCACGGTATTCCAGGGGCTTCGCTAAGCACTCACGAGATGAGGAGGGAGAGAGGTAGGGCTGCGCCTTGGGAGAGAGAGACTCATGTGTTGGGCAGCCCCAAAACCTCCACTATATATAGGGGAAGGGAGGGAGGCGCCCTAGGGTTTCCCCTAGGGGCGGGCGGCAGGCAGATGGGATCTCCTCCTGGGTGACTTGGCCCCAAGCCGAGAGGTGGGAACCCTAGATGGGCGCCCCAAACCCCACAGTCACGTGGGAATAGGTGAGGCGACAGCCCCTTAGTGGGCTGGTTTGCCCCTCCCTTGGCCCATGAAGCCCCCCGACACTTGCCGGGGCTCCCAAACACCTTTCGGTCATCTTTGGTCATCACCCGGTACCTCCGGAACACTTCCGGACTCCAAAACCCTTCGTCCAATATATCAATCTTCACCTCCGGACCATTCCGGGACTCCTCGGGACGTCCGGGATCTCATCCGGGACTCCGAACAACATTAGGTAACCACGTATATCTATTCCCTATAACCCTAGCGTCATCGAACCTTAAGTGTGTAGACCCTACGGGTTCGGGAACCATGCAGACATGACCGAGACAACTCTCGGCCAATAACCAACAAATGGGATCTGGATACCCATGTTGGCTCCCACATGTTCCACGATGATCTCATCGGATGAACCACGATGTCAAGGACTTAATCAATCCCGTATACAATTCCCTTTGTCTAGCGGTATTGTACTTGCGAGATTCGATCGTCGGTATCCCGATACCTTGTTCAATCTCGTTACGGCAAGTCTCTTTACTCGTTCCGTAACACATCATCCCGTGATCAACTCCTTGGTCACATTGTGCACATTATGATGATGTCCTATCGAGTGGGCCCAGAGATACCTCTCCGTTACATCGGAGTGACAAATCGATCCTCGATTCGTACAACCCAACAGACACTTTCGGAGATACCCAGAGTGCACCTTTATAGCCACCCGATTCGTTGTGGACGCTTTGGTACACCCAAAGCATTCCTACGGTATCCAAGGGAGTTGCACAATCTCATGGTCTAAGGAAATGATACTTGACATTAGAAAAGCTTTAGCATCTGAACTACACGATCTTTGTGCTAGGCTTAGGATTGGGTCTTGTCCATCACATCATTCTCCTAATGATGTGATCCGTTATCAACGACATCCAATGTCCATGGTCGTGAAACCGTAACCATCTATTGATCAACGAGCTAGTCGACTAGAGGCTTACTAGGGACATGGTGTTGTCTATGTATCCACACATGTATCCGAGTTTCCTATCAATACAATTATAGCATGGATAATAAACGATTATCATGAACAAGGAAATATAATAATAATAACTAATTTATTATTGCCTCTAGGGCATATTTCCAACAGTATCTTCAACAGCAGCCTGATAACCCAGATAATTTTAGATTGATTTCTCTACGAATTGAGCCATCAAAATCAGTTCCGGTTGCCTCTCTTCTCGGCTCAAACCTTGCATCCCCTCTCTTATTTACCAAGACTTATATGGGTTCATTAATTAGGGGCAGAAATATTACCAATTTTTTGTTTATGTGTCTCATATAATCCAAAACCTGCTACAGAAGGAGAAAAAAACTTAGATATCTCTAGTCAATCATTTTAAAGCTGGATTTGGTGTAACTAGGTTTACAACATAGATTCCTCTAGTAAATCCTATACAAAAAGAAGAATAGATACATGGTATCAAACATACATAGTCTTTGCTTCAAAGAAAAAGAAACAGAAATAACATACAGTAATAGAATGGAGTCAACAAATGAGGTAGGTTCATTAATAACTAAATTTACAAATTAAAATAAAATAAAACACGACCGTCTTTACTATATCTTGCACACATGTTTTGGCCTTGCTTGTGCGTTCATAACTCAAAATCGGTGACTTAATGGCCGCCCCCTGACTATATATAGCAATAGTCACCAAATTCATATGGGCTACTTAGGAGTACACAATGGTCTTCTTAAGATCGATCTTTTTTAAAAAATCAAGGAATTATATATTACAACAATCGCGCTTAGAGTATAAATGAAAGGAGTGAAACAAAGTGTCGATTCCGTGAAACATTGGTTTTGTTTTAAAGAGGTTTGGTGTAAGCTTTTTATATGAGTCTCTGTTTTTTTGGTTTCGTGAAGCTGGGTCTTTGATACACATAGCCACTTAGTTTTTCTGCCACTTTTTTGTTAGCGGGTTAAAGTCGGTTTAGTGAGAGACCCGATTGTCTTTTTGCTAGGTTTTAGTTCTAAATACACAACTTATACATACAAGGTTACATCCACACAAATGACATCTTACTATTAGATACAAAATTTGAATGAATATCAATTGACTTTTAGTTAGATGTGAAATAGACACTCCCGTTATTCAGAATAAACTTTTATACTTAGTTATAACTCATTTCTATAATATCACACTCATAGTTAATGTACTTTTGTACGTAATTTGTTTTTTTTTTGAGGAACCAGCAGGAGCACTGCCTTTTCTTATAGAAGGAAAAACAAGCGCCAATTCTGAGGGGCGCACGCTTTAGGGAACGTTGCAAAACCAAAAAAAATGGCCCATAAGCATGAACCATGTAAAACCCAAAGCACATACTCAGCCTATGCCGACAGATGGCAAGGCCCCAACGAAAGCCATATCCCGTTGCTTTATGTTTTTGAAAGCTAGTAGAAACCTCGCGATGAGTCATCCGTTGTCCTGTGAAACGCAGCGTATGTTTCTCTCTTTCCAGATAGCCCAAATTGTGTAGATGATCCTCCGCTCCTCCGTATCCGCACTTGGGAAGGCTCATCTACTAGCATCTTGTCCCACCAATCGGAAGCGATGCGGCTCGGGCAAGAAACACGAGATAAGCGAGACCCTCGTTTGTCCAGTGTTTACACAGTTCCAAACCGCGACCGCGAAGGACAGTCCTTGCAAAGATGGTTTGCCGTTTCTGGCTGCTGAAGACATAGCTGACACCTTGGGTCATGTGGCCAGCCACGAATAGCCAACATATCTGCGATGAGGATTCTACCATGCAGGACTAGCCACGCAAAGAATTTGCACTTGGGCTCAGCGTGAGCAGACCAGACCTTTGAAGAGTCAAACCTTGGGTGTGAGCCAAAGAACTGCGCCGCATAGGCCGATGCGGAAGAGTAGGCTCCATTTGTGGTCGTGTTCCAGGAGATTGTATCATCTTGATCCGGCAATGTAACTGTCTGGCTGATCCATCCCCAAAGAGTGACAAATTCCCCCAGTTGTTGCAGGGATCGAAGGCTAGCGACTGCTCTGATCCAGTTTTCATTTGTCAACTCCTGATGCACGGTCCTATTTTTTCTTGAAGCTATTTTGTAAAGCTCCGGCGCAAGTAGTGATATTAACTAGATGACAATTATGCTAAATATTAATAACGGTCTTGTTTAACAAAGATGTTGTGTGCTAAATTTGAAATGTGTTTGCAATGGAAGTTACATTATTTTTGTTTTCTTTCACTACATTAAGCCCTAAAAGACATTTAAAATTAATCTCCATAAATGTGAGAAAAATAATAAACACACAATTATATTCTTTTGCACGTTTATTTTTTATACTTACATGCACCTAGTGTATATATCTATTTATTTATCTTCAAGTATCCTGGTAGAGATCCCTGAAATGCTTGATCTAAAAAATATCTTGATATTTGTTTATAGTTCATATAAATAAGAAAATTCTAGAGCATATAATTATCTACAAGGAGCTTGCCACCAAATCATTAGCATGTTGAATTATCCTTTCTAGATGAAATATGTCTCACATGTACATCCGGTTCAAGAATACAATAATACACACACACACACACACACACACACACACACACACACACACACATATATATATATATATATATATATATATATATATATATATATATATGCTTTATTTCATAACAAGGATAGCCTTCATATATAATATAACATGTAGGGAATTCATTGGAGAGGCACTAGCAACCTAATTAAACTAGCCACACACATATCAAAATGATTAATTTGCACACTATTGGTATGTGGCATGGACGAGCAACTCTAACCTATTAACTCGGTGCCCAATGTCAGTTCCTGTTTCCTGCATGTTTTTGATTTTATAGAAAAATTATACAAAAAGAAGTCTAAACACGATAAAACTTTACCGCGATTTTTTCTGGATGAGAAGGGATCCTAGAAGCTTCGGAAGGAGGACCGACGACGTACTGGAGAGCCAAAAGCTTAATTTTTTTATCCTTATTAAAAAGATGTGCTAGATTAACCTAACGGACGCGATTTATGCTTGTTGCGTTCCAATTATGTTGGACGTCTTTCCGGCCGGTTTGACACGTACGTACGTCGCAGGTGCACACAAACTAGCACGCACGCACGCACTTGCTAGCTATCTGCAAGTAGTGCAGCTGAGCACAAGAAGGTGAAGAGCGATCCTAGAAACAGCCAGATAGTCGCAGGGCAGATTAAAGATTTTTGAGAAAACGACAAGTGAAGCCATTTTTAACTTTAATCTGGGCAGATTTTCAGGCAACATGCCTAAATCCGGGCGGGTTCTTGGTCCTGCTTGGCTGGATGGCCCAAGTCTGGGCAGATCTCCTCTGCACACAGCAGCAGGCCTAGCCAGGCCACTTGCACACAGTCGGCCCATCATTTTCATTTAAGTAGAACCTACCCATAGACTCACTCACTCACTCGGTCCATCCATTTCATCTTTCTGACCCCAAAAGAAAATCTATTTCATTTTTGCAATTTGTCTACATTTTCATTATCAAGTATTTATTGTTGGCATTTTTTGGTTTATTAAATAATCAATTCATTTTCGAAAAAAATAATCAATTGTTCCCATTATCCTTGAATAAACATGACCTAGCCCTTTTTAACACAGTACAGACGCAAGAGCTCATATACACTCGCATACACTCACCCCTATGAACACATACACGCACACCCTACCCCTAGGGGCATCTCTGAAAGACTGAGCCGACATATCATCTTGAAATTTACGAAGTCATAAATCCAGGAATAAATGCGAGCACCAGGATTCGAACACTGGTGGGCTGGGGATACCACAGTCCCTCTAACTATCCAACCGCAGTTTGGTTCGCATGACCTAGCCCATTTATGCATACATTAAGCCAAAAAGGATATGAATGCACATTATTGATCTGCAAGAGATAATTTTGACTCGAATGCACACTACCGATCTGCAAGAAGGGATGATTTTGACGCGAATGGAATAATCACAATCAATCACAATGGAAGACAAATGTATGTAGAAAATGTTTATGCACACACGGAAAGTCCTTACTGGTCAAAGATTATTTGTTTGTTCGTACATGACCAGTAATTAGTTATAACGGTACCAATCATCACAGTGAGCATTCCTCCTCCTTTTTTGCAAATATTGATTATCGAGACAGAAGGACAACAAATTCACTTGTTTTTGTTGTTGATTGATGCCTACACACTTTTGCTTTTATTTTAAAAAATCCTGGTCAATCCAATCTAAATCAACGAGGAAAACAAGAAAGACATTTTTAGCTCTCAAATTGACGGTTCGTTTGGTTGGGGACAACACATACCTTTTTTTTTTTTGTTTTGAGAACTGCCCATCTGAACTTCTCTTCATTCCAGCGGAACAAGTCCAACCTATCCGCCGCGACAATCATGGGTGCATGAATCAACTTCTCTTCATCATGGACACAAGTATACATCATGGGTGCATGAATCAACAGCTAAAGCTAGGGCAATTTTTTTATTTTTAGCATATTGGAGAGCCGCAACATTGGCCTTCCTTAAATGAGTTTGAAACCTTGAAATTCAACCGTTCATGAATTGAATTTTATGATTCCAGCCACTCGTGAAGGCAATAAATGAATAAAATACTCCTGATAGTGCTTTCACGCACGTGCGCACGTGTGGAAAACTGGAAACCACTCCTCGTGCATGCACGTACCCTTCCGCCCGCCCTCGTGCTCCTTTGAACCAACCAAACTCCTCTATCATCACCTTCTTAGATCCTTCAGATACACATATACAACGCACACTTGCACGCACCCAGGAGGATATATATATAACATGCAGAGCTCCATCAGGACTCAGTAAACCAGATTCCTAATCCACTACATCAAGCAGCTAGCGTTAGCCTCAGCTTGCACGCACGCCACGGCCATGATGAACATGACGCACGACGACTACGTCCACCTCTGCCTCATGGCGCTCGCCTCCGTGGCGACCGGCGGCGACCAAGCACAGGCAGCAGAAGGGGCAATGGCTGCAGACCGTGACTGCGGCGGCTCCAGCAGCCTGCGAGCTCCGGTTCCGGTGCTCCGTCTGCGGCAAGGCGTTCCCGTCCCACCAGGCGCTCGGCGGGCACAAGGCCAGCCACAGGAAACGGGCGGCGCTCGTGCTGCCGCTACAAAGCGTGTCGCCGGCGGAGGAGACGGTGGCATCGTCGACGTCGTCTGGCGTCGGCGGGCACAGGTGCTCCGTGTGCCATCGGAGCTTCGCGACGGGGCAGGCGCTCGGCGGGCACAAGCGGTGCCATTACTGGGACGGGCTGTCGGTGTCGCTCACGGCGTCCGCGTCGGGCTCCGGGTCCAGCGTGAGGGATTTCGACCTCAACCTGACGCCGGTGCCAGAGAAGGCCGCCGCCGGCACGCGAAGGTGGGGAGAGGAGGAGGAGGTGCAGAGCCCCTTGCCGTTCAAGAAGCGGCGGGTGTCAAGTCCTTCCTTGGAGCTTAATTTAATACTCCTTGATTAATTGTGCTATACCTGTCAGTCCCACCGTTCATTCTTGTTTATTTCCACTTTTGTTTTTGAGACTATTGTTTATTTCCACTTGAGAGCTCCGTTTGTGATTACCTCTTGATTTGTACACTATCTCCTGATTCATTTGTGACTTTTGGTCAACTGCTAACACATTTGATGCAATAAATTTGGCATATGATGGTTGTTCAATAGACAAAACAGCGTGGCATCTATTTATTGGATATATATCCATCCTACCACCCGGTGGTAGTTACCCCATATATCTAATATACTACCATATGGTACTATATATATACTATTTTATTATTTTAAATATGTTCATATACTATATTTAAGATTTTTCAAAGCAAATTACGTGAAAAATTGCATATGAGCTCATAGTTTTGTTATCTTTATGAAATGCATTATATATTTATGCGTAAAAAGAGCATACTCAAAACATGGTACATACTACCTAAAATTAGTATATATACTACCTAATCATTGTTATATACTACATACTACATTACATACTCTAGGTTTCGATAGATACTACATACAACATACACAAATGCAAGTGGTGGTAACTACCACTGCTTGTAGGAAAACATTTGTCCTATATATATATATATATATATATATATATATATATATATATATATATATATATATATACACAAAATGCAAGTGGTGGTAACTACCACTGCTTGTAGGAAACATTTGTCTTAAATATATGTTGTATGTAGTATCTATCGAAACCGAGAGTATGTGCAGTATGTAGTATATAAATAATGATTAGGTAGTATATATATTAATTTTAGGTAGTATGTACCATGTTTTGAGTATGCTCTTTTTACGCATAAATATATACATATTTCACAAATATAACAAAAAACTATGGGCTCGTATGCAATTTTTTCATGTAACTTAATTTGAAATATCTTAGATATAGTATATGAATATATTTCAAATAATAAAATAATATATATAGTACCACATGATAGTATATGAGATATGTGAGGTAACTACCACCGGGTGATAGTATATGATATATATATATATACCCAGTGATTCTTTCAGACTTTACGTAAGTTTGAGCAATGAAATGTGATCCTTAATCAGAAAGCTTATTACCAACGAGGAGTTTCCTTCAACTCTAGTATCTTTGACGATCAAAGAAGCACCATAAAAGTAAAGATTCAACTCTAGTTAAGGTTAATTTCAAAAAACTTATGACGAAATCAAGTGAGCTTGTCTCTCTTATGTTCTGCTCATGAAGGATTTCCCTGAACATTATGTCCAATGGATTAAGCATAATGTCCAGGGTGGTAATGTAACAATCATGGTCAATGGTCAATTAAGGCCCTATTTGAAAACACAGAAAGGATTGAGGTAGGGGGACGCCTTCTCACCTAATAGGTAAAACATAGTTGTAGACGTCTGTTACAGAAGCTAGTTTTTTTTTTTGCGGGGTGCTACAAAAGCTAGTTCATAGACCAAATGATAGTGGTTTAATTAGTGGTGTAAGTGCCATGGACGTAGGGCTTAGCATGCTCCAATATGTTCATAACACAGTCTTTTGAATGGAAGTGGATTCAATTCATAAAGTGCAAACAATTTAAAAGATATCCTCTATTTATTATAGAATTTGCCTGCTCTAAAGATTAATTTTAATAAAAGTGAATGTGATGCTTTAGAGAAGTTGGATCTGATTTAGACGTTTATATAGAGACAATTTAACATGGTTGTTAGAGTTCTTCCTGTGAACCTTGGCATTCCCTCATTATGCTAAATTAAGAAATGATGATTGGAATAAAGTAGAAGGTTCGGTAGGAACTTGGCAAGGCAAAATGATGTCCTATGGTGCCAAATTAATTTTGTTACGATCTTGGCTCGATAATATTCCATAGGGATTTTTATAATACTCCTTGATTAATTGTGTTAGACTTGTCAGTCCCACCGTTCATTCTTGTTTATTTCCACTTTTGTTTTTCAGCCTATTGTTTATTTCCACTTGAGAGCTCCTTTTGTGATTACCTCTTGATTTGTACAGTATCTCCTGATTCATTTGTGACTTTTGGTCAACTGCTAACACATTTGATGCAATAAATTTGGCATAGGATAGGATGGTTGTTCAAGTAGACAAAACAGTGGCATCTACTTATCGGAAGTAGCATAAATGAGCGTATATATCCCAGTGTTTCTTTCCGACTTTATGTAAGTTTGAGCAATGAAATATGATCCTTAATCAGAAAGCTTACACTAGTAGAAAAAGGACCTAATGTGAGACACATTAGTCCTAGTTCGATTTTGGCCCGGTACTAATGGTACCATTAGTGCCGGTTCAAACGACTATGCATTAATGCCGGTTCGTGTTGAACCTTTAGTACCGGTTCATGCCACGACCCGGTACTAAAGGGGCGGTGGCAGATGGCGTCGTGCCGGGCCCCACGATCACTTTTAGTCCCGGTTAAGTGCACAAACCGGGTACTAAAGGCTAATTTTT
This sequence comes from Aegilops bicornis, assembly GCA_021605145.1. NCBI lineage: Eukaryota > Viridiplantae > Streptophyta > Magnoliopsida > Poales > Poaceae > Aegilops > Aegilops bicornis. The sequence goes on from CM038672.1 coordinate 546,432,709, forward strand.
AGTACCGTTCGTGCCACGAGCGGGACTAATTAAGTTCGATTTATAGTCGGTTGGAGACACAAACCGGGACTATAGGGCAATTTTCAAACTTTACACCCCCCTGTGTATCGCCATTTCAGTATTGAAAAAAATAATAGAAAATGATAAAAAATTCAAAAAATAAAATTCTTCGAGATGTAGTTATATTACAACATCTACTAGTTAGGAAAATTAAAAAACTTAAATTTGGACATGTTTTGCAAAAAAGTGTTATGAAGAAGTAAAACGGCTATAACTTTTGCATACGATGTCGGAAAACGTATAATATATCAAAATGTTCAGCACGAAAATCCGCATCCGATTTTGATAGCCTACGGCATGTTTGCAATTTTTTAGAATCCTCAAGTTCCAAAAGGAAAAAAAGATATGCTCAAATTTTAGTTTTTTTAATTTTGGTTAAATCTGGTCAAACTACTTATTCAAGAAGTATTAATGTTACTACATAATTATTCAAGAATATTAGTGTTACTAAATAATTATTTCAATTTTTTGAATTTTGGTCAAATCTGGTCAAACTATGGTCAAACTACGGTCAAACTTATTCAAGAAATACTAGTGTTACTAAATAATTACTATTTTTTAGAATAATAGTTTCAAACTCAAACGGTGAAACATGTGACCTAATGCTCAAGCTAAACTACTGAGGGTTAATAGGATTGACGGCTTACATTTGTCAGGAAAACAACAAGTGCGGAATTAGAAAGTAGGGGGAATAGAACTCCGAAGTTAAGCGTGCTCAGGCTGGGGGAGTGAGAGGATGGGTGACCAGCCGGGAAGTTAGACGATTTGGAATGAGTGATCCACACTTGAGCAGTTAAGAGGGATGATTAGAGACTAAATCATCAAATAATTCAGAAAATTAAAAATCCAAAAAAATCAAAAAAAAGTTCCAAAAATTGAAAAAAAACCTTTAGTACCGGTTGAAAACACCAACCGGTACTAAAGGTCCCCCATACCACGGCGCGAGCTCACGCCACGTGGTGGGCCTTTAGCGGCGGTTCGTGCCAAACAGGTACTAAAGGGGGGGGCTTTAGTCTCCAGCCTTTAGTGCCGGTTGCAGAACCGGCACTAAAAGCCCTTACGAACCGGTAATAAAGCTCCGTTTTCTACTAGTGTTATTACCAACGAGGAGTTTCCTTCAGCTCTAGTATCTTTGATGATCAAAGAAGCACAATATAAGTAAAGATTCAACTCTAGTTAAGGTTAATTTCAAAAAACTTATGAAAAATCAAGTGAGATTATCTCTCTTATGCTCTGCTCGTTAAAGATTTCCCTGAACATTGAGGTCTTTTACGGTGATTGGCGTAGTACTGGGAGTACTTGCCCCTCTGATTTTTATTAGCCGTCCGATCTAGTGGGGGGTTAAAAATGAATAAATCTAATTAGTTTAATCCGAGAAGGGCATAATGGTCTAGGGTAAAATATTGTGGTTTCAACCGATCACGTCCACGACCAGAACCACGTCTAGTCGATCGAGGAGGTCAAGTCCTCGTTCCCGTCCCCTTCCTTCTGTCCGACGAGCCCGGCGAGAGGAACCAATTCACCGTCGTCGGCGTCGGCCTCGTCCCCCTCCTCGTACACTTCACTATAAAAGACGTGCCCGGCGGCAAGAAGAAGAATAAGGCGTGACATCTGTGGCAAGCAGTGTTTGGCGGGCGCCCGCTTATAGGAACTCCGATCCCATCGCTTCTGGACTTGCATCCTAATGTATGAATCGCCCGAATCTCAACTTACTTTGATTCGTAGCCTGCACTTCCTACTTATATTTGTTTAGTCATCATCGGTTTAGGTTTCCCTAGTGCATGCAATTCAATTTAGAATTTTTCATCATCCATGGTCACTTCACTAGTTTATGGGGGACCCAGTTTATGGACGTTGATGATCGCTTGCCATAACATGTACAAGGAGCAAAGTTTAAAATTCCACGCAAGAATTCGTACTGGGTTTTGCATGCATTTTTGTTTGTCGTTTCAGATTTTTATTGATCTGAATGGTGATGCAGGAAAACATGGCGGATGCAAGTCATGAGTCAATGTTGGAGTACTATCATATTGCCAACATGATGTTTAATAGTGAGGATGAAGGTTATAGATTCTATAACAAATATGGTCTTGAGAAAGGTTTTAGTGTCCGGAGAAGCTATGTCGAGTGGGATGGATCCAACTGCCATATAATTTTAAGGAAATTTGTGTGTAGTCATGTAGGGGTTCGTGAAGAGAAGCACATGAAGAGGAAGATGGAAGATAGCAATACTGTTATTTTTGCATGTGGTATCATTTCACATAAAACAAGCCAGGCATACGAGTGGATGTTACGGACCTTTTCTGATGTTATGGGACAGAAGCATCCTATATCTGTGATCACGGATGGGGACCTTGCAATGCAGAGAGCTAGCAATCAGGGTGGTGTGGCCTGACTCAAACCATAGGCTCTGTATATGGCACATTCAGCAGAACATTGTATGCCATCTGCATGATGACGCGGTAAAGGAGAAATTCAGATCTTTCATATATGATACATCTTCCATTGAAGAGCATGAGAGAAAATGGTTACAATTCTTACAACGGAATAAAGTAACAAGTGAGGACTCCTGACTGCATCGGATGTATAAGACGAGAAAACTGTGGTGTGCTCCATATCTTGAGCAGCATTGTTTCCTAGGATTGAGCAGCAATCAGCGGAGTGAGAGTTTTAACTCGGTGCTACATACGCATCTTGAGGCTAAGATGATGTTGTTTCAAATGCTAGAGCACTATGAGTGTTGCCTTGCATCGCGACGCTTGAACGAGGCTCTCCAAGACATTGAGGCCTTGCAGTCTGTTCCGTTCACAGAGGAAAATGCTTCAAGTCTTGAGAAACACGCCGCAAAAGTTTACACTCATGATATGTTTAAGTTGGTCTTATGGAGCATAAATGCTGTAAGAAAATGTGAGATCAGAGAGGTACTTGATGCAGTAGAAGTTACCACATACGTTGTGTCTAAAAAGGAAAAAATGGATAAAAATATCAAAGTGCGCACGGAGTCGAAGGAAGGTCTGCTTTGCAGGATTGTTGTTCTTGCCGCAAATTGGAATGCGCAGGCACACCATGTTCCACATATTTTACATATTAGGAATTTTACAAGAAGAAACACTGCTCAGGTGTTGTGTTCCCACTAGGTGGACAATGAGTATAAAATGTGCATTCGCACCGACCAGAAAGAGCGAGATGTATGAATACTCTGCAACCCTGCAAAGGTACCGTAAGTTAAGGAATTTTAGCCACGCAACATGTTTCAAGGCATGCCACTCTGATGAGGCATTTCAGCATCTAAAAAGGGTTTTGGAAGGACAAGATGTTTGCAAGGGATCAACAATTGAACAAGCTGCTCAGGGTATAACAACATTAGGTTTGGCCCGTTGATGCCACAATCGGCTAACCTTGATGGTGAAGCTTTTGATAAGGTTCTGGATCCCGTGCATGTGCTAGCTGAGGTGCTCCAAAGAAAAGGCTACAAGCAAAGATGAAGAAGACAAGATCACAGGGTAGATGTGGCTATTGTCATGTGGCAGATGGTCACAATCGACGGACATGCACCAAATTGTTAGAGGTACCTAATATGTCATAATTTATTGTTTGCATGTGTCCAAAATATATTCCATGGCATTAATTATATCCTTCTGTGTAGGATCTCAAAGCAGAACTAGATAGCTACAACATTGTGCGCACGATCAGACAGCAAGTACGTTGACGATCAACCTGATGTTGGCATGTGCATTGTTGCTATGTATAGTACCGTGTGACCTTGTCTCTAAAATACACTTAATTCTGTCAGTTAGTCAGTGATTTCATCATAATTATTTGTATGTATGACTCAGCTATTTGGTGGTCCACTCCCTTGTAACAGTATCAGTTAGGGATATTTGTTTTGCATTTTCTATGTGAGTTTGGGATATTTGGTTTGCATTTTCTATGTGACTTCTTGATGTGAAACCTCAAGAATCATGGTTTCTTCGTGGCTAGCGTGTAGCTTGTTTATTTTGCATGAGAAAATTTGGAAATAGATGTACTAGAGGAATTATATTTCGCTCCCGAAGACAAAATATAGGCTGATAAATCCAAAAAAATACATCTGTCATACATGCTCTCCAATTGAAGAATATACAGGATGAATACAGATGATGAATCATAATCATCCTGCATATCCTCCACGTAGAGTGCAAGGAAGATCCACGCTTGTAATAATCAAATAAATAAAGGTATTTAAGCAGGTGCAGGACTTGCTCGGGGGGCGAGGTGGGACTAAAATGTTAAGACGTGATCCTGGCACGAGATCGCCGCGACGTGGGCCAGCCCGCGCTGAATTGCTTGGATGGGTCGGGCTTTGGAGAGGAGGCAGGGCCGATGTGGGAAACCTACGTGCAAGCATGGCGTCGGTAATCACGCCTGCACGAACGAACTCCACACCCCGCAGGCGGATCGTGCGGGGATATCGGATTGGGGTCCGACAGGCGTACACGTGAGGGGCCCGCACCAATTAATTCAGCCGGCCTGTCTCCGGGTGACGACGCGCGCGCGTGCAACGGCCCTTCCTCGTGCGTTTTGGCGGGGATCCGCCTGCGAGGTGGAAGAGTTGTTATAAAATTTTCATTCGAAATACAAGTGACCAACGACATTGGAAATCTACTTTACAAGGGCCAACACATGCTTTAACACATGCGCTTGGGACTTGCATTTTTCCACCTCCAAAAAACATTCATGGTAATACATGAAAGTACTATACAGGTATGCAAAATTGTAGACACAAACAGAAGTGATATTCATATAAAATAGTGACATGATAAGTTGCAAGAAGCATACTAAGCAAATCAATCAATAAAAAGACAGTACCATATGCTTAACAAATGAACATGGTAGTGATATTCCATGCACATCTAATAAATTTATAAGATGCATATACTGAAATAAATATCAATCTCAGTTTTCCTGCAGGTAGCTTGTGTAATGCTACAATGAAATAAATATCATCATGGTGGCAAATGGCAATTACTTCAGACCCTGTCAGGCATTCAATAACATCAAGTTTAAGCCGCGCCTTCTTATTTTTGCTTTTCACATTTCGCAAGGCCCTCAACATGACCGTTGGCTCCCAACTCAGCCCAGAAGTGTGATCCAACACGTTACTCATACATACAAGGTTACATCCATACATTTAACATCTTAGTATTGAATACAAAATTTGAATTAATGTCAATTGACTCTTACTTAGATATGAAATAGACACTCCCATTATTTATAATAAACTTTTATACTTACTTATAACTCATTTTTATAATATCACAATCATAGTTGATATACTTTTGTAGGTAATTTGTGATATTAACTAGATGTTAATTATGCTAAATATTAATATCGGTATTGTTTAACAATGATGTTGTGGGTAAATTTGAAATGTGTTTGTAATGGAAGTTATGTTATTTTTGTTTTCTTTCGCTACATTAAGCCCTAAAGATATTTAAATTAATCTCCATAAATGTGAGAAAAATATAAACACGCAAATATTTTCTTTTGCGGATTTATTTCTTATACTTACATGGACATAGTTTATATATCTATTTATGCATCTTCAAGTATCCTGGTAGAGATCTTTGAAGCGCATGGTCTAAAAAATATCTTGATATCGGTTTATAGTTTATATAAATAAGAAAATTCTAGAGCATATAATTATTTACAAGGAGCTTGCCACCAAATCATTAGCATGTTGAATTATCCTTTCTGGATGAAATGTGTCTCACATGTCCCAAGATCCAATGATACATACATATGCTTCATTTCATAACAAAGATAGCCTTCATATATAATATAACATGTAGCGATTAACCGTCTCTTGACCGTTAGAATTAGTTTACATCTCATATCAATGGTGCGGCCTTTCCTATCTTTCTCTGATCAACACATGCACGTATCGTGCACACACTAACAAACACACATGCACGCGTGTGGAGAGACACATGCCAACGGATGCAAGCAAACACACATGTCCTTGCTCACTCGCAGACACACACAGATTCTTAATACGCCCTTCGTTCCAAAATAATTGAATGTCAAATTTCATTAAGCATATATAGAAATATATCAACATATAAAAAACCAAATTTATCTCATTAGATTCATTATGACATATATTTTCATATTATATATATTTGATATCTTAGATATCTGCGGGTTATTCTAGGAAATTGCTCGAAATTTAAAATATGACTTAGAAAAACTAGTCATCAACCCGTGCGGCCGCACGGGCTAGGTACTTACATGTTCAGTATTATAGCATAAATTTAAAACCTTATTTCACTTTGCTTTAATCGACTTCTATATGAGTCTATGTTCTCTTCATTTAATGCATACATTTTTTTTTGAGGGTATGCATACATTATATATACTATGAAGATATTTGGAAAAAACTGCAATAAGAAATATACTCTCAGTTTTACAATCAAAGAAGCACCAATTATAAGAGACACTAAAGAGGCACCAATAAATTTTAGACACATAAAAGCAGTTAATTCCGTTCCTTCGACCTGCAGATAATTTCCTCTTTTCTCATGTAGATATTGGTGGAAACCCTCACGTGAAAGAGAGAAGTAGAGAGACCGGGCGAAGCAGAAATTTTGGGATGGCCAGCTGATGCTTAAGTTCATGCCCTGATTTGAATCCCGTCCTCCTTCAAATAGGATTCTTTAATCTTTTTCTTTAGTTTTGTTTCACTCCTGTAAGATAAAGAAAAAAAGGAATTATTTTTCTAATCCATATCTCTCTCATTCCTTTCTTACAAACAAAAGAGTTTTTCTTATTGAAGGCTGGATTATTAATTCACAATAATGAAAAAAATATGATATGAGTTTTTTAAACTTTGACAGAGCCGGCAACATATCTAGCTTCCTACGTCTTTTAAAAAAAATAGGCACACTCACCGTGAGGCTTCAGGTCCCTCTTTTTTTGTATGTGCATGGAAAAAAAATTGGGATTGGGAAGCGGACCCTTTGTTAATGTGAGGCATGATGACTTTTTTTATGTTGCTCAGGGACTTCCTTTCTGTACCATTATTTATTTCACTTTTTTTTGAGGAATGTATTTATTTCACTTTTAAAGGGAAGAAGGCACATTATTTTTGTTTGTACGGAACACGTGGCCGTTGGTGACTCTTTTTTGTACTTGTGGGGAAGAAGGCATGTTGTTTTTCTTCGTACTGAATTAGACCTGGGTGTTTTATTAGAAACTTAGATATAGGCGTTCCAGAAATTACACCTGGGCTTTTTTTTAAGAAATCTTATTAGACGTGAGCATTGTGGATTCTATTTTGTACATGTGAGGACAATCCTATTTTTGTACGTGGTATGTGTTTATCTGATTAATGGAGGTTTATTTTTATTTCACGCGCAATCAGCCTGGTCGTGACTTTTCCCCCTTTTATTGTAGGATTTATGTTTGACATTTTATCGTTGGATTTATTGGTGGAGGCTTTCCTTTTATTTTTTAGAAACAGGTGAAGGCTTTCCTTGTAGCAGAATATTTGATTGATGGAGGCTTATTTTTTATTTTATTCACGGGCAATCAGCCGGATGGTGGAAATCTTTTCCTTCTATCCTTGGACTTTTGTTGGACATTTTATCGTTGGAGCTCTTAACGGAGGCTTTCCGATTTATTTTTTTTATTTAGAAAGTACTCCTTGTTTTGTTTCATTATTAATGTTAGACGTGTCAGATCTGTTTTTAAGGGAAGGAAATGAGAGCGCAGGAGCTTTTCCTTTTTATTTTTAGGAACGGGTGGAGGATTTCCTTGTTTTGCTTCATTATTAATGTTAGACGTGTCAGATCCGTATTTTTTACGACCGAAATAAGAGCGCAGTCTTTAATTTTTATTTTATTTTTGGAAACGGACGAAGGCTTTCCTTATATTTTCATTAATGTGTTTTTTCGTCCTTGTTTTGTTTCGTTAAAAATTTTATGGTGTTTTGTTTCGTTATTGTTAGACGTGTCTTCGTTAATGTCAGACGTGTCAAATCTATTTTTTATGGAACCGGAAGGAGAGCACTTGGTTTTTTAAAGTGGGCTTTCCTACTTTTTGGAAACCCGTTTCAAATCCATATTTATGGGATGGGATCATCTCCATGCATTACGCAAGATTTCTTTTAATATTTAACATATTTGTTTTTTCATTTTTTTGAGCATCAGTACAGACACAAGCGCTCATATACACGCGCATACACTCACTCCTATGAACACACACACGCACACCATACCCCTATGAGCACCTCCCGAGACTGAGCCGCATATCATCTTGAGATTCTGAAGTCACCAGAGCGCCTTCGTCGACGGGTACGTCTCCTCCCACTGAAAGCGTATCGCCGGAAATCCTGAAATAAATCCAGGAATAATGCGAGCACCAGGATTTGAACCCTGGTGGGTTGGGGATACCACTGTCCACCTAACCAACTCAACCACAGGTTGATTCGCTGTTTTTTCATTAATGTAGACGTGTCAGATCCATATTTATGGGACAACATCATGTCCATGCGTTACGCAAGATTTCTTTTAATCTTGAACGTAAATTTTACGATCTAACGGCTTAATTAATATTGATGATGTGGATTAATGAAAACGCATGAATGATGCCTCCAATTAGTAAATATAAGATCCTAGAACTTCGATTATTTTAGAATGGAGGGGGTAATTAATTGATCAGCCAGGCCTTTGTGTGTGGACTGTGGGCTGCTCCAGCCAGCCGGTAGTAAGTAGTAGCCTTTGTACGTGGATTCACTAGTAGAAAAAGGGCCATTTGTCCCGATTCGTAAGGCACATTTGTCCCGGTTGGGGATCCGGAACTAAAGGGTCGGTACTAAAGCCCTATACCTTTAGTCCCGGTTCTTACACCAACCGGGACAGATGAGCCTCCACGTGGCCGCTGCGGCGAGCCCAGGCAGGATTGCTTTTGGTCCCGGTTGGTACCACCAACCGTGATAAAAAGGCATCCACGCAACGTCGTGGCAGGGAGCTGAGGTTTTTGTTTTTCTTTGAAAGGGGTGGGTTTAGGGTTTGGGGGGGGTTAATTTAGGTGTTTCATATATTGTGTTAGCTAGCTAATTAATAGACAGAAGTGTCCTCTCTTACCTCCGTGCTTGGTCAACGCTACGTACTATACGTATAGAGAGGACTCGACACGCTAGCTAGTAAGCAAATGAAGGAAACAGAAGATAAATCATGAACATATGCATACAGAGAGAAGTGATATCGACCTCTCCTTCTTCGAGAGATTGGTCGAACAACAAGTTTTCGTATATCTATCCGACGCTACTGGCTACATATATACAATATAAGACCTCTTACAATATAATCCCCTACTTATATATGAACTCAGGGCCCACATGATATTCTCTGTCTTTATTGATGACGTGGTCAAGAAAGAATGCCGCCAATTCCTCTTAAATTGCTCGCATGCGATCTAGTGCTAGGAGTTCATCCCACATCTGAAATATCTATTAATTTGAAGAAGGGGGTCAATACATATTTATGAATGAATGAAACTCAACACAAATGATGGTAATAAAATAAATTATGAATATTATTGCTTACGCACTTCATATTGTTTTTTAGAGTAGCCCCGCTCACAGGTCGTGTGGCGGATGGACTCGCAAACGTAGTATCCACAATAATTATTCCCGGCTTCCTGCCACAACCACTTTACAAGAAATAGAGGTCAATCAAACTAATAAGCAAGCATGCTAAATGGTATTGATGAAACTAGCGCTTGAATCACTAGGAGATGCGCGGAACTAGCTAGTAGTACTTACTTTCGGGTGTCTAAATCGCAGCTTCGCCGGCAGTCCCGGAGCTTTTGCGGTGAATTTTTCCAAACCTTGCCCGACAAAGAAAACAATTAGTCCCTCCGTCCCATAATGTAAGACATTTTTTGACACTAGTGTAGTATCAGAAAACGTCTTACATTATGGGACGGCGGGAGTACTTGATATCAGGAAGTGAACAAAGTTGCCGATATGGTGCGATAATGATCGATTTAACTTACTTCTCGAGCATTTCAGTCATGTGCGCATACTCCTGGGGATCTTTTCGTCTCGAGCAAGGTTGTCAGAATCGTGATTTTGAATCGGATCGGAGCTCCGATGGCAGGATCGCAAATCGTAGAATCTTCACTATCAGGATCGTAGAAACGTAGATTCTATGAACTAAAATCGTAGAATCATAGGGGTTAGTTTGGATCGTAAAGTCGTAGAATCGTATAACAGAATCGTGATTCTGACTACCTTGGTCTCGAGTCTAAGACGGTTACTAGTCCCTGCTCAAGCTTAATCTCTAGGAGAATATAGTGGAACCTGCGCACGCATGCATAACTCATCAATTACATTACTATAACCTCGACTAATAAGGGAAACCGAATATGCACAAGACAGTAACACTCACTTCAAGTTGTAAGGAAAGAGTATTATATCTTTGTTTTGATTTATTACCAACGATCGTAGCAAGTTGGCCTCGGTATCTTTGGCCTGAAATTTAACCGTAAATTGATCTATGAGATTTGTGTTAATGAACCCAATATCACCGATTTGTCTTTTCTTCAATTCGGCGATCTTCAATCTGCATAATATAGTGAGGATAATTATATATACATGCAATGAAAGAGCTGAGCTATATATAGAGACTTAATGACAGAAGTAGTACTTACAGACAGTAGCCAGTGACCGTTAATTTATCAAGGGCCTTTTGATTGAAAAACTGGAAGAACTCCTCAAATGGAACAGACAACTGTTCAATTCCAACGAGGTCATGCTCCTCTTTAACTCTCAGCGTCAAAGTATAAATCCCCCCAGACTCTCTGCAGGTTTTCATGTACCAATCATGGAATCTTCACATCATCGTTGTTAGAGATTTTTCATCTTTGACGAGAGGCTTCCCGTAATGGTATTTGTGTTCGTCCACCTCCAAGAAATCATAATGTACATCGTTGGGTAGGTAATCTCCAATATTGGTATTGGGCAAAATCTCCGGACGATTAGCGATGATATCGCTAGACACCTTGAGCAGGGGGCACGATTGGTTCGCTTGTTCGCCGAGCTTGGCAATTTTTTTCCCAGCTCGTCGTTCTGCTAACCTTTGATCACTGATAGTACTTCCCGACCGCTCCGCTTCGATATATGACCTTTCGATAATGCGATCATAGTTGGATTGCGGCGGAGAAGGTGGTGCTCGCCTGTGGCATCGATAGTGCGCTTTGCTTTCACCGGATCTATCTTCTCCTCTGGAGGTGGATGTTTCTTTGCTTTCACCCCTTGAAAGTAGTCCCTCACTTCAGCTTCCATGACCTTCTTGTTTTCCTCCACGGTCATCTCGTATGGTAACTTCTCTAGAGGCTTGAGAGATGGACCGAATCGGTATTGCCTCCCACCTCTGGCTGTACTGCTAGACACGGGAGCAGATGGAGCGGCTGCAACTGTCTTCTTTCCTTGCATACGAGGCGGAGGAGAAGGACTACGACGCGCCGGAGCAGCCGGAGCGGCGGCGGGTCTCTTCGGCCCTTGCCGACGAGGCAGAGAAGGAGGAGGCTGGCTGCTCGGGCGCACCGACGCAGGCGGAGAAGGATGCGGAGTGCCGCCACGCGTCGGAGAAGGAGGTTGAGTGCCCTGATCACTCACCGGAGGAGGAGGCGGAGTGCCCTGACTCGCCGGAGGAGGAGGAGGAGGCGGAGGCGTCTAGTTCGGAAGGTTGATGAGCTCCTTCCGCCATAGGCATGGAGTCTTCAGAGCAGAACCCAGTCGAGTCTCCCCTTCATCGGTAGGATGGTCAAGCTCGAGGTCCTCAAATCCCTCCGTTATTTCATCCACCGTTGCTACGTCTTGAGCTTGCGTTGGTTTTCCTCGAAGAGGAGAGGGTGATGCAGCAAAGTGTAGCGTAAGTATTTCCCTCAGCTTTTGAGAACCAAGGTATCAATCCAAAGAGGAGGCTCCTCAAAAGTCCCACACACCTACACAAACAACCGAGAACTCGCAACCAACGCAATAAAGGGGTTGTCAATCCCTTCACGGCCACTTCATGAAAGTGAGATCTAATAAAGATAGTATGATAAGATAAATATATTTTTGGTATTTTTATAATATAGATGCAAAAAGTAAAGATGCAAATAAAAGTAGATTGGAAACAAGTATGATAAGAGATAGACCCGGGGCCATAGGTTTCACTAGTGGCTTCTCTCAAGATAGCATAAGTATTATTGGGTGAACAAATTACTGTCGAGCAATTGATAGAAAAGCGCATAGTTATGAGATTATCTAGGCATGATCATGTATATAGGCATCACGTCCATAACAAGTAGACCGACTCCTGCCTCGCATCTACTACTATTACTCCACACATCGACCGCTATCCAAAGATGCATCTAGTGTATTAAGCTCATAAGAACAGAGCAACGCATTAAGCAAGATGACATGATGTAGAGGGATAAACTCATGCAATATGATATAAACCCCATCTTGTTATCCTCGATGGCAACAATACACACGTGCCTTTGCAACCCTTTCTCGACATCGGGTAAGGACACCGCAAGATTGAACCCAAAGCTAAGCACTTCTCCCATGGCAAGAAAGATCAATCTAGTAGGCCAAACTAAACCGATAATTCGAAGAGACTTGCAAAGATAACTTAATCACACATAAAAGAATTCAGAGAAGATTCAAATATTATTCATAGATAAACTTGATCATAAACCCACAATTCATCGGATCTCGACAAACACACCGCAAAAGGAGATTACATCGAATAGATCTCCACAAGAGAGGGGAGAACATTGTATTGAGATCCAAAAGGGAGAAGAAGCCATCTAGCTAATAACTATGGACCCAGAGGGTCTGTGGTAAACTACTCACAACTCATCTGGAGAGGCAAGGATGTTGATGTAGAGGCCCCCCTGCTTGATTCCCCTCCGCAGAGTGCGTGAAGGCTCCAAGATGGGATCTCATGGATACGTAAGGTTACGGTGGTGGAAATTGTGTTTCATGGTGCCTGGATGTTTTCGGGTACGAGGTATATATAGGAAGAAGAAGTATGTCGGTGGTCGCTGGGGCCCACGAGATAGGGGCGCGCCTCTATAGGGGGGCGCCTCCTATCTCGTGGAGGCTCCGTTGCTTGGCTTGCACTCCAAGTTCTTCGGATCACGCTCGCGAGAAAATCACGTTCGAAGGTTTCATTCCGCTTTGGACTCCGCTTGATATTCCTTTTCTTCGAAATACTGAAATAGGCAAAAACATCAATTCAGGGCTGGGCCTCCGGTTAGTAGGTTAGTCCCAAAAGTAATACAAAAGTGGAAAATAAAGCCCAATATGGTCCAAAATAGTAGATAAAGTAGCATGGAGCAATCAAAAATTATAGATACGTTGGAGACGTATCAGGCATCCCCGAGCTTAATTCCTGCTCGTCCTCGAGTAGGTAAATGATAAAAAAAGAATTTTTGATACGGAGTGATACTTTGGCATAATTTCAATGTAAATCTTCTTAATTGTGGTATGAATATTCAGATCCGAAAGATTCAAGACAAAGGTTCATATTGACATAAAAATAATAATACTTCAAGCATACTAACTAAGCAATTATGTCTTCTCAAAATAACATGGCCAAAGAAAGTCATCCCTACAAAATCATATAGTTCCGGCCTATGCTCCATCTTCCCCACACAAAGTATTTAAATCATACACAACCCCGATGACAAGCCAAGCAATTGTTTCATACTTTAACATTTTCAAAACTTTTTCAATCTTCACGCAATACATGAGCGTGAGCCATGGATATAGCACTTGGAATAGAATGGTGGTTGTGGAGAAGACAAAAAGGGAGAAGATAGTCTCACATCAACTAGGTGTTTCAACGGGCTATGGAGATGCCCATCAATAGATATCAATGTGAGTGAGTAGGGATTGCCATGCAACGGATGCACTAGAGCTATAAGTATATGAAAGCTCAAAAAGAAACTAAGTGGGTGTGCATCCAACTCGCTAAGCACAAGTGTGGTAAAAGGATAGTAACATTGCCTCTTCTCTCTTTTTCTCTCATTTTTTTCTTTTTTTTTCTTTGGGCCTTTTCTCTTTTTTTTATGGCCTCTTTTTTTTTCTTTTTTTTCTTTTTCGTCCGGAGTCTCATCCGGACTTGTGGGGGAATCATAGTCTCCATCATCCTTTCCTCACTGGGACAATGCTCTAATAATGATGATCATCACACTTTTATTTTTCTTACAACTCAAGAATTACAACTCGATACTTAGAACAAAATATGACTCTATATGAATGCCTCCATGATGTACCGGATATGCAATGAATCAAGAGTGACATGTTGAAAAAATTATGAATGGTGGCTTTGCCACAAATACAATGTCAACTACATGATCATGCTAGCAATATGACAATGATGGATCGTGTCATAATAAACGGAACGGTGGAAAGTTGCATGGCAATATATCTCGGAATGGCTATGGAAATGCCATAATAGGTAGGTATGGTGGCTGTTTTGAGGAAGATATATGGTGGGTGTATGATACCGCGAAAAGTAAAAGCGGTATTAGAGAGGCTAGCAATGGTGGAAGGATGAGAAAAAGTGCGTATAATCCATGGACTCAACATTATTCATCAAGAACTCATATACTTATTGTAAAAATCTAGAAGTTATCAAAGCAAAGTACTACGCGCATGCTCCTAGGGGGATAGATTGGTAGGAAAAGACCATCGCTCATCCCCGACCGCCACTCATAAGGAAGACAATCAATAAATAAATCATGCTCCGAGTTCATCACATAACGGTTCACCATACGTGCATGCTACGGGAATCACAAACTTCAACACAAGTATTCTTTAAATTCACAACTACTCAATTAGCATGACTCTAATATCACCATCTTCATATCTCAAAACAATTATCAAGGATCAAACCTTTCTTAGTATTCAACGCACTCAAAAGAAAGTTTCACATATCATGAATACCAAGTATATTAACATTAAGCAAATTTACATGCTATTAACGACTCTCAAAATAATCTAAGTGAATCATGAGAGATCAAAAGTTTCTTTAAAACAAATATACCACCGTGCCCTAAAAGATCTAAGTGAAGCACTAGAGCAAAAACTATCAAGCTCAAAAGATATAAGTGAAGCACATAGAGTATTCTATCAAATTCCAATTTATGTATGGCTCTCTCAAAAGGTGTGTACAGCAAGGATGATTGTGGTAAACTAACAAGCAAAGACTAATATAACACACGACGCTCCAAGCAAAACACTTATCATGTGGTGAATAAAAATATAGCCCCAAGTAAAGTTACCAATGAACGAAGACGAAAGAGGGGATGCCTTCCCGGGGCATCCCCAAGCTTAGGCTTTTGGATATTCTTGAATATATTGGGGTGCCATGGGCATCCCCAAGCTTAGGCTCTTTCCACCCTTTATTCCATAGTCCTTAAAAGCTTTACCCAAAACTTGAAAACTTCACAACACAAAACTCAATAGAAATCTCGTGAGTCTGCTAGAGAAAGAAAACAAAAGACTACTTTAAGGTACTGTAATGAACTCATTATTTATTTATATTGGTGTTAAACCTACTTTATTCCAACTTCTCTATGGATTATAAACTATTTTATTGGCCATAGATTCATCAAAATAAGCAAACAACACACGAAAAACAGAATCTGTCAAAAACAGAACAGTCTGTAGTAATCTGTAACTAACGCAAACTTCTGGAACTCCAAAAAATCTACCAAAATTAGACGACCTATATAATTTTTTTATTGATCAGAAGCAATTGGAATCACTATTTTATCACGTTCTGGTGATTTTTAACAATTCGGGCACTGAGCGCAAAGTTTCTGGAAATTACAGCAAGATCAAATAACTATCATCCAAGAAGATCCAATAGGTTTAACTTGGCACAAACACTAATTAAAAGATAAAACCACATCTAAACAGCGGCTAGATGGATTATTTATTCCTAAACATAAACAAAAAAATTGGGTTGCCTCCCAACTAGCGCTATCGTTTAACGCCCCTAGCTAGGCATAAAAGCGAGGATAGATCTAAGTAGTGCCATCTTTGGCATTAAACTCATAAGTAGCATGCATGATAGATTCATAAGGTAATTTAACTTTCTTTCTTGGAAAGTGCTCCATGCCTTTATTTAATGGAAATTGGAATCTAAGGGGGTGTTTATTTCCAGGGACTTATTGGTTTAGGGACTTAAAAAAGTCCCTATAAGTCCCACCTAAACCAAACACAAGGGACTTATTGGGACTTATTGTGGTGATTTAGGACTTATCAAATAAGACTCTCGTGGAGGAGCTTATTGCGACTTATTCGCTCCAGTGCTCGTTCCCAGACGCTTCAGCCGCCGCCTCCTCGGTTCGGCCGTCCCGTCGCCCGCCTCTCGCCTGTCGCCTTCGGTTCGCCGCCTGTCGCCGCCCGCCTCTCGCCCGTTGCCGCCCGTCACCGCTTCGCCCATCACGCCTCGCCTCGCCCCATCGCCGCCCGCCTCGGTTCGCCGCCATCGCCGCCTCTCGCCCGTAAATCGCTTCGCCGCCGCTTTCTCGCCCGCCTGGCCGCCCGCCTCGGTTCGCCGCCCGCCTTTGGTTCGTTTCTGCTCGGTTCGCTGTAACGGTGCCTCCAATCACGGACAGGCCCTCTCTCCGAGCCTCGTTGCAGCGGTGCAACATGGACTTATAAGTCCCCTGTAAACAAACAGGTAGGGACTCGGGACTTATAAGTCCCTGTAAAAAAACAGGTAGGGACTTATGACTTATAAGTTGGGACTTAAAAAAGTCCTAGGACTTATGAAACAAACAGGGTCTAATATTCCCTTCCTTCATATCAATAATCGCTCCAATCGTTCTAAGGAAAGGTCTACCAAGAATAAAAGGACATGAAAGATTGCAATCTATATCGAGAACGATAAAATCTACGGGCACCAAATTTCTATTTGCAATGATAAGAACATCATTGATCCTTCCCATAGGCTTTTTAATGGTGGAATCCGCAAGGTGCAAATTTAAAGAACAATCATCAAGATCATGGAAACCTAGAATATCACATAAAGTTTTCGGAATCGTGGAAACACTAGCACCCAAATCACACAAAGCAAAACACTCATAATCTTTAATTCTAATCTTTATAGTAGGTTCCCACTCATCATTAAGTTTTCTAGGTATAGAAACTTCCAAATTAAGTTTTTCATCATAAGATTGCATCAAGGCATCAATAATATTCTTGGTAAAAGCTTTATTTTGACTATAAGCATGAGGAGAATTAACAACGGCTTGCAACAAGGAAATACAACCTTTTAAAGAGCAATTATCATAATTAAATTCCTTGAAGTCTGAGATAGTGGGTTCAACATTATTAAAAGTTGATGATTCTCCAATCTCACTTTTACCAAATTTATCATTAAGATCTACAGATTCCGAATTCTTGGGACGCCTTCTAGGCAAGGTTGATTCATAATCAGTCCCATAATCATCAAAGTTCATATTGTAGAACATAGATATAATTGGAGATGCATCAATAACTTTAAGATCCTCATCATTATTTTCATGGAAACTAGACGAACACGCTTTTATAAAGCTCTCTTTTTTAGCACGCAATCTAGCGGTTCTTTCCTTGCACTCGTCAATGGAAATTCTCATTACGTTGAGAGACTCATTGATATCATTCTTAGGAGAAGAAGATCCAAGTTTAAGAGAATTAACATCAAGCGAAAGTCTATCAACGCTTCTAGCCAAATCATCAACTTTGAGCAATTTTTCTTCAAGCATAGCATTAAAATTCTTTTGAGAGATCATAAATTCTTTCACACTATTCTCAAAAATCAGAGGGCATCTTATTAAAATTACGATAAGAATTATTGTAGGAATTTCCATAATTATTAAAGGGATTACTAGGGAACGGTCTAGCATTAAAATTTCCTCTATAAGCATTGTTTCCAAAACTATTCCTACCAACAAAATTCACATCCATAGATTCATTATTATTCTCAATCAAGGAAGACAAAGGCATCTCCGTGGGATCAAGAGGAGTCTGTTTAGTAGCAAACATCTCCATAAGTTCATCCATCTTTCCACTCAAAACATTGATTTCTTCTATAGCATGCACTTTTTTACTAGAAGATCTTTCGGTGTGCCATTGAGAATAATTAGCCATAATATTATCAAGTAATTTTGTAGCATCTCGTAACATGATTTCCATAAAGGTGCCTCCCGCGGCCGAATGTAAGATATTTCTAGAAGCAAAGTTCAAACCGGCATAAAAATTTTGTATGATCATCCATAAGTTCAAACCATGAGTAGGGCAATTGCGAAGCATCAATTTCATTCTTTCCCAAGGTTGGGTAACATGCTCATGATCAAGTTGTTGAAAATTCATAATATTGTTCCTAAGAGTGATGATCTTAGCGGGAGGGAAATACTTAGAGATAAAAGGATCTTTGCACTTGTTCCAAGAATCAATACTATTCTTAGGCAAAGACGAAAACCAAACTTTAGCGCGATCTCTAAGTGAAAACGGAAATAACTTCAATTTGACAACATTGTTATCCGTATCTTTCTTATTTTGCATATCACACAAATCAACAAAGTTGTTTAGATGAGTAGCGGCATCTTCGCTTGGAAGGCCGCTAATTGATCTTTCATAACAAGATTCACAAAGCGGTATTGATTTCACAAGACTCATCATTATTAAGAGGAGCAATCGGAGTACTAAGGAAATCATTATTGTTGGTATTCGAGAAGTCACACAATTTGGTATTATCTTGTGCCATGGCAACAAGTAATCCAATACACAAGCAAACAGAAAAACGGCGAGCAAAAAGAGAGAGGAGATTGGGAAAGAGAGGGCGAATAAAACGGCAAGGGTGAAGTGGGGGAGAGGAAAACGAGAGGCAAATGGAAAATAATGTAAATGCGAGGGAGATAGGTTTGTGATGGGTACTTGGTATGTCTTGACTTGAGCGAAGACCTCCCTGGCAACGGCGCCAGAAATCCTTCTTGCTACGTCTTGAGCTTGCGTTGGTTTTCCTTGAAGAGGAGAGGGTGATGCAGCAAAGTGTAGCGTAAGTATTTCCCTCAGTTTTGAGAACCAAGGTATCAATCCCGTAGGAGGCTCCTCAAAAGTCCCACGCACCTACACAAACAAACTGAGAACTCGCAACCAACGCAATAAAGGGGTTGTCAATCCCTTCACAGCCACTTGCGAAAGTGAGATCTAATAAAGATAGTATGATAAGATAAATATATTTTTGGTATTTTTATATTATAGATGTAAAAAGTAAAGATGCAAATAAAAGTAGATTGGAAACAAGTATGATAAGAGATAGACCCGGGGGCCATAGGTTTCACTAGTGGCTTCTCTCAAGATAGCATAAGTATTACGGTGGGTGAACAAATTACTGTCGAGCAATTGATAGAAAAGAGCATAGTTATGAGATTATCTAGGCATGATCATGTATATAGGCATCACGTCCATAACAAGTAGACCAACTCCTGCCTTTTTGCAAGATCTACTACTATTACTCCACATATCGGCCGCTATCCAGCATGCATCTAGTGTATTAAGTTCAGAAGAACAGAGCAACGCATTAAGGAAGATGACATGATGTAGAGGGATAAACTCATGCAATATGATATAAACCCCATCTTGTTATCCTCGATGGAAACAATACAGTACATACCTTGCAACCCTTTCTGTCTCTGGGTAAGGACACCGCAAGATTGAACCCAAAGCTAAGCACTTCTCCCATGGCAAGAAAGATCAATCTAGTAGGCCAAACTAAACCGATAATTCGAAGAGACTTGCAAAGATAACTTAATCACACATAAAAGAATTCAGAAAAGATTCAAATATTATTCATAGATAAACTTGATCATAAACCCACAATTCATCGGATCTCGACAAACACACCGCAAAAAGAGATTACATCGAATAGATCTCCACAAGAGAGGGGAGAACATTGTATTGAGATCCAAAAGAGAGAAGAAGCCATCTAGCTAATAACTATGGACCCGTGAGGTCTGTGGTAAACTACTCACAACTCACCTGAGGGGCAAGGATGTTGATGTAGAGGCCTCTGCTTGATTCCCTCCCAAGCAGAGTGCTTGCGAAGGCTCCAAGATGGGATCTCGCGGATACGTAAGGTTATGGTGGTGGAAATTGTGTTTCGTGGTGCCCCGGATGTTTTCGGCCACGAGGTCTATATAGGAAGAAGAAGTACGTCGGTGGCTGCCCGAGGGGCCCACGAGACAGGGGGGCGGACCCTATAGGGGGGCGCCCTCCTATCTCATGGAGGCTCCGGTTGCTTCTTGACTTGCACTCCAAGTTCTCTGGATCACGATCGGGGAGAAAATCACGTTCCCGAAGGTTTCATTCCATTTGGACACTGTTTTATCTTCCTATTCTTCGAAATACTGAAATAGGCAAAAACAAGAATTTCGGGGGCCTCCGGTTAGTAGGTTAGTCCCAAAAGTAATATAAAAGTGGAAAATAAAGCCCAATATGGTCCAAAATAGTAGATAAAGTAGCATGGAGCAATCAAAAATTATAGATACGTTGGAGACGTATCAACCGTCACCCTAGCATATCCTTCTGGAATTGGACGGCCGTGAAAAGTTGCGTCGGGTTCAGGAGGTCGAACAGAGCCGACAGCCGCCTTGACTTTGAAGTTCTGCCATTGCGTCATAAGGTGGCAATGTTGAGACTCCGTGATACCATCCACGGGGTACCTTGCAGGAAACGTGAAGACAGGCTCCAGCTGAAGCAGCTCGGTGGAAGCCACGCTGCTTCTCCGCTGAGATGGTGGGGTAGCTTTGGCAGGTCGCTTGCTGCGAATTGCTTCTCGTTCCTCTAGCCCTTGTACCCTTGCGTGCAAAGGTTCGGAGTTGGGTCCGCTTCCACTTTCTTCCTCCTCTCCGTGCATTTGTAACCGCTGCGTCGAAACCCAGCCTTCCACGGAACGGAGCCTGTCGTGCCTCGTGTCCGTCCAGGGTGCTTAGGATTCCCGAGGGCCATTGTGAGCTCGTCGTTCTCTCTGTCTGGAACGAACGTCCCTTGATGCGCTGCATCAATATACTGCTGAAGCTTCTTGAAGGGTATGTTAAGTTGGTCATTCGTCCAAACGCACTTCCCTGATACAGGGTCCAAGGTTCCGCCAACCCCGAAGAACCAAGTCCGCAACGGATGCGGACAGTTCAATGTCTCGGTTCGACCCTTTTATGAAGGTGTCATTCTCAGCCTTGGCCCACAACGTCCGGGCTTTGAGGTAGCCACCGAATTTCGCGTAATGGTGAAGCCGCTTCTTCGCAGCATTTTTCTTGTTTGTCACTGACATCTTCTTACTCTTGTACGATGTTTTGTGGGCCACAAATGCGGGCCAGTGATCTCTGATCTTCTCATATCGGCCGGTGAATTCTGGTGTCTTTTCTTGGTCGACAAATGATGTTTTCAGCTCGTTCTTCCACCTCTGAATAGTTCGACATCTTCTTAAGAGCATGAGACTTGATCAATTGCTCTTTAACTGGCTTCTCCGCATCCTCCTCTGGCGGTAGGGTGAAATTTGTCTTCAGCGCGGTCCAAAGATCATCTTTCTGCATATCGTTGACATAACACACCTCAGGGTCTTCCTTCTTAGGCTTAAACCATTGGCGGATGCTGATCGGGATCTTGTCCCTAACAAGAACCCCGCATTGAGCAAAAAATGCTTCCTTGGTCCAGATGGGTTCAATCGGTTGGCCATCGCGCGCGATTGCTGTGATCTCAAACCTTTCATCCGAGCGTAACTTTTTCTTCAGGCCTCGTTTCTTTACTGAAGTAGTGCTCGATCCGGAGGGCTAGAAAAGAAAAGAAAGACGAGAGTTAATTAATATGTATACATACCAAAACAATGAATGCATCAATTAGCTAGGCAGCACAGGCTTAATTAATATATATACCTGGCCGGACTCTGTTCGGTCACCAGAGCCGTCATCACGGTCTCCTTCTTGCACCGGCATTCGGTCACCGGAGCCATCATAATCATGTCTTTCCTCCTCCATTGTTTGATCACCGTAGCCTGCTTCTTCACCCTGTCCTTCCAGACCATCATTGTCGTTAAGATACGACAAGACATCAGCTCCGGCTAAGATTATGTCCCCCAACACCTCTTCTGCTGCCTCGTCTCGTCTGTGCTCCATTGTTTCTGCAAATATTACAACATGGCAATTATTATACAAACATGACAGCAGGTGGACATATTAGCGGCAAACGTAGACCTAGCTACCTAATCACAACAAGGAATCATATTAGTGGCCTCGACGCTTCTCTAGGGTTTGGGGTGGCCTCGGCAACGCTTCAAGGGTTCGAGGTGGGCTCGACGACAACGCTCGGCGATCCTCGACCTCGACCTCGACAACCTCGAACCTCGACCCTCGCCTCGAACCTCGACGACCCTCGACCCTCGGTGACCTCTACCCTAGTTCCCGACCCTCGCCCCTCGAACCCTCGGCGACCCTCGACCCCCCCCCCTCATGTCAAAGTTATCGGGGAGGGGGTATATCGACTCCCCCCTCATGTTGAAGTTATCGGGGGGTATATCGACAACGACATACCTGATAGAAATAATAAGAGCAAGAAGAAGAAAAAAAAGAAGAGAAGAACAAAGGAATAGAGGAGGAATAGAGGAGGAGTCCTCTATTCCTTTCTTCTTCTCCTCTTTTTTTTTCTTCTTTTTTCCTCTTCTTATTTTTTTCTCCTCTTCTTCCTCTCCTCTTCTTCTCCTTCTTCTTCTCTTTCTTCCTCTTCTAATTTTCCTTTTTCCTCCCCTTTTCTTTTTCTTCTTTTTCCTTCTTCCTTCTTCCTAGATAAAACTTTTCTAAAAATGTAACTTTTGCATATATAAAAGTTTTCCTTTTTCTTCCTTCTTCCTTCTTCCTAGCTAGATATATAATTTTTTTTCTAAAAATGTAACTTTTGCATTTATTAAACTTTTTCTTCTTGTTCCTTACTTCTCTTCCTTCTTCCTAAATATATATATATAACTTTTCTAAAAATGAAACTAACCTATAATGCACTAAATCAGAGAACATACATAGATAAAACTTTTCTAAAAATCTATCTTTTGCATACATGAACATATATACACAGAGAACATACATACATATATACATTTTTATAAAAATGCAAAAAACAAATCATTATATATATGAACAAAAAATCTGGAAAAAAAAGGACATATAATCAGATATACACACATACATATACTCACACATATACATATAATCTGGAAAAACGTCATATATATGTGGAAAAAAATAGGGAGGAGAGGAGAGGGGAAGGGGGGCGGTGCCGGCCTGACCAAGGAGAGGTGCGGCGTGGTCGGGGCTGGGGCAGAGGCACGGCGTCGGTGTAGAGGGCGGCGACGGCGGCGTGGTCGGAGTAGGGGCGACGGCGGCGTGGTCGATCGGGCCGGGCCGGGCGAGGCAGAGGCACGATGCGGGCGCGCGGCGTGGTCGGGGGGCAAGGGCGACGGCAGCATGGTCGGGCAGGCGGCGGCGGCGACGGGCAGAGGGCGGCGACGGTGTCGACGGGACGAAGCTTCGGGCAGCCTGGCGGCGACGCCGGAGGGATCAAGAACTGACGAAATTTTCACAAGTGCTGACTTATATAACAAAGGCTTTTGTCGGTTCGCCAGGCAGCAATCGGGATTAATCCCTTTAGTCGGTTGGTGGCACCAACCGGGACTAAAGGGGGGGGGGGCATTGGTCCCGGTTGGTGCTATGGACCGGGACCAAAGGGTGCCATTGGTCCCGGTTCGTGCCACCAACCGGGACCAATGGCCTTGCACAGCGGCGTGGTGGTGGGAGTTTAGTCCCACCTCGCTAGTTGAGAGCGCCTCACCTCGCTTATAAGCTCACGCCTCTTCCCTCTCGAACTCCTCTGAACTGCAGGCCTATGGGCCTAATATGACATTGCTATGCCTGTGGGCCTGCTGGGCCTTCCGCGGGCCTGAATCCTGGCCCAACTAGCTGGGTTTCTAGTCGTATTCAGGGCGTGGTGGCCCACTAGGTGGCGTTTTTTAATTTTTTTTTTCCAGTTTTTTTGTTATCTTTGTTGCTTTATTTTTTATTTTGTTTCTACTTACAACAAAATACTTACTGTTGCTATTTTTATATATTTTATTAAAGTTTATTTATTTTATTTCTACTTATTTATTTTATTAAAGTTAATTTTATTTTATTTTGTTTCCACCTACTTATTTTATTAAAGTTTATTTTATTTTATTTTGTTTCTACTTATTTATTTTATTTTATGATATTCTAACAAAAAAAGTTCTTTTCTAAAATTCCTTTTGCTTTTAATGTTTTGAACAGAAAATACTTTGATAATTACTTTATGATAATGAACTCTGAAAAGGTTGAAAGTTGGCATTTACTGATTTCATTTGTTATTTTTCATGCATTTACTGATTTTTTTGAGCTATAAGACCCTGAAATTCAAAAGCATTTCAAATGAACTCTGAAAAGGTTGAAAGTTGGCATGGTCTCATGATTTCACCCTCATAGCATGTGCAACAAAGTTGAGAGGGTTACGGCAAAAACTAGATGCACTTCGTGTACAAAACGGACAATCTCTTTCGAAGTATCAGGG
Source organism: Aegilops bicornis (assembly GCA_021605145.1). Lineage (NCBI taxonomy): Eukaryota > Viridiplantae > Streptophyta > Magnoliopsida > Poales > Poaceae > Aegilops > Aegilops bicornis. Next base: position 546,457,427 of record CM038672.1, read on the forward strand.
TTTCATACGGAAACTCATCTGTCATAAAGGGATTTCATTTTTGAACTTATTTGAACTCCAGACTTTTGTGTGTTCAAAATGCACCATTCAAAGCCACATCATCAATTTTCAACGCTTTCTCGACTTCATTTATTATTTATTTTAATGCATTTACTAATTTTTTGAGCTATAAGACCCTGAAATTCAAAAGCATTTCAAATGAACTCTGAAAAGGTTGAAAGTTGGCATGCTATCATCATTTCACCCACATAGCATGTGCAAAAAGTTGAGAGGGTTACGGCAAAAACTAGATGCACTTCGTACAAAACGAACAATCTCTTTCAAGTATCACAGTTTGATACAAAAACTCATCTGTTACAAAGGGATTTCATTTTTGAACTTATTTGAACTCCAGACTTTTGTGTGTTCAAAATGCACCATTCAAAGCCACATCATCAATTTTCAACCCTTTCTGACTTCATTTGTTATTTTTCATGCATTTAATGATTTTTTTAGATATAAGACCCTGAAATTGAAAAGCACTACAAATGAACTCTGAAAAGGTTGAAAGTTGGCATGGCATCATCATTTCACCCACATAGCATGTGTAAAAAATTTGAGAGGGTTACGGCAAAAACTAGATGCACTTCGTGTACAAAACGGACAATCTCTTTCGAAGTATCAGGGTTTCATACGGAAACTCATCTGTTACAAAGGGATTCCATTTTTTTGAACTTATTTGAACTTCAGACTTTTTGTGTGTTCAAAATGCAACATTCAAAGCCACATCATCAATTTTCAACCCTTTCTGACTTCATTTGTTATTTTTCATGCATTTAATGATTTTTTTGAGCTATAAGACCCTGAAATTCAAAAGCATTTCAAATAAACTCTGGAAAAGTTGGCATGGTATCATCATTTCACCTATATAGCATGTGCAAAAAAGTTGAGAGCGTTACGGCAAAAACTAGATGCACTTGTGTACAAAACTGACAATCTCTTTCGAAGTATCAGGGTTTCATACGGAAACTCATCTGTGACAAAGGGATTTCATTTTTTTGAACTTATTTGAACTCCAGACATTTTGTGTGTTCAAAATGCACCATTCAAAGCCACATCATCAATTTTCAACTCTTTCTGACTTCATTTGTTATGTTTCATGCATTTACTGATTTTTTTGAGCTATAAGACCCTGAAATTCAAAAGCATTTCAAATGAACTCTGAAAAGGTTGAAAGTTGGCATGGTATCATCATTTCACCCACATAGCATGTGCAAAAAAATTGAGAGGGTTACGGCAAAAAACTAGATGCACTTCGTGTACAAAATGGACAATCTCTTTCGAAGTATGAGGGTTTCATACGAAAACTCATCTGTTACAAAGGGATTTCATTTTTTGAACTTATTGGAACTTTAGACTTTTTTGTGTTTAAAATGCACCATTCAAAGCCACATCATCAATTTTCAACCCTTTCTGACTTCATTTGTTATTTTTCATGCATTTACTGATTTTTTTGAGCTAAATGACCCTGAAATTGAAAAGCACTACAAATGAACTCTGAAAAGGTTGAAAGTTGGCATGATATCATCATTTCACCCACATAGCATGTGGTAAAAAGTTGAAAGGTTTACGGGAAAAACTAGATGCACTGCGTGCATTATATATAATTATGTGTGTCAAAAACCATTACAGATTCACATGGATAGATAAGTGACCAAATTAATAGAAGTTCATCATTACATTAAAAACAAAATACATACATAGTTCTCATTGAACAACATATAGCTCTCCAGAGCATCTAGTTAAACCATACATTGAAGCTATGTAAAACCTTTCAATGCAACAACAAATGCGATCATAATCACAAGCAAGGTAACAATTGATCCAACGGCATAATGATACCAAGCCTCGGTATGAATGGCATATTTTCTAATCTTTCTAATCTTCAACCGCATTGCATCCATCTTGATCTTGTGATTATCGACGACATCCGCAACATGCAACTCCAATATCATCTTCTCCTCCTCATTTTATTTATTTTTTCCTTCAAGTAATTGTTTTCTTCTTAACTAAATTTAACCTCTCGACAATAGGGTCGGTTGGAATTTCCGGTTCAACTATCTCCTACATAAATAAAATCTATATCACATTGATCGGCATAATTGTCATAAACAATAAATGAACCAAATAGTTATAAAAAGATAATATATACCACATCGGAATCATAAACAGGACGAGGGCCGACGGGGGGGGGGGGGATACCAGAACCATCGCACTATATAATAAGCAATAATAAAAGTAAGAAAATTAGACAAGTATCGAAGATAAGAACAAGAGGCTCACCACAGTGGTGCCGGCGACGAGATCGGCGCAGGCGATCGACGGCGGTGAAGACGGGGACGGGACGTGACGGACCGCTAAACCTATGCAAATCTCGGGGAAAATGGAGCTTGAAGGTCGAGCTTCGAGAGGAGAAAGCTTAACTAGTGTGGCTCGGGCATTTCATCGAACACCTCATGTGCATAGGAGGTGAGCTAGAGCACCCAAATGCCCTCCCTCGCCGGCGGTGAGAAACAGAGCACTGGAGTGCTCGCTGCAGCGATGGGGTATATCATTTGTCCTGGTTCGTATATCGAACTGACTAAAGTTCGCTCGCCCGGTTCGAGCCACGAACTGGGACCAATGGATGTGGGTCAGGAGCGAGGCCCATTGGTCCCGGTTCGTGCCCGGAACCGGGACAAATGGGTCCAGACGATCCGGGACAAATACCCACGAAGCCCCGGCCGGCCCCTGGGGTTCGTGACTGAACCGGGACTAATGGGCTGGCCAGGCCCGAACCAAAGCCCTGTTTTCTACTAGTGATTGGTCCATACAAGAGAGAAAACAGAACAACTGAAACAAAACCGAGCCGGCTGCTGCTGCCTTGAGAAAAAAAATCGACTGAAACAAAACATTTTTTCAGGCACCTGACCATTAGAAAAACCGGCAAATATAATTACCGTGATTTATTTTTAAAACACTCATGCACTCATATATACGCCATGATTCAATTAGAAACTCTGATATTTAGTTCTTCTGACCACTCCTTGATCTGATTTTTTTGTCGAAAGAGACCCTCTGCACGACCGGAATTGCCAAAAAGCCCTCATGGACGAAATGGACAAAAAAGACCCTCACAAGTGGCGGCAGCGCCGCAGGCTACACGTGTCACCTGCCGCCACTCCATGAGGCGGCGGGCCCGGCCGCCACCGCAGAGGCCTCGCTCAAGGCACAACGGCTTCGCAAAGGTGCGTCATGACGGAACGGGCCGCCACGTGGGCCCGGCCGCCACCGGGTGAGGCGGCCGCAGCTGCCATCGCCGCTCCTCTGCCGACACGGCCTGAGCGCGGGCCCAGCAGGTGGGCCACGCCGCCACCAGCCGAGGCGGCATGCCCTGTGATGCTGCACGCGCGACAGTGCGCAAACGGCGCTGATTCCGAGGCGCGACAGCTACACTGGCAGCGGTGACTCCGACGCGCGGGAATATGGACGCTTTTGGTTCTTTCGCCCGGGAATCAGTCCTGCCTTTGTTTCTTTTGCCTCGGCGGATGCGATGGCACTGGAGTCCGATGCTGCGGGAAGGCTGTTGTGCCGACACTACAGGGGATCCTAAATTTCCCGCTTAATTTTCTCGCCATCATTTATCGCTCGAGCTTATAAAAGGAGACACCGAGGCTCTCGTCCAGCCATCCTCGAAATCGGCATCGCGCAAAGTGTGTAACACATTTTTTAGTCGGTATGAGTTTGCCTTGCTCGGATCAAAGCATTAGGCCGAGGAAAATGAAGAATGCAAGTTTGCCTCCGGGGATGGCAGTCCTGCGGTGTTGGTGTGGCGATCTTTGCAAGGTGAAGGAGGTTACGGATTTTTCAGATTGGTTGGGCATGAAGTTTTTCATGTGCGCCAATTATGAGGAAGATCCACCCATAGCTATTTCAGAGTACGACAAGCCTCCGATATGCTTTAACCATCACAAATAGATATTGTTGGTATTTTGATAGATTCTTTAATAACATTCAGGTTTCTTGTTGTAGTCTCCTCCGCCTCTGTGCATGTACTATCGTTGGATTGACACGGAGATGCCGGCTTGGGCAGTGGATCGAGATTCGTGAAAGAAGTCGCCGTGCGTGGAATAGTTTCTATGCGGAAGAGCGACGCGAGAAGGCGGAAGCTGAGGAGAAAGCAGAGCAAGAGAGAGAGTTAAAAGAATACTATGCGGAGCAACACCGTTTTTTTCAGGATTTAGGAAAGAAAAACAGGGAAGAGGCTCGTCGCATGGAGGAGCAGGAACGACAGCGAAAGGAGGCTCGTGAGGCGGAGAGGCAGAGAAAGAAAGAAAGGGCTCGTGAGGCCAAGGCAGCAGAAGAAGCTGGCGATGGAAAAGGAAAATATCCACGTTGGACTCAGTAGATTCCTGTGGTAGTATTTTAAATTTCGCAATCATTTGTATCTTTATTTCTGCAGTTTAATGTAGCTTTATTTCAGTAGTTAAATGTAGCTTTATTTAAATTCTATGATGTATCTTATTTTCAGTTGTAACTTGTCGTGTTATCTTATTTTCAATTGTACCTTGTCGTGATGGAAAAAAATATAGTTTTAGAATAAAGTAGTGGCATTTTCTTTCCCTCCACTAATTATCGAACATCGTGCAACAACTACAAAATGAAATTAAGATAGAACATAATGCCTTACAATAAGAGAGTACAAACTAATAATGCAAGTACATCTGAATTAAACGGTACAACTGGAATACAACTTAAAAACTACATGAAGGCATCATCGTCATCCTCCGTCGATGCAGAACTCTTGCCCTTCGAGGATGCGTAACTCTTACCCTTGACGATGAAGAACTCTTGCCCTTCGAGGATGCAGTACTCTTGCCCTTGGGCGATGCAGAACTCTTGCCCTTTGACGATGCAGAACCCGGAAGCGGCGGCATGAAGATATCATCTTCGCCCTCGCTCTCCTCGATCCATAAAAATGGATGCTTTTCTCGCAGTCCTTCTAAAAGTTTCACTCTTGGCTCCACTACCTTCTTCCACCTTGCATTCAACCTAAGAAGTTCTTTGCGTACCTCCTCATAGGTCCTTTCAGGCCACCTGCACTTCCACGTAATTGGTGAGCCAACTCATTCATTATGGTGTCACTACGGTGAGTTCGTCCCATGGAACTATCCTATTGTCCATCCTGAAATCGGTAGCTAGCCCTCGAAAGAGTGCTGCTCATCCTGTGGTGAAAACTATGATCAAAAGGATAATGGGACATCTCGACTACACTACACTCGAATGCTTATCCACCTCCGTCTGAAGGGGGTTTTATAGGTAGAGAGGAGAAAATGGCGGGAAAGAACGACTGCGGTATGGCGGGAAAGGGTTGGCGGGAACATATGGCGGGAAGGGGTTGGCGGGAAACGGGTGGCAGGAAGATATGGCGGGAAGGGGTTGGCGGGAAACCGGCCTAACATAAGCAAAAGAGTGGAGCGGATAGTATGGCGGGAGATATAGGCGGGAAAAATTGTTCCTGGCTGGTGCATTTTATTTCAGCATACATAGATGTTCAAATCGAAAAGTCCGATCTGAGACATATGTAGATACAATGGGTCGCACATGTGGATAGATGAATCACCCTACTTACGACGACCACCTGGCCTTTCCTTACGACCGGAAGGTGACAAGCGATTAGGTGGCCGAGTTACACGAGATCAAGCGGCCGTACTCCAATTCGGCTTCATGTGTCTGCGAGTCCTGCGTGGGTGGTGGAGTCGCGAATCCTTGCTGCGTAACCTGAAGCGTAATTGTAGGCGTATGGTTGTGACTCTGCGGGGATAAAAGATGGGCCAATAACGTCCCCTCCGAAGAACTCTGTAACTAATGATGTAACCGTGTCGCCATGATCATGTGAAGCTCCCGGAGGCCTCGTGTTGACGCCATGATCATGTGAAGCTCCCCGGAGGCCTGTGTTGACGCCATGATCATGTGATGCTCCCTGGAGGCCTGTGTTGACGCCATGATCATGTGATGCTCCCTGTGTTGACGCCATGTTGGGTGTTCTCATCGCCCCAATTAACATCAGGTATGTCCTGCACATATAAACATTTTAAACAAACTGTTAGAGGATAATATATGATATCATTGTAAATGCATTGAAATGTAAACATGGCTACCTGATTATATCCCTCTCCTATACTTTCTGGCGATTGTACGTGGTGCTGGTTTAAATCTGGTACACGAAGTCTCCTCGGGCATGGGGATCCCTCGCGTGGAGAGATACTGGCTGAGATCCCTCACCTTGGGTGTATGCATCATATCCTGTGTACGCATATGGGTTAGGGAAAGAAACTGCTCGGGCATCGATTCCAAGCCCGTGACATGGTCCTGAGATGTCTGCCCCTGACGAAGCTGCATCGAAGAAGAGCGATGCAGTGGCAGAGATGAGTCCTGTCGTGGCAATGTCGTTCTAGTACTCGTACCCTCCCCCCACTGCCCATGGCTCGTACGCGCATCGCTCGGTCTGGACGACGGCGCCGCACTTGGTCCGGCTGACCTCGGTACGGCATGTTGTATGCTCGGTGACAACGCTGCCGCCTCTACCGATCTGAACTTCTTTGCCAAGTATTGTTGAAGAAGTTTCGGAATGTCTTGGCGAAATGGGCCTGGGCGGCATGCTATCCGTAGCCATCTGCCCTACGCCGTTGCAATTTTCAAGCTGAACAATATTTGGATGTTATTTAGTTCAAATGATTATGAAATGATGGACCTAAAAAAGTTACAAGTGATTACCATCTGGTCACGATAGTAAGCTGCATGTAGCTCAACATGTCTCCGCGCCTGCTCCTCTTGTGTGAGATGTGTTGGTATAGTAGCTGGCTGACTGGCCAGGCTATGCCGTGTTCATGCAGTACCACTGCTTGTACGCTTGATCTGTACTTCCATCGTATGGTCTGCAAAATTAAATTATTACATAAACCGTTGTGATGAAAGCAAAGCATCTTCACGCATCGTATGGTCATCGTAATAAAATAGTATACATAAAATAATGTAAATAAAATATACCTAAGTTGATGCACTATATCCGCTAGCACTTCATTTTCCCACTTGTGTACCCATTCAATGTTATGTTCCCTCCAATCGTATAAACTCCAACCCCTGCCCATATTGGTTAGCCTGCAAATTATGTAACAAAGTGTGAGTTTAGTATATTAAAAATGACACTAACTATTTAGGGATGTCACATCTTACTTATCTGTTTCCTCGTCAATACGTCTAGGAAAAGGTGGTGGAATTTCTTGATAGAGACCGAACTGTCTCATTACACGCTCTGGGTTGTAAGGCTCAACACACCACAGGAACAATAAGTTGTAGCGAGTCAACCAGAATGCACTATCGCTCAACATGCCTGGTGTGAAGTGTCGAGCATCAAAGACCATTTGTAGCTGGTCCTGAGTCCTCGGGTTCCATGTGACCTCTGCCTCATCAAGTATCTCAAAATGCTGGTGGTACATAGGGTAACAATTTTTGCAATATCTCGAGACCAACGTTTCCGTGCCTTTGTCCACCTAGTGGCCATAGTTGCGCTGGCACCCTCGCTAAAGTCGTATGGGTATACGGGTTGTACTATACGAGGTCGTCCTACAGGGAGGTATTCCCAGGACCACAACTGTAGAAACTCATAGGCGACACAAAGTAATGGAGCTTTTTGTGCGAAAGAGGTTTTTTGTGTGGCATCACACAAGCGTCTATATGTATGACATAGCGAACTAAAGCTGTATTTTGGCTGCTCGGGTAAAGGTTCATCTACCATATTCTCTGCAATGTAGATGAGACCAGGGATAACAACGTCCCCATGTGAATTTGGAAATAGATTCCCGAGGAGCCACAACAAATACGCAAACAGATGTCTTTTTCTCGTCTCCTCATTGGCGAAGCTAGATAAATTAAGAAAATTATCACGAAGCCAGACGAGGGGGATGCCCCGAGGGTTACCAGAACGTTGTGATTCTGGCATTTCCATCCCAAGACGGGCTGCTATATCTAATGCCCAAGATGGAGACACTCGTGGAGAGACTACCGGCTCACCTATAATTGGTAGAGCAGTGATCATAGAAACATCTTTCAGTGTAGGTGTAAGCTCCCCAAAACGAAAGTGAAAGGTGTGGGTTTCAGGTCTCCACCGGTCAACGAGGGATGTCAAAGGGATGGGTCCGAACGTACTTGGTCGTGCATGATGTGAGCCTAGCAAAACCTTGTAGTCCATAAGCGTCAAGGTGAGCAAGGAAAAATTGTGTATTGGCCATGTTTTTCTTTATGGTTCAAGTCTGAAAGGCCGATAATCATGCTTAGTATTTGGTTTCAAAATAGGTGGCAACGTGGTCGGCCATATGGGGCCCCCTGCAAAAAGTTAATCGGCACTTCACCCATAACCTGCACACAAATATACAAATATACATTACGAGGAAGACGGAAATACAAATGCAAATCAAAATTAACTTAAAAAATACAAAGAGATACGATTTACATTAATTATCAGAAGTTAACATCAGGAGTACAATAATACAAAGAGATTCAATTTAAATTTAATATAAGTACACATAACGAGTAGAAATATAAATAGACATGGCGAGTACATATATGAATTGTTTGCTACTAAAATATCCTAAACTCTGTTTGCTACTAAGATGAATTGTTTTACCTAATTACATACATCATCAAGTACATTAGCACAAATTCGTAACATACAAAAATTTAGATTATTTCGACATAACAAAGTAGACCTGCAGCCTCCTAACTATAGACTTATTAATAAACATACCACATGAAATAACATACCACATGCAATGAACAATTACAGTACAAGTGTTTCTTAATTACCGTATTAAGATTTCTTGCATGTCAATACTAATGGACGCACCTAACATTGATACAACATCTTCAACCTACTCTTCTAAAAGATTTATTATAAATGCTACATCTGTCGTCTGAAATTATTTCTAACCTCTAATCACTAACATTGCATAGCTAATGATGAGCTAAAAGACTAACTAATTACCACCTTGCATGCACAAAAAAATCAATTTATTGCAAAGCTCATACCTTGATCTTGAACCGTAGTTCACTTCGCTAGGCAAATCGTACTCTGAAGCTCTAAATGACTCCAAAAAGTGATGAAATAATGCCTAACAAAATACATAACACATAGTTATGAACTAAACAAAAAGGGTAAAAACATAATGCATGCAAACGAAACCAACAAAAATGGATAGATCTTACCTTCGTCTATCTTTTCTTCCACTTCAACATATTCAAAATCCAACTCCAAATCGCCCTAAATCACGAGTGAAAGTGCCTGCTGAGTTTTTCTTTCTCTCTGTTCTTACACACTCAGAAGGTAGAAGAGGATGCCAGTGTGCTTGCGCACGAGCAGAAGCATACTATATAAAAGGAAGAGAATCCTGTAGTATCGGCACAACAGGTTCCCGCAGCCTCGGATACCCGCAGCGAAAGTGATTCCCGCAGTGCCATCGAATCTGCCAAGCAATAATCAACGTGATTCTCGCGGTGCTATCGCATCCGCTTAAGGCAAAAGAAGCAAAGCGAGTGATTCCCGCCGTGAAATTCGTGCGTCCTCCGTAGCGTGGGAATCAGCCCGATTAGCAACAGCGAGCCCGTGAAATTCGTCGTCGTTGCGCCTGGCAAAGCAACAAGATTACGCAAGGAACAAAAGTGACGTGCACGGGAATCAGCGCCTGAAAAAGTGTCCACGCACGGGAATCAGTGCCTGAAGCAACGCTGCCGCCTCACCTGGTGGCGGCCGGGCCCGCTGTCTCGTCGCGCGCGCAGCAGACCGTGTCGGCAGGGGAGCGACAGCGGCAGCGCCGCCTCACCCGGTGGCGGCCGGGCCCACGTGGCGGCCCGTTCCGTCATGACACCGCACTTTGTCACGAGAAGCCGTTGTGCCATGAGGCCGCCTCCTGCGGTGGCGGCGGGCCCGCCGCCTCGTGGAGTGGCGGCAGGTGACACGTGTCGCCTGCCGCGCCTGCCGCCACTTGTGAGGGAGTCTCTTTTGTCAATTTCGTCCGCAGGGGGTCTTTTTTGGCAATTCCAGTCGGCAGAGGGTCTCTTTCGACAAAAAATCCCTTGATCTTCGTATCTTCTTTCCTGTCAAAATGCAGTTTCTTATTCAGCAGGATATATTCGGAGATCGCGCTCTACGATCATTCCTTGGTTCGTGCTGCCGGCAACGTGTGAGTCAACCACGTTTGGAATACCGAGAGACACGCTAGCACGTTCCCCTGGTATATAGCTGGATTAATTAGTGGCGCAACTCCAGTACGGAGTAGTAGTAACATTATGGTCAATCAACTAATCATCCACGACGATCACTGCTCTAGCCCTCCGCCTGCTTCCCTATATAAAGCAACGGCCGATCGACGGCACAAACACCGCTCACAGCAGGAGACACATTAGCCGGCCGGCCTCTGAGTTCATTGCCACCTAGAAATAGAATCAAAGCAAGCTCATCGTCCGTCCAGCAGCCTGCACGTGATCGATCCATGGCTTCCGTGGCTCGGAACACCATGCTGCTCCTCGTCCTGGTCGGCGTCTTCCTGCAGCTGGGCTCCGTCGAGCCCGCCGGCAGGATGCTGGCCGGCAAGGTGGCAGGTGGGGGCGGCGGGGGCGCGGCCCGCATCCTTTTAGGCATCGTCGACGTCCACAACAACGTCAACGTCCAGGTCGCCAACGTCAACGTCCACGAAGTCGAAGTCGAGGCCGGCAAGCTCCACCCATGAACCTTCCCCAATGGCAGCTGCCTGCAGATGCATGCGAGTTTGTCATCGTTCCTTCATGCACGCATGCATGTATCAATGCTTCGTATGTTTTGGAGGGAGAGCTCTCTTTGTCAAGTAGTAGCAGCTAGCTCATGTCTAATTTGTATCCTGCTTTCGCTATGTTGTGGATGCCGCTTAAATTAATTAAAGTGTATTTTGTTACTTATATTAGTTCTCCTTGATATTCCCTGAAAACAGAAGAAGATATTGATGATTATCTATTCCTATACTATGAAAAAAAAAAGCTTCTTTTCTACTGACTGGTCTTATGCGCGCATCGGCCGCGCAACATGTCGTTGGTTTGTTGTGAACGTGGAGGCAAGCCAGTGGGTAATGAAACCACACAAGGCCTCACGCCAAGAGCATGTCCCAACCGAAAAAAACAAAACAAATGCAGGAGCTAAAAGCAAAACGAGTACAACAAGTGTCCACTACTTATAGAAGTCCAAACTTATAAAGTACCCTATAGACACACCAAAAAATGTATACGGATTACCAGGGGCATCCGATCAATTCAACTAAATCACATCCGACGGTCCATATTACATCAAGGGTTCTGCCACACAAACAAACGCCCCGATTAAATGCTCTGCCAGAGTACCGTGATAATCAGTAATTATTACTATCCGTTAAAAGGGAAACTAACAACCAAATTGTTCCATGCAGTGCCCGCTGCCTCACACTATCGGTGTGCATGGAGATCTGTACGATGTCACATCGCCGTCTTTCTTGTGCGCCTTGATACGTCTCTGACGTGTCTATAATTTTTCTATCAGTTATACATGCTTTAGGTGCAAGCTTATATCATTATTATATTGGACTAATGTATTAATCTAGTTCCAAAGTGCAGCTGTTACGTGGGGGGCGGGGTGCCTACCGCATGGGATCTTATACATATTGGTTGGAATTGTTAAATTATGATCTAAATTCTAGTACCGTATTGAACTAGACGTAGTACATACGGTGTGGGACTTTGCGTTGACGTCGACGCGTCACAGACGAAAGATAACTCGTTTACTTGTCCTCCAAGGACTCTCATGTATTGCCTCTTATATACCCCATGTAGTGGCACTTTAGGCGATTACCGTAAATGCCGTCTTTGTAATACTCCTCTTCATAGTGATTTCGCCTTCGTGCATCCGTGATTTTCTCCCGCAAGAGTTTCCATGTAAAAATCCGTGTCTCTTTGTCTCATTTATTTCTCGTTATTATCTAACAAGTGGTATACAGAGCCAAGTTACAGATACGAGATTTGAGATCGAGAAGATTAGGGTTCGGTGCGCCGCCGAGTCCGAGACGAGGTCTGCCCCACGGGTGATTTATCAACGGCGTTGCTGCCCGAGATCGACAGGGAGTCAATTTGCTGTACCTACGCGTACAAATCGCCCAGGCTGCCGCCCTTCTTACCGTGTCGTCCAGAGTTCTGCCGAGTAGTTGTTGCTGCTTGTTCAAGTCTCGAGGAGCAATCTGTCCAAGCGCTAGAGTTGCTGCTGCTACAGGCGCCTTTCTGATCTGCTGCCGCTGCTGCTCCATTAGGCAGCGTCTGTGTGCTGCTCCGAGGGAATCAACCGTAGCTGCCAGGCTACTCTTCCACTAGTACTACGTGACGTGGAGGATAGTACTACTAGTTTATCTCTACTAGTTCACCTCCAATTGCTACAGGCTTACCAGGTGCTATTTACTCAATACTTTTTCGTCTGCGCTACAAATTAATTCTACGAGGATTATTTCTTTCGACTTGTACTACTTTGTGTACACAGATTTATCGACTCATGGCATTCATGAAGTACGATCTTCCGCTGCTGGACCGTGACACAAGGTTTACCCTATGGCAAGTCAAGATGCGGGCGTTGTTGGCACAGGCCGACTATGATGTAGCACTGGATAGTTTTGGGAAGAACCGGATTCAGGATTGGACTGATGAGGAGAAAATAATTGATTGTAAGGCTTTGTCACAAATTCAACTCCATTTGCATAATAATATTTTGCAGGAAGTTTTGAGCGAAAAAACTGCCGCGGCTCTATGGTTAAAGCTTGGAAGGGATTTGCATGACTAAAGATCTCACCCGACAAGATGCATCTGAAGCAAAAATTATTCCTGCATAGGTTACCCGAGGGAGGTAATGTTTTGAATCATATTTCAGAATTTAAAGAGATCATATCCGATCTAGCTGCAATGGAGGTTAAGTATGAAGAGGAAGATACTGCTTTAATGTTACTTTGTTCACTGCCAAGTTCTTATACCAATTTTAGAGACACCATATGCTCTGATTCGTGATACTCTCACACTTAATGAAGTTTATGAAGCTTTGAACTCTAAGGAGAAGATGAAATTAATGGTGCCTCATGATGGTTCGAAGTTCATCCCAAGCCGAGGGATTATCTGTCGTGGCAGGACAAAGGAGAAGAACTCCAATAATGGAAACAGAGGCAAAAGTAAAAAGCGGCTACGGGGCGGTCACAATCCGTAGACAAGAAGTATTGCGAGATATTGCAAGAGAGACGGGCATGACATCTTTGAGTGTTTCAAGTTGCGAGAACAAGGAAAAGAGGAAAGGTAACAAACAAGGTGAAAATTCTGCTAATGTTGCTCGTGATGATAGTTCCGATGATGCTCTTGTCGTTATTGGTGGATGTGCTGAGACCAATGATGAGTGGGTACTTGACACTGCATGCACTTTTCATATGTGTCCACATAGAGATTGGTTTAATACTTTTGATTCCACTACTTCTGCTGGTTCCGTTTTGGGTTTTGATAATTCACCATGCAAGATTGAAGGCATAGGTTCTATTCGAATCAAGATGTTTGATGGCATAATCAGAACTTTGACAGATGTTCGGTATATTCCAAAGATGAAGAGAAATCTTATTTCTATGAGTGCCCTTGATGCAAAGGGATACAAGTATTCAGGTGGAGATAGTGTTTTGAAGGTCACCAAAGGCTCCCTTATTGTGATGAAAGGTGACTTAAGTTCGACCAATGGTCTTTACTACCTTCGAGGTTCTACCGTTTCTGGTAACGCTACTCCAGTTATTTCAAAGAATTCTGATTGTGATGCTGCTAACCTTTGGCATATGCGTCTTGGACATATGAGTGAACTTGGTTTAAGCGAGTTAAATAAGAGAGGTCTTCTTGATGAATATGAACCTGGTAAATTAAAATTTTGTGAGCATTGTATCTTCGGCAAGCACAAGAGGGTGAAGTTCAACACTTGACTCATACAATAGAAGGTATTCTTGATTATGTGCATTCTGATTTATGGGGACCATCTCGCAAGAAGTCATTAGGTGGTGCAAGTTATATGCTGACTATTATTGATGATTATTCGAGAAAAGTTTGGCCTTATTTCTTGAAGCATAAATATGAAGCATTCTCAGCATTTAAGGAGTGGAAGATTATGATTGAGAAACAAACTGAAAGGAAGGTAAAGATACTTCCTCGATAATGGTATGGAATTCTGTTCTAAGCAATTTAAAAATTATTGCAAGTCTGAAGGCATTGTCGGACACTACACGTTCCTTATACTCCTCAACAAAAGCGGTGTTGCTGAGCGTATGAACAGGACCATTATTTCCGAGCCCGTTGCATGTTGTCCAATGCAGGTTTGCATAGGCGTTTTTGGGCTGAGGCCGCTTCCTAATCGCTTGTTATCTCATTAATCGTTCACCATCTATTGCTCTTAATAAGAAAACTCCAATTGAGGTATGGTGCTGGTTCACTGCTGATTATTCACAGTTGAGAGTTTTGGTTGCCTCACTTATGCTCATGTTGATAATGGAAAGTTGGAGCATAGGGCTGTTAAGTGCATCTTTCTTGGTTATTAGTTTGGTGTTAAAGGTTTTAAATTGTGGAATCCTGAAACCTAGAAAGTTGTTATTAGCAGAAATGTTATCTTTAATGAATCTGCTATGTTACATGATGTTTCATCTACTAATGTTCCTGTTGAGAGTGAACAGCAGCCTACTATTCAGCAGCCTACTGTTCAGGTGGAGCATGTTATTGATTTAGGTGATACATCTGGTAATGAAATTACTGATGCACATGATGAACCCGTCGTTGATGATGAACATGTCACTCCAAATCAGCCTATTGTTCCACCCAGTTGGAATCTTGCACGTGATGAGAGTTAGGCGGGTATTAATAAACCTGACGAGTTAATTGAAGAGTGCAATATTGTTTCTTTTGCTTTATCATTGCGAGAGGAAATTGAAGGTAATGCTTGAGCCTTCTTCATATTCCGAGGCTATTATTTCTGGTGATAGTAATAAGTGGATGACCGCTATGCATGATGAGATGGAATCACTTGAAAATAATGGCACTTGGGATTTAGTAAAATTGCCTAGAGAGAAGAAACCTATTCGTTGCAAGTGGGTTTTCAAGAGGAAAGAACGTGTTTCTCCTAATGATAAGACAAGATATAAAGCAAGGTTAGTTGCTAAAGGTTATAGCCAGATTCCAGGTATTGACTATAACGAAGTCTTTTCTCCTGTTGTGAAGCATAGCTCTATTAGCACTATACTCAGTATTGTTGCCATGCATAATCTTGAGCTTGAACAATTGGATGTTAAAACTGCATTTTACATGGAGAATTAGAAGAGGATATTTATATGGAACAACCTGAAGGTTTTGTTATTCTGGAAAAGAAAAGCTTGCGCAAGTTAAAGAAATCTCTTTATGGATTGAAGCAATCCCTAGACAGTGGTACAAGAGATTTGACACCTTTATGCTCTCTCAAGGTTTCAAAAGGTCTAATTATGATAGTTGTGTTTATTTGAAAACTGTCAATGGTTCAACTATTTATTTGCTTCTTTTATGTTGATGATATGCTTATTGCTGCAAAGAGTATGTCGATATTGATGAACTAAAGAAGCAATTGAGTAATGAATTTGAGATGAAGGATTTGGGTGCAGCAAAGAAAATTCTTGGCATGGAAATATCGAGAGATGATAGACCGTGCGGAAAAGTGTATCTCGATCGGAAGGGATATATTGATAAAGTTCTTCGTCGTTTTAATATGCATAATGCCAAGCGGTGAGTACTCCGTTAGCTGCACACTTCAAATTATCATCAGCTTTATGTCCTAAGTCAGATGCAGATATTGAGTACATGTCTAGAGTTCCCTATTCGAGTGCAGTTGGTTCACTTATGTATGCCATGGTTTGTTCTCGTCCGGATTTATCATATGCATTGAGTGTTGTCAGTAGATAAAAGTCTAATCACGGAAAGGAACATTGGAAAGCAGTTGATGGATTTTCAGATACCCGAGGTACTTCTAATGCTTATTTACAGTTTGGGAAAACTAGAGATGGACTTGTTGGTTTTGTTGATTCTGATTTTCTTTGGTGATTTGGATAAGAGAAGATCACTCACGAGGTTATGTTTTCATCATTGGTGGTTGTGCTTTGTGAGTTGGAGAGCAACTTTGCAGTCTATTGTGGCTTGTTCCACTCACGATGCAGTATATGGCTATTTCGAGGCATGCAAAGAAGCTATCTGGTTGAGAGGTTTATACACCGAGCTTTGTGGAGATTCATCTTGCCCTACCGTATTTAGTGACGGTCAAAGTGCCATATATCTTACAAAGAATCCAATGTATCATGAGAGGACAAAGCACATTGATGTCGATTTCACTATATTCGAGATGTTGTTGCTGAAGGTGATTTGAAGGTATGCAAGATAAGTACTCATGATAATCATGCTGATATGATGACAAAGCCAGTTCCGACCAATAAGTTTGAGCTTTGCTCAGGCTTAATTGGTATGTCTCACTAGTCCTATGGACTTTGACGCACAAGGTGTTTATGCTCATTTGGATGGAGTTATTCACTTTCTTCGACTACTGGAGGGAATTTGGATCAAGGTGGAGATTGTTAAATTATGATCTAAATTCTAGTACCGTATTGGACTAGACGTAGTACATACGGTGTGGGCCTTTGCGTTGACGTCGACGCGTACAACTCGTTTACTTGTCCTCCAAGGACTCTCATGTATTGCCCTCTTATATACCCCATGTAGTCGCACTTTAGACGGTCTGTCGTCTCGTGCTTGTAATACTCCTCTTCATAGTGATTTCGCCTTCGTGCATCCGTGGTTTTCTCCCGCAAGGGTTTCCACGTAAAAATCCGTGTCTCTTTGTCTCATTTATTTCTCGTTATTATCTAACAGGAATTCTCCTCCGACCGCAAGAAAGCTCTGGAAGTTTCAAAACTGCCAACTAAATTTCGTGATTTTAACCCTTACGGATCTCCGGTTATAAATAAAACGGCAAAACAACTTAGGAAACAGGGGGATCGGAGAAACACCAATATCAATGTTGTGTGCATGTTTTTTTAATCATTTTTCTTTCTACTTAATGGTAATACTAATGCCATTAATTTATTCTTTCTTCAAAAACTTTATTATTTTGATATTTTTAGTTTTTATTTTAATTTTGTTTTTCTTTGAGGGTAATACAATGCCTTTATTCTTTAAGGTGACAACATGTGCCTTCTTGATATATATTTTTCGAAACGGCTCTTTTTTTTAGTCTAAACGCACTCGACTTTATTGATTATAAAAGTCTATCAAAATAGAATGTAGATCCGGCAGATTAAGGAGCCACACATGGCGTCCTAAAGAAAGGCTTAGAGTATGTTTAGCGAGGCTATGTGCCTCAAGATTAGTTTCTCTTCCTTCGAAGATGTAGGAATAGCGAGAGGACTGTTGAGATGTAAGATTGATCTCCTTAATAATGCTAGAGTGTAACCCGGCTCTTGATATTTTTTGAGGGGAACATGTACCTTCCTCGAAATAGGCTTTCGCCCCGCTTTATAAATAAAGCAACGGTCCACACGATCCAAGTTTGAACAGCAACCAACAGGAAACGGCTGGGGCCACAGCACAAATAAGCCCAAGAAAGCATAAGAGAAATATAAAGAAAAAGTCACCTAGTGGCTACCGCGGCCCCTCTGAGGACGACCGACGCTACCGAGGCCAAAAGCGCATCCATCATCAAGCCAAAGCGATCACGATCACGATGCCTCGAGAGCGGGTGCCGATCTTGCAAGAAAGCAAGGAATTTGAAGGAGTCAAGCCTTCTTCGGAAAACCTTCTCAATCACCATCTTATTCCTAGTCGTCCAAAGAGTCCACGACATTGCCGAAAAATAAGCCAAAATAGGCGGCGATGTAAATGCGTCAGGCTGTATAGCTCAAGTTGCAGGAACTCCGCGAGATTTAGGGCCTCGGTCGAGGCCCCAATGCCTCATGAGACGAAAGTCCATAATACCCTCGCTGCCGTACAAGAGAAGAGAATATGTGTCCCGGTCTCAGATGCGCACGGAGGGGGCAAATACCATCCAGTCCGTGCAGCTTAAGTACCTCTCTGTCCCGAGGAGACGATCTCGTAGAAGTTGCCAAACAAAAATCTTAATCTTTAATGGGACAGGGGCTTTCCATAGAGGGACAAGCCGGGGGTGAGTTGTCGGCGGGCAAAGGGCACAGTAAGCCGCGTGCCACCGAGAACTCATTTGTCGGCGTGTGCCGCCATGAAAGCTGTGTCCGGATGATCCGAGAGCACGAGTGGCGGGGCGGCCCGCAATGTAGTCGAGCATTAATCTCGGCCGGTCGAGCGGCGTGACGAATTCAAGGTTCCACTTTGTCCATCTTGGAAGGCCGTGGCCACAGAAACGAGCGGATCTACACAAATCGAGAATAGGCGGGGAAGGCGACGCTGTAATGGCTCCATGCCCAGCCAGGGATCCAGCCGAAATTGGATCCGGTGCAGTTCCTAAGGTGAAGGAAATCCCTAAGCGGATGTCCTCCTTGATCCTTTGGATGGCTCGCCAGAATTGTGAGCCATCTGTCCGGGAGCAAGCCAAGAGCGGTTCTCCCCTAAGGTATTTTGCCTGAATGAGCTGCAGCCATAACCCTCCCTCGCCGCGTAGAATCCGCCAGACCCATCTCAGCATGAGGGCCACGTTCATGCGGCGGGAGGCAATGATGCCCAGACCACCACGGTCCTTAGGCATGCAGATATCCGCCCATTTACCATGTGGTATTTTGGCGGCCATTGGCCGCCTGCCAAAAGAACCTAGCGAGGTCCTTATTGAAGGCACTATGGGCGCCTTAGGAAGAATGTACAGCCCCATCATAAACATGGGGAGGCTCGCAAGGTTCGAGCTAATCAGGACCGCTTTACTCCCCTTGGAGGTAAACCGTCCTCGCCAGGGCTCAGCCCGAGAGGCCACTCGTCCCACTAGCGGGTCGAATGCACTTGTCAGGATCTTTGAGTCTGCCAACGGCATCCCCAAGTATGTAATGGGGAAGGATGTTATCATGCAATTGAGATTTTCCGCAATCCTCTGTTGGTCCTCGGCAGGGTAACCTAGAACGATGACCTCGCTCTTGTCAAAGTTAATCTTGAGTCGACATAGCCTCAAAGCGGAGGTAGGAACTTAAGGTTAACTATGTCAAAGCGAGCCTTCCACCATAATCATGGTGTCATCAGTATCTTGAAGGTGAGTGACCCCCCCTCCTGGAATGAGGTGGCCGACCACCCCCGAGATGTGGCCGGCATGCCTAGCCTTGTCCAAGATACCTGCCAACGCGTCCACGGCAAGGTTGAAGAGAAGGGGGGATATCGGGTCCCCTTGCTTCACCCGTGATGCCGCAAAGAAAGGTCCCACCTCTCCGTTAATGTTTATCGCAGTCTTGCTAGACCGTACCAATTGCATAATCCAGTTGCACCATCTGTCCTCAAAGCCCCTACATTTGCATGACAAAGCGCAGAAATCGATCAAGCCGATCATATGCTTTACGGAAGTCCAGCTTCAAAAATACACTTCATTACGCGATACGCACCTCGTGGACAATCTCGTGGAGGAGAGTATCCGTCATGGATTCTTCTCCCTTTCGGGAATGCTATGGAGAGTGGGTGATTCATCCTCTCAGCATAAGCGCTGAGTCTAGACGCGCATACTTTAGAGAAGATGCGCTCCAGGACGTTGATAACTGTGATAGGCCTGAATTGGCGAATGTCCGTCACCCCAACTACTTTGGGGATCAGGGTGATAACACCGAAGTTTATGCGCGCCATGTCAAATGTGCCGATGTAAAATTCATGAAACATTGGCATGATCACGGTTTTAGGACATTCCGAACTTACGGAAGAAGGCAAGCGGCAAGCCATCGGGCCGGTGCCGACCCAGCCTTCATCCAGCGATCGCCCACCCCACCTCTTCCGGCAAGAAAGGGATAGTCAGTTCGCATTTTCTATGTCGATACCCTACCCGCAGGGGCCGGAAATCATCCATGGGGAGATCCCACCACGGGTTCTGCGAGAAGAGCCCCTTATAGAAGGAGTAAATGTGGGTCCCTAATCTCATCCGGGTGTTCGAGAAGGGTGTTCCCTTCCCAAAGGCGCAGGATGGAGCACTTCTGCGGCGCCCATTCGCGATCGCTTGGAAATACGCGGTGTTAGCATCGCCTTGAAGGAGCCACTGCCCCCTGCCGCTGCGAATAGTTCCTCCCCTTGAAAATCTCCATAAGGGAGGCTTCAAGGCGTGTCCTTACAACCATTAAATGCGTCGACGGACCGAATCAGCGATCTCGTCCAAGGCCTTAATCTGGTCAAGGCGCCCTTTGCGGGATCTCGGGGCAGCACCAGGTTGGCGCCCCAACCCGCATAAACTGGTGGATGACTTTAGAGCAGTGATGCCAAACGTCTGTGGCACAGAAGGACCGAGGCGGGGTTAGAGTAGCCTGCACCCAACGATCCTGAACCATCTCGACGAACCCCGGCTGCAGGAGCCACGATGGTTCAAAATAGAAGCGTCTAGATCTCGGTGGGGACCCTTCCCCTGACACAAACAACAGGGGGACGTGGTCGGAGCCAATCCTAGTGACCGCCCGTAAGGAGCACAGTGTGAACATAACCTCCTTTGCACGGACACAAGGACCCGATCCAAGACGCTCCGTATAGGGTCCACTGTTTATTGGTCCATGTGAACCTAGCCTGCGGGCTATCTCACGGAGGGCCATCGCAGCTATGGCATCGTTGAACATGCGCATACGCCGTCGGTCAATGTTGGGCGAGCTTTTGTCAGCCTCCGTTCTGATAAGGTTGAAGTCGCCCGCCACCACCACTGGGCTCGTGCACCATTCAACCTTATCCTGCAGCTCGGCCAGGAAACCCACCGACTGCCCGTGATCAACCGGGCCATAGACAATGATCACCTCCCAGCTGAGGTTCACACGTCGGTCGGTGATGGCCATACTCAGGAAGAACTCCCCGCGGTCCATATCCTCCACCGAGAAGTCCTCCCCGACCCCGGAGAATGCCTCGGGCGCCTTGAAGCCGGGAGCCATTGCGAGCAAAAGGGTGTCGAGAGAGCCTGAAGCTCTGAATGGAGAAGTCTGACGAACCGTCTCTTGAAGGCCAACAATATCGATGTCTTCACATCGGATGTAGTCAACCAGGTGGCGTCGGCGGCCTAGGGTCGCGAAGCCCCTAATATTCCGGCATAGGAGCTTCATATAGGAACCTTGCCGGGATCACTAGGCCCCTCGGGTGGGGCGAACTAGCCCTCCCGCCTAGGGCAGGGTTTGGCAATTGCTTCAGCAGACGGCCGGCGCCCCTTCTTAGCGGGGTGCGACCTGCCATGTCTGCAGAAACACCGCGAACCTCCATCGCTGTTCGGAGGGATGGAGTCGCGTGAGAGGCCGTCCGCAAGGCCCTCCCTCTTGGAGGGTCCTCGCAACGTCAGGCCGGGAGGGAGGCCGGCTCGGGCTGATCCAGCTCAGGCTCTCTATGCCGGAGCGGGCGGGGCGAGGCATCCGCAACCCGTTGTTCGGCACGGGCCGGGCCTCAGCAAGGGCCCCATCGAGCCGCTCTTTGGCACAGATGGCCGAGATCTGCTCGAGTCGGGGACCCTTTTCACCCCGAAACACAATATCACAATCCGAAGCAACGTCGCCAAGGTGTGCCATCGACACTAAGTCAGGCACGACAAATCGAGAACCAGAATAAGAGGCACCAGAGGGATGGGGAGGTGTCGTACCTGGAGAGAGGTCGCGTGCCGCCAGCAAGATGGCCGCCATCTCAGCGACCGTCGGGACTCGCCCATCCGGAAGGGTCCGGGACCGGCAGAGGCGGGCGCTCTGCCTAGACGCCACAACCGGGGAGCGCATCACCCGAGCGCCGGGGCTGTGCACGGGAGAGACGATGTTGACCGTGTCCAACCCCACCCCCAACGGAGGTGGCGAAGCAGCCTGGCCCACCCCCAAGCGAGGTGGCAGTGGTGTAGCTGGAACCAAGGCCGGGGACCCCACAGCTGGCGATGGTGGAGTCCCAGGCGAGCGAGAGTACCACACCACCCGGAGAGGCGGGGTGACAGCGGCACACATCCATCCCCACTCTGCGAGAATCCTCCTCGTGCTCCAAGACCGGCGAGGATGCCGGGGACGTGGGCCTCCCCCTTGAAAGGGGCGGCGAGGCCATCCCGACCGCAGACAGAGCGAGAGTGGCAGCTCTGGGGGGGCCTTGCCCCCGCCCCACCCACCCGAGCCGGACTCAGCCGAGGAGGGACCTGCTCCGGGGGGGTGTCATCCTCCTCCTCCTCTTCTGACTCCTCAGAGCCCTCCCTGCCTCCGTCGTATCAATCGCCGGAGGGGGGCCGGAGGCGGGGTAGGCTAGACCACGCCCGTCCGGCTCTCGAGCTCCTCCAGATCAACCTCGTATGTGAGGCCTTGGCCCTTCTTGCGAAGTAGAAGATCAAGGACAGGCCATCCACCTCGGCGGCATCGGACATAGAACCTCGATCCGGGCGGGCCATCCCCATCCAGAGGCGAGATCCGGCAGAGAAGCTTGCCTACCGGCTCTGAGATGGCCTTGAGAATATGCTCACTCTTGCCCCCACCAGGGGAGAGCACACTTCCCTTTGGAAGCCCATACACCAACATCCAAACCGGGGCGAGCGGAGGAACTGAGTCCGGTTCCGCGACGGCCTCCTTGACGGAGATGAGGAACTTGTTGATTGGGCACTTGATGTTGTCGTGGGTGCAGACGCGAAGAAGCTCCGCCGAAGGGAACAGTACCGAGAAGACCAACGGTGCCGTCTCGGTGACTACCCAAGAGAAGTCGCCGTCACGGTAGTCACCGATGTAGGCCGCCAGCTCGTCGCGGATAAGGTCCGCGGTAACCACGACCGATGGCGGCAGGGACTGACCAGGAACCAGCGAGACCGTCGCCAAGTGCGGCCTGACGGGCTCCTCGTCCAGCTCCGCATCGACGTAGTAGAAACCACATCCCTCAGATCCATACCCCAAGTAAGCCAGGGTCGTGGGGCAACGGGAGGCGGGGCACTTTCGAGCGGAAGTGCCCGTGCATCCACATTGATACACATCGTCTCCTCACGAGATCTGGACCGTCCGCCCCGAGTCGAGGCAACCTTTGGAGCCGCTTTGCTCCGGTTCGGGAAGGATGGGACGAACATCCGAGACCGCCCCTCGCCATGGGAAGGACACATGCAGGCACGCTTCTTCTTTTGCTCTTGTTCTTCTTCTTACGGGCGGAGATCGGGCTGATCTCGGCATCCACGAAGCGCCGAGGCGGAGAATACCGCGACACATCGTCCTGACGGACGCCTCCAATCCCGAGAATCGTAACCACCACGGCGGCAGGTATAGTCCGGACCACGAGCCGTCTGTCCTCAACAAGCGGGCGCGAGAAGCCTCCCGAGGCGGCGGAGAGCCTTGACGATCACGAGATCCCCACGGGAGTCCAGGCGGCCTCGAGCGCCACGAGCAGACGTCCTCCCGGGCGTGGAACCCCACCACGCCGAGCGCCTCAAGATCACGCCGGAGGGACGCCTCCTGGCCTCATCTTCAGCCCGACGGCGCAGTTTCTTGGCGTCGGAGGTCGCCAGTGACCCAGCCAGCGGGAGGCGGGGATCACGAGCCGGTCACGGGTGGGGGCGGCCGTCGGAGGGAGGTCTTGGAGTAGGTCTCCGCGCAGATCCCGGCGCGAGAAGCATCGTGATTCCGGGCGGCCTCCGACGCTGAAAAGGCCGCTTCGGCCCGCTGACCGCCGCCGCTCTCTCGCCATGAGGACCTCGAGTAGGACAAGGGAAGCCTTGGTGGAGGGTGGACAGATCGAGGAGGCGCTGTTGGCCGGTCGGCGACAATGCGGCGTCGGGGCAAGCGCTGGAGCGCAGGAAGGCGGCGTAGTCGGGGGAAGGATGGATCGGGCGCAACTGCCTAATCGCTCCACCTCTCCCCTGGTAGCGGGCCAGCCCCGCCGCGGATCGGCCGACCCCCGTTGGATCCACAACCAACGCCCGGGATCAGCGGGAGCCAGGCACCACGACCGGACCGCTAGGTCAACAGCCTCCTGGGCCGGATCGAACACCCCCACATCCCCCTGGGCCCGTTGCCCCACACCGAGGCCCGACAGCGCACGAGCCCGTGCCCGAAGGCCAGTCCAAGCCCTCGAAGGCCGGCCCACCTCGCAGGCCAACGTCGGCCCACGAAGCAGAGCCGCCCTCGCAGGTCCCGACCAGGCGCGCATCCCCTCCGTAGGGTTAGCAGCCGCCGCCGGCGGCTGGCCCCGAGGGCTCCGTCGAAACCCACGAGCGCGGACCCCAGATCGGAAGGCATCCGAGCCAGGAGCCCGTGGCGCAGCCGGAGCCGCCCACGGACCGGCGAGCACACCCAACATCGCCTGGAGCCTAGTTGCTCGAGGCAAAGAAGGGGACGCCGGCGCCGCCGCGCCCGCGGGCGCCGAACCCCGACGCCGGGATGGCCGCGCCAATGCCAGGAACTCACCAAGCACCGGCGGCGCCAAAGACACAGGACGCTCACCTTCTTGATGCTTTTATCGGGTTGGTGGGCTGTAAGCTGCTTCAGCTCAATTAGTGTTTTTTTTTTTGTGATGGAGCCTAATCAGTGTTTTGGGGCTTCATATTGTTTGTGAGCACATGCATGAGTTGGGCTGTGTGAGGAAAATTGGTTGAATCAGAAATTCGGTCAGTCAATTTCACGTGTATACGGTTTTTTTTTGAAAATTCACCTGGCCCAAATTCTAAATTATGTTCAGGATGACTAGAAAAGACAAGCAGTTCAAAGAGTTACAAGCCGGATGTTAGGCACTATGTCTGGGCGTCTAGCACACTCCAAAGAGTCACAAGCAGTTAACGCGCATGTTCTGATCCTGAGCTTGGGTGAACAGCAAAAATAAAATGAAAAATCAAAATATGATTTTTCTTTTGTGAAACACTGACAAATGTTTTGATAGCTTATAAAGTTTCGTCACCATATGACATTCATGGAAAATGTGGCAAGAAAGAAAACAAAACCAATGCTCCAAAATGTTTTTTTAATGCATTTTGAAGCATGAATTTTTTTTCTACATTCTCACGCACCTCATTTCATGATGAAATTTTGCAAGTTACATATCAGAACATTTTTCAATATTTCACACAATTTTTTTTTATTTTACTGTTCACCCGAGCTCACATGAGCTCGGGATTAAAACAGCACTTTCGATGTTCGTCCCAAACTTGCGACCAGTACCATCAGGCCAATGATTATAATTGATCAAGTTATCAAACATCAGCGCTCGTAATCACCACCAAAAAGGTCACTAAATCATCGTAGGGCTTCGACGCTCCACCACGGGTTTCTCTTCTTCCACACTCCATTGGGAGTACTTGCAGTTATGTCTGGTTTGCAGCTCTATGAAATGCTGCAACGGTTCACTGTCTCACTTGTGATGAAGCTCTGAAACGACGATATCCTTGCCTGTCCTCATCAAGACGTTCACCACCTCCTTCATCGACGGGCTGTGTATGCCAGTGGGTAATGAAACTACACAAGACCTCATTGCCAAGAGCATGTCCCAACCGAAAAAACAAAACAAATGCAGGAGCTAAAAGCAAAACGGAGTACAACAAGTCTCCATTTATTACTTATAGGAAAATAGCAAACTTAAATTACTCTATAGCCACACCAAAATATGTACACATGATTATCAGGGGTGTCTGATCAATCCAGTTAAATCACATCCAACACTCCATATTACATGAAGGGTCTGCCACACCAAATAACGGCCCAAATTAAATGTTCTGCTATCTTCATCTTTCTGTCCCAAACCCCATACCCCTATAATGACGGTAGAGTACGGGGTGGATCCAAAGCGGAATTGTATGTAGTTGCTCAAAGCTCCAGTGTGTAGCCACTCCCTTCTAGTGTTTTTGAACTTTGCAGAAAGGAATTTTTCAGAGCCGGAAAAAACAAAAAAATGCAAATATTATTTTTACAATATAAGAGACCTAGGGGCTTGGACCCACAGGAGGAGACCTCGAGGCTCCACCCTCCCCCCCCTTCCCCCACACACACACACGGGTCCTACCGCGTGGGGTGTTGTACATGTTGGCGGTTATAAGTCTCCTTCAGCCGCAAGAAAGCTCTGAAGTTTTGGAACCACCATATAAATTTCGTGATTTTATCCCTTACAAATCTCTTGTAACAAATAAAATGGCAAAATGACCCAGAAAACATATGGGGGAATCAAAAACACCAAGATCCATGTTGTGTGAAGGGTAACATCGAAAAACGTATGTCATATACTATTATTATAACTATAAACATGCATGTCATATACTATTACTATAACCCATAGTCAAGGGTAACATCGAAAAACATATTACGCTCTATATATTTGGATGGAGGGAGTAAGCAAAAAGTTGACCACTTTAACTATTTGTAAGTTGCATGTGTTTAGATTTTGGGTAAGTCAGTTTTCTTTGACCTTTGATTCTTTTGTCATGATTTGTGTTGTATTTTTCCCCCTTATGTGGTTTCTTGGCTTCTTGGGCCATTTTTTTTACTTGCCCCCAGTCTGGGCTAGTCAATTTTTTATTGGGATTGAAGCCCGTAATCCATTGTCTGATTTTTTTCTCTATTTCTATGCATTTTTGTGAGTGAAAATCCTTCTATGAGCCCAGGCTCATCTACACCCGCGCTGAAGAAAAAAATCAAAATAAATATTAGAAAAGTTCAAAAAAAATCATTTTTTTGCATGGTAGATATTTTGATGCGTGAGGTCCGCTCCAATTTTCAAATCATTTGGACATCTACGCAGCTCTCGACAAAAAAGAAAATTATGGTGTCTGAAAAAAGTTTACTGTTCATGTACTGTTCTGACCCGATTTGTCTTTTTTTGCTGAGGACTACTTAGATGTCCAAATGATCTAAAAATTGGAGCGGACCTCATGCAATAAATTACGTATCATTTTTTTTAAATTTTTTTAATTTTTTTAGAATTTTTTGTGAATTTTTTTCTGACCGGGTGTAGATGAGCCTGGGCACTTTTTGCTCTTCCTTTTTTTGTAGTTTTTTTATGGTTATTCTTGGGATGTTGGGTGAGTGTGAATCTATACACGTGAGTACAATACGATACCTATGTAAATTATACTAGATTATGAAAAGTGCACTATTATATACTTATTCTTTGCATATTTAAATTTCAATGCAAATTTGTGTTTAAGTTTTTTTTTGTTGTTTTTACTATATTTCTTCTTAAAGGGTAATACAAATGCCATGAATTCATTCTTCATCCAAAAAAATCATTTTTTTGTTACTGTTTTAGTTTATATTTCATTGTCTTTTTTCTTTAAGGGTTATACCAATGCCATGAACTTATTTTTATAAAAATAGCGCTATTATATGCTTATTATTGCATATTATAAAAAGCAATATTCTTATGTAAATTTTGTGCATATTTTTGTCGTTTTTGTGTTAGTTATTTTTTTTCTTATTAAAGTATAAAATCAATGTCACTAATTCATTCTTCCTTAGAAAGTGTTTTTTGGGTGTAAGTATACAAAATGGAAGTACTATGTAATATGTATGTAAATTATACTAGTGTGTGGAAATTGCACTATTGTATGATTATTCTGCATATTACAAAAAGTGTAATTTCAATATAAAGTTGTGTGTTGATGTTTTAAAAAACATATTTCTTTTTAAAGGGTAATACCAATGCCACTAGTTTATTCTTTCTTAAAAAACATTATTTTTATTTTTGTGTGTGTAAGTATACACGCAAGTACCATACAATATGTGTGTATAATATACTCCCTCCGTTCGGAATTATTTGTCGTAGAAATGGATGTATCTAGACATTTTTTAGTTCTACAATATCCATTTCTGCGACAAGTAATTCGAAACGGAGGGAGTACTAGAGTGTGAAATTTGCACTGTTATATCTTTATCCTACATATTACAAAAAATGCAATTTCAATGCAAAGTTGTGTGCAATTTTTGAAAAATAATTTCTTTCTTCTTAAAAAAGAGTAATACCAATGCGACCAATTTATTATTTCTTAAAAACAACATTTTTTTGTGCGTGTAAGTATACACACTAGTATTGTATAATATGTGTGTAAATTATACTAGAGTGTCAAAATTTCACTATTATATACTTTTTTTTCATATTACAGGAAATGCAAGTTCAGTGCAAAGTTGTGTGCATGTTTTTTAAATCATTTTTCTTCCTGCTTAAATGGTAATACCAATGCCACTAGTTCATTCTTTCTTCAAAAACTTTATTATTTTGATTTTAAGTTTTTTTTCATTCTTCTTTAAGGGTAGTACAATGCAGTTATTCTTTAAGGTGACAGCATATACCTTGTTGAAGAAAATATCAGGGGAACATGTGCCTTCTTGATGGTTTTATCGGGTTGGTGGGGTGTTTGGGAGCTTCAAACTGTTTGTGAGCAAATGCATGAGTTGGGCTGTGCGAGGGAAGTCGACCGAATCAGAATTTCGGTCAGTTGAATTCTGTTGTATATGGTTGTTTTTTGAAAATTCGACTGACCCAAATTCTAAATTATGTTGAGGATGACCAGGAAAGACAAGCAGTTCAAGGGGTTACAAGCAGGATGCCCGGCACTACGTCTGGCACACTCCAAAGAGTCACAAGCAGTTCTATGTTCGTCCCAACTTGCGACCAGTACCATGCATCAGGCCAAACTTTAACTGGCCAATGATCATAATTGATCAAGTTATCAAACACCAGTGCTCGCAATCACCACCACAAAGCTCACTAAATCATCGCATGGCGACGCCGCTCCAGGGGCCTCTCCTGTCTGCTGGTCAGTGTTTGAACAGAAGTACGGAACAAAACCACTAGTACCGGACAGTTCCACACTCCACTGGGAGTACTTGCAGTTATGTTTGAACGGTTCACTGTCTCACTTGTGATGAAGCTCTGAAACGACGATATCCTTGCCTATCCTCATCAAGATGTTCACCACCTCCCGCATCGACGGCCTTGACTGGCAGGCCGTCTGCGTGCACGAGACCGCCAGGTCCAACAGGTCCAGGGCCTTCGCCTGCTCATGCTCAGGCCAGTACGTGATCTCCTCGTCCAGGCAGCTCATGATGCTCCCATGGTCCGCCTGCGACGTCAGGTTGGACCTCATCCAGGTCACGATGTCGACGCCGTCCCCGAACGCAGGATCAACGGGCATCTTCCTCGTCAGGAGCTCCAGAAGCACCACCCCGTAGCTGTACACGTCGCTCTTCTCGGTCAGCCTTGTCGAGTAGCCTTGCTCTGAACACAAATGACAGCATATGTTATTGTTAACTCTGAACTTTTACATAAACATTTTTCAGAGGAACATGTACCACCTATTGATGCAGAGATGCTTCATTGTCTAGAATTGTGTTGTATCCGAAAGAACATTTGTGAGTTTACCTGGAGCAATGTAGCCGAGGGTGCCAACGACGACCGACACCGTCGCATCCGCATCCTCATCGCCGACAATTTTCCCCATGCCAAAGTCTGTAATCTTGGGCACCAACTCGGCATCCATCAAAATGTTGCTCGACTTGACATCCCTGTGGACAATCATGGGCACACAGTCATGGTGAAGATAGGAGAGGCCTTCCGCGGCGCCGAGGGCGATGACATGCCGGGCCGTCCAGTCCAGAGCCACCTGCGGCATCCTCTCATGAAGCAGCTCGAAAAGCGTCCCCTCCGGCATGTACTCATAGAGGATCATGCCGACATTGCGTCGAATGCAGTACCCCGCCATCCTAACAATGTTGCGGTGCCTCACCGTGTTGAGTATCTTCATCTCAATGGGAAATCCGCACCGTGACAGATCAACCGTCTTGACCGCCCACTGCTTCCCGACCGCTAACTGCGTCTTGTATACCGTGCCGTGCCGGCCTTTGCCGATGACGTACTTCTCGCTTAGGTTGTCGGTGGCCCGGAGGATGTCTTCATAGGTCAGATCCTCTGGCAGCTCCTCTGTTGAGTCCAAGTTGCGTACCGAGCCATTTTTCGCCGATAGGCGCTTCGACCTCTTCACAATGTAGTGGATAGCACACAATGTGGCAACCATGACTGTGAAAGTTGACAGCAACAATGCCACAATGACCTGTGTGTTCCTCCTTCGGGTTTTTCGAGACTGATCTCTTGAGCAAGGTGCATTGCCAGGATGTGTGCACAACTGAGCATTCCCGCGAAAAGCGTCGGGAGACTCTTCGGCGAGCTTAGCCCAGTTGCCAGCAGGGACCTGGCCAGAGAGCTCATTGAAAGAAACATTCACCTCAGAGAGTGAGATCATGTTCGAAAGCTGCGATGGAATCGGACCGGACAACGAGTTTGCCGACAAGTCGAGCACCTCCAGGCTCCGAAGGTTGCCGAGGCTACTTGGGATCTGGCCTTTCAATCTGTTGTTGCTGAGGTTCAGATTTCTTGAGATGTACTGAAGGTTGCCTAAGCTAACAGGGATGGTTCCTTCCAAAGAGTTGCCACCAAGGTCCAGCTCAAGAAGGCCCTGTGTTGCAGTGAAGGAGTCCGGAATTGCTCCGGTGAGCTTGTTCCCACCGAGCAGAAGATATTGCAGGCTATCAAGTGTTGCAACCTCTGCAGGTATGCTTCCATTCAGAAGGTTACCACCAAGGTCCAAATAGAAAAGCTTCTTGCAGTTTTTGAACTCTCGTGGTATCGGTCCGGTGAGCCGGTTCGACGACAATCGCAGAGTCCCGATCATGCTGAGAGCTCCGAGCTCGTGCGGTATCGCGCCGGCGAAGTTGTTGCCGGACAGATCAAGCATGGTGAGGTTGCGCCATGAGCCGAGCACGCTCGGAATCCTTCCATCAAACCGGTTGCCACTCAGGTCCACAAATGACCACCCGGTGTTCGTGCCCAGTTCTTGCAAGCTCCCGCTGAACCTGTTGTCGTTGAGCCTGACCCTCCAGAGAGACTGACATTCAGCTATCTCACTGGGAATCCCCCCACTGAACTGGTTGTGTCCCACAACAAGCACGGCGAGCCGACCGCCGGTGCAGAGGCCGGCCGGGATCGCGCCATGGAAGCGGTTGCCGGTCAGGTCGACACGAACGAGCCCATGGGTCGTGTTCAGCCCCAGCGCTCCCGGGACCTCGCCGGTGAAGTTGTTGAATGCCAGGATGAGCTCTCTGAGCTTCCTCGACAGAGTGATCCCGGCCGGGACCTCTCCGCTCAGGCTGTTGTTGTAGAGCTGCAGCTGCTCCATGTCCGGCATTTGCCACAACGCCGGGGGTACCGTCCCGTGGAGCGTGTTCTTGAACAGGGCCAGCTTCCTCAGGCGGCCGAGCTCGCTGAACTCAGGCGGGATCGTCCCGGAGAGGCTGTTGTTCTGCAGCTGGAGCTCCACCAGCTCCCGGCATCTCCCGATTTCTGGTGGGATTGTTCCGGCCATGCCGTTGTCCGCCATGGAGAACCTCTGGAGCCGGCTCAGGTTCCCGACGAACCGCGGGATCGAGCCGTTGAACCGGTTGCCGTTCAGGTAGAGCATCGTCAAGGACTTGCATCTCCCGATTGCCTCCGGAACAGGTCCGGTCAGCCCGTTCTTCGACACCGCCAGCCTATCCAGGTCGAGGAGCTCGCCGATGCTCGCCGGCATCTCGCCGACGAAGCTGTTGTCGTCGAGGAACAGCTGCTGCAGTCTTGGCAGGGACCCGAAGAAATCCGGCACCGTGCCGCCGATTTTGTTGTACGACAGGATTATGTCCGTGAGGTTGCCGCAGTTGGCAAGGCTCCGGGGGAGCTCACCGGTGATGCCGCCGTTGCCGTCGACGGCGAGGTAGGTGAGCCGGCAATGGGCCGGGAACTCGGGCAACGGTCCCGAGAGCGCGTTGGTGCTCAGGTTCAGCACCCTGATCCCCGGGAGCACGGCCAGCAGCTCCGGCGGGATGGCGCCCGAGAGGGAGTTGTTGCTGAGGTCCAGGTGCTCGAGGACGTACCCGGCAGGCACAGCCGGGATCTCCCCGGCGAGCGCGTTGCCGCCGAGGTCCAGCTTCCGGAGCTGGCGCGAGGAGAGCAGCTCCGGGGGCACGGGCCCCGTGAGGCGGTTGCGGGCCAGGAGGAGGGTGGCGACGCCGGAGCACGCGGCGAGCGCGGCCGGGACGGGGCCCGAGAAGTCGTTCCCGCTGAGGTCGAGCGAGGAGAGGGCCGTCGGGAGCGCGCAGAGGCGCGGCGATGACGCCGCGAGCGCGCCCGACAGGCCCAGCCCGGAGAGGTTCAGCGCGGTGACCGCGCCAGCGGCGGCGGAGCACGTCACGCCACGGAACGCGCAGTGCTGGGTGAGGGTGGAGGCAGAGCTGGTGTTGGTTTGCCAAGAAGGTAGGAGGATCCTCTGCGAGGCCTCGGGCAGGGCGGCGAGGAAGGAGAGGAGGACGGCCGTCGGCGACTGTGGCGTGACGGAGGTGGCGGGTGGCAAGAGGAGGAGGAGGAGGAGCAGGAGTAAGGAGATGTGCGACATGGATGCTTTGGCTGGCGCGTGGTGCGTGCGTGGTGGTTCCCCGGCGATTTCAAGGCGGCGACGGTGAACCGGAGAACTGAAACCCGATCACCAAACCCGCGCGCGCACACCTACCAGCACATAAGAAGCCGGTGGTGTGCGACGCTTGCTCACCGTCATCGATTGTATTTTCGCCATTGTCAGCCATATGCCGAGCAGAGTGGGGCAGAGCAGGTGGCGCAGCCCGCACCGCAGCGTCGGGGATGACGGGGTGGGTCATATTCCGAGCGCGGATGCTAGGGGACGAGCGTGCAGGTGGAGGGGAGTGCGCTTTATTCGGCCGAATTTCTGCTTTTTCATCTCAGATCAGACAGGCACTGTGTGGGATTCCTTGTCGCCACTAGATTAGATTTGTAGTAGTGGGATTTGGTGGGCGCCCGTCGCGTCACTGTTTGATTCTCGCTGTTGCATTCCATCGATGCTTCCTCGTGCTCCACCATCATTTTTGCCTATGATTCTAACGAAGGCCAAAATGACGGTTCTGGCCTCAAAGTTTAGCACAATTTGACTCATCTTTGAAAATAAATTTGGATTTGGCATTTTTTATGCCGCCATACACTCTCAAGGTGGGTTATAATGGGCTACCGCCACGGTCAATAGCGGAAAGCTCCTAATCCATGCTCCATGGCCGAAATGAGACCTGGGCTACCGCCACAGCCTTTGGCGGCGGGTCACGTGGGCGAATTCTGAGATATAAAGCATGCGCCTTGCTATGCAGTATGATTGAACCATCGTAGAGGTGTAGTGGCTAGTGTTCTTTAGGTTGGTCAAGCAATTTCTTTCTTTCTTTCTTTTGTTTTTGCCCAACCAAAAAGAACATTTTGTCTAATTAATATCTGATTCGGATTATTGTTAAAAAAACATTCTGCTTACCTATCTATAACTATTTAAAAAAAAATCCTAGAATGATATAAAGCGTACGCCTTGCTATGTATGATTGAACCATTGTGGAGGTGTGTAGTAGCTAGCGTGTGCAATGTTCTTCAGGTACGTCAAGCAATTTTTTTTCTTTCTTTTGTTTTTGCTCAACTAAAAAGAACATTTTGTCTAATATTGGATGCAGATTATAGTCTAGAAACATTCTTTTACTTATCTATAACTAAATTCCTAGAAAGATATAAACATATACGTATGATGCCTAGGGTAAAATGAGGTACTCCCATGTAATTTTGGTTGGAACGGAGGGAGCAACAGATATTGGAGTGCACACAATCTGATAAAGCATACACCTTGCCGTGTACACTACTATTGAAGCATTCCGGTGCTAGCTTGTTAAACAATCTCATTTTATTTATGCATTAGCTAAAACATATTTTAAAATATAAAAGACAAAAGACGTTATATTGGATAAACTTACAACCAAAATATGCACTGGTTCTTTCTATCTGTAATATATACATGCAAAAGGTGCTTATGCAAGCAACCAAAATAGAAGCTCCCCTTCTCAGTAGTTCCACAATTCAGTCTGTAGATAGTGGAAGAACCCGTAAAACAAGCAAAAGAAGAATCGGAAATGGACCTTAATTTGAAAGAGGGAAGGGGCTCAAAGTAATGCGATGTGCATGATTCGTGTTTAGCATATCTACTTAGTATATCAAATTACAAGAGACATTCTTACCCAACTAGAAAATGCAGCCATCTGCCCATGTAAGATGATCCACTTGTTATCTTTCTAGACATGACTGTATGCTTCAATTTTTCTGAAACCCGCACTATTATTGTTCTACTAAAAAATGTAAAGAACACCATTGATATGCTGAAGTTTTATCAAGTTGTGTGCGCTCCAATATCTATTAACGCATTTTACCCTAGGCATCATATATATTTGTATCTTTCTAGGAACTTTTAAAAATAGTTATGTACTCCCTCCATCCTATAATACTAGATCGGAAGCGCGCCATGGCGCGCATTGCCCGTCCAGGCGTTGTGACCCGGCATATATAAATCTTATATACATCCAAAGGAAATTACAACACTCTTTCAGGACCAATGAGTTTAGTGTAGATCACAAACAGTAGAGATATATGTAAGCTGAGAATACTAAGTCAATAGGATAATTAATTTGCAAGCACATGACAAAATTTGTTCCAATAAGAAAGAGTGGCAGTGCCAGATAAGACAAATTGGTTTGCATCAAGTTTAGTACAAAGCAAAAAAGATTCAAAATACCAAAAGCCTGAATTTTAATCTCCAAATTCCAAAACCATGCATCCACAACAACATAATGTAATTAAAATAGGAAAACTTCAAATATAGAACATTTCATTAGTGTGAAAAAATAAAAGGAGATTCATGTACATATCAGAATTGAGATTCTCCAAATCCCATGTCTCGGTCATGAAATATATTCTTTATCAGAATTTGGAGTACCACAATGGGCTGCCGATGCGTTTGAAGCTCGTAGCAAGTAGGAAAGTTCCGATGTGGAGTATATCTCCTAGCAAGAAGAGAAAAGAAGGTGGAGCACCACAATACATAATTTATTAGACTACAGAGAACTACAATATCACAATAATTTGAAGGGGCAATTGTATGCCTAATCATTATTTCAACAGATGTGACTTTGGTACATGTATTTCTTTGATCATTTTTCATCTGAAGAATCACGTTCTTAATATTATGATGGCTTTGTTTGATTATAATCAAATAAATCAACCAGCTAGGCAAGCATGATAGTTATCAACGGACAGCCACATCACACCAGTTTTAAATTTCATGATAGGTGCTTACTATATTTTCTAAGATTAGCTGCACCTTATTAGACTCAAGAAATACATGTAAAGCCAGCAGTTAGTGCTCCCAGAGGAACTGATTTATGCTTATGCAGCGCCATGAATATCTAAATATATATTATACTGGCTATATATCATGGATTTACTTTGGTTTTTCAGCTGTCGTCGTCAACAGTTCTAAACTGGACTTATATCCTACAAAAATATTTACCGGACATGATTCAGTGTGTTGTTGCAAATACTAATATATATTTTTAATCAATCATTTGTATATCTCTAACCTGTACGATCTAGCCATGATTACTATCTATACTATACCTAAGCTATAAATATGAACAATTTCAGAATTGAGCGAGTGCACTTATGCTCTGGTTATCAATGTATAGAAAGCTTATATGTGTCTGCAGTAAATTTATAACAATCTACCTGAATCAGTGTTGCTACAGAAGCATATACAATCCAAGCAAGATAAAGCATCAACAAAAAGAGATGGAATTACCTACAGGTTTATGCATAGTAATCAAGATGGATATTTGTATGTAACTAAGAAACAGGCAATCTGAATAGACCCGAGGGATTAGAAACCAAACTCAACTCATTCTTGCAAGAAAGTAATTACCAAATTTACTGGGCCAATCCACTTGTGGCATCACTCTTGCTAGCTTATAACCATGATAGATAATACAGGACGATCCTTCCCAATGCAAATGGTACGAAGATCACAAGAATGAGAAATATAGCATTGATGTCAAAACCTGAAGAAAAACATATGCATATGAGTTAGAAAATGAGGGAACAACATATTGGTGAGGTTATGCCTGAATATAAACACAAGAAAAGGCAAGCAAGAAAGAGCAAATAACATCGACATCTTGGTTCGACTTGTTCTACTTAATTAGTGGGATGGATGAACTCAGTATGTATCCGAGAATAAATACATATTGGATCCAGCTACAATCATCTGTAAAAAGTGATACTTAAAAAAACATTATAGCTATGAACAACATCCTTGAAAAGTCGAGCTACACCCAAAAATAATCATTTACATTAGTTAGCTGCTTGCATATGAAATAAGGATTGTGAGGGAGATTGTAGATAATGTCTAATGGAGAACCCAATCATACTGGTCACTCCAAATCTACAACTTGGGAAAATGTACGGAAATGCAGGTATCCGTAGAAGCTGAATACAACTATAAAAGTAAGAAAAAGAAATTGTAATTTCTGTTAGAGATATAGTTGTGTAGAGATAAGCACAACTAGAGATAAGATAGGTTTAAACAATATCTTGCATTGCACTCCAAGTCTCTTTCCCTATTGTACTTCTATATATACCCCTTATAGGGTCAGATCAATATAACAACACAATATTCATCCATCCTATAATTCTCTACATGGTATTAGAGCGGTTTGTTCAACGACACCGATCCTAGTACCTTCCATCACTTCCGCAGCGCGCCGCCTCCGGGGAGATTAAGCTTCTCTCCCCGGGGACACGACACCCGATCAGTCAATGATTAGATCGGTTCTTAGATTAGTTTTATAAATTAGGTCAATTCCAAATCTTGAAATTCCAGTAGATCATTTATTTTAGCCACCAATGAATCCCACGACGCACAGAAATACTAGCGGCTCGAGAACTCCATCGACTCTCGCCGGCAGAGCTGGCAATCAGGGTGTCGGCTGCGCGGGCATGCGCCTCCAGCCGCATGTATGGGTGCATCACCAGAAGGGCGCGCGAATCAATCCGATGTGCATCCACGCCACGGGCGATCAGCAGCCGGCTGCCTCGGATCCAATCGGATCTCCTTCAGACGCAGCACGCGTCCTGCAGTAATTGGCAGCCGGCCTCCGGTGCACAGGCCAGGTACCGTGCATGCATACCAATGAGCTTACATTGTACTAGAGGCAAAAATCCTATATTTACGGAAACACTGCTACGCGTTGGTTTTACGGGAGGATGTGTTCTCTTCTCGACCATAAATTCTTTCCCCATGATTTTAGCTGACCCCACCTTTGTGATTTTAATTGGACTAGCTGAGCCCGTAACCTCCTTTCCGAATGAATCGTCCCGTAGCTGTAGCAAAGCTCGTACTAGAGGATATACGCGCGCTTGCGCTGCGCCAGGAATAGGTACGTCCGATCAATCGGTGTGTATTCTCAGGGCATCGTCAATTGCCAAGTTCTGCACGTGTATGAAAGAAAAACAAGGGCTAATAATTATGTGCTTTGAATATAAAATAGCAGAAGAGGTGAGGTACGGATACATAAAAACCATCTGAAAGTTTGTCTTGTTCGGTTCTAGGATTCAGAGGAATAGAATATAAGATTCACATATCTTGAGTGGTTCATTCAGTTTTGCGGAAGCAACCCTGCTCTGTAGTTTATACACTTGTTCATTGTTCCTTCCTAAAGCGCGGTCATCCAAATACATTTCTCAAATCACATGAACCATTGCAGATCGTCAATCATAATTTTGCATCCGAACTTTTTGACCTGAAAGAATCACCATGAATCCGCACTGGACACTGGCATATAACTGAATTAACAGTTAATTCCTTTGTTTCAAAATATTTGAAGTTCTAGGTTTGTCCTAAGTCAAACCTACTTAAATTTGAGTAATTTTATGTATATTCGTTGTGGCTACATGTGGACTTGCAGCCCGACAGATTCGCACAGTAGCCATCTCAACTTAACTGGGCTCAAATCACCGTCCTCTCTTGCTTCCAAGTTAAATAGGTCGTGGAGAACCTTGCAGCCTTATATGTCATGCCAACAGCTGATTAACGCGCAGAGCATATAAACATGCAACGACACATACTAATCCAAGGCAAAATCAACCTATGATGGCTACACCCACCATGCGTGTCTAGGTCCACACGTTGTCCTAGCTCCCGTCCCTCGCGTCGCCCCTAAAGGCGACTCGGAAATCTAGGGATTTTCCCGCCCCCCCACCGCCTTTCCCCACCCTCGCCGCCACCGGAGGCGACCCGGGAAAGCCAGCGGGCGCCGGGGAAGGTGGCGGCGGGGTCTTCGGCGCTTCTTTTTCACGGAGGCCCTCGGATCCAGGGGTGGCGGCCCCTACTGGCGTGACGTGCGGCATGCATGAGGGTTCGGCCGTGAGGACGGCGAGCCGCAGGCGTGCCAGATCTGGAGGTATTGCTCCCGTCCCTTCTATGCATCCCTTCCCAGTCCCCGGTTCGGTTTGGATCTTGCCGGATCCACCTCCGGTGTGTTCTGGTGAAGCAGATCGGTGTCCGGGGGAAACCTTAACCGCCTTGGTTGGCCGGCAGCAGCGACGCCGCTTTTTGGCACCGCTTTCCTCCTTGGGGGCGCTGCTGAGGGCACCATCTCTCCACTCCGACCCATGTCCGGGTGAAAGCCAAAGATCCGATGTGGATCGGGTGTCGGCGGCGTCCCGTGCACCGTAACCTTCCTGGAGGCGGCGCCAAGGACATTGGGATCGGATGGAAGGGTCTGCAGGTGAGGGGTGGGGTGTCTGCCTCCCTTCCGGTGGAAGCGGTGTTTCTTTCTACATATTCTTGGCGGCGGCTCTTGGCGGCATGGAGCAGCGGAGGCTTGGCGTCGGATGTGTGGTGGCCAGGCCTTGAGGAGGTCGTATTTGTCTGGCGTCGTGGTGGCGTCGGCGGCAGCGAGACCGGGCAAGACCGATGCTGTGATACAACTCACGAAGATGGATATGTGGCGGTGGCTGTGGCGGCCTCATACCCGGCAGGCGTCTGGTTGAGGAGCCTGTGGGACTGGTGGGTGCCCATACCGGCAGGCGTCTGGTTGGGACCTCGGGTCTTAGATGTTAGGTTTGGGCGAGGTCTGCTTTTTGGTATTAGGCCTGCACCATCGCCGCTCCTTCATCAGTTAGATAGGAATAGCGACAGAGGTTGCGAAGATGGTGGCTTTGGTCTTACTGTTGTACGACTTTGTAAGGTCTTGTGTTAATAATTAATAAATTGGCCGTATGTATTGTCCAGATGCAGAGGCCGGGGGTATTCCTTCTTTTCTAAAAAAAAATCAACCTATGATGCAGGGTGACGATCTTTGGATCATCTATGTTAATACTTACCTCATAACCATAACTTGCTGAGTATAGCTGCAATTAAAAATTAAGAAAACAAAAGCAAACTGTTAGTATAAGAGATGTACGATCATGACAGAAAAAAGCTTGTACAGGAAGAGACAACGAAAGGAGAGATAGCATTACAATCTTGTTTTTTACCAGAGCAACGACAACCTCCCTACAACTATTTTGTATTAGTTTGTCTGCATCAAAAGCTTTAGCAGTTTCACTCCAAAGAGCCCTCTAGTTGTCTCCTTGGAATTATAAAAAAGCACAATTAGAACTGAAGCTACAGAATGCGAAAAATTCTGACATGCCACCATGCACAAATAAATCTGGAAACTATGTTCTAGAGCTGAGAGAGACACTTTCTAAGTGGGACATTGTATTGGTAAGACTCAAGGTTCTGTTCGAGTTGGACGTTGGACGTCTTTGCACGTCCACAGTGACAACAGGTGATACACCTCTTACTATACTAATCACATTTATAGATATAGGGAAGGCCCATATTCATGTAAAAGCGGGTAGACAGCAGTGCCAATGAGGCACAATAAAAAGACAATGTATACAACATGTTTTTTGCTATTACCTGCAAGGTAAGTCTTGTCATTGATGCTACTCAGTATACTCTAGAACTACTTAATCTTGTAAATATACGCAGCTTACTTCCAGGCACGGGGTGAATCTCTATATATCTGTTTCATCAGCGAAGCCATGAAACAATAGTCCACATCATGAAAGGAATATTTTGCTTCCTTGATCTCCAGAAATTCCAGGTAAATAATCATGTAAAGTAAATTTCTCTAAATGTGCTCCAGGTATGGAACCTTTTGTGGAGCAACCCTGCATCCGAATTTCAAGAAAGAGTTATCGCAAACCCCAACTTCCCATGAACATCGTAGGACAATCAGACAAGCAAAAATTTAAAACACCAAGGCAACAGCAAGGACCAATCTTTATCTTTTAAGATGTCCATTGCTTCATCTGGGTGCGAACAACAGTTGAGCACCATGGTGAACAACTAATTTCACCCACTATGTGGTAAATGTAAAACAAGATTCTTTTGAAGCTAATCCGAGAGCGTAGGCTCAGTTGCTAGCAATAAGTGTGCACGTTTGTAACAAAGAAAACCTTGGTTTAATAGATGTCCATAACTCTTTACTGAACATAGAAATACTACAAAACACAATGGCTCTTTTTCATAGCAGTGAAATAACATGTGTCTGCATAAAAACACAGCAACTGCTAATGATGTACTGAAACCATGTGTAACCTGCATCCAAAAACCTCAATGGAAACACACCAAGGATGGTCTGTTTTCACCATGGAACCAACATACAGGGCACTAAATGTGGCAACCGGTTCAAATGTATGAAATTGCCAAGGAAGTTTGATCAGAAACACCAAACTGAATAGAAGAATAAAAATACCAGCCGTACAGATCTCATCATAACATTGGCTTATGTAGCACTAATTGATGCCAAAAGAAAATTTGTCTTACTTCATGTATTCATTATCATAAAACTTAATTTTTATTCTAAACAACGGAAGGGGAAAAGGTCCCTGCTCACCCCATCTAAAATAATAGAACAGTGGGGCATATAGACCAGGAACCACATGCACATAAAGCAAAAATGCAAACCAACCATCTTCAGTATATACTGCCAAGCTCAATCTAACCATATATTAACAGGCACCTACCCTTTCATCCACCATGAAAATGTGGCATCGAAACAACTCATTGTTCACATAATGTAGGTTGACAGAACTAAATAGAATTGCCATAGCATCAGCAAGGCACAACTAATGGACCGACCAACAAATGAAAAAAAGCACCTCACACTGAATTAACGTAGACCAAACTGCAAAACCAATCGACCTGGTGCTGATAGTTAAGGGGAATCGATGGGGATAATTTAGACATCATAGAATGATTAATCTCACAACAAATCCAGCGGTGCTAATGTTTCCATTATAAGCCTTACGGTACAGGTAGCATTTAGATGTTTCGATAACAATGGGCGTGAGACTATATAAGAACAATAAAAATGACCCTACCAGTGATATTGGCGCTAGTAGAAACAATCACTGGTCATTGCATACATGTACGGGGACTTAAGTGTGAGAAGAAAATTGCACTTGCAGTGAACTGAATATCATCCATATTATTGGATTCTCTAGATGAAAATATCATGTGTGCTAAAACAATATTATCTCAGTGATTATGAGGAATTACAAATTAAGATGGTTGGCTAAAGTGTGCTCTTACCTGAATTGGCTAGTCCGCGCCAACAACAAAAACATTATTGGCAAATGTGTTCCTGGTGCAAACATTGGAACAACTCACCCAATGGATATGGCTAGAACAATTATGGTTCCACTGCTTGTGGAGGGCATCGCTGGTGAACTTGCAACAATGAGGAAGTCATGGTCTGCTTGAAGTGCTTGAAGTCTGCAGCCTCATATTGGTTGCTCCCCTAGCTAATCCACCTTCCAAACAGCCTGAGTCAAATCAATAAAATCTTAGGTCCACTGTGAGTATGCAAGACAATCAGAAACAACTGAATATATTCTCTTAAAGCAACAAATGAAAATCACTCGGCAAAGATTCAAGATTTGGTTAATTTCCATGAATCCCCATCAATTCAGCAACCAAACATGTCAATCATCCAAGAGAGATGCAAGCTTTTCAAAAATTATTGAAGATTCACTCAAGAGGAACACACGGGCGGGAGCACTTGCTGAGCTCCAAGACGTGAGGATCGGAGGAGCTTAACCAGATCCATTCTGCTACCTCTCCTTTGGAGCTCTATGAGTGAATCAAGGAGGCAGAGATGGTGATGGGGTGGTAGCGGGACAGAGAGCGGAGGGATGCAAGTGTGGAGAGTAGATGGAGACGGGGGCAGGCGCACCGGCCGTTCTCGAAGAGGAACAGGGGAAGCCATGTCGACAGCGTGCGAATAGGAGGGAGGGCGGCCATGGCACCGGCGGCAGAGAGGAGCGCGACGACAACGACGAAGCAGGAG
The DNA here is from genome assembly GCA_021605145.1 of Aegilops bicornis. Lineage (NCBI taxonomy): Eukaryota > Viridiplantae > Streptophyta > Magnoliopsida > Poales > Poaceae > Aegilops > Aegilops bicornis. The sequence goes on from CM038672.1 coordinate 546,499,936, forward strand.
TTACCGCCGGGAAGATCCGCGCGTGACGGCGGCACGGCGGCGGACGGGCGCGGGTGGCAGGCCAGAAACCCTAGCACGGACTCTTGGGAGTGAATGAGGTACACGAGGGGTGCTGTGCGGCCGTGGATAAGCGAGAGGCCGACGAAGACCAAACACAACCAACTATAGTGGGCCTACTGACAGCGATACATCTACTTACAAATGGCCCAACCAACGCCTTCCAGAGCCCCAACGAACCAGAGCGCAGCATTTCGTGGGAGCTTAGTATCTGTAGCGGTGCCTCTACGGACGCACCGGCGGCTTCGACAATCGGATCTCCAGCCGTCAACTGTGTCTCCGGTGTCCGGTCGTACATCGATCGTAGCCACGCGCAACGCACTACAGCGGTCTCATGGAGCCATCGGACGCCACTACTGCGCCCAAACACCTCGGGCAGAAACCCATGCAGCTAAGCATCGGATCTGGGTCTTCATCGTGCGTATGATGTGGGGTCTACATCGAAACACCCATGTACGTGCAGCATGACTCGGATTCGGATCGAAGGACGACATGAGGGCGAACTGCCGCACGTGGACAGCACAAGCACTGCATCAGAAACCTATACGCAGCTCCATCGAGCCGAGCGACATCATCTACACGGCGAGCAACTACACCGAGCCACGCCACATCATCAAGCTGTAGATCTACACCGCGACCAAGAAAAGAGAAGCGATATCAACATGCACCGTCCACACGCCAGGCCGGTGCGGAGAGAGATGCAAGTCTTCATCGACTTCTCCGACGCAACACGGCATCGACACATCGTCGCCGCAAGGGACGCCTTTAAGCGACATGATCGTCGACATGCCGCTGCAGCATCATTGCCGACACTTCATCGTCAAGGTCTTCATCAACATGGTCTTCACCAACAACTTCATCAACACACCGCCGCCGCCGTCTCGTCCATAAGATGGACACCTAGCATCCTCTGACAGACTTTTCTGCAAGACGCGACGTCGACAACGGCAATGACCGTCACACGGGCGACGGCATCGCATCGACGGCTATCCACGACGGCATCGACCATCGACACGCGGCCACTATAGTGACAACCTTAGACGGCCACACGGTTCTGGCAAAATGGATGTGTGCTCGATGGGCTTCCTCCGGTCTTGGCAAAACCGGTGGACTCATCGCCAACGACACCCTCTGACATCCGCAAGGTGCATCGTCCACGATTGCAGCTCCGTCATAGCGCTTTTTTTTTTTGCGTCTCCGGCTTTGTGCGGCTTCATCATCCACGACGACCACGACTACCTCGACCACGCTACATCACCATGATCGGCTACCTCGACATTAATGGCTATGTCTGCAGCAACTCATCGGCAACAACTCCAGTCAACAGCGTCCGCCTCGTCACTTGCTTCCACGACACTCCCGCTGTGACTACGGGAGGGAATAGAGGAGAAGACATGCATCAGAAGAGGACACAGTCACCGCCCTAGGTACCGACCCACCAGCCATCAGAGACGCAGTTGATGATGGTGCAGCGGAGAAGACAACAGAAGCGCAAGACTTCAAATTCAGTCGCAATCGTCCGCTTCACTCCCGCTACAACTGAGGGGGAATGTTAGAGATATAGTTGTGTAGAGATAAGCACAACTAGAGATAAGATAGGTTTAAACAATATCTTGCATTGTACTCCAAGTCTCTTTCCCTATTGTACTTCTATATATACCCCTTATAGGGTCAGATCAATACAACAACACAATATTCATCCATCCTATAATTCTCTACAATTTCAACGGGGGTGCATATATCCATCTTCACCTTCTCTTTGGGACATCCATGCATCAAAGTGGAATTGAACCGTCAGCTGGTCAAATAATCCAGAAGATGACTAAATAAATAAGCATCTACTGATAAGATGCACAAATGAAGAATGGAACAGTAGAAACTTCTTGCAGACTACAATACTGTTGAAGGTACATAACTATACATGCATGCATGGTTAGTTATGAACGACCACTTCTGAGTTAGTAAGGAATATTTAACTATGGAAAAGATATTTTGGACTATCCAGTGAACTACTAAAATATTGAAACATCTTTTTTCATCCAAAAAACATCTAAATCCACTACGCAAGCATTAAGCAGGTGGAAAAAAATTCTGAAGGGCAAATAACTGTAGAAACACAACGGTGCACATTCTATACATTGTTATACGTCGAAGAAAACAGTAGTAGTTCGGCACTCAGCAAGCTCTGCGGCAGGGGGGTGGGGTATACCACTTAAGGCAACTCAACTGTAAAAAAAAGGTGCATGATATTCATACAGCAGTCTATTTGTCTCCCTAGAAAAGATGTTTCAGAAGGCACAACTACGATTTTAGTATAGCATGAGATGTGATTATAAATCACATACCGAACCAAGGTGGATCTTGGTTAAAAGGTTTTTGGAAAGATCTAATTTATGGAGGACACAACTAAGCTACTCCCTTTCGACTAAACGAAAGCACTAAACATGGCCATAACAGAGAGAGAGAGAGAGAGAGAGAGAGAGAAGCATCCATAGATAAAAATATGGGCAGAGGGGGGGTAGTAAGTCACAAATGGATCTTTTAGAATAATTTATAGAAAAGGCATTTGGGCATGACTGAGTAAAATGAAAGTGGAACTTGAAGGATAATATACTAAGAAAAGAACTCTTGAGATACTAAATATCAAAATGATTGAGCAATTTACATTAGTACCTTGGGTCTAGCTGCTTGTTAATAGAAGGATCCAGTGGAAGTAACCTGGTTATAAGATGTGCCGACAACCTGGATAGAATAATTTATAGAAAAAGAGATGAGTAAGGTTGTTTCCTTAGGTGTGCAATGTGCATCAACCAATCATCTGAAGATGAGAAAGACACCATAGAAAGAATCAAGATCGCACATCAATTATCATAGACATTATATATACGACAATACCAAATGTTGCTATAAACTATCAGAAAGACACCATAGAAATAAAGTACTATCTCAAGGTTCTTGGTTTGTATGATTGTCATCATGTGCTCAATTAATATGTCTTAGTCTAGTAGTAACCATGTCTCTACTGAATCTAGCCGCAACATCCCGGACATATACAAAGATGCACATAAGTCATGCCTCTAAATCAAGTCGAAATAGGCCATGTCATAATTTGTTTACACCACAACATATATATTATTGGTGATCACCAATTAAGTTTTAGAAATCTATTATGTAGCAAGTTCATTCTTTGTAACAAGTAGGTACTTTCCGGACTGCAATTCATTTTCTCAAATGTGTGCATGATACAAGGAAACAACCTTACTGCCACAATCAACCACAGCCACACAAGCCACAACATCCTGGACATATCTAGTAGTTACTCCTAGTAACAGCAAATCTCCCTGGGAAGCAAATAGTTTAGTAGAGGGAGGACGAGGAGGGGCGAGGGATGAGAAGGAAGGGAGGGGATCTCACCATAGTTGGGATCTCGCGTGGAGGTTGCTGCTGTTGGTTCCTTCCTGTGTCTCGTCGGCCAGGGGGCGGGCTATTTCGCCACCACCAAGCATGGCCCGGTTGGTCGTCGACGACATGCTGGTGGTGGGGAGAAGCGGCGTCAGCGAACTCTTGACGCGAGAGGGCTCGGACGGTGACGGGGAGGACCAACCAGAGGCACAGGCGCAGCGCCGGCGTCCATGGCGAGGCCGTGCGTCGGGCGACCGTGGCGCTGGGGTTAGCCAGGACCACGCGTAGAGGAGCGGCGCGGTCCCCTGCTCGGTCACGGTGGCCATGGGAGGAGGAGAGGAGAGGGTGGGGCGGACATGGCCGGCGTCGAAGGCGCGGAGGAGGGCTGTGGCTCGGGTCGGAGAAAGGGAGGCCGGCTTGGTTCTAGGGTTTGGAGAGAGAGAGAGAGAGAGGTAAGGTGGGAGGAAGGAGAGGGGGCGGCGCAAGTGCGGGAGGAGCAAGACGGCTAGGTCGTCTCCACGGGAGCGGCTAGCTTTTATATCCCTGGGTGTGAAATGACAAAAATGCCCTCGGCGGGGTAGCGAAACTACAGGCGGTGGCACACTGGAGAGGGTGCCGATGAACCACACAAGCCACAATCCCAGCCACAGTCGTTGACAGGCGTGGCCCACCAGCGAGGGACCCACACGTCAGAGAGCTGGCCTAGTAATTCTGGAGTAAGAAAAAACAGTAAGGGAAGCCGAATGAGAGATACTATTCATTGTAGCAGTGTTGTGGTTTGATCGAACGGTCGATGTCATCCAGGAGCGAGATCGTACGGTCAAGAACGCATCAGGAGAAAGATCCGACGGCCGGGAATCCCGAGCGGCGAGGAGGCTGGGTGGCTCCCAACATGCTTATTTCTGGATAAGATGTTATTACAACCAATATGTACTCATATATTGTTTGTAATAACATCCTGCATATATTTTAACAACAATCCATATCCGATATTAATTGGACAAAACATTCTTTTTAATTGAAAAAATAAACAAATAAATGGTTATGCCAAGATTTGAACTCAAGATCTACCAAAAGAACTCTGCACACACTAGTCACAACACCTCCACTGTACTAGTACATCGCAAGGCGTTCTTTATACCTCCGAATTCGCCTACGTAACCTACCACCTTCGACTATTGATGATGATTTTGGATTTATTGAGATGATTTTGATGTTATTTGGTTCAAATGTGTATGAAATTGTGGAGCGGTTGTTGTGTGGTTTCCCTACTTTACATCACCTATTGGAGCACTTGTGCCCTATTTTACATCATCTCTTCGAGTTAAAGGTTTTTGATGATGTAAAAATTCACTTTCGTGATGTGAATTTTACTCGAAGCACAATTTGGTGATGTATTTTACATCATTATTGGAGATGCTCCATGTTCTCTGTTGGGGCCGTCTTCTAATCGGAGCTTTTCTTCTGCTATCACCGTGGTGGGTGTACATTGTGAAGCTATCCGGGTGTGGACTCGGCTCCTTGATGTCCTTTGGTTGTTGTGATGTAGCCTTGGATGTGTCTCATTGTTGTGATGTAGCCTCGGATGTGTGTGGCTCTTCGTCCGGGTGTGGAATCGGTTACTCGTTGCCCTTCGACTGCTCCAATAGCATTGAAGCATCATGAATGGTCTTGGTTGATTGGAACTCTTCCTCTACAATGGTGGTTTTCCTCGTGCAACCTCTCATTCGTGTTATCTGATGTGATCTATTTCTTACCACCCTTGTTTTCCTCTATAATTTCTTGGCTCTATGGTTTCCTGTTCTTAATGAATGAAAGGAGTGTTGCTACATTTCGTTAAAAGTTTATGATGCATCAGACAAAAGGGATCAACTAAACTTGACTAAAGTGAACTACGACCCAAACTAAACACTAATAGTTGCTTGCTTCTTTAGGATCACTCAAGTTAGAGCACATGGCTTCCAATTCCAAGAACAAAGTACATCACCATAACTTAGTAAAAACATCATCTGTGATTGGTCCCTGTAAATTAAGTAAAAATATAAGTTCTTTTTCACATTACCATATCCCGATTGTAAAGAAACTATATATATGAAGAATATTACCATCAACACTTGAGTGTAGCTAAAATTGGCATTGTAATCAGCACTACATGCCCCTTTGTCCCCAGAAACACTATCATCTATGATATGTGCTTGTACTTGTGCACCAGCATTACATGCCCCTTCACCAACCTCTTGCATCTTGTAGGAAAAGAAATCTGGTGAGTTCTCATAAATAATGGAAACAATTATACCATTGGAAACGCGATTGTTATTTAGCTACATACCACTGAAATATGTGTTGATTGGACATGTGCACCATCATTACATGCCTCTTCCCCAACCTGTGATGTAGCTTGGTTTTGTCTCTTTTTCCTAGCCTTGTGCTTCTTATCCAACCAATTTCTTTTGCATTTTGAAGTTTTTGTTTGAACATCCTTTTTCTTTAGGCGCGCAGTACTCAACAATTCATTTGGATTTGGTGGACTAGCATCTGCAGAGACTATACATGCATCCCTAGAAGTGCTTGTGCATCCATTGATTATGTCTTTAACTTGCTTACCAAGGATGTCAAGTGTGTTGTCTACTAACATGATTACTTCTGGAAAGTTAGTCGCTCAATGTGCTAAATTGTGGAATTTGTGAGACACAAATCTGTAGCTAAGCATTGCAGCCATATTTTGATTTTCTATTACATTTCTTCCCATGTTATCTTCTATAGTTCCACTCATTGCTTCCCGCGTCCATCGCTTTAGCACATATTGTGGTGGTAGTGACTTGATATTCATCAAATCAAGAACCTTATGAGCATGAGCACACAATATCCTAGTTCTATCAAATTGCCGGCAGCTACACACAACTGTTTCCTTCAAAGGATCACCAGTAACTTTATACTCCTCCTCGTAGGTGAAATCTCCTACTAGATATTCATTATTACCATCCAAAGCCTTTGTGCAAGCTGCCAATGATCTTTCAAATTCACCTTGAAAAGCTTCAAATATAACATGTGTATATAGCTTGCTAGCTTGCACTAACATTGGTGGTGGTCTCCTCATACATAGTTTAGGCAACTTCTTCCTAGAATCAAATTCTGAGTTCAGCTCATTATTCCTTTTTCCTTGCACCACCCTTTCAAAATGCTTAAAGAAACGTATGATATCAAAATCAGATCTGAAATGGATTTTCAAGTCATTGTTCAAACTCTCACTCAATTGTGTACTTCTCATTCCTAATGTGAAGACATCCTTCATACTCCCTCCATTCCTTTATGTAAGGTGTATTTGTTTTTGATAAAATTTCACAATATAAGGTGCATTTCTTCTAATTCCTCGTAATTCCGTTGTTTGCCCTTCAAAAAAAAGGAGAGTATCTCTCCCCTGATTGCATGCATCTCTTCTTGTAAAGAGGAAAAAGGAAAGTATCTCTCTTCTGATTGTGTTTATCTCTTACTTTCCTTGCCTAATGATTTAGTTGCCGCTAATCAATGATTTTGCCAAGGTTAATTTCGTCCTAACATGTGTATAGTTTGTGCCTTGGTCACCATGCCGGAAATAATACACCTTACATAAAGGAATGGATGGAGTATAACACTCAACCCATTTTTCTTTCACCTTGTATATACTATCCAACCAAGTTTCTTTGCTCACCTTTGTATAAACTAGATCATGTCTTCATACTCAAACATGCACGCGCTAAAATCTGATAGAATACTTGGCTCTTCATTCTTCTCTGTTTTCTTTCCTTCATTCTTCTTGTTTTCTTCCCTTCATTCTTCTTTTGTTTCTGACCTTCATTATTATCTTCATTCTTCTCTTCATTCTCCCCTTCAATCTTTTCATCATTGTTCTCCTCATTCTTCTCCTAATGTAGATGTTCGATAGCATTTTGCATAATATGAAAAGTGCATAATCCATGCCATGTTTTCGGAAACACTTCTCTAGCTGCATTTCCCGTTGCAGTATCTTGATATGTAAAGAATGTTTTAGAATCTTTTAGTATATCCTGAGAAGAAGGGAGGAACTCGAAAGCATTGCTACCATATTGTTTGAAGATGCCACTGGAAAGGCCGGATATGATATTATGTACCCAATAGTAACTACTAATTAAAATTTTATTTTTTGGGGCTGGGGGCGATGGCCCCCCTCTGAGAATGTATCCTATGCACCCAGTGAATTGGTGCACCAGACACTTCTACGACGTTTGATGATGAAGGAAGGGGCACTACATCGGCCCTGTTTGGATCCCTAAGTTAGAGTTAGTTTTAGTTAGTTGGGGCTCAAATAACCCAAAAGTATCCAAACATGATGGGTTAGTTGGATCTAACCCACCCCAAAAAACTAGCCCACACTAGAGGAGCTTATTTGGGTTAGTTCTCTTGGGCCCACTAAGAAAATTAGTAAAAAAGAGTTACCCCTCCCATCCAAACATGGTCTAAAGTAGTCAAATGATTGAGAAAGAATATTTTTTGTCAATCTAACCCTACCATCCAAACAGCTCTTTGGTTAGAGTTAGTTTAGGGTAGGGATGAAAATGGAGTGGAAAGTTTCCGCTTTTCCGAAGGAAAAATGGAAATGGAGAGGAAATATGAAAACGAAAATGGAAATTTGTAAAACGAAAATGGAAATGGAATTTTTTATGCGGAAACAGAAACAAAAATTGAACGGTGTTTTCCGGTGGAACACACGTGGAAACGGAACTTTCCATTTCCGTTTATATGGAATTTTCTTTTCTACTATATATAGGCCCATGGCTACTTTGTAGCCCAACTACCAAACAACACGCAATGATACAATGAGTAGAAGCAAAATGAACCATTTGAGTACCAACTTTTACTACCACACATACTCAACTAGCCCTATACGAATTGTCATGTACTACTACAATAGTACCCTATGTTACCAACACAACCATATTATTTTGTAGCCATGTTAACAATTTCATCAATTTGTTTGTTTTTTGTCTGTATTTCTCCATGATTCAAGAGGGCTTTAAGTTTCGGTCAACACACAGTTTTGTTTCCATGTTCGCTCTGTATTCGCTCCGGGTTTGTTTCCGGTAGTATTTGTTTCCGGGGTTTCTGTATTCGTTTCCGCTTCTGCAAAAGAATATGAAAACAAATATGGCAGCACCCAATTCCGTCCGTTTCCATGCCGTTTTCATCCCTATTTCATGCTGGCATACTGTATAGTCCTTTCATATGTAGTTTGAAATGATTTTTCCAAAGGACATATAAAAATTAGTTTTTTTTAATTCATATAAAAATTAGTTATCCATATGAGATTTCCTACTTTCTTTGTATGCAATCCAAGTTCGATTATCCAGCAAAAACCATGGCACGACAGAACATAGCTATCCGGTTGCAGCTTATATTTGCTCACCATCAATGCTACCTGGAATAAACTTGAGAGAATGCCACGGTTTTAATGACTGGCCATTGCGATTTAAGCTTATGATTCAGTACTTGAGAAGAAAGGCGTCAACAGATCATATAGTACAACAAACTATTCAATTATCCAACCATTCAGGCGAAGACAAGGTTACAAACAAATTTGCGCCTATTCTCCAAACCGGGGAACATATCCCACGATACCAAATATATTATCACTACACAATGTTGTTCTGGTAGTGAAGACCGGTGCACAATTCATCACATGTAAAGCCCCTCCGGCACGCCTTCCTTCTTCTTGAACATGACCTTCTCCTTCGCCTTCTTGAAGTCGGCGTGTGTCACCTAGGAAAATCAGGAAACAGCAGATCAAGTACATGGAAGTATACATGTGGCATGTTCCGGCGTTAATTACGACGTATAGATGGCACAAGACGTATACCAAAACTTAATACCCCTGAACAACTGGTACCGGACCGACATATTAGTGTATAGAACAGAAATGTTCTTAGACATGAATTAGAAAACAAGTTTGTTGCTAAATAAATGGTGCTGATTGGCTTCCTCCAATAGTAGTATAGCTAATAATCTGAAGTTCTACTGCCTAACAGCCAGTTTATGAGTATATACATAACAAAAAGTCATATTGCTCGTGCAACAAAAACTACATGCCAAACCATAATTCCGTTGTAAAGATGCCAGTTTTCCAAATTAAAGTAGCTAGAAATAGAGGTATATACTTCAGTGAAGTCCCCAAACAAAGTTTTACTATTTGAATTAGAGATAAAAAAAAAAGTCCATCCTTACCTTCATCCTACGCTCTCTCAAAGCAAGCAAGCCAGATTCGGTGCATATTGCTTTGATGTCAGCACCAGAAAACTCATCCTTAGTCATGACAAACTCTTCCAGGTTCACATCATCTGACAATGTCATCTTTGCCGTGTGTATCTGCAAGATTTATGATGTTCATGAGAACCAAACAAGATTGCTTTCTGTAATGTTAAGATAAACATAGACTGATTTAAAAGGTACCTGGAAGATGCGCCGCCTGGTCTTAATGTCTGGAAGAGGGAATTCTATCTTTCGGTCTATTCGGCCAGGGCGAAGCAAGGCTGGATCAAGACTTTCAATGCGGTTTGTAGCTAGAATAACTTTAACATCTCCACGTGAATCAAAACCATCTAGCTGGTTTAGCAGCTCCAACATAGTTCTTTGAATCTCACGCTCCCCTCCTGAATGAGCATCATACCTCTTTGTTCCAACTGCATCGATCTCATCGATGAAGACTATCGAGGGGGAAAGCTCATCCGCCACTCTAAATAATTCTCTAACTAGTTTTGGACCGTCGCCAAGGTACTTCTGAATAAGTTCGCTTCCAACGACACGTAAGAAAGTTGCAGATGTGGAGTTAGCAACAGCCTGCAATAACAATTTCAAGTAACCACAGGTCATACATCAGCACTCAAGTAAATGTTATTCAAAAGGTATATAATGCAAAATAAAGTGAAAATTCAGACAAATATTAAAGCCTGGAATGAATTAAGGAGTACTGAAGCCTGAAATTCTCCTCAAAGAAATATAAGCAATAGATGTCCAGTGCGAAGGCCAGAAGACTGACCTTGGCAAGTAGAGTTTTCCCTGTTCCTGGTTCTCCATATAATATGACCCCCTTGGGTGGCCTTATTCCAATGTCTTCATATAGCTCAGGGTGAGTCAGCGGAAGCTCAACCGCCTCTTTTATTTCTTGAATCTGAGCATCTAACCCTCCAATGTCTGCATATGATTCCAGTGGAGCTTTCTCAACTTTCATCACAGATACCATAGGGTCAACTTCGTCTTGCAGAATTCCAACCACAGAAAGAACCTGGAAAATTGTATCTCGTGAGCCATCATAACATCTACTTACAGGCTGCATGACAGTTATGTGCAATGGGCAGTATCTATGGAAATTGTAGGAAAGTTCCCTGAGCCCCTATGAAGGAAATCGCAATAGTTTTATGTTTTGTGATGAAAATAAACAAATACTACACCTGTTTCATGGCTACTCAGATATTAAACACAATATCAGGCCTAAGAGATAAGAACTAAAGTAACATTTATTTATTTTTGAATTAAGGGGTTCCCCCAGCTTTCATGGCTGGAAGCTGATAACACAGGTTAATACAAGTAATCCGTTGAAGCAAAAGCCCCAACATCACAACACAGAACCAAGAACATCCTCCTAACAAAAGAAAAAACTCTCCTCAAAGCTGAAAACACAGCTAAAACAAAACCAGAGAACATAAAACAGAGTCATAATCTCTTGAACGCAACAGCTATTTTATAGACTGCCAACCAGCTATCCTGAGGACCATTGGTGCCCAGCCTTTCCTTCTACTGAATATATCAGTAACATAGTAATTACATAATATAAGGAATATAATGCTTCTATGTCTACCAAAATGATTGCGCACCTGCGCATGTATTTACAACACTCTCACATAATGATCACACCAAAAATGAGTTTCAGAACTACTCATCACATGGCCATTGTTAGTCGTTACTTGTTATGATGAGTTTACGCTTAGGATTGGCTTGTTACGGTTGATGACTTCCCCCTAAGATCCAAACCAAAGCAAACTAGCTTTGGAATTCATCAACCATAACAAGTGAATTAAAGCCTTGCAGAACTACACAGTACAGCTAGGTGTCTAGATTTCAGGAGTGAACCTTTAAATAATAAGTCTAATGAATTGCAGAAACCCACTGACCGCAGTGCTCTACTACTACTACATAAGAAAAGCTTCACAACGCAAACTACGCAATCCTTAGCATCGTACCAATCCTTGTGAGACTCTCGTTTTAAGGTTCAGTTCACTTGCGCACATATTTGAACAGTTCAGATTAGAATGAAAATTTGACCAGATTCCTTCAATTCCAATCTCTCGGGCACTTCAGGCTACACGCAGATCCCGAATTCTCTAAGTGACCTATAAGGTCCTAGACTGAACAGGCTTCAATTGACTTGCTATGGTTGGCAAATTCCCCCTAAGATCCGAACCCTAGCCTCACCAGGTATGCAGATCGAGAGAGCAAACTCAAACGAGGACGGATCCGAGCCACGGGCAGCGGCAGCGTACCTTGTTGTGCATGAGGATGGAGCAGCCGGGCTCGAGCTGGTCCTTGTCGACGAAGGAGAGTATGCCGACGTAGTACTCGGGGCCGACGGAGGAGGAGACGATGGCGTGGCTCTCGTCGATGATCTCCTCGAGGGAGCCGACGCTCATGGGGTGCTGCGGAGGTCGTCGACCTTGGAGCGGTCCTCCTCCGTCTTCTCCTCGGTGGGGCGGAGGCGCTCCTGCGCGGCGACGAACTCCTCCTCCATGAGGAGGTAGTCCTTGACGCGGTCGAGCTTGAGGAGGCGGAGGCGGCACTTGGAGAGCGGCGCGACGCCGGGGAGGCGGGCGGCCGCCTCGGGCCCCTTCTGGCGGCGCTGCTTGCGGCCGACGCGGGACGGCGCGGCGGGCGGCTCGAACTTCTTGTCCTTCTTGTCGCCGTCGCCGCCCGGCTTGCCGCGGTCGCCCGGCGCGCCGCCCTGCTTGCCCATGCCGCCCGGCGTGCCCTGCCCCATGGTCGCCGGCGAGGGTTTCGGGATTTCGGGTGTGGATCTGTTTCGATGCGGCGCCGTGCGGAGGCTGCTTGGGCGGAGGAGTTCTCGTCCCGGATCGGACCCTTCCCCCTTTTCTGTCTGGCTTCCTTCAATCAACTTTCTCTGCAAGCAAGGATCGTGCTATATGGCCACTCTGTGGCGCGGTGTGTGTTCGACTCGGTGGAGGTGTGAGACCACGAGTCCACCACGGTTGCTCCCCTCAAAAAGAAAAAAAGAAAACAAGTCCACCACGGTGCAAATCCGATTCGTTTACCAAAACCAATGTAAATTTGAACTGTGATTTCCTTAATTCAGCAGATATATCTTGGCCTCCTTTGAAATTTATTGCGACGTTTTTTTCTAAGAAATGTCTCGGAACGACACAAATATTATGTATGTATAAACAAAAAAACTTAACATGAAAAATAGTGTATGTCACAATTTATCGTAATGTGATTTAACCACACTTAGATCAACTCCAACGGGCCGACCCAAACAGACGGCGATTCTGTCCGCTTTGTCTGCTTTGGGCTGGTAGACGGACATCTGGACGTCCGCTTAGCGTTTGGTTTCACAAGGCGTACCAACGCTGGACCGACCCATTTTGACGTCACTAGAAAAAAAAACACATGCATATTTAAAAAAAATAACATTAGGTATTCTTGGTTTGGTTTAGTCCTTTTTGTTTGGTTTACACACGCTAAGCGATCTGGGCCAGGTACTTGTATGATAATGGACCTTTTATGAGCATTCATAGAGACCGCAAAAAATAATTGCGTCAAAATCTATATATCTATACCTATACCTATTATTTTATTATTAAAGGGAATATGTATTCTTGGTTTGGTTTAGTTCTTTTTGTTTGGTTTACACACGCTAAGCGATCTGGACCAGGTACTTGTATGATGATGGGCCTTTTATGAGCATTCATAGAGACCGCAAAAAATAATTGCGTCAAAATCTATATATCTAGATTAAAGGGGATATGTATTCTTGGTTTGGTTTAGTCCTTTTCGTTTGGTTTACACACGCTAAACGATCTGGACCAGGTACTTGTATGTTGATGGGCGTTTTATGGGCTTTCATAGAGACCGCGAAAAATAATTGGGTCAAAATAAATCAAAATTGTGGGAATTGAACATAGGACCTCCTATCTAGCTCTTCGATGTAACAACCAACTGTTGGGGAACGAATGTAAATTCAAAATTTTCCTCGTGTCACCAAGATCTATCTATGGAGAAACCAAAGAACGAGGGAAGGAGAGTGCATCTACATACCCTTGTAGATCGCTAAGCTGCGTTCAAGAGAACGGGTTGAAGGAGTCGACTGCGTCGTGATCCAAATCACCGGAGATCCTAGTGCAGAGCAGACGGCACCTCCGCTGCTCAACACACGTGACAGCGGTGGCGCCTCCCATGCCTTGATCCAGCAAGGAGAGAGGGAGAGGTTGAGGAAGACTCAAGCCCAAAGAGCAGCACAACCTGGCTGGCGTGGTGGTGGTGGAGGAGCTTGGCAATCCTGCTGTGGCTTCGCCAGCACCATGGGAGAGGAGAAGGGAGAGAGGTAGGGCTGCGCCAGGGAGAGGTGAAACTCATGTGTTGGCAGCCCTCAAGACCTCAACTATATATAGGGGAGAGGGAGGGGGTTGCGCCCCCTCTAGGGTTTCCACCCCAAGGGGTGCGGCCAGCCCTAGATCCCATCTAGGGGGGGCGACCAAGAGAGGGAAACTTGCCCCTGTTAGGGCGGGCGCCTCCCCAAACCCTAGACGCCTTTGGGCCCTTGTTGGGGGCGACCAGCCCACCCGGGCTGGTCCTCCCATGCAGCCTCCCGGCTGGTGGCCCCACCAGTGGACTCCTGACCCTCCGGTGGTCCCAGACATTATCGATAGCACCCGGAACTTTTCCAGGACCAAAACAGGACTTCCCATATATATATCTTTACCTCTGGACCATTCGGAACTCCTCGTGACGTCCGGGATCTCATCCGGACTCAACAACATTCGGTAACCACATACAAACTTCCATTATAACCCTAAGCGTCATCGAATCAACCGTAAGTGTGTAGACCCTACGGGTTCGGGAACCATGCGAACATGACTGAGACGTTCTCGGTCAATAACCAACAGCTGGATCTGGATACCCATGTTGGCTCCTACATGTTCCACGATGATCTCATCGGATGAACCACGATGTCAAGGACTCAATCGATCCGTATACAATTCCCTTTGTCTAGCGGTATTGTACTTTGCAGAGATTCGATCGTCGGTATCCCGATACCTTGTTCAATCTCGTTACCGGCAAGTCTCTTTACTCGTTCCGTAACACATCATCCCGTGATCAACCCCTTGGTCACATTGTGCACATTATGATGATGTCCTACCGAGTTAGCCCAGAGATACCTCTCCGTCAACCGGAGTGACAAATCCGATCTCGATTCGTGCCAACCCAATGACACTTTCGGAGATACCGTAATGCACCTTTATAGCCACCCGATTACGTTGCCAGGACGCTTGGTACACCCAAAGCATTCCTACGGTATCCGGGAGTTGCACAATCTCATGGTCTAAGGGAAATGATACTTGACATTAGAAAAGCTTTAGCATACTGAACCACGCATCTTTGTGCTAGGCTTAGGATTGTCTTGTCCATCACATCATTCTCCTAATGATGTGATCCCGTTATCAACGACATCCAATGTCCATGGTCAGGAAACCGTAACCATCTATTGATCAACGAGCTAGTTAACTAGAGGCTTACTAGGGACATGGTGTTGTCTATGTACCCACACATGTATCTGAGTTTCCTTTCAATATAATTATAGTATGGATAATAAACGATTATCATGAACAAGGAAATATAATAATAACTAATTTATTATTGCCTCTAGGGCATATTTCCAACAGTCTCCCACTTGCACTAGAGTCAATAATCTAGTTCACATCGCCATGTGATTAACACTCACTGTGTAACATCGCCATGTGACCAACATCCAAAGAGTTTACTAGAATCAATAATCTAGTTCACATCACTATGTGATTAACACTCAATGTGTTCAGGGTTTGATCATGTTTATGCTTGTGAGAGAGGTTGTAGTCAATGGGTCCGCAATATTCAGATCCCTATGTATTTCGCAAAACTTTATGTCATATCATAGATGTCGCTACCACGCTCCACTTGGAGCTATTCCAAATTGTTGCTCCATTATACGTGATCCGGTATCTCTACTCGAGAGCTATCCGGATAGGTGTTAGCTTGCATCGACGCAAGTCTTTACGTCGAACTCTTTATCACCTCCATAACCGAGAAACATATCCTTATTCCTCTAAGGATAATTTTGACCGCTATCTGATGATCCACTCCTTGATCACCTTTGTACCCTCTTGCCAGATATGTAGCAAGGCACACATCAAAAAGTGCGGTACACAACATAGCATACCTGTAGAGCCTATGTCTAAGGCATAGGGGCGACCTTCGTCCTTTCTCTCTTTTCCGCCATGGTCGAGCTTTAACTCTTAACTTCATACCATACAACTCGTGCAAGAACTCCTTCTTTGATCGATCCATCTTGAACACCTTCAAGATTATGTCAAGGTATGTGCTCATTTGAAAGTACCATTAAGCTTTTGATCTATCCTTATAGATCTTGATGCTCAATGTTCAAGTAGCTTAATCCAGGTTTTCTATTGAAAAACACCTTTCAAATAACCTCATATGCTTTCCAGAAATTCTACATCATTTCGATCAACAATATGTCAACAACATATACTCATCGGAAATTCTATAGTGCTCCCACTCACTTCTTTGGAAATACAAGTTTCTCATAAACTTTGTATAAACCCAAAATCTTTGATCATCTCATCAAAACGCACATTCCAACTCCGAGATGCTTACTCCGGTCCTTAGAAGGATCGGGCCGAGCCAAAGATACCTTTTAGCATCCTTAGGATCGACAAAAACTTTCTCTGATTGTATCACATACAACCTTTCCTTTACGAAGACCGGTAAGGAAACTCGTTTTGACATCCATCCGCCAGATTTCATAAATGCAGCTAATGCTAACATGATTCCGACGGACTTAAGCATCGCTACGGATGAGAAAATCTCATCGTAGTCAACTCCTTGAACTTGTGAAAACTCTTCGCCACAAGTCGAGCTTCATAGACGGTGACATTACCGTCCACGTCCGTCTTCTTCTTAAAGATCCATTTATCTCAATGGCTTGCCTATCGGGCAAGTCCACCAAAGTCCATGCTTTGTTCTGATACATGGATCCTATCTCGGATTTCATGGCTTCTAACCATTTGCTCAATATGGGCCCACCATCGCTTTCTCCATAGCTCGTAGGTTCATCTAGCAATATGACCTTCAAGATAGGATTACTGTACCACTCAAGTAGTACGCATCCTTGTCACCCCACGAGGTACGGTAGGTGACTTGATCCCAAACTTCATGATCACTATCATAAGCTTCTACTTCAATTGGTGTAGGCGCCACAGAACAACTTCATGTGCCCTGCCGCACACTAGTTGAAGTGATGGTTCAATAACCTCATCAAGTCTCCACCATCCTCCCACTCAATTCTTTCGAGAGAAACTTTTCCTCGAGAAAGGACCCGCTTCTGAAACAATTACTTTTTGCTTTTCGGATCTTGAGATAGGAGGTATACCCAACTGTTTTGGGTGTCCTATGAAGATGTGTTTATCCGCTTTGGGTTCGAGCTTATCATGATGAAACTTTTTCACATAAGCGCCGCAGCCCCAAACTTTTAAGAAACGACAACTTAGGTTTCTCCAAACCATAGTTCAAACAAAGGTCGTCTCAACGGAATTACGTGGTGCCCTATTAAAGTGAGTGCGGCTGTCTCTAATGCCTAACCCATGAACGATAGTGGTAATTCGATAAGAGACATCATGGTACGCACCATATTTTAATAGGGTGCAACTATGATGTTCGGACACACCATCACACTATGGTGTTCCAGCGTATTAATTGTGAAACAATTTCCACAATGTCTTAATAAGCGTGCCAAAGCTCGTGAACTCGAGATACTCATCTCTATGATCATATCATTGACATTTTATCCTCTTGTCACGATGATCTTTAACTTCACTCTGAAATTACTTGAACCATTCAATAATTCAGACTTGTGTTTCATCAAGTAAATACACTCGGTATCTACTTAAATCATCCGTGAAGTAAGAACATAACGATATTCACTTTGCATGCCTCAAAGACTCATTGGGCTGCACACATCAAAATGTGTTACTTCCAACAAGTTGCTATCTTGTTCCATCTTACTGAAACCGAGGCTTTTTAGTCATCTTGCCCATGTGGTATGATTTGCATATCTCAAGTGATTCAAAATCAAGTGAGTCCAAACGATCCATCTGCATGGAGTTTCTTCATGCATATACACAAATAGGCATGGTTCGCATGTCTCAAACTTTTCAAAAACGAATGAGTCCAAAGATCCATCAACATGGAGCTTCTTCATGCGTTCTATACCAATATGACTTACATGGCAGTGCCACAAGTAGGTGGTACTATCATTACTATCTTATACCTTTGGCATGAACATGTGTATCACTACGATCGAGATTTCAATAAACCATTCATTTTAGGTGCAAGACCATTGTAGGTATTATTCAAATAAACAGAGTAACCATTATTCTCCTTAAATGAATAACTGCATGCTGCGATAGACATAATCCAATCATGTCTATGCTCAACGCAAAACACCAAATAACAATTATTTAGGTTTAACACCAATCTCGATGGCAGAGGGAGCGTATGCGATGCTTGATCACATCAACCTTGGAAACACTTCCAACACATATCGTCGGCTCACCTTTAGCTAGTCTCCGTTTATTCCGTAGCTTTTATTTCGAGTTACTAACACTTAGCAACCGAACCCAGGTATCTAATACCCCGGTGCTACTAGGAGTACTAGTAAAGTACACATTAACATAATGTATATCCAATATACTTCTATCGACCTTGCCACCTACTCATCTACCAAGTATCTAGGGTGGTTCTGCTACGTGTCCGCTCCTCTCATTACTGTAAGCACTTAGTCTCGGGTTTGGGTTCAGCCTTGGGTTTCTTCACTAGAGAAGCAACTGTTTTGCCGTTTCATGAAGTATCCCTTGTTGCCCTTGCCCTTCTTGAAACTAGAGGTTTTACCAACCATCAACAATTGATGCTCCTACTTGACTTCTACTTTCGCGGTGTCAAACATCGCGAACACTTCAAGGGTCATCATATCTATCCTCGATATGTTATAGTTCATCACGTAAGCTCTAGTAGCTTGGTGGCAATGTGTTTGGAGAAACATCACTATCTCATCCGGAAGATTAACTCCCACTCGATTCAAGTGATTGTTGTACCCGGACAATCTGAGTACAAGCTCAACGATTGAGATCTTCTCCTTAGTTTGTAGGCTAGAAAACTGCGTCGGAGGTGTCATACCTCTCGACGTGGGCACGAGCCTGAAATCCCAATTTCAGCTCTCGTAACATCGCATATGTTCCGCGATGTTTCAAGAACGCCTTTGGTGCCTCAATTCTAAGCCGCTTAACATTACCGAACTATCACGTAGTCATCAAAGCGTGTGTGTCGGATGTTCAAGAACATCCATGCACCACGCTCGAGGTCCGACACACCGGCGGTGCATTAAGGACATAAGCTTTCATCGACCGCATAATTGCTATCACAACTTTCAACTATATTTTCTAGGAACATATCTAAACAAGAGAATTAAAGCGCGAGCTATGACATAATTTGCAAAGGGCTTTTGACTATGTTCGGGATAATTAAGTTCATCTAATGAACTCCCACCGAGATAGACATCCCTCTAGTCATCTAAGTGATTACATGATCCGAGTCAAACTAGGCCGTGTCCGATCATCAATGCGGAGACGGACTAGTCATCATCGGTGAACATCTTTCATGTTGATCAGATCTACCATACGACTCATGCTCGACCTTTCGGTCTCTTGTGTTCCGAGGCCATGTCTGTACCGTCTCAGGCTCGCCAAGTAAACCTAAGTGTATTGCGTGTGTAAATCGCTTACACCGTTGCATGTGAACGTAAGAATCTATCACACCCGATCATCACGTGGTGCTTCGAAACGACGAACTTTCGCAACGGTGCACAGTTAGGGGGAACACTTTCTTGAAATTTTAATGAGGGATCATTTTATTTACTACCGTTGTTCTAAGCAAATAAGATGCATAAACATGATAAACATCACATGCAATCAAATAGTGACATGATATGGCCAATATCATATTGCTCCTTTGATCTCCATCTTCGGGCTCCATGATCATCATCATCACCGCATGACACCATGATCTCCATCATCATGATCTCCATCATCGTGTCTCCATGAAGTTGTCTCGCCAACTTATTACTTCTACTACTATGGCTACCGGCTAGGAATAAAGTAAAGTAATTACATGGCGTTTGTTCAATGACACGCAGGTCATACAATAAATAAAGACAACTCCTATGGCTCCTCGCCGGTTGTCATACTCATCGACATGCAAGTCGTGATTCCTATTACAAGAACATGATCAATCTCATACATCACATATCATTCATCACATTCTTTTTGGCCATATCACATCACATAGCATACCGCAAAAACAAGTTAGACGCCCTCTAATTGTTGTTTGCATGTTTTACGTGGCTGCTATGGGTTTCTAGCAAGAACGTTTCTTACCCACGCAAAAACCACAACGTGATATGCCAATTGCTATTTACCCTTCATAAGGACCCTTTTATCGAATCCATTCCGACTAAAGTGGGAGATCGGCACCCGGTAGCCACCTTATGCATCAAGTGCATGTCAATCGGTGGAACCTGTCTCACGTAAGTGTACGTGTAAGGTCGGTCCGGGCCGCTTCATCCCACAATACCGTCGAAACAAGATTGGACTAGTAACGGTAAGCATATTGAACAAAATCAACGCCCACAACTACTTTGTGTTCTACTCGTGCAAAGAATCTACGCAATAGACCTAGCTCATGATGCCCTTTGTTGGGGAACGTGGCGAAATTCAAAATTTTCCTCGTGTGACCAAGATCTATCTATGGAGAAACCAACAACGAGGGGAAGGAGAGTGCATCTACATACCCTTGTAGATCGCTAAGCTGGAAGCGTTCAAGAGAACGGGGTTGAAGGAGTCGTGCTCGTGCGTGACCCAAATCACGGAGATCCTAGTGCAGAACGGACGGCACCTCCGCGTTCAACACACACGTACAGCCGGTGGCGTCTCCCATGCCTTGATCCAGCAAGGAGAGAGGGAGAGGTTGAGGAAGACTCCGTCCGGCAAAGACAACGGCGTGGTGGTGGTGGAGGAGCGTGGCAATCCTGCGAGGCTTCGCCAGCACCGCGGAGAGGAGAAGGGAGAGAGGTAGGGCTGCGCCAGGAGAGGTGAAACTCATGTGTTGGCAGCCCTCAAGACCTCAACTATATATAGGGGAGAGGGAGGGGGTTGCGCCCCCTCTAGGGTTTTCAACCCAAGGGGTGTGGCCAGCCCTAGATCCCATCTAGGGGGGCGGCCAAGGGGGGGAGAGGGGAAACTTGCCCCCCAAGCTAGGTGGGGCGCCCTCCCAAACCCTAGGCGCCTTGGGCCCTTGTGGGCGCACCAGCCCACCGGGGCTGGTCCCTCCCACACTTGGCCCATGCAGCCCTCCGGGCTGGTGGCCCCACTTGGTGGACCTCGACCCTCCCGGTGGTCCCGGTACATTACCGATAGCACCCGGAACTTTTCCGATGACCAAAACAGGACTTCCCATATATAAATCTTTACCTCCGGACCATTCTGGAACTCCTCATGACGTCCGGGATCTCATCCGGGACTCCGAACAACATTCGGTCACCACATACAAACTTCCATTATAACCCTAAGCGCCATCGAACCTTATGTGTAGACCCTCTACGGGTTCGGGAACCATGGAACATGACCGAGACGCTTCTCGGTCAATAACCAACAGCGGATCCGGATACCCATGTTGGCGCCTCACATGTTCCACGATGATCTCATCGGATGAACCACGATGTCAAGGACTCAATCGATCCCGCACACAATTCCCTTTGTCTAGCGGTATTGTACTTGCCCGAGATTCGATCGTCGGTATCCCGATACCTTGTTTAATCTCGTTACCGGCAAGTCTCTTTACTCGCTCCGTAACACATCATCCCGTGATCAACCCCTTGGTCACATTGTGCACATTATGATGATGTCCTACCGAGTGGGCCAGAGATACCTCTCCACAACCGGAGTGACAAATCCCGCCTCGATTCATGCCAACTCAATGCACACTTTCGGAGATACCTTAATGCACCTTTATGGCCACCCAGCTTAAGTTGTGACGTTTGGTACACCCAAAGCATTCCTACGGTATCCGGGAGTTGCACAATCTCATGGTCTAAGGAAATGATACTTGACATTAGAAAAGCTTTAGCATACGAACTACGATCTTTGTGCTAGGCTTAGGATTGAGTCTTGTCCATCACATCATTCTCCTAATAATATGATCCCATTATCAACGACATCCAATGTCCATGGTCAGGAAACCGTAACCATCTATTGATCAACGAGCTAGTCAACTAGAGGCTTACTAGGGACATGGTGTTGTCTATGTACCCACACATGTATCTGAGTTTCCTTTCAATACAATTATAGCGTGGATAATAAACGATTATCATGAACAAGGAAATATAATAATAACTAATTTATTATTGCCTCTAGGGCATATTTCCAACACCAACAACCTATGCGCCTTTCACATTTACTAATCCCAACTGGCTCTGAATATACGAGTGGCAGTCATCATGTTTAAGGCGAGCTAATTAAATGAATGAGCTAATAAAGGAAGGTTTGTGGGCTTAAATAGAATATTTAAACGGATGCGGCTAATATTAAGAAAAGAATCATGGGTAAACAGGTGGAATAACTAAAAGAAAATTGTGGTCTTAATAAATTCTATATGAAGGATTTGAGGTAAAAGGTAGGATAATTAAAAAGAAAGATCTGTAGGCTTCAATGTGTTGGGGCTACTAAATTAAAAAAAGAAGGATTTGATTCACGACTAAACCGGGTGAGGTTTAGTCATGGTAATTAATGAAAGGATTATACTTAAATACGATTAGAAAAAGGATTATATTTAATGAAATCAGTTGGAGATTATGCCCGACAAAGAAAATATGAACACAAGTAAATTGCAACGTATATTTTTATGTTCATTTTGTTAAAGGACGCTGCGTTGCAGCATGTTCTTCATAGTGAATCCGGTGCTGTGGGGTATTATGCTTGCACAAAACATCAATTTTTCCTGTTGCAACGCACGGGCATATGAATAACATTAATTAAACATTAAAGCCGGCCTTTGTGGCCGGCGAGAGTCACATTTGCATTTAGCAAATATAAAAACAACCTAAACTGCGAGGCAGCACGCTGCCCTAGGCGTCGTCGTCGCCGTCCTCGGGGTCCGTGAGGTCGATGAGCATCGGCGCCAGACCGGCACATGGGAACGTCGTGTTCTAGAGCACGTTCGTGTCGGGCGCGGGTTGGGCCGACGCGGGCAGTGCCGCCATGGGCTATCTTTGCACTGGCTGCCATGACTCGGTCGCGCTCCTCCTCGCCTCGCATTTCGTCCTCGGCGTCGCGCCGAAAGCATCTCGAGGTACTTCACCGTCGCGGCGCTCTTCGGCCAGCCGGATCTGGCGCCAGTGCTCGAGGTACGCCGCCTCCAGCGCCGGCATCGCCCTCATCCAAACCGGTAGCACGGAGACCCACTCGCGCACTACTCCCGTCCAGGAGTAGCGCTCGATGGGGGACGGCTCCGGCTCGCCTTTGACGCGGCGTTGGGGAGGGGACGGCGGGGCCACCGGCGGCAGCACGCAGTCGCCCGCCACGGAGAGGGCAATGGCTCGCGCCATTATTGTCGCCGCATCGAAACCTCCTCTTCCTCCACCGCCTCCGCCTCGCGCCGCCGTCCTCCTCGCTCTCCCGATAGAAGCGGCCGCAAGGGCCGCTGGTAGGCGTCCTCCACCGCTGGTCCTCCTCGCGAGCAGACGAAGCGTCAGCGGCGGCGCCGCGGTCGACCTCGCGCACGCCCCGTCGCCTCGCCTCCTCGTGCTCGAAGGCGAACCACCTCGCCCAGTTGGGCAAGTCGATTGCGTAGGCGGGGTCGCGGCGCTGCTCCGGCGTCGCCAGCGCCACGGTGCCGCACCTTCGCGTGGAGCTCGAAGCTGAAGGGCGCAGCCGACACCGGGATCCTATCCGGATCGAGATGTCGATCATGCGGCGTGGTGGCGCTGGAAGTACGGGAGAGGCACATGGTGCTGCGGTGCCACTCCGCTCGGTGCACCGCACGTTCACGCGCCGCTTGCCTCGCTGGCGTAGGCGCGCCGCCGCGGAGGCGGGAGGAACCGCGAGGGAAAGGGATGGCGGGGCCTTGCCCTTGGCCTTGTTGTTGCTGGCGCAGGAGAAGAGCCCCATCTCGCTGTGGTGGTGGTGGCTAGGGTTTGCCGGCGACGAGGGAGCAGAGCTTGCTAGATGTGGACGGCGAGTTTGGATGAGGATGGCCCCACCGCACGGTCGGCTTAAAAAAAGAATATCGTCGTCACTGATGCGTGGGCCCGTGGTCATAAATTAAGCTGACCACGTGGGCAGCGGGTAGTTGAACGGCCGCTAGGTGGGGACGCGGTGGACACCGAGAAGGCGCGTGTGGCGTCCGTTCCGCGTCCGCGCCGACGCATTTGGGGCGCATATTTGGGCCGCAAATGCGTCGGCGCGGATGTGATTTGGGTTTGGGTCGGCGCGTTGGGCCGCCACTTTTGTCCACACCGATCCAAACGGACGCAGGCGGACGAAAGTCGTCGCCCCATTGGAGTTGCTCTTAGAATACACTGCTGCATGTCGCATGGTAGAGGATTCTTATGCATAGAGCACACGTGGATCGAGCTACTGAGTCTAACGCTTGCAACAATTTTGATGATGTGAAAGCATGCATGTTAAGATAATTAGAAGTAGCGGGGATCACTGAGAGTGGACGTTTGGCTCCCGGGAGCCATGGAGGCCTTTTTTTTAAAACAAATCAAAATTCAAACTTTGCGGTTTCAAAAAAATCTGAAAAAAATTGTGCAAGTAAACAAGTATGTTATGTCCTGTGTGCAAAATTTTAGAATGAAAAACGTTGAAATTTGACCTGTATAAAAAAACAAATTCATGGCATGGGAGGATGAATAGTATCATGTGTTAAAAAGCCCCAGATTTGTCTTTTTTGCACAGCCTTCATTTTAACTTATTTTGCCCTGAAAATTTACACACATGTGTGTTATGCCTTAAGAGCTAGAGGTGACTACATGCACATCTCTTAGTGTTATCGTGAGCCAACTGAGCAGGACGGTTACGACGGAGATGCTTCATCTGGTATTTGATGCATATGGTGTCGGAAACAGTATCACCATGGATGTGTTTGGTCACTCGCATGGATTTTTGGTTATTTTGCGTCTGTGGCCGACTTGGGACAGACCGAGCTAATGTAGGGGAAAAAACATGTTCCGCATATCATTTGGTACCATGCATTGCACCAGTGAGCACTTTCATGCCGGTCGTTTGGTTACCATGCAGTTCGGGTCTAAGGTTGTGAGCGTGCAAAACATGGCTTTTGGTTGTGCACGACTGTGATGTCCTCACCTCTTCTCACTACACATTACACTATTTGGTGACCTTACCACACACTACGCAAACATCGCACCACATATGTAGTGCGAATTAAACATGCTTGCAATCAAATGGTAGTTCAACCTAGACACGGACAAATAGCACTACAGATTGTTGTTGTTGTTGTGGTTCCTCCGTTTTCTCACATTGCATCAATACATTCCAACCTTTTGCTCTTCCAAGCTTCATTGTCATGTGCCTCCACACCATGACCGAAGTCATCATCATTGGCCGTCAAATCTTCCTCCTTCGGCACCAACTCATCATAACCCCATTGAAGGATCCACTTATGCAGAATGCAACATGCTAGAACAAGCCTAACTTTAGTGGGGTAAGGGTGGAACGGCTTCTGATCTAGGATCTTAATCAATTCTTCAGAGCTCCAAATGCCCTCCCAACCATGACTCTAAGGCTGGAGTGTCTGAGATTGAACAATTCTTGCGCAGTCCTAGGATAGTTCCTAGAAGAGAACTCTTTTAGATGGTACCTGGTTTTCATGAAGGGTGGAAGAACACCAGGCCGACATGCATAGTCAGCATCTCCTAGGTATAACTTGCAATTGGGGATATTGATGCCATCAGGCATTGCCATGCTGTCAGCAAGAATGTTAGCATCATGGGCTCATCCTTCCCAACCAGTCAACACATATGTGAACTTTAGATCGAAGTCAAGAGCAACAAGCCTGGCTTGTGTAGTGCTTTCTACCAATGTATGATGTAGCGTGTGTCCTCGGCACTCTATTAGTGATGTGAGTACCATCTATGGCGCCAATACAATCCTATGATGGCATGAAAACATATTATTATGATTGATGACAACATTGCAAGCATGTTATGGCATGAAATACGAGTAATGCTCACCTTGAAATATTGATACCATCTTGGGCTAGTGTGAATCTTGTGCGAAGTTTGCCCAGTTGGTGCCTTGATCATCTCTCCTCTGAGCTCCCTAATTTCATACAAGACTTGCTTGAAATGTCGGGAAATTGTTTCACTAGATCTCTTGTATGTGTTGTGAATAATTATGAACCTCTGATTATGACCGACGACATGAAGGAACATGGCAACTTGCTCTTTCACAGTGGTGTGGATGCTATCTTCAAGTAGCCCCTTGCTCCTAAAGGTATTCACAAGCATGGAAAATGATGCTCTTCACATTCGAAGCATGTTCACAACCTCTACCTTGTTGTTGTTGTAGATGTAGTTCGGATTGGTGATCTTCTCCCTATCTCGAATGAACAGTGGACCATACATGATGACAAGCTTTTCACTACAATGGGACTGCTCTCTAGTAAATGAACGCGAGGAAGAGGGCACAACTGTCATGGCTGCACGCGTGGATGAGGTCATTGAAGCGACGCCGACCCCACACATGGAAGAGGCCGCGGCAGCTGCGGCACGCGCTTGCGGCATCCGGGCTTATGAATTGTAGACACACATCAATGTTTGATGTACAATCTAAAAAAAGTTTTAGCTCCTAATTTGACCTACACTAATAGAAAAAAAAGAGAAATCAATGTGAATAATGTCAAAATATTGTTCACCTAAAGCTCCACTATTCACATTCGAATTTTTCTTTTTTAATTCTCTAACTGTAAATCAAATTTTGAGCTGTTTCTTTCCAGGGTTATAGACACACCCCGTAGATATGTTGTCAAATAATTTCAGAACTTTTTGAAATGTCTAAATATAAATTTTTGTAATTGATCTCACCTAATGTGAGATCATATACTAGCCTCCCCCGTCCAAGCTTTCAATGATATAAGTTGGAGGTTTGATCTTAGTTACCTATGTATCATCCTAAAGTATGCTCAAATAAGAATCATTTATTCTTCGTTTTATCGATCCCTCTAGGACATTCAATTGATGAGTAAAATACCAATTTTAGGAAATATTTCCTGCAGCAACACACGGGGTATCATCTAGTTATTGCTGAGATGAAGGGCTTGCTGGGGAATAGGGTATTTAATCCTTTTAAGATTTCTCGTGAACAAAATCGAGTTGCACGCTTCTTAGTAGATTATGGTCGTCATGGGGATAGCACCGCATGTTGGCTGAACCAATCCCCCGCTTTATTGCTGAATTAGCATGAACGATTGTAACTTATCAATATTTTTTTGTTTTGAGAGGTCTGTGCTCCGTTTTCATGCTTGGACCAATGCTATTTGGCGCACGGGTCACTGGTTAGTGACTACACGCGCACCCCTAGCTCCCCACGCGTACATTTTTGAGCCAGCCCAATTAGCTTTTTCCCGGTTCTTGGGAAGGTTCTAGAACCTTTCCAGACCATGGTTTCTCTTTTTTTTTTCACTTTTTTCATTTTCATTTTCAAACATATTTTTCCAAATTTTGTGAACATTTTTCAAAATAATGAACTTTTCAAATTCATGAACATTTTTATGTACCCGTGAACATCTTTCAAATTCGAGGAATTTTATACAAATTCGTGAAAAATTTCTAAAATTGTTAACATATATTAAATTTGCCATTTTTTATTAAATTCATGCTCTTTTATAAATTATATGAACATTTTTTTGAATTCAAGAACAATTTTTCAAACTCATTCACATTATTTCTTTATTTTTTTAATCCCAACCATATTTGAAGTGCAGAACTGTTTTTAAACCTCAAATAATTTTATATAGAAGAAAAAACAGAAAATAGAAAAATTAACGAAAAGAAAACCCTAAATACATATTAGTGCGCTGCGCTACTTAACACTTCCTCGGTCAAGCGGCGTCACACCGTCGATGGCGTGGGATCGTGCGATCGCAAGGTGGCTGTGTATTTTTTGTCGGTTTTCGCGCGCGCATCTCCCGTACACTGGCCCGGTTGTGCCAGTTAAGGCGGCGTCGCGCACCCCGGTGGGCCCGCCATGTCATTGACTGCGTGAAGTACATCCGTTAGTGAGCGTAGACAAAGTAGTGGGCGGTGGGCAGTTTCGAATTTCGTGCCACTTCCTCCGTCCCCCCATCCACCACCCGTCATCGCTCCATTCCCCTCTCCCCTCCCTCCCGACGGTTTGGCCGTTCTTTGGGTTCGCCATCGGATCTCGCCGTCCGACGTTGTTGAAAGGTGCACAGAGGCGGAGGCGCAGTGAGAGGGAGGCACCAGCCTGCTGTCGCCCGGTGAGGTACGCCGCTGCTCAACCGCTTTCGCTCCTTCTCCCCGCGTGTCGTACCGATCCTGCCACAGCAGACAGATGGAGGCCGGCCGTAATGCTCTTGCCACGCCCGTAGTGCTCCTTGGCCTTTCGTTGTGGGAGAGGCCACGCCCGTAAGCGCTCTCACCGCGCCCATAAGCGGGGAAGTGGTGCTAAATCCTGCTCCCGCCTGGCGCCAGAGTCAGCAGAGGCCACGACAAAGACTCGCCCTGGCGTCTGTAGCGGGGTAGGACGCGCCCACTAGACTTGCTCGCCGTGTTGGTCCGTGCACCGTTGTGCTGTCGCCGCGCCCGTAGCTGCAGAGCCCGCGACCGCTGCGCTCTCGCCCCATCTGTAGCCGGGGAGGCCGCGCCCGCTAGACTCGCTCCGCAGTGCCTGTAGTGGGGGAGGCCTAGCCGACAACAAATCTAGTGTCCGTGTCCCTTTTGCACAACTGAATCGAAACCCTAGGTACCGTTGCATTTTAGTTGGTACTTTAGTTGGTAGATATTTCACCATGCAATTGAATCCGTTGGATTTTTTATTTTTTCATGCCCAGTTGCACAACGATTTGTTTGCAGTTGGCAACTGCACTATAGTAGTTGCACAGGGAATGTTTTCATTACTCAGTTGCACAACGAGTATCTTGTAGTTGGCAGTTGCACAAATAGAAGTTGCACAACGAGTTTGTGCTTAAACTTGACATTTGTCCAGATAACCAATTGGCAGTTCCAGCTGCATCAGTTGCACACATCAGCTGCATCAGTTGCACACATCAGCTGCCATAAACACATTTTTAGCAGCTATAGGTACAATAGTTGCACATATTCGGGTATCTATGTTCTGCAGGTTTTATACTTGGCATTGGACCAGTTCCCAGCTGGCAGATCTAGATTCAATAGTCGCACACAGCTGGGATATGTGTTCTTGAATTTTTCACTTGGCATTACCATATCTGAGTTGGCAGAACCAGGGTCAATGTTTGGCAAAACCAGGGTCCAGTTGGCACAGGATTTTTTGAAATGTCTTAGTGGTGGGATGCTGGTTTTTTTATACATTTGTTTAACAAGTTTTGTTAGTGCTTTGAGCTACATTTTGTGTGTGTGTGCAATTAGAATGATTTTGTCGGGACCTGTTTTTTTTTGCAGTGACAATGGTCGAAGAGGGAGATGCTGGTGGAAGTGGGGAAGAGGTTATTTTCTATAAGTTCAAAAGGGAGCAAATATGATCGAATATATGTGCTTGTTTTCTTTCTCTTTTTCCTTTTGTTTTTGATTTTTGGTTTTTGTTTCTTTTGAGCCATTGATGTCTGCTACACGATGTTGGAAATATGCCCTAGAGGCAATAATAAATTAGTTATTATTATTATATTTCCTTGTTCATGATAATCGTTTATTATCCATGCTATAATTGTATTGATAGGAAACTCAGATACATGTGTGTGGGTACATAGACAACACCAAGTCCCTAGTAAGCCTCTAGATGACTAGCTCGTTGATCAATAGATGGTTACGGTTTCGACCATGGACATTGGATGTCGTTGATAACGGGATCACATCATTAGGAGAATGATGTGATGGACAAGACCCAATCCTAAGCCTAGCACAAAGATCGTGTAGTTCGTATGCTAAAGCTTTTCTAATGTCAAGTATCATTTACTTAGACCATGAGATTGTGCAACTCCCGGATACCGTAGGAATGCTTTGGGTATACCAAACGTCACAACGTAGCTGGGTAGCTATAAAGGTGCACTACAGGTATCTCCGAAAGTGTCTGTTGGGTTGGCACGAATCAAGACTGGGATTTGTCACTCCGGTTGACGGAAAGGTATCTCTGGGCCCACTCGGTAGGACATCATCATAATGTGCACAATGTGACCAAGGGGTTGATCACGGGATGATGTGTTACGGAACGAGTAAAGAGACTTGCTTAACGAGATTGAACAAGGTATCGGCATACCGACGATCGAATCTCGGGCAAGTACAAACCGCTAGACAAAGGGAATTGTATACGGGATTGCTTGAATCCTTGACATCGTGGTTCATCCGATGAGATCATCATGGAACATGTGGGAGCCAACATGGGTATCCAGATCCCGCTGTTGGTTATTGGCCAAAGAGCTGTCTCGGTCATGTCTGCATGATTCCCGAACCCGTAGGGTCTACACACTTAAGGTTCGGTGACGCTTAGAGTTGTTATGGGAATTGGTGTGCAGTTACCGAATGTTGTTCGGAGTCCCGGATGAGATCCTGGATGTCACGAGGAGTTCCGGAATGGTCCGGAGGTAAAGATTTATATATGGGAAGCCCTATTTTGGCCACCGGAAAATGTTCAGGATTTTTCGGTATTGTACCGGGAAGGTTCTAGAAGGTTCCGGAGTGGGGCCCACCAGCATGGGGGACCCACATGAACGTGGGTAGTGGGGCAAGGCCCCACACCTTGGTCAAGCGTACCAAGATCCCCCTTAAAGGAATAAGATCATATCCCGAAGGATAAGATCAAGATCCCTAAAAAGGGGGGATAACAATCGGTGGGGAAGGAAATGATGGGATTTCTTTCCTCCCACCTTTGCGAACGCCCCAAAGGACTTGGAGGGCAAGAAACCAGACCCCTCCACCCCTATATATAGTGGGGAGGCGCATGGGAGCTTCACCCTTCCCCTGGCGCAGCCCTCTCCCTCCCAACACCTCCTCCGTAGTAGTAGTGCTTGGCGAAGCTCAGCCGGAGAACTGCAAGCTCCACCACCACGCCGTCGTGCTGCCGGAGCTCTCCCTCAACTTCTCCTCTCCCCTTGCTGGATCAAGAAGGAGGAGACGTCCCCGGGCTGTACGTGTGTTGAACGCGGAGGTGCCGTCCGTTCGGCACTAGGATCTCCGGTGATTTGGATCACGATGAGTATGACTCCTTCAACCCCGTTCTATTGAACGCTTCCGCTTAGCGATCTACAAGGGTATGTCGATGCACTCCCCTCTCTCTCGTTGCTAGTTTCTCCATAGATAGATCTTGGTGACTCGTAGGAAATTTTTGAATTTACGCTCGTTCCCCAACAATGGCATCATGAGCTAGGTCTATTCGTAGATTCTTTGCATGAGTAGAACACAAAGTAGTTGTGGGCGTTGATTTTGTTCAATATGCTTACCGTTACTAGTCCAATCTTGTTTCGATGGTATTGTGGGATGAAGCGGCCGGACCGACCTTACCATTACACTTACGTGAGGCGGAGTTCCACCGACTGACATGCACTTGTTGCATAAGGTGGCTAGCGGGTGCCAGTCTCTCCCACTTTAGACGGATCGGATTCGATGAAAAGGTTCCTTATGAAGGGTAAATAGCAATTGACATATCACGTTGTGGTTTTGCGTAGGTAAGAAACGTTCTTGCTAGAAACACATAGCAGCCGGGTAAAACATGCAAACAACAATTAGAGGACGTCTAACTTGTTTTTACGGTATGCTATGTGATGTGATATGGCCAAAAGAATGTGATGAATGATATGTGATGTATGAGATTGATCATGTTCTTGTAATAGGAATCACGACTTGCATGTCGATGAGTATGACAACCGGCAGGAGCCATAGGAGTTGTCTTAATTTATTGTATGACCTGCGTGTCATTGAACAACGCCATGTAATTACTTTACTTTATTGCTAACGGTAGCCATAGTAGTAGAAGTAATAGTTGGCGAGACAACTTCATGAAGACACGATGATGGAGATCATGATGATGGAGATCATGGTGTCATGCCGGTGACGATGATGATCGTTGAGCCCCGAAGATGGAGATCAAAAGGAGCAAAATGATATTGGCCATATCATGTCACTTTTTGATTGCATGTGATGTTTATCATGTTTATGCATCTTATTTGCTTAGAACGACGGTAGTAAATAAGATGATCCCTCATTAAAATTTCAAGAAAGTGTTCCCCTAACTGTGCACCGTTGCGAAAGTTCGTCGTTTCGAAGCACCACGTGATGATCGGGTGTGATAGATTCTAACGTTCACATACAACGGGTGTAAGCCAGATTTACACACGCGAAACACTTAGGTTGACTTGATGAGCCTAGCATGTACAGACATGGCCTCGGAACACAAGAGATCGAAAGGTCGAGCATGAGTCGTATAGTAGATACGATCAACATGAAGATGTTCACCGATGATGACTAGTCCGTCTCACGTGATGATCGGACACGGCCTAGTTGACTCAGATCATGTAATCACTTAGATGACTAGAGGGATGTCTATCTGAGTGGGAGTTCATAAGATGAACTTGTTTATCCTGAACATAGTCAAAATGTTTTTGCAAATTATGTCGTAGCTCGCGCTTTAGTTCTACTGTTTTATATATGTTCCTAGAGAAAATATAGTTGAAAGTTGACAGTAGCAATTATGCGGACAGTAGAAAGCTTATGTCCTTAATGCACCGCTTTCGGTGTCTTTGGACCTCGAACGTGGTCTGTGGATGTTGCGAACATCTGACATACACGTTTTGATGACTACATTATAGTTCGGTAATGTTAAATGGTTTAGAATTGAGGCACCGAAGAAATTTTTGAAATGTCGCAGAACATATGAGATGTTTCGAGGGCTGAAATTGGGATTTCGTGCTCGTGCTCACGTTAAGAGGTATAAGACCTCAAGCGATTTTCTTAGCTTTGCATAATAAGGGAGAAAAGCTCAATCTTGAGCTCGTGCTCAGATTGTCTGAGTACAACAATCACTTGAATCGAGTGGGAGTTGATCTTCCAGATGAGATAGTGATGTTTCTCCAAAGACATTGCCACCAAGCTACTAGAGCTTCGTGATGAACTATAACATAACAGGGATAGATATAATGATCCTTGATCTATTCGCATGATGTTCGACACATGAATGTAGAAATCAAGAAGGAGCATCAATTGTTGATGGTTAGTGAAACCACTAGTTTTAAGAAGGGCAAGGGCAAGAAGGGGTACTTCATGAAACGACAAATCGCTTGTCGCTCCATGAAGAAACCCAAGGTTGAACCCAAACCCGAGACTAAGTGCTTACGTAATAAGGGGAACAACCACTGGAGCAGTAATTACCCTAGATACTTGGTAGATGAGAAGAATTTGGCGAGGTCGATAGAAGTATATTGGATATACATTATGTTAATGTGTACTTTACTAGTACTCCTAGTAGCACCAGGGTATTAGATACCGGTTCGGTTGCTAAGTGTTAGTAACTCGAAATAAAAGAGCTACGGAATAAACGGAGACTAGCTAAAGGTGAGATGACGATGTGTGTTGGAAGTGTTTCCAAGGTTGATGTGATCAAGCATCGCCTGCTCCGTCTACCATCGAGATTGGTGTTGAACCTAAATAATTGTTATTTGGTGTTTGCGTTGAGCATAGACATGATTGGATTATATCTATCGCGATACGGTTGTTCATGTAAGGAGAATAATGGTTACTCTATTTATTTGAATAATACCTTCAATGGTCTTGCACCTAAAAGAATGGTTCATTGAATCTCGATCGTAGTGATACACATTTTCATGCCAAAAGATATAAGATAGTAATGATAGTACCACTTACTTGTGGCCGCCATGTAAGTCATATTGGTATAAAACGCATGAAGAAGCTCCATGTTGATGGATCTTTGGACTCACTCGTTTTGAAAAGTTTGAGACATGCGAGCCATGTCTATTGGTGTATATGCATGAAGAAACTCCATGCAGATGGATCGTTTGGACTCACTTGATTTTGAATCGCTTGAGAAATGCAAATCATACCACATGGGCAAGATGACTGAAAATCCTCGTTTTCAAAGAAATGGAACAAGATAGCAACTTGTTGGAAGTAACACATTTTGATGTGTGCAGTCCAATGAGTCTTTGAGGCATGCAAAGTGAATATCGTTATGTTCTTACTTCACGGATGATTTAAGTGAATCTTGAGTATATTTACTTGATGAAACACAAGTCTGAATGATTGAATGGTTCAAGTAATTTCAGAGTGAAGTTGAAGATCATCATGACAAGAGGATAAAATGTCTATGATATGATCATAGAGATGAGTATCTGAGTTACGAGCTTTGGTACGCAATTAAGACATTGTGGAAATTGCTTCACAATTAATACTGCCTGGAACACCATAATGTGATGGTGTGTCCGAACATCATATTTGCACCCTATTGGATATAGTGCATACCATGATGTATCTTATCGAATTACCACTATCGTTCATGGGTTAGGCATTAGAGACAACCGCACTACTTTAATAGGGCACCATGTAATTCTGTTGAGACAACACCGTTCGAACTATGGTTTGGAGAAACCTAAGTTGTCATTTCTTAAAAGTTTGGGGCTGCGAAGCTTATGTGAAAAAGTTTCTGGTTGATGAGCTCGAACCCAAAGCGGATAAAATGCATCTTCATAGGACACCCAAAGCAGCTTGGGTGTACCTCCTATCTCAGATCCGGAAGCAAAAGTAATTGTTTCTAGAAATGGGTCCTTTCTCGAGGAAAAGTTTCTCTCGAAAGAATTGAGTGGGAGGATGGTGGAGACTTGATGAGGTTATTGAACCATCACTTCAACCAAAGGAGTAGCGAGGCCAGGAAGTTGTTCATGTGGCACCTACACCAATTGAAGTGGAAGCTGATGATAGTGATCATGATGCTTGGATCAAGTCACTACGGACCTCGAGGGTCCAAAGGACATACTACTTCGTGAGTGGTACATCCTGTCTTAGAGGTCATGTTGCTAGACAACAATGAACCTACAAGCTATGGAGAAGCGATGGTGGGCCCGGATTCCGACGAATGGCTCGAGGCCATAAAATCCGAGAGAGGATCCATGACTTTGGAAGAAATACTTGATGGTCGTAAGGCCGTTGGGTACAGATGGATTTTAAAAGGAAGACAGACAATGATGGTAAGTATCGCCATTAAGAAAGCTTCGATTTGTCGTTAAGATGTTTTCCGACAAGTTCAAGGAGTTGACTACGATGAGACTTTCTCACTCGTAGCGATGCTAAGAGTCTGTTGGAATTATATTAGCAATTCTCGCATGATTTATGAAATCTTGCGTATAGGATGTCAAAACATTGTTTCCTCGACGATATCCTTGAGGGAAGGTTGTATGTGATACAACCGAAGGTTTTGTCAACTCACGAAGAACGCTAACAAATATGCAAAGCTCCAGCAATCCTTCTAAGGACCGGAGTAAGCATCTCGGAGTTGGAATGTACGCTTTGATGAGATGATCAAAGACTTTGGGTTTATACAAAGTTTATGAGAAACTTGTATTTCCAAAGAAGTGAGTGGGGAGCACTATAAAATTTCGAGGGAGTGTATGTTGTTAACAAATTGTAGATACAGAAATGATGTAGAATTTCTGGAAAGCATATAGGGTTATTTGAAAAGTGTTTTTCAATAGAAAACCTGGAATAAGCTGCTTGAACATTGAGCATCAAGATCTATGAGGATAGATCAAAAACGCTAAATGGTACTTTCAAATGAGCACATACCTTGTCATGATCTTGAAGGTGTTCAAGATGGATCACCAAAGAAGGAGTTCTTGCACGAGTTGTAAGGTATGAAGTTAAGAGTTAAAGCTCGACCACTACAGAAGAGAGAGAAAGGACGAAGGTCGTCCCCTATGCTTCAGCATTTAGGCTCTATAGTATACTATGTTGTGTACCGCGACCGAAGTGTGCCTTGCCATGAGTCGGTCAAGGGTACAAGAATGATCCAGAATGGATCATTGGACAGTGATCAAAATTGTCCTTGGAGTAAATAAAGGACATGTTTCTCGATTATGGAGGTGATAAAGAGTTCAGCGTAAAGAGTTACGTCGATGCAAGCTTTAACACCTGTCCGAATGATTCTGAGTAGCAAACCGGATACGTATAGTGGAGCAACCATTTGGAATAGCTCCAAGTGGAGCGTGGAAGGAGCATTTACAATATGACATAGAGAATTGCGAAATACATACGGATCTGAATGTTGCAGACCCGTTGACTAAAACCTCTCTCACAAGTAAAACATGATCAAACCCCAGAACTCATTGAGTCTTAATCACATGGTGATGTGAACTAGTTTAGTAACACTAGTAAACTCTTTGGATGTTGGTCACATGGCGATGTGACCTGTCAATGTTAATCACATGGCGATGTGAACTAGATTATTGACTACGGTGCAAGTGGGAGAGTATTGGAAATATGCCCTAGAGGCAATAATAAATTAGTTATTATTATTATATTTCCTTGTTCATGATAATCGTTTATCCATGCTATAATTGTATTGATAGGAAACTTCAGATACATGTGTGGGTACATAGACAACACCAAGTCCCTAGTAAGCCTCTAGATGACTAGCTCGTTGATCAATAGATGGTTACGGTTTCGACCATGGACATTGGATGTCGTTGATAACGGGATCACATCATTAGGAGAATGATGTGATGGACAAGACCCAATCCTAAGCCTAGCACAAAGATCGTGGTAGTTCGTATGCTAAAGCTTTTCTAATGTCAAGTATCATTTCCTTAGACCATGAGATTGTGCAACTCCGGATACCGTAGGAATGCTTTGGGTGTACCAAACATCACAACGAATCGGGTAGCTATAAAGGTGCACTACGGTATCTCCGAAAGTGTCTGTTGGGTTGGCACGAATCGAGATCGGGATTTGTCACTCCGATTGGCGGAAGGTATCTCTGGCCCACTCGGTAGGACATCATCATAATGTGCACAATGTGACCAAGGGGTTGATCACGGGATGATGTGTTACGGAACGCAGTAAAGAGACTTCTGGTAACGAGATTGAACAAGGTATCGGCATACCGACGATCGAATCTCGCAAGTACAATACCGCTAGACAAAGGGAATTGTATACGGGATTGCTTGAATCCTTGACATCGTGGGTTCATCCGATGAGATCATCGTGGAACATGTGGGAGCCAACATGGGTATCCAGATCCTGTTTGGTTATTGGCCAAAGAGCTGTCTCGGTCATGTTCTGATGATTCCCGAACCCGTAGGGTCTACACACTTAAGGTTCTGATGACGCTAGAGTTGTTATGGGAATTGGTGTGCAGTTACCGAATGTTGTTCTGAGTCCGGATGAGATCCCGGATGTCACGAGGAGTTCCTAATGGTCCGGAGGTAAAGATTTATATATGGGAAGTCCTATTTTGGCCATAGGAAAATGTTGGGATTTTTCGGTATTGTACCGGAAGGTTCTAGAAGGTTCCTGAGTGGGGCCCACCAGCATTGGGGGACCCACATGAACGTGGGTAGTGGGGGCAAGGCCCCACACCCTTGGTCAAGCAAGATCAAGATCCCCCCTTAGAAGGAATAAGATCATATCCCGAAGGGATAAGATCAAGATCCCTAAAAAGGGGGGATAACAATCGGTGGGGAAGGAAATAATGGGATTTCTTTCCTCCCACCTTTGCCAATGCCCCAATGGACTTGGAGGGCAAGAAACCAGACCCCTCCACCCCTATATATAGTGGGGAGGCGCTTGGGAGCTTCACCCTTGCTCCTGGCGCAGCCCTCTCCCTCCCCAACACCTCCTCCGTAGTAGTAGTGCTTGGCGAAGCCTGCCGGAGAATCGCAAGCTCCACCACCACACCCGTCGTCTTGCCGGAGCTCTCCCTCAACTTCTCCTCTCCCCTTGCTGGATCAAGAAGGAGGAGACGTCCCCGGGCTGTTCGTGTGTTGAACGCGGAGGTGCCGTCCGTTCGGCACTAGGATCTCCGGTGATTTGGATCACGATGAGTACGACTCCTTCAACCCCGTTCTCTTGAACGCTTCCGCTTAGCGATCTACAAGGGTATGTAGATGCACTCCCCTATCTCTCGTTGCTAGTTTCTCCATAGATAGATCTTGGTGACTCATAGGAAATTTTTGAATTTCTGCTACGTTCCCCAACACACGACCTTCTTCTTGTAGACGTTGTTGGGCCTCCAAGTGCAGAGGTTTGTAAGACAGTAGCAAATTTCCCTCAAGTGGATGACCTAAGGTTTATCAATCCGTGGGAGGTGTAGGATGAAGATGGTCTCTCTCAAGCAACCCTGCAACCAAATAACAAAGAGTCTCTTGTGTCCCCAACACACCCAATACAATGGTAAATTGTATAGGTGCACTAGTTCGTGAAGAGATGGTGATACAAGTGCAATATGGATGGAAGACATGTGTATTTGTAATCTGAAAATATAAAAACAGCAAGGTAACTAATGATAAAAGTGAGCGTAAACGGTATTGCAATGGTAGGAAACAAGGCCTAAGGTTCATACTTTCACTAGTGCAAGTTATCTCAACAATAATAACATAACTAGATCATATAACTATCCCTCAACATGCAACAAAGAGTCACTCCAAAGTCAATAATAGCGGGGAACAAACGAAGAGATTATGGTAGGGTACTAAACCACCTCAAAGTTATCCTTTCTGTTCTATCTATTCAAGAGTCCGTAATAAAATAACATGAAGCTATTCTTTCCGTTCAATCTATCATAGAGTTCATACTAGAATAACACCTTAAGACACAAATCAAC
This sequence comes from Aegilops bicornis, assembly GCA_021605145.1. Classification (NCBI taxonomy): domain Eukaryota; kingdom Viridiplantae; phylum Streptophyta; class Magnoliopsida; order Poales; family Poaceae; genus Aegilops; species Aegilops bicornis. Next base: position 546,538,848 of record CM038672.1, read on the forward strand.
CAAAACCCTAATGTCCCCTAGATACTCCATTGTCACCTAAAGTATCCGTGGGCATGATTATAAGATATGCATCACACAATCTCAGATTCATCTATTCAACCAACACAAAGTACTTCAAAGAGTGCCCCAAAGTTTCTACCGGAGAGTCAAGATGAAAACGTGTGCCAATCCCTATGCATAGGTTCATGGGCGGAACCCGCAAGTTGATCACCAAAACATACATCAAGTGGATCACGTGATATCTCATTGTCACCACAGATAAGCACGGCAAGACATACATCAAGTGTCCTCAAATCCTTAAAGACTCAATTTGATAAGATAACTTCAAAGGGAAAACTCAATCCATTACAAGAGAGTAGAGCGGGAGAAACATCATAAGATCCAACTATAATAGCAAAGCTCATGATACATCAAGATCGTATCACCTCAAGAACACGATAGAGAGAGAGAGATCAAACAAATAGCTATCGGTACATACCCTCAGCCCCGAGGGTGAACTACTCCCTCCTTGTCATGGAGAGCGCGGATGATGAAGATGGCCACCGGTGAGGGATTCCTCCCAGTGGTGCTTGAACAGACTCCCGAGATGTTTTTGGTGGCTACAGAGGCTTGCGGGCGGAACTCCCGATCTATTGTTGTCCCGATGTTTTTTAGGGTATATGGGAATATATAGGCGAATGAAGTCGGCTTGGGAGCCTCGAGGGGCCCACGAGATGAGCACGCCCAAGAGGGGGGGCGCCCCTCATCGGTGTCAAACCGGCCGGATCTCGGGTAGGGGGTCCTTAACTGTGCGTCTAAGGCTAATGGTAACAGAGGCGGGGGACACGATGTTTTACCCAGGTTCGGGCCCTCTCGATGGAGGTAATACCCTACTTCTCGCTTGATTGATCTTGATGATATGAGTATTACAAGAGTTGATCTACCACAAGATCGTAGTGGCTAAACCCTAGAAGCTAGCCTATGATTATGATTGTTGTTGTCCTCTGAACTAAACCCTCCGGTTTATATAGACATCGGAGGGCTAGGGTTACACGTAGTCGATTCTGAGAGAAGGAAATCTACATATCCGAATATCCAAGCTTGCCTTCCACGCAAAGGAGAGTCCCATCCGCACACACGGACGAAGTCTTCAATCTTGTATCTTCATAATCCAACAGTCCAGCCAAAGTATATAGTCCGGCTGTCCGAGGACCCCTTAATCCAGGACTCCCTCAGTAGCCCCTGAACCAGGCTTCAATGACGATGAGTCCGACACGCAAATTGTCTTCGGCATTGCAAGGTGGGTTCCATCTCCGAACGCTCCATAGAAGATTTAAGATACAAGGGTCGTGTCCGGCTCTGCAAAACGAACTCCACATTCCGTCATGGAGAGTATAATATTCCACAAATCTAATCTGCTGACAGCTTTTTATAGCATGACATCACGCCATGGTCCGGTCATCATTCGAACCATTTCTCACAACCAGCCACCGCGCATATCGCGAAGCGGTTTTATCGGCACATCTTGTCGAAGCAGAGACCGTGTCCCCTTATCACGGGATCCTCATCAATATAGACATGGGTAACCCAACCGTGCCATCAAACGTGGTGTTTGGGGATTAAGCGATTTTAGCGGGCGAGTGGGGGGGGGGGCACAGGATATTCGCTGCCTTTATAAGGGGAGGAAAGTCTTCCCCTTCACCCACGCCCTTTCGTATTCATCCATTCCTTTCCGCCCGAGCCCTAGTGCCCAAGCGTTTCTCTTCTTCGCCCGAAAAAGGCTTCCCCAAGATGTCCGGATCTGCAGGAGGCAAGTGGATGGCCTCTACCGTCCGGGAGAAGGACATCAAAAAGCTTTGGGGGGCCGGGTATCTGGCCAAGAGAATTGGCAAACGTCTTCCGGCGTGGCAGATGATAGTCCCCACCCGAAACCCCATGAGAGGGTGGTATTTCTCTCATTTTGTCCAAGGGCTAGGGTTTCCCCTCCACCCATTTGTTCGCGGCGTCATGTACTATTATGGGATTGATTTCCATGATCTATCCCCAAATTCCTTTCTCAATATCTCGACATTCATAGTCGTGTGCGAGGCCTTTCTCCGCGTTCCGCCACACTTCAGCTTATGGCTGAAGGTTTTTAATGTAAAGCCCAAGGTAGTGAGCGATGAGCATGCCGAATGCGGAGGCGCCATGGTGAGCAAGATGCCCAATGTCACATGGCCGACAGGGACTTCCAATGATTCCGTCAAGGAGTGGCAGCAGAAGTGGTTCTACATCACCGAGCCACGTGGCAAGGAGTGGACCGCCATTCCGGAGTTCAGATCCGGTGCCCTCGCGACTTACGTCATGGCACGAGAAGGGCTCGAGCTGGGCTTCGTCGGACGAGCTATCGAGCTCCGCACGCGCCCAAGACATGGAAGATAAGAGCGTCAAGCTTCGTCAATGTAGTCCGTGTGATGCTGGTTCACGGATTCTACCATGTCAACACCGAGCTTGGAATCTATGGGAGTTCGACCCGCCAAGCACCGCACTCGCTAGAGCTCTTTGGTTCTACTCACAAGGGCATCTGGAAGGTGCTTTTCAAGTCCGGCAAACCATGGCCGGACTCCACCGAGGACCGCAGATATCAACTGTCCCGCCCCGCAAGTTGGGTAAGCAACTGAATGTCTGATAATTCATACATTTTGTCCGTACATCCTCAGAGAGATACTTAACGTGTTTCCCATCATTTTTCCAGGGCTGGGCGAAGAAGGCGGGGCGGATCTATTGTCCTGCCCCTCTACCAGAAGAACTGGCCGGCCCACTTCTGACGAAGATGCTGGTCCCGGCGCCATATAAAGCGCCGAAGAAGAAGGCCGAGAAGGAGGCCAAAAGGACCAAGGGCAGCCTTCGTCGCCGTGGTACCACGGACATGAAATCCGAAGACTCTAATGCCCATTCTTCCTCCGAAGAGGACGGGGAGGAGGAGGACGAATCCCCCGCAGGGGGAAAGAAGAAAAGAACGGCCTCCAGCTCTTTGGAGGCCGATTCGCCTAAGAGGGAAAAAAAAATCTTCTTCAAGAGGAGTCCACGAGCGCCACCGATAGCAGCCCAGAGTGGGATCCCAGGGCCGAGCCCCTGGTGAACTCGTAAGTATAAAATCCGAACATGCTCATGTGTCCGGCCTTATCGTGGCATCACATTCTAATCTGAGCCGTGCTTTTCTTTTTCAGTCCGGCGAAGCCCCGCGCCGAGCAATCCTCGTCAGAGGATCTGCTGGGTTCGGACGCTATGGGGAGCGGGACACCCCTGAAGGCCTCTTCCTCCAAACGTACGAACGAAACCGAGGTTTCGTCCCATAAGGACCTGTGCCATGGAGGGGGGGAAGGTCACAAGGCAAAGGTTAGGAGGCCATACCTCTGGGGCCGGTTACACGGGAGAGAAAAATCCCGTGGGTGTCGATGGCGAGGGTCATCTTGAATCCGGACCCAAGCCGGACACTATTGTAGAGACCCATAAGGTCCCCGAGTCCCATCCACTGGCCGCCTCTGTCGAACCAGGGGCGCCGGGTACTTTATTGGCGGCGCTGAAGGGTGCCTCCATCGTTGATGAACACCGTGCCCTCATGGGTGCGGTGATTGAGAAGATTCAGTCCGCTGAGAGTGGACTGAACGAATCCTGTGTCAGCCTCATAAGAGGCTTTGAGGTATGTTTTATGAGTTTCTGGGAGAATGTCATGGTATAGATAGTAGCCCCTGATACCTTTGTTGGGTGAAAGAGAGAACCGGATAGGGGATCAAATTCATGTTCGCATGAGACTCACTTGATGATATTTATCACTGCTTAACCAGCAGGCATCTCAGAAGCACGCGGCCTCTCGTCGCGGAAGTATCCGAACTGAGGCATAGTCTGAAGCGGGCCGAAGGAGAACTTGGCCAAGTGAAGAGACATCCGGGGGATAATCAAGGTATATATAAACCTTGTTTATGTAGCACAAAAGGATGAGTGTGCATGATAACAATTTTTTGATAATGTGCTCTAGGGGCGTCGGCCGAAATTGAGGCCTTGAAAAAGGTTGTGGCCGAAGCCGAGAAGAAAGCCGTTGCGGAGCAGATGCTCCACGAGAAGCACGAGGCCAGAGTTATTGAGGCTGAGCGAGAGCTTCAAGAGGCCGTGCAGAAACGTGAGACCATGGAGCAGAGTTTAGCAGGGAAAGAATCCGAACTCTCCCAGGCTCGCCAAGCCGCAAGTGATGCCCGGGGGGAAGCCCAAGGTGCCCTGAAGGAAATCCAGGAGGCGAGGAAGATTGCGGCTGGTAAGGCTTTTTCTGTGAAAAGCAAGTATAGCAGATGAGAAGATCAAGTTTGGCAATCTTGAGTTTTGATGTATAAAGGTGTATTTGTGGAGTTGCCGCGCAGCATATCTGATGCCGCCCAATTCTACCGAGCCGAAGGGGGGAATACTGCGGATAAGCTCTTCTGGATGCAGTATCTGGCGCCGAATTATCCGTGCCTTTCTTCGATCAGCTAAAGCAGCTGGTCGAGCTGCACAAAGCGGTCGAATTGGCCATGAAGGATTTAATTATCCGGCTATGGCCTACTGAGCCGATTCCAAGCAGGTACTTCATGCTCGTGAAGCGGCTTATAGGTGCCTGCCCTCGACTCGAAGTCATCAAGCGGTCGGTCTGCATAGAGGGTGCGCGAATGGCCTTCCCCCGTGCCAAGGTGCATTGGGGGAAGATGGATGCGGAGAAGCTGATGACCGAGGGACCACCGGAGGGGAAGGAGCACCGCAAGCCCGGACCTTATTATGAAGGTGTATTGAAAGGAGCCCACCTTGCGGCGGAGCAATGCACCAAGGACATTATATTTCCATGAATACGGTCATGTTCGTCCATTGTAATATTTGAACAAGAGCATTATTATCATCTATTGCTTTGTCGTATGAATGTTTTTCATCCTGTGCGGCCGTTTGTATATAACAATTCTAAGAGTCGGCCAGTCGTCGGCTTCCGCCCCCATGTAGTGAGTATGGGGGTGTTCGGGATAAACCTGAGCACTCTTTATCCCAGTTGTGGGCCCCTAAAGGAGGTGTTTAGCACAGCAAACCAGGCAATCAGACTATAGGGCTTTATCGCTCTCACTTATCCATAGGAGTTGTTTCGAGGAAGGTAGGCGCAGCCCCTAGTGTTCGGAAGACCGTACTAGGGGCTCTATAAGCGCCTGATCGAAAAAGTCCGATCCGTCGCACGCTGCATTGGTTATAGCATTGTGCGGAAAGAATCCTTAAAGATTTTAGAACTTCTCGAACAGCTGACCAGCTCTCGCTGCATCATGATAGTCAGTTTTCGGCTTTCTCTACTGAGGTGCTCGTCCGGAAGAACCGAGACACAATCACAGTAGTTCTCCCAGTGCTACCTTAGCCGATATAGCGGAACGTAAGGTACCAAAACGTAGGAGCCGGGCAAACCCAACTATTGACCCAAGACATGATTCGGATTTGATGCATATAATGCTATAAGTTCAGGGTGCCGGACTACCGTGAAGGTGTTCGGACTTTTTTGCCGTAGTATGGGCGTGACGAAGCCCCTGGCATGTTAAGGCATATCGCGATAAGCGGCTACCTTTTTAAAAAAGAGTTTTAAATTAGAGATGGGAGTAGGTAAGCATCACATAAATCCACATGTTGTATTTGAGTAGTACATCAATGCGTATGATTATAGATGATGTGATAAAAAGAAATATGGCTGCAGAACCTGGCCGATACGGGCGTGGCGGAATTTGTGTTCGGATCCCGGTGTAGCCTGGACGATTATGGGGAATATCTAGAGGTTCCTGCTGCGCGCCGAACTGTTCCCACGCCTCCATCCCGGCCTACGAGAGGTGAACTCAGAAAGAAAACATAAGAAATAGTTTTATACTTGTCTGGGCGGTTGAGCCGCAAAGATGTGGCTTGTATTATTCTTTTTCTGAGTGTTTTTAGTTAATCTCCCAAGGACTCGGGCTATCTCGGCCAGCAAGTAGTTCGGACTCCTTTGGTGGTGTCCGAGAGCTTGGCCTTCGACTCGAGGTTCGACTGTAAGGTGCCATCCATTGTTCTTGCTGTTAAAGCGGTAGTAGACTCTTCGACCATGAGGGGGAATTTGGACCTGCCATTGACCGTAATGACGCCGCGTGGACCGGGAATCTTTAATTTATGGTAGGCATAATGTGGCACCGCGTTGAACCGAGCGAGTGCGGTTCGTCCGAGCAGTGCCTGATGGTCACTGCGAAAGGGGACGATGTCGATGTTGGGTTCTACGGAAGGGTGCGTCGACTGTAAATTAAAATTTTCCTACGCGCAGAACATCCAGGAACATGCTACGGGAGATGGATCACAGTTCGTTACCACTAGACGCGCAGTGCCGTGCAGCGGAAGAAGAGTTAAAGGCCAAGGTCTGCTGCGGGTCGCCTCCTCCTGGGTCCGATCTCCCTCGAACAGCTGGTCATCCGATCCTGTGTACGAAGTTCGCCGGAGCGGCGCAAGTGCACCGCCTCTAACGGTATCCGGCGTGCAGGGAGGAACACCGTCGCGACGGACTGCTAGGTCCGATCACATAGTCGCTGCATGAGTGGAGGTGGCTATTTGCAACACATGCAAACCCTAGTCGCAGCTCGAGGCGATTAACCGCATGAGTGTGCCGCACCTCCACTTTATATAGGCGTCCGTCGCCAGCTCAACACTTGGGCCTTGCATGGACCCTAAAGCCCAAAGTCTACTCGGTCACGTTTCCTAGTCGATTCGGATCACATCCGACCAAAGGTCCTATGAACCGACCTCATAGGTTCCTTCCCTTAACCGCGACCCCTTAGGTTCAAGTCGGCTTGGTCACGATTCGGATCACCTCCGACTCTGCACGGGGTTGGTAGCTACCTCTAGCAAGGCGGCCGACCACCAAGCGACTATGAAGCCGGTTAGGCGAACTCAGCATAACGTGTCACACTTCGCTTCCTTTGCCACACGATATATGTTGTCGGGGCTCAAGGCGAGACTATCATCCTTGTGCTAGCCCGACCTCTTTTCTCTCGCTCCAAAGGATACCGACCACAATCCGGATTATCTCATAATCCTTGTCGCATGGCCATGTTGTTCCCGGTCGGATCGCACGAGGGGCCCAGAGTATATCTCTCGATCGCAGGGCAATCCCATCTTGCTCGACCATGTCTCGCAAAGACATGGGACCTGGACAAACCCGAAACCTACCTTTGTAACTACCCAGTCCACGGAGTAGCGCTTTGGTCGGCCCAAAGCAAGTCCATCACCATCCCGAGTACATGCCAAATTTCAGGTCTTAGGACATAGAACATATGTTGTACTAGAGACTCACAGATGACATATCGCCGCGCCTCATAGTTGGGTCTGTCGACTCGGACCTTATCTCGACTTCGGATCCGACTACGTCCGAATTCGACGAGACCTTTCCAAGTCCATATTATCCGGTTAGCATCCAATGCTCCATGGCTAGTGAGACCAAGCCATCGACCGTGTCATATGCCAGCCTAGTCGGCTGCGGCGTCCACACAGCCCTTTCGACTAGGGACCTTTTAGGACAGTCATCATACAATGCATAGTCCCACAAACAAGTCACATACTTGTCGATACACATCATTGATAATGTCCAAGGACTATCTTTATTCATAAACACATAGGAAATATCATCATACATGATTGCCTCTAGGGCATATCTCCATCAGTCTCCCACTTGCACTAGAGTCGATTAAATAGACATCGAATGCCCATAGCTCTAACGTGCCCCTCATGCTTGGGTTGTGGAAGCGGCTTAGTCAACGGATCTGCAACATTTGCATCCGTGTGAATCTTGCGTAACTCTACATCACCATTCTTTATGATCTTTCGTATCAGGTGATATTTCCGATCTATGTGTCTGACCTTGTGGTGATTCCTCGGCTCCTTGGCTTGTGCGATGGCACGAAATTATCACAATAAAGGTCCAACGGTTTCACCGAGGCTGGGAAAATACCAAGATCATCCAGAAAATGCCGGATCCAAACACCTTCCTTTGCAGCTTCACAAGCCGCAATGTATTCGGCTTTTGTGGTAGAATCGGCCACCGTATCCTGCTTGGAACTCATCCAGTGCACTGCTCCTCCGTTCAGGACATACACGAAACCGGACTGTGATCGACAATAATCTCTGTCGGTTTGGAAACTAGCATCAACGTAACCCCTTACGACGAGCTCTTCCTCACCTCCATAAACTAGGAACATCTCTTTAGTCCTTTTCAGGTACTCAAAATAGTCTTTACCGCTGCCCGATGACTCTCACCGGGTTGGCCTCGGTATCTCGCTTGTTAGGCTTATTGCAAAAGCAACATCAGGCCTTGTACATATCATGGCATACATGATGGATCCGATTGCCGAGGCATACGGAATCCTACTCATCCTCGCTTCGCTCATCGGATGTCGAAGGACTACGAAGTCTCGCTTAGCCTTATACCATGTGAGAGTGGCAACAACCCTTTCTTCGCCTCACTCATGTTGAACCGCTTCAACACTTTATCTATGTACGCGGTTCGCTTAAGCCGAGCAGCCTCCTTGATCTATCTCTATAGATCTTAATGCCTAAAATATAGACCGCCTCACCAAGGTCCTTCATCGAAAACGTGCCATTCAATGATTCCTTGGCCGGAAGTTCAACATCGAAACATCATTTCCGATCAAGAGTATGTCATCCACATACAAGATCAAAACACTATCGAAGCTCCCACTTAACTTCTTGTATAAACAAGAGTCCTCTTCGCTTTTGATGAAACCGAGACCCGGTGGACGACCTCATCAAAATGAATGTTCCAACTCCGAGATGCTTGCTTCAACCCATAAATGGATCTCTTGAGCTTGCATACCTTACTAGTGCTAGTCGGATCGACAAAGCCCTCGGGCTGTATCATATACACGCCCTCGCTTAAATTTCCGTGAAGGAAAGCCGTTTTGACATCCATCCGCCATATCTCGTAATCAAAATATGCAGCTATAGCTAGTATGATCCTCAATGATTTCGCATCGCTACCGCGCAGTAAGTCTCGTCAGAGTCAATTCCTTGAACTTGTCCATAACCTTTAGCGACAAGCCGAGCTTTGTGGATCTGAACATTTCCATCCACATCGGTTTTCTTCTTAAAGACCCATTTGCAACCAATGGCGCTTATGCGGTGGCGGATCAACCAAGTCCCGTGACTTGATTCTCATCCATGGACTTTAACTCGATCTCATGGCCTCCAGCCATGCCTCGAATCTGGGCTCACCATCGCTTCCGCATACGTGGCGGCTGCCGCTTTCTAGCAACAATACATCACGCACTCTGCTGCAATCTTTCCGACCTCCGTGGTTCCGGTGCCGCTTCCACTACGGTGTTCCCCGACCGACTTCGGTATGATCTCATCACTACCGAGCCGTCCCCGAGTGGTCCTCGAATTTCTTTGAGTTGAACCGTCCTCCCATTGGCCTCCCGACTGAGAAACTCTTTCTCAAGGAAAACCCCGTTCCGAGCAACAAACACTTTGTTCTCTTCCCGGTTGTAGAAGCTATATCCCAAGGTTTCCCTCGGATATCCCACGTATAAGCATTTATCCGACTTGGGTGTAAGCTTGTCTGACATAAGTCGCTTGACAAATGCTTCACAACCCCAAATCTTTAGAAAAGACAAACTGGGACTCTTCCCGGTCCACATCTCATGTGGTGTCTTGTCTACGGATTTTGATGGTACCCTATTAAGTGTGAAAGCTGCAGTTTGTAGAGCGTATCCCCAAAATGACAAGGGTAAATCCGATTTGCTCGTCATAGACCGGACCATGTCCAACAAGGTCCTATTTCTCCGTTTCGACACGCCGTTTCTCCGTATGGCGTGCCGAAGGTGTGAGCTGAGGTACTATACCTCGACTTTTCAGATGATCATCAAACTCCCGGCTCATGTACTCACCTCCACGATCGAGATCGCGAAGCTTTATAGTCTTGCCGAGCTGATTCTCAACCTCGCTCGAAACTCTTTGAACTTTTCAAAAGTCTCCGACTTGTGCCTCATCAAATAGATATATCCATATCTACTCAAGTCGCCGATAAAAGTCAATGGCAATCGATAGCCACCTCTGGCAGTTGTGCTCATTGGACCACACACATCACTGTGTATAAGCTCCAATAGCTCGGACGCCTTCTCGCAACTCTTTGCGAAAGGAGACTTAGTCATCTTTCCGAGTAAGCATGATTCACATGTCTCGAACGACCAAGTCTGGGACGGGTTAGGAGCCCATCATCATGGAGCTTCTTCATGCGTTTGGAGACTAATGTGTCCAAGCCCGGCAATGCCGAAGTATGTCGGATTTATCTCATTAGGCTTATGCCTCTTGACATTCATGTTATAGACCGGTTCCTATTCTAGATTCAATATAAATAGCCCATCAACAATGGGTGGATAGCCGTCGAACATACCATTCAAAAATATCGAATAACCATTGTCCTTTAAATTGAATTCATAACCTTGACTCATCAAACATGAGGCGTAAATAATGTTCCGACTAAGTGCAGGAATGTAATAACAATTATTCAATTCCATTATGAATCCGGAAGGAAGTCGGAGCTGCATCGCGTCGACCTCCAACGCAGCAACTCTTGCTTTGTTGCCGAATCGATGTCAATCTCCCCTTGTGCCACACGCCTAGTTCTTACTAGCCCTCGCGATCGAAAGTTGCAAATATGAACAACCGATCCGGTATCAAATACCCAAGAGCTACTAGGTATGTCAGCAAGGTAAATGTCTATAACATATGCAACAAGTGTGCCTTTGCCTGAAGAAGCATTTCTGGCCTTCTTGCCATGCTCTCCAAGCCACTTGCTACAGTTCTTCTTCCAGTGACCGGTCTCCTTGCAGTGATAGCAGACGGTCTTCGAGTCCGGTCCAGACTTCGGCACAACGGCAGAGGTTACCATCTCCATGCCCTTTGCCTTTTTCTTGGACCAACTCTTCTTGAACTTAGCGATTTACGCACCATCAACACTTGATGCGTGCCTTTCTTAATATCCTCGCTCGCCACCTTGAGCATCCCATGCAATTCAGTGAGCTTCTTATCCATGCCATGCATATGATAGTTCGAGATGAACGTCCCATAGCTGGGCGGAAGAGAACCCTGAACAGCATCAAGAGCTTGACTCATCCAAGAGTGGGAAGCCCAAGCGATCCAAAGCTTGCACATATTCGATCATCTTGATCACATGTGGGCTCGATGGATCACCTTCCTTCAACTTGCAATCCATCAAGGATCGCCAGGGACGTTGAACCTTTCGGTCCTAGCACGCGGTTCCGAAACATGCTCTTGAGACTCTCGATCATATCGTAAGCCTCAACATTTTCGAAATGCTGTTGCAAATCGGGCTCCATACAAGCCCAAAGATCGGGACAGCTAATCTCCGTTGATTCATCAACGAGTTTAAGTAGGCATTCTTAGCTGTGGCACTAGCATTATCGGCAGGTTCCTCTGGAAGTGGATCCTCTAGAACATGTTCCTTTTATCATGCTTGAGAACAATTCTCAGATTTCTATACCATGTGGTAAAGTTTGTTCCATTCAGTTTATCCTTTTCCAGAATTGATTTCAATGCAAAGTTGGGTTGAGCAGGTGGTGCCATTGATCTACAACAGAAAATATGCAATCACTAAGCAATGTGTTTATGTAGAGTAATTCTAGCCTAAAGAGAAATACTCCCACTCAAGTCAGCATCCCTCCGCAAACTCTCAGTGATTTAGGATCCGACTAGCGCATGCGACTAGTGAGCTTTAGCATCACTGCTAGCCAACATACCTATCCGGTAAGCAACTCTTTGCTAATCGTATCTCTATACGACTCACGCCGATTGGCCGAAGGTATCTCATACCCGGCTCCCAACCTTCTTTGCCACAAGGCCCAAAACCGCTTTTGATAGCCTTTGTCAAGTTAACTCGACAAAAGGTATGTCCGTGTCCGGACACGAACCCTTCGGGTTCAAGGACACCCAAAGAGCACCCCAATTTTATGAGCCCACTACTAGACGCATTTGACGTGCGGAGGTGCAACATCGGGATGGCAATTAAGCTTGATATTCTTGAGGGATCATTCTACCATTCTAACATGCATAGAAACAAAGAAGCATAACAATCACAAATGAACACATATTGTGAAATAGTATGGCTCCTTCATGGATGTTCTTCCAGGTCGGCTCCAACTCCAATGACCATCTACGAACTCCATCTTGTTTGTTTGTCACGCCGGGACGCCAAGCCGCCAACCTGATCTCTATTATCCAACTACTACAACTATTAATGAATTTACATAGAGTCACAAGTCAATACGCAGGTCGTTATACAATATAATGACAGCACTTTGGCTCCTGCCGGCTGACAAACATGACACGCAGGCCAAGTATAAATTACACACATGCATCACATACACATGAGGCATACTATTCACATCAAACCTGCAAAACAAAGTTATGCATAGAATCACATTCTACCGGGTTTGTGTGTCGGGTACTAAATACACGGGCGCATTACACACGGGCGCATTTTTCTCGATCTGACCGATCTTATCGATCATCGCTAATCCGATTCGGATTTACGCTTTCACCGTTAACCCCGATGGCGGATGACCGACCGTAGGGGTAGATCGTGTCACGACCTCATTGATCCCGATTGATAGAAAACATAGCCACATCGATCCCCATGTGCGCTTGATCTCATCAACCGCGTGCAATACGGCCGATCTTATCAACAACAGATCTCATCTGCCGCCTCCACATATCTAATATGCATATGATCTGAACCAAATCTTATAGCAGAGGGCTCGATACCAATGTTGGGTTCTCTGATTAAGGGTGCGTCGACCATTGTAAATTAAAATTTTCCCACGCTAGTAACATCCAGAACATGCTACGGAGATGGATCACAGTTAAATTTACCACTAGACGCCAAGCAGCTGCGCAGGCAGAAGAAGAGTTGGGGCAGCGATCCGTGGGTCGCCTCCTCCCGGGTCCGATCTCCCTCGAACAGCTGGTCGTCCGATCCCACTAATTTAGTTCACCGGAGCGCACAAGTGCACCGCCTCTAATGGTATCCGCGACGCAGGAGGAACACCGTGCACTGATCACAGGGTCCGATCACGCAGTCCGGGCGAGTGGAGGTGGCTATTCGCAACACATGCAAATCCTAGTCTCAGCCGAAGCGATCAACCGCATGAGTGTGCCGCACCTCCACTTTATATAGGCGTCCGTCGCAGGCTCCACACTTGGGCCTTGCATGGACCCTAAAGCCCAAAGTCTACTCGGTCACGTTCCTAGTCCAGCTTCGGATCACATCCGACCAAAGGTCCTATGAACCGACCTCGTAGGTTCCTTCCTTGCTGCCACCCCTTAGGTTCAAGTCGGCTTGGTCACGCTTCGGATCACCTCCGACACCTGCACGGTTGGTAGCGGCCTCTAGCAAGGCGTCGCGACCACCAAGCGACTATGAAGCTGGTTAGGCGTAACACAGCATAACGTGTCACACTTCGCTTCCTTTGCCACACGATATATGTTGTCGCTCAAGGCGAGACTATCATCCTTGTGCTAGCCCGACCTCTTTCTCGCTCCAAAGGATACCGACCACAATCCGGATTATCTCATAATCCTTGTCGCATGGCCATGTTGTTGTTCCGGTCGGATCGCATCGAGGGCCCGTAGTATATCTCTCTCGATCGAAGGGCAAATCCCAACTTGCTCGACCATGTCTCGCATCATGGGACTGGACAAACCCGAAACCTACCATTGTAACAACCCATTAATGGAGTAGCGTTTGGTCGGCCCAAAGCAAGTCTGTCACCATCCCGAGTACATGCGTCAGCTCAGGTCTTAGGACATAGAACGTATGTTGTACTAGAGACTCACATATGACATATCGCTGCATCTCATAGTTGGGTCTGTCCGATTCGGAGCTTATCTCGACTCGGATCCGACTACGTCGAAGCCGACCAGACCTTCCCAAGTCCATATTATCCGGTTAGCATCCAATGCTCCATGGCAAGTGATACCAAGCCATCGACCGTGTCATATGCCAGTCTAGTCGGCTGCGCGTCCACACAGCCCTTTCGACTAGGGACCTTTTAGGACAGTCATCATACAATGCATAGTCCCACAAACAAGTCACATACTTGCTGATACACATCATTGATAATGTCCAAGGACTATCTTTATTCATAAACACATAGGAAATATCATCATACATGATTGCCTCTAGGGCATATCTCCAACAGTCGAAGACTAAGTCTTCGGTACGGTGATTTTCCGGAGATCCGAAAACCACTTCCAGTGTGATTGAGCCCGTGCAACAGGCCTCTACACTTGGTATTATACCTTTAAAGGTGGTTTTTGTGGGCTTGACCCTTGAGGGGTTGATGCCTGATACGTCTCCAACGTATCTATAATTTTTGATTGCTCCGTGCTACTTTATCTATTGTTTCGGACTATATTGGGCTTTATTTTCCACTTTTATATTATTTTGGGACTAACCTATTAACCGGAGGCCCAGCCTGCAATTGCTGTTTTTTTTGCCTATTTCAAAGTGTTTCAAGAAACGGAATATCAAACGGAGTCCAAACGGAATGAAACCTTCGGAAACGTGATCTTCTCACCTAACGTGATCCAGAGACTTGGACCCTACTCCAAGGAGTGCAGAGGCGGTCACGGTGGGTGGCGCGCCTCGGGCGCGCTTCTACCACGTGGGCCCCCGACGCCCACCGACGCATGCTCCTTCCTCCTATATATACCTACGTACCCCAACAGATCAAGGGGAGCCAAAACCTAATTCCACCGGGCCAGTAACTTCCTCAGTATCCACGAGATCCCATCTTGGGGCCTGTTAGGAGCTTCATTTGGAGGGGCATCCACCACGGAGGGCTTCTACATCATCACCATAGCCCCTCCGATGAAGTGTGAGTAGTTTACTTCAGACCTTCGGGTCCATAGTTAGTAGCTAGATGGCTTCTTCTCTCTTTTGGATCTCAATACAATGTTCTCCCCCTCTCTCGTGGAGATCTATTCGATGTAATCTTCTTTTTGCGGTGTGTTTGTTGAGATCGATGAATTGTGGGTTTATGATCCAGCTTATCTATGGAAAATATTTGATTCTTCTCTGAATTCTTTTATGTATGATTAAGTTATCTTTGCAAGTCTCTTGAATTATCCGTTTGGTTTGGCCAACTAGATTGGTAGTTCTTGCAATGGGAGAAGTGCTTAGCTTTGGGTTCAATCTTGCGGTGACCTTACCCAAAGGATGTAAAGGGTTGCAAGGCACGATTGTATTGTTGCCATCGAGGATAACAAGATGGGGTATTTATCATATTGCATGAATTTATTCCTCTACATCATGTCATCTTGCTTAAGGCGTTACTCTGCTTTTTAACTTAATACTCTAGATGCATGCCGGATAGCGGTCGATGAGTGGAGTAATAGTAGTAGATGCAGAATCGTTTTTGGTCTACTTGTCACTGGACGTGATGCCTATATACATGATCATTGCCGGATAACCTCATAACTATGCTCAATTCTGTCAATTGCTCAATAGTAATTTGTTCACCCACCGTAGAATACTTATGCTCTTGAGAGAAGCCACACTAGTGAAACCTATGGCCCCCGGGTCTATTCTCATCATATCAATCTCCATCACTTTACTTACTTGCTTTTGCTTTTACTTTTTACATTGCATCTTTATACCAAAAATACCAAAAATATTATCTCTATCAGATCTCGCCCTCATAAGTGATCGTGAAGGGATTGACAACCCCTAAGCGTTGGTTGCGAGTAGCTATCATTTTGTGCAGGTACGAGGGACTTGCGCGTGGTCTCCCATCGATTGATACCTTGGTTCTCAAAACCGAGGAAAATACTTACGCTCTTGTGCTGCATCATCCTCTCCTCTTCGGGGAATCCAACGCAAGCTCGAGACGTAGCAAGAAAGATTGGCGCTGCCGTTGGGAGGCTTACGCAAAAGTCAACATACCAAGTACCCATCACAATCCCTATCTCTCGCATTACATTATTTGCCATTTGCCTCTCGTTTTCCTCTCCCCACTTCACCCTTGCCGCTTTATTCGCCTCTCTCTTCCCAATCTCCTCCTCTCTTTTGCTTGCCCTTTCGTTTCTCGCTTGGTTGTATTAGATGCTTATTTATTCGTAAACAAAGAAGCCAATATCTATGGATCCCGATCCGCTTGCCAATCTTTTTAAGATATCCAATTATGATGAACCAATTCCTAGTGATTTGGATGCACTATATTATCTTTATAAGGTTTTGCCTGAAATCCGTGAAGTGACTCCACGATAGATCTTTGAATAAAAAGCATGACTGCAATGATTTTATTATAAATTCTTTTGATGTCAATTGTGCTAATAAGATGCAAAACCCTAAGCTTGGGGATGCTAGTTTTGCTATGTCTACTACTTGTTGCAATGATCATGATTGGGGTGATTCTTCTTATGATCTTGAAAATTTATTTAAGCCCCATGATGAATATGAGATTGATAATATTGTTTGCAATAATATTGAAAGTGGGTTTGGAAGAGTGTCAACTTTAGATCCCACATATTTGGAGTATGTTCAATCTTATGATATTTTTGATAAAAGTGGGTTCGGAGAGGTCATGACTTTAGTTAATGTTAATCCCACTATCTTGGAAGAGTGTCAACTTCGCATGCATGTGGATCGTGTTGAGAATATGTTATGTGATAGCTATATTGTTGAATTTTCTTATGATCCTACATGTAATTATTATGAGAGAGGAAAATATGGTTGTAGAAACTTTCATGCTACGAAATTACCTCTCGCTATGTTGAGATTGCTATTTTCTCTTTCCGCTTCCTTGCATATGCTAGTTTTTGCTTGCCTTGATTTGTTTGCCTATAATATGCCTATGCATAGGAAGTATGTTATACTTAAGTGTGTTTGTCACATGTTTTATGATGCTCCCTTTGTGCCTCAATTCTTGTCTTTCTTGTGAGCATCATTAAAATTATCAATGCCTAGCTAAAAGGCTTTAAAGAAAGGCGCTTGTTGGGAGACAACCCAATATTTTTCCTTGCTGCTTAGTAATAAATAATCCATCTAGCCTCTGTTTAGATGTGGTTTTATCTTTTAATTAGTGTTTGTGCCAAGTTAGACCTATTGGATCTTCTTGGATGATAGTTATTTGATCTTGCTGTAATTTCCAGAATCTTTGTGCTCAGTGCCCGAATTGTTAAAAATCACCAGAACGAGATAAAATACTGATTCCAATTGCTGCTGATCAATAAGCAAATTGTCCAGATCGTCTAAGTTTTGTAGAATTTTTTGGGTTCCAGAAGTTTGTGTTAGTTACAGATTACTACAGACTGTTCTGTTTTTGACAGATTCTGTTTTGCGTGTGTTGTTTGCTTATTTTGATGAATCTATGGCTAGTAAAATAGTTTATGGTCCATAGAGAAGTTGGAATACAGTAGGTTTAACACCAATATAAATAAAGAATGAGTTCATTACAGTACATTAAAGTAGTCTTTTGTTTTCTTTCTCTAACGGAGTTCACGAGATTTCTATTGAGTTTTGTGTTGTGAAGTTTTCAAGTTTTGGGTGAATTCTTTTGATGGATTATGGAACAAGGAGTGGCAAGAGCCTAAGCTTGGGGATGCCCATGGCACCCCCAAGATAATCCAAGGACACCTGATACGGAGCATCCCACGTTCATCTCCATGTACACCTTCATAGCACATCAAGCCCCAAGTGGACCTACCGGAGTTAAGGTGAACCCGCTCTTCTTCGAGAATATCATGAATATCCATTGGACTTGCTTGCTACCTCACCAAAGAGCTCTATGTGTCCTTAGATACGAAGACCGACGACCACAAGCTGGTGAGGAACACCCCAAAGGAGTAGGAGAAGGACCCCAAGGCCACAAGGAAGAAGATGGAGCCCAACAGGAGCTGGACAGGAGGTCCCAGGCGACCCCGTGCGCACGGGCCCCCGAGACCCCGTGGGCGCATGTGACTACTCAGAGAGTTTGTGTTGGAGCACCTGCAAGCACGTGGCCTGTACACTGCGCCCACGGGACCCCCGTGCGCACGGGCCCAACTTACCCCGTGCGCACGGGCTCATCAGGATGGACGGCCGTGATCTCCACTCCGAGCCCCTCTTCCTCCACTTCGTCCCCAAGACTATATATCTGCACTTCCTAGACCATTTTTTAGGGTAAGCAAAGGATATGTTAGACATATGAGAGCTTTGCTCCATGGATCCACTCCACTAGGAGATCAAGACCTCCTCTTGGAGTGACCTAGCTCAAGACCCTCATGGGTGGCCCCTATCAAGACCTCCCCACGGAGAAGAACCCGTTACCTCTTGTATCGTCCTTTGTTGATCGTGGGATCATGTATCTCTCTTTGTGTTCATCGTTCTAAGCGCATGTAATCGAATCTTGTTGGTTTTAGTGATTCTCTTGTGTTTTCCCCGTGATTTCCCTCGTGCTCTTCCGCTCGTTCTTCGTGTTCACTGTAGGGATCCACTCCAAACGTGAAAGATCATCCTCATAGGGTTTCACCCTACATCATATGGTATCAGAGCCATGGTTGATCCCGAAATTGGAGCCCCCCTCTTTGTTTTCTAGCCTTGTTTTGTGTGATTTCGTCCTAATTTCGAAAATTCCCCACCAAAAATAGCCCCAATTTTTTTTGTGATTTGTTGGTTTGGTGATGTTTTGTTGGATTTGATCCGTGGATTTGCTTGGTTTCAAGTGGATCTAGCCTTCCCCCATCTTTTCCCCACCATCCATTCCCAAAATCTCCCCAATTTTGCCCAAGAAATCTTCAATTTCCGCCCCGAAATCGCGAATTTTCCGCCCACCCGTGCCTCTATCGACCCCGGACCTCGTGGCGCACGGGTCCCAAAAGTCTCTCGACACCCTGCGCTCACGGGATTGTACTGCAAGACGGGACCCCTGCGCTCACGGCCCCCAGGCCAGCCACGAGCAGTTCAAGGCCCATAACTTCCACATCCGAGTCCGATTTTTCGCGTTCTTTAGCTCGTTGAGTAGCTATTGACATCCACCATCCACCTAGTTAGGTTCCAACACCATTTGACTCCATCAAAATTTTGACACTTTGGCATCTTTTGCCTAGGGCTTCCACCACATCATATGCATAGCCACCACCATAGTCTTCCTCGCAACCCAACCTGCTTTAGCTCCATATAGCATTTTGGTTGTTTAAGTGGTGACTTGAGTCTCCTAAGGTGTTTCGCTACTTAGGGACTCGGTTGCTTCTTCATCAACCACCACCACCATTTCCACATAGGCTTACCCACCATACACTTCCACCATCCCAACTTAACCCAAATTTTTGTTTGAGTTGTGAGTTGTGTCTCCTAAGGTGTTTGGCTACTTAGGACGGTGACCTCCAACTCCGACACCGTGTATAGTCCACCACCATATCCTCCACTTCCGCATTGCCTAGTGCAACACCGCTTTCCGCTACCACCATTTGACTTTTGTCCTTGAGATTTTGAGTTCGCGGTTTTTCCGTTTCCTAAGGTGTTTCGGCTACTTAGGGACGAGTCTCCATCATCTTGGTATCTACATCAAGAACACCGCCACTCATCATCGCATGAGGACGGTAACCTCGATTTACACCATTGTACATTCCCCTTGCAATTGCATTTATAACCCCTAGCCCATTTTTCGTTACTTGCCTATCGAGACTAGCCATTTGAGTATTGCCGGGCCACGTTACTTGTGCACATTAGTGATCTACACCTTCCATTGCATACATACCATATCATATTGGTACCATATCATCCATTGTGTCACAATATCGTTCCCGCATATACACAATTGCTATCTTGGTTTGTGCATTGTGCAAAAGTTGCCATAGAGAAAAAAATAAGCTTTTAAGCAAAAGAAAGAAAGCAAAGAAGCTTGTAAGCAAGTGCCATAGCATCATACCACATTGCACATAAGATTGTCATATCCGATCATCTTGGATCATCTTGAGAAGCACAACGGGAACATCATACACATAGCATACTTGGGATAGAAAGCTCATACATTTTGCATCTTATAGGTTGTGCACAAGTGTCGTATCCGCCTATTGAGCAATCGTGCTAGCGTCTCTCTTGAGTTGTGCAACACGAGCGTTTTGATGGATTCCACATTTTGAGCTCATTCCTTGGTTGCACGACCCCATTTATCTATCCGTGTGTGTGTCTCCGTGTGCCATTCTTTGCTATTGGTCTACTTGTTTCACTTGCGAATTTGTGAATCTTTTCCAACATTATTGACTCTTGCTAACATTTTTGCATCAATTTTTTTTGTGCCACTATCGTCACCGAGCTCCACCATAAGCCTTATTTGTGTAGGTGTGAGAAACCGACAAGAATTGGTACCAATTGTGCTATTTCCTTGTTACACATTGAGTGATCATTGATCCATTTTCAACATCGGTCAAGGTACATTTGGTATAAGTTCTTCTCTTTCTCCCACTCATATTTGCTCGAGTCTTGTGATGGATAGGCAAGGCATTTCATCTCCGGTCCTCGACAAGAACGACGGCGTGAACAACTACATCACCAAAAGGTCCATCTTCGGACTACAACACGAAATGCAAGGAGCATAATCCACCTTGCAAGTTGCCAAGATCGAGAACCTCCATAGACATTCATCTCTCCGAAGCAAGGAAAAGGGACTACATCGGCAACAAGCTTGCCGCACAAAAGGAGGAGCAAGATGCGAGAATGGAAGAGATTCGAGCCTTGATCAAGTCTTCTTCCCCTTCGTCATCTTCAAGGCGGCGACGTTCAAGCCACAAGTCTTCGGAGCGCCCAAGCGATGCAAGAGCAAGTCGTCCACGTCCACATCTCCATGGGGACCATCATCACGTTCGTGGATCCACATCGTCATGAAGGGCAAGTCACCTCCAAGCATCATGTGCACAACGACGACGTAACAACATCTCCTCTGAGCTCAAGCACGACAACGGCATCATCAACATGAAGATGCTCCACAAGCGCAAGTGCACAAGTCCCAACAAGCCCTACTTCGCGCCAAGTCCAAGCTTCAAGAGCACAAAAGAAGACCGCGAGACGACCACCACCAAGACGGTGCTACGGCTACACCAACCACTTCGGCATCTTCGCCAAGTGCTATCAAGGCATCTTCGCCTTTGGACGTACGGCATCTTCGCCTACTTCCCACGAGTATCCCTACATCGATTTCAACAAGTCCAAGGCAACTACCTACGAGCTAGGGTGACACTTCCATCTTCGAAAGCCCCCCAAGGAAGATGGCCGAGCATGGGACATTCCCTTCGGTCATGGAGACGAGCTACGAGGTGCCACATCATATGGACCTCCAACACCAAGACGGTGACAAGAAGGTTGAGCACGGGACTATCCGTTCAACGCACTACAACAAAAACCCACCTATAGCAACGCATACCCACCAACGAAATGATAATATGTGTTGTTTGTTTTAATCTCCCACCTCCCCAACTTATCCCACCCACCCCTACTTTGCGCTAACCTCCTCTCTCTCCTAAGGAAAAAATCTAACTCCACATGCAGGCGTGCACTTCCATCCAGCACTTTTTCTTATCCCCCATCTCCTCCCTCACGATTCCCCCTCTCACCCGAGCTCCATGACCATGAAGCTGCCCGTCGCCACCAATTTCTACTAGGTGAAGCGCTCTCCCACGACGTCGCCACAAGCCCGGCTGCCGTGCAGTCCTCTCCTCTCGATGCTTCACCGCTGCGGATTCTCCGTGCTGCGACATGCCCCCGCAGCAACCCCTAGCCGCCACGACCGCCGGTGCAACTCCTGCAAGAGGCCCTCTACCCCCGCATCTTCAGAGCAAGTGGGTGCCAGCTCGGGCTCGACGGTGCTGCTCGCCTCTAGAGACCTCGCCTTGGACACTGACGATTTAGTAAGGCATTTCTCTCCTTTGCTCGTACCGTCTGTAGATCTGGTTCCTTGTGGTGACATAGCATCGTTCCATGGTCGATTCTTTGCCGGAAATCACAAGCGTGGTCTACGCTACCTAGTTTTAGCCGCTAGGTGTCGTACATCACGGATGGATAACAGCCCATCCCATCACGGTTCGGTGACCTTGCAGGAGGCTCAAAATTTCACTTCACAATTATAGGTATTTTAATTACAGAATGTGTGGCTGAGTCCGTATGTGTTAATTCCGAAAAGAGTGCTTGTGTCCTTTTTTATCTCAATAGTTTGTTCTTGCTGCTATTTGTGTGGATGAATCCGTACCAATTTTATTGTCACATGTCGTAGGTAATATCTCAGAGGAATAAGTCTCACATGCGCATATATGTCCTAATATTCCTCTTTATTGTATATGTAATCCTTATTTCAATCTTCCCTTACATGTTCAAACCCGACATTGCTTCACCAACAGGTGTGTGTTTGTTGGATTGCATTCTCATCCTAGTAGCAGCTTCAATCTGTTGTGTCGATGAACATGCACGTGAGGCTGCAACATGGTTGTGAGTTACCAAAACATTTTCTCCCTTAATTAACTAATAGCTGACTCATTTCAATGGTTGATCCGCGTGCTGAGTTCAGCATGAAGTTTTGGTCTGACCTTTTCATTGTGGTGCTTGCAGAATGGTATCGTGGGTAGCATCAAGCACGATTAATTAATCGCTGAGAAACATCGCAGCTCTTCTTTCCATGCCCACACGCTGTGGAGCCACCACCGCTGCTCGAGCACGCCCTCACACAAGGCCAACCAACCTGTCGAGAGAAAACTATGGTACTGATTTCTTAGGTTATAAGGTTATGTGTTCCCCTAGGATTTAAGATGGTGAAGTTACTTGGTGTAGGAACTAGGGTATACTATGACTGTAACACATTTTGTCTGTTTCTTGACTTGCTTCAATAAGAACTTTAGTGCTTGAGTCGAACTCCTATAAGGTTTCACTTTGCTCGAATTACTCAATCAAAACTCATGGTTCTATATGTTGTAGGTCAGAACTTCCTTCAATCAAAATCTGATTCTTCACGAGATCATGAAATATTTATATCCTTCATTGGCCAATTTCTCAGATTAGGAGTTGATATAAACATCAATATGCTCAAGGTAATACACCCTACTTAGCATAGTAAACCATATTGCACTATTGTGATTTGTGAATGTAGAACATCTTTGAATAGATGGTTGCTAAGGGTCATGTAGCTTACAGACGCTAATATCTCATTTTGTGAAGATAGTTAAGACTTCTTGTACTAAAGTTTACTATATCAATTTTGTACTGAAAATTTACCCCTGCTTTTACTAAATTATCATGTTACTAATTTTGCATTGTTGTACTAAAATTTGCCTTTCTACTGTTGTACTAAAATTTCTCTCAGACTCCTATATAGTGTACCAGTTTTGAATCTTCAAACTCCTCTTCATAACATACAATCACAGCCGTTAATTATGTCAACTGACGGGTTATGAACGCACTGGATTCATAGTCTATGAGTCGATGCCTTTTCCGCTCTTTCCACTATCTTCCGTAACAATCATCACGTTGTGCCTCGCCAAATGGGCTCCTGAAAGCAAAGGCAGCCACATGCTACGCTTTTAGTCAACAAGTAGCCGGATCTTCTATGGCTTGGAAGGAAAGTCGTGGCTTGACATATAGAAGTTGAACTTAATACATAGGGGTTGGATCTTTGTAACTTTATTTAGGAAAATAAAGCCGGGCGTAGGAGATAATGCGATAGGATTGGGCTCCTCTCAAATTTTTCACAAGAATTGCTTGTTCTATGGAATTAGGATGCGGCTTACTATACATACAACTTTCTTCTATCCTTGTGTTTGGAATGAGTTTTTTTAGTAACTAAGGATCATGTGTATTAATTGCTGAGCACAGGGCATATTATCAGTTAGCAATACATTCTCACATGCAAAAGCATGTACCATTTGCTAGTAACCATTGAGTAGGTAGGAAGAATTCAACGGAGCAATAATAATGATTAAGGAGTGCCCAGGAGAAATCAAATCACAATCCACTCCCAAAACATAACAAGTACATGATTCATGATAGAATTGCACTAGACACATGACAATTGTATAACTGCATGTAGTAGAGTGTACTTGATGCCTATATTGTTCCTTTTTAACTTGTTCGCAGAATTTCCAGTATATAAATATATGTCTTGGTAAATCACATTGTGAGCGTGTATCTCGGTACGTAATTTAGGCACATTCAAATTTGGCCATGTGTGAATCATTTTCTTTGAACATACAGTCATACAGTATTTTTGAGTTGTTGAAACCTTGCATCTATTTGTATTTTCTAGAGAACTGTAGATCTTCCTTTGAAACCAAACGATATGTTGTGTGTTAGCACATGTTTATTTAAGGGAAGTACCTTATTTCTTATAGAGTATGTTTGCCTTAAGGTCTACGTTAACACAATTGATGACATATAGTAGATTTTTTCATAAGAAAACAAGGATCAAAAGTGTTTGTCAGATGTAGGCTATTACACTCCTTTGCTGCATACAAAGCTACTAATGTCATGACCTTCAACCTCTCTATGTTGCTCCTCCTTTACACTTTGCTGATCTATTAACTTGATTTTATCTACAGTAAGTTACTCATCTTGTTTCTTTGGTTTTGTATATTGTCAAGATAAAATGGATAATGCATGGCTTGGATGCTGATTGCAAGGATGAGAATGGTGCTACAACTGGATGATTAGAATGTCATTTTCAGGACGATGTTTGAAACATTATAGTTGATTGCAAGGTCTAGAATTTGACTAGTACTTGATAGTTTCACATCTTGTAATCTTCTCGGATCGTGTTCTTTGTAATCCAACATAGTTGATTTAATATATGAGGCCTTCCAGTTTATCATATTGTGGCTCCTATACACTAGATATATTGACCTTGTAATTCTGGATGTCAATATATAAAATATCATCAATTATTCATGCCATGTAGAGAATTCTCTAGTCGTTGCCATGACATGCTGCACCATTGTGCAGGGGTAGTCACCAACGCATATGATGTGTTGTTAGGCTACAACTCTATATGTTGCTACCTTACAACGCTTCTACATGTCGTTTACCAACGCATGTGTATATGTTGTTGTAGACCCTAGCAACGCCACCTACGGCAACACATATTAATCCGTTGGTGTAGACTTGAGCAACACATATATGGACGTACGACAACACATCGATGCGTTGCTGAAGGGGGGTTCTTGTTGTAGGCGACGATAGTAGTTGAGCATGGAGACATTTGCACCAACATCTCTCCGACACCCACATATCATAAGATGACCCAATTGCCATGTGAGGAGAGCCACCAACCCATGTGTGAGATGAGTGACTCCACCATATATGACATTGAGTGCATTTCCTATGAGAGGATGAGTGTGACCACCACTAGCCCCACACATGAGAGCATGCAACACATCCTATGTGAGGCTGAGAGCCATTTGAGTGACTCCACCAACCATACGAGTGAGAGCATCCTTGAGGGAGTGAGGAGCCACAACACTTAGTGAGTGAGGTAGTTGACACGGCATGTGAGGCCACTATGATTTCTAACGACTTAACCTCTACTCCTAGTGTGTTTTCTTCTATGATGCTAGGTCTCCTACATGACGACATGCCTACCATTGATGAGTCCATACCTCCAATGGAGACGCATTTATGGCCATGATGGACGATGATGCACCCCACATGGTTCCATCAAGATGAAGATGACATCGAAAGTGGATCTTCAACACCTCACCTACAACACATGAGCGACCTTCCAATGGTAACATAGGTGATGGTGCTTCTCTTGTCCCACTAGTGGACACTCTTGACAATGATTGCTCCCATGATGTTGACTCCACCTATTACCATGCCTCATGCTAGTGAAACTTCTTCATGCCTTGACTTACCTATTTATGATGAATATGATGATGAGCATGTTGAGTTGCCTAGTTGTGATGCTATGCTTCATAGGATATCTTGTGAAAATTCTATTGGTCACGTCATGTTTGACAATCCATTGAACTTGTCATATGCTATGAATGAGATCTCCCATATTGCATCATTTCAAGCTCAACATAGTAACTATGCATGCCCCATTAAAATCAATCCCATTTGCACTTATGGCATAGATGACGAGTTGATGGTCATTGTCTTTTGTTTTTCATGTGATGATATTGCCATGCTCCCTTTACATGATTTGGCTTAATTCATCTACTATATCATGCCATGATCACATTGTTCCAAATATGCATTGTTTTGGATGTTGTCAATATTCTCCATGTGAAGTTTCCACTAATGCTCATGAGGAGACCCCCATAGTTTCCTCGTACATATTAGGAGATCTTGATGCATTCCATACTTTGCATGATTTCCATGATTGCTTGCACCATATGCATTCCATGAATAACAATGCTCTCGATATTTCTCATGATGCATTACACCCTTTGAGTCTCCATTATGCTATACATAACAACAAACCTATCATGATGGATGACATGTTTCTATATCACGCATCTCATTTATTTGAGCGTTGGATATTTGGTGCTAACCAACACAAGCACGTATGCATCATGATGGATGATGTGTACATCTACCACGCACATACAATTTTTCCTTTGTCTTTGTTTTGTGTAGGCACTCATGTATACTCGTCGACCTCTCAATCCCAAGAGTTGACGAAACAAGCTCTTGAGAGCAATAATGACTTGGGATCCCGTGGACTATCCTTACCACCGTCCACTTCGCGCAAGGACTACGCGCATCTCCTCTACTTGGCTCTCACACGGCTATGGGCCATTTACCACTTGCCACATTATGCTCATTTTACCGTGTTCACTTTGCATGCTATGCTTGCTTCTATGCCTTTGCCATGCAATTGTGACCCTTGCTTGCATCTACCCATGTTTCATCGTTATGCTCCTTCTATGCGTATTTGCATGCTTGGTAGAGATCCTTGTTGCTATTGCCATGTTTATCATGTGCCCCATGCTATTGATGCTTGTTGTGTTGGGAGAGTCATAATGCCCCATTTCTATTTACATATGGCCTCTCGCCAATACATTCATGCCATTCTACTCCTATCTTGCTTTCATGCTTGTGCTATAACATGTGAATTATTCATGCCCACTATTTGCACCAATGACATGTTTGCCATGATTCCTTCTAGTATGTTGCATCTTCGCACTACTAGCTTGCTTGACTTGATCGCTATGAATGCTTGCTATGTTGCATCACCCATGTTCCACTATCACTTGCTTTCTTGGGTTGATAACATATATGTTCACGCCTCTCACATGATTTATCTTGATCATTGTCTCTTGTGTTAATTAGTTGCCTCTTTCATATCCACTTGTATTGAGTGCAACCATACTATGCTTATTGATCTTGGAGACTTTGACACCTTATTTGTGATGCATGCTTCTTTACTTGAACCTATTGTATTTGGTTGTTCTCGCATCATATGCCTCCATACTATGAAATGTTCCCTTGTCCTTTCTTATGATGAGCATGATGCATACACTTGTTGGGTATCTCGCCCATCGAATGATAGGTCTTGCTTTTGCATTAACCTCATTTGTTTTTCCAAGTGTTTCTCATGTTCTTTCATTTTAAAGGATTCACAAGGCGGTACCATAAAGAGACATTTTGGTTATGTGAAGGCATACATGATGGCAAACACCAACATTGGCGAGCATCTCCTAAAAGTGAACTCATTCCCTTTGAACCATCCTCACATATGCATATTGGATGGGCCATACTTTCATTGTTGTTTCCTTCTTCTTGTCTACATGCTACATATATTGGATGGAGGACCGACATTGGAGATGGACCCTTTGGACCTTCACATTGAGGAGTGCCACGACATCAACCTATGCTACATCCATGCCTACCGTGTACATGGCGACATGCCACGTTTAAGATCCGAGGTCGGATGTTTCCAAAGGGGGATGAGATGATACGGAGCATCCCACGTTCATCTCCATGTACACCTTCATAGCACATCAAGCCCCAAGTGGACCTACTGGAGTTAAGGTGAACCCGCTCTTCTTCGAGAATATCATGAATATCCATTGGACTTGCTTGCTACCTCACCAAAGAGCTCTATGTGTCCTTAGATACGTAAGACCGACGACCACAAGCTGGTGAGGAACACTCCAAAGGAGTAGGAGAAGGACCCCAAGGCCACAAGGAAGAAGATGGAGCCCAACAGGAGCTGGACAGGAGGTCCCAGGCGACCTCGTGCGCACAGGCCCCCGAGACCCCGTGCGCACGGACTACTCAGAGAGTTTGCGCTGGAGCACTTGCAAGACGCACGGGTTTGTACTGCGTGCCCACGGGACCTCTGGCAAGACAGGTGCCCAACTTTACCCTCAGGCGCACGGGCTCATCAGGATGGACGGCCGTGATCTCCACTCCGAGCCCCTCTTCCTCCGTCATTCCCTCAAGACTATATATTCATTACCTAGACCATTTGTTAGGGTAAGCAAAGGATATGTTAGACATATGAGAGCTTTGCTCCATGGATCCACTCCACTAGGAGATCAAGACCTCCTCTTGGAGTGACTCTAGCTCAAGACCCTCATGGGTGGCCCCTATCAAGACCGCCCCACGGAGAAGAACCCGGTTACCTCTTGTATCGTCCTTTGTTGATCGTGGATCATGTATCTCTCTTTGTGTTCATCGTTCTAGCACATGTGTAATCGAATCTTGTTGGTTTTAGTGATTCTCTTGTGTTTCCCCGTGATTTCTCTCGTGCTCTTCCGCTCGTTCTTCGTGTTCATCGTAAGCATCCACTCCAAACGTGAAAGATCATCCCCATAGGGTTTCACCCTACATCAACACCAAAAAGTCAAAGCTTGGGGATGCCTCGGAAGGCATCCCCTCTTTCGTCCACTTCCATCGGTAATTTACTTGGAGCTATATTTTTATTCACCAACATGATATGTGTTTTGCTTGGAGCGTCTTGTATTATTTGAGTCTTTGCTTGTTAGTTTACCACAATCACCCTTGATGTACACACCTTTTGAGAGAGCCATACATGAATTGGAATTTGTTAGATTACTCTATGTGCTTGACTTATATCTTTTGAGCTTGATAATTTGCTCATAGTGCTTCACTTATATCTTTTTGAGCATGATAATTTTTGCTCTAGTACTTCACTTAGATCTTTTAGAGCACGGTTGGTGGATTTGTTTTAAAGAAACTTGATCTCTCATGCTTCACTTAGATTATTTTGAGAGTCGTTAATAGCATGGTAATTTGCTTAATGTTAATATACTTGGTGTTCAAGATATGTGAAACTTTCTTTTGAGTGTGTTGAATACTAAGATAAGTTTGATGCTTGATAATTGTTTTGAGATATGGAGGTAATAATATCAAAGTCATGCTAGTTGAGTAGTTGTGAATTTGAGAAATACTTGTGTTGAAGTTTGTAAGTCCCGTGAGCATGCACGTATGGTTAAAGTTGTGTAACAAATTTGAAGCATGAAGTGTACCTGGCTTGTGCATCCTTATGAGTGGCGGTCGGGGACGAGCGATGGTCTTTTCCTACCAATCTATCCCCCTAGGAGCATGCGCGTAGTACTTGAATTTTTGATGACTTCTAAATTTTTGCAATAAGTATATGAGTTCTTTTGACTAATGTTGAGTCCATGGATTATACGACTTTTATCTTTCCGCCATTGGTAGCCTCTTCGGTACTGTGCATTGCCCTTTCTCACATTGGAGTGTTGGCGCAAACTTCACGGCAGCATCCAAACCCCGTGATACGATACACGCTCTATCATACATAAACCTCCTTATATCTTCCTCAAAACAGCCACCATACTCTACCTATTATGGCATTTCCATAGCCATTCCGAGATATATTGCCATGCAACTTCCACCATCATTATCATGACATACATTACTTTTGTCATATTGCCATTGAATGATCATGTAGTTGACATCGCATTTGTGGCAAAGCCACCATGCATTATTTTTCATACATGTCACTCTTGATTCATTGCACCATCCTGGTACACCGCCGAAGGCATTCATATAGAGTCATACCTTGTTCTAGTTTCGAGTTGTAATCATCATGTTGTAGTCAATAGAAGTGTGATGATCATCATTATTAGAGCATTGCCCAAAAAAAAAGAGAAAGGCCAAAAAAAAGAAAGGCCCAAAAAAAAGAGAGAAAGGCCAAAAAAAAGAAAGGCCCAGAAAAAAACAAAAGAAAAGGGCAATGCTACTATCTCTTTTTCCACACTTGTGCTTCAAAGTAGCACCATGTTCTTCATGTAGTGAGTCTCATATTTTGTGCTTCAAAATAGTACCTTGTTCTTCATGTAGTGAGTCTCATATATTGTGCTTCAAAGTAGCACCATGTTTTTCATATAGTGAGTCTCCTAAGTTGTCTTTTTCATACTAGTGGGAATTTTTCATTATAGAACTTTGCTTGTATATTCCTACGACGGGCTTCCTCAAATGCCCTAGGTCTTCATGAGCAAGCAAGTTGGATGCACACCCACTAGTTTTCTTTTGCTGAGCATTCATAGCTCTAGTGCATCCGTTGCATGGCAATCCCTACTCCTCATGTTGACATCAATTGATGGGCATCTCCATAGCCCGTTGATTATCCTCGTCAATGTGAGACTTTCTCCTTTTTGTCTTCTCCACACAATCCCCATCATCATATTCTATTCCACCCATAGTGCTATATCCATGGCTCACGCCTCATGTATTGCGTGAAGGTTGAAAAAGTTTGAGATTATTTAAGTATGAAACAATTGCTTGGCTTGTCATCGGGGTATAGAAGTTGGGAACATCTTTTGTGTGATGAAAATGAAGCATAGCCTAACTATATGATTTTGTAGGGATGAACTTTCTTTTGCCATGTTATTTTGAGAAGACATGATTGCTTTGATTAGTATGCTTGAAGTATTATTATTTTTGTATCAATATGAAGTTTTGTCTTGAATCTTTCGGATCTGAATATTCATATCACAATTAAGAAGATTTACATTGAAATTATGCCAAAGTATCACTCCGCATCAAAAATTCTTTTTTTATCATTTACCTACTCGAGGACGAGCAGGAATTAAGCTTGGGGATGCTTGATACATCTCCAACGTATCTATAATTTTTGATTGCTCCATGCTACTTTATCTATTGTTTCGGACTATATTGGGCTTTATTTTCCACTTTTATATTATTTTTGGGACTAACCTATTAACCGGAGGCCCAAATTTTAATTGCTGTTTTTTGCCTATTTCAAAGGTTTCAAGAAACGGAATATCGAACGGAGTCCAAACGGAATGAAACCTTCGAAACGTGATCTTCTAACCGAACGTGATCCAGAGACTTGGACCCTACTCCAAGGAGTGCCAGAGGCGGTCACGAGGGTGGGGGCGCGCCTCCCGGGCGCAGCCCCTACCGTGGGCCCCCGACGCCCACCGACGCATTCCTTCCTCCTATATATACCTACGCACTCTCAACAGATCAGGAGGGGAGCCAAAACCTAATTCCACCGTCAGAAATTCTCGATCCATGAGATCCCATCTTGGGGCCTGTTCCGAGCTCAATGAGGGGGCATCCACCACGGAGGGCTTCTACATCATCACCATAGCCCTCCGATGAAGTGTGAGTAGTTTACTTCAGACCTTCGGGTCCATAGTTAGTAGCTAGATGGCTTCTTCTCTTTTTGGATCTCAATACAATGTTCTCCCCTCTCTCGTGGAGATCTATTCGATGTAATCTTCTTTTTGCTGTGTGTTTGTTGAGACCGATGAATTGTGGGTTTATGATCCAGCCTATCTATGGAAAATATTTGATTCTTCTCTGAATTCTTGTATGTATGATTAAGTTATCTTTGCAAGTCTCTTCGAATTATCCGCTTTGGTTTGGCTAACTAGATTGGTAGTTCTTGCAATGGGAGAAGTGCTTAGCTTTGGGTTCAATCTTATGTGACCTTTACCCAAAGGATGTAAAGCGGTTGCAAGGCATGTATTGTATTGTTGCCATCGAGGATAACAAGATGGGGTATTTATCATATTGCATGAATTTATTCCTCTACATCATGTCATCTTGCTTACAGGCGTTACTCGCTTTTTAACTTAATACTCTAGATGCATGCCGGATAGCGGTCGATGAGTGGAGTAATAGTAGTAGATGCGTAATCGCTTCGGTCTACTTGTCACGGACGTGATGCCTATATACATGATCATTGCCTAGATAACCTCATAACTATGCTCAATTCTCGGCCAATTGCTCAACAGTAATTTGTTCACCCACCGTAGAATACTTATGCTCTTGAGAGAAGCCACTAGTGAAACCTATGGTCCCCGGTCTATTCTCATCATGTCAATCTCCATCACTTTATTTACTTGCTTTTTGCTTTTACTTTTTACTTTGCATCTTTATACAAAAATACCAAAAATATTATCTCATCGATCTCACCCTCGTAAGTGATCGTGGAAGGGATTGACAACCCCTAAGCATTGGTTAAGTAGTAGCTATCGTTTTGTGCAGGTACGAGGGACTTGCGCGTGGTCTCCTACTAGATTGATACCTTGGTTCTCAAAAACTGAGGAAAATACTTATGCTACTGTGCTGCCTCATCCTCTCCTCTTCGGGGAAATCCAACGCAAGCTCGAGACGTAGCAATGCCCATTTTGTGCACTGTATCCTTGTAAAGCAGATTCAGGCTGCTGCCTCCGTCCATAAGGACTTGTGTGAGGTGGAATCCGTCAATGGTGGGGTCGAGGACCAATGCGGCCGAACCTCTATGACGGATACTGGTAGGGTGGTCCCTGCGATCAAAGGTGATCAGGTAAGAGGACCATGGGTTGAACTTTGGGTCGATTGTATAGACTCTCCCAGAGTGCACGCTTCCACTTAGGAATGTGGCTTTGCGGTATCATATTCACTGCTACCGGGAGGGAATTTCATATTTCCTCCTATATTCGGTGATCGGGGCTCCTCCTCGCCGCCGCTGCCGCTTTGAGACCCCTTCCTTGTTTTGGCATCCGACCGCCGGCTGTCTCAAAGACCCAAAGATTCTCTATTGGTATGGTTGGCTGGTTTTCCAGGGGTGCCATGAATTTGGCATGGACGGTCGAGTATGCGGTCAAACCGACGGGCCGGAATTGTTTTTGTTAAATGGTTTCTTCCGCTGACCGGACTTGGAGCCGCTGAATCCGGCATTGACTGAGGTGTCTTCGGCATTATCACCGTTTTTGCGGCGCTTGTGTTTGTTGAGTCGTGATTTGTCGTTGTTATCCTTAGCTTTCGATGTGCCCGGATTGCTTGTTGTATTGTTGCTGCGGGCCAACCAGCTATCCTCGCCCGCGCAAAAGCGGGTCATGAGTGTTGTGAGAGCTGCCATGGACTTTGGCTTTTCCTGACCGAGATGTCGGGCAAGCCATTCATCACAGATGTTATGCTTAAAGGCCGCTAGGGCTTCGGCATCCGGACAGTCAACAATTTGGTTCTTTTTGGTTAGGAACCGGGTCCAAAATTTCCTGGCTGACTCTCCCGGCTCATTGGGTTATGTGGACTTAGATCATTAGTAACCGTGGTCGCATCGTAAGTGCCTTGGAAGTTGTCAAGGAATGCGCCCGCTGTTCTCCCAACTCCCGATGGACTTTCTTGGCAAGCTGTTCAGCCAATGCCGAGCCGGTCCCTTTAGTTTTAGTGGGAGGTACTTGATGGCGTGTAGATCATCTCCGCGGGCCATGTGAATGTGGAGGAAAGAAAATCTTCAATCCATACCGCGGGGTCTGTGGTGCCATCGTATGATTCAATGTTCATGGGTTTAAATCCTTCCGGGAATTCATGATCCATTACTTCATCAGTGAAGCATAGGGGGTTTGTGGCGCCTCTATGCCGGGCTATATCCCGACGTAGTTCAAATGAGTCCGGTCTATTGTATTCAGCCCGGCCGGACTTTAGTATATTGTATCCGGTGTTACGGTCATCATCACATCTTGTGGCGCGCCCCCGTGATCCATAGATCGATCTTGACTGTCCTGCTTTGTTTTCCAATACTTCTCGCAGGTCCTTCGTTTAGCCCCGGGCCTTGGTATTATCGTTTGATTGGCGGCGGGGTGCGGTCTGGACTTCGGGCTGGTACGCCGTTTTGTCGCGATCGCGGGCGGCTGGTCAGCCGCATCATGCGTTGGTAGTATGGGCTTTAAAGCCTCCTCCTCGAGTTGAGGTAGCAGCCTGCGCTTTGGGTAGCTTTTTGGGCCGAGTCCGTACTCCTCGGCAGCTGTGACCTCGGTCCATCTGTAAGTTAGCAGATCTTGATCAGCTTGAAGCTGTTGCTGTTTTTTCTTCAGGCTTTTTGCAGTGGCTATAAGACGGCGTTTGAAGCGCTCCTGCTCGACGAGGTCCTCAGGCACGATGAATTCTTCGTCGCCAAGGCTCACCTCGTCTTCGGAGAAAGGCATGTAGTTATCGTCCTCTGATTCTCCATCCTTTGCCTATTCTTTAGGGCTAGTTTGCCCCTCCTCTTGCTCGGCTTGCTCGAAGCCTGGCTGGGCAGGATTAGGTCTGCCTTTCTAAGACCATCCGGACTGTTATCCCTTGTGCCGGTATCACTATTTTTGCTATGGCGGGGCTTGGAGCGGTGTCGATGACGCCGTTGTCTAGATTGCTTCCCCAAGGGGTTATCTTCCGCTGCCTCATCGCCGTTGTTTTATTTAGGGGTATCCACCATATAAATATCATATGAGGAGGTGGCGGTCCAGCCGCCTATAGGCGGTGGTTCCTCGTTCTTCTCTGCATCGCCGTCCCATACCGTCGATGTCTTCGGAGCCGAAGTCAAGCACGTCGGTTAAGTCATCGACAATGGCTATAAAGTGGGTGGTGGGTGGGGGACGAATTTCTTCGTCGTCCGCTCCCCACTCGAGCCGGACATAGTTCGGCCAAGAGTCTCCTGACAAGGACAGAGACCTTAATGAGTTCGGCACATCACCCAAGGGTGGGTGGTGAAAAATATCCGTGGCGGTGAACTCCATGACGGGTGCCCAATCTGATTCGATAGGCACAGACGCACGCGGTCCGGATCCTGCAACCGGGGAAGAGTTCGGGGGTCCGACGACACCACTCTCACAGGAGGTGGGATCAGCGTTCGGCTCTAATGCCGATGAGTGTGCGTGAAAGTGCGTTATATCGACTAGAGGGGGGTGAATAGGCGATTTTTATGAATTCTTCACTGAGAAATTTGTGGGTGAGGAAATTTCTTAGCGAAGAACTACTTGCAGCGGAATAAGTACTCAGAAGTAAACATAACAGAACACAAGCATGGTCATCATGATGAAATGAAGACAAGCATGAGTATGAAAGCGTAATCACAGGATAACACAGGATGAAGACAAACAGATCAAGAAATTGAACTGAGGCAATTGAGAAAGTCTTCACCAAAGTCTTCAAACATGTATATGACAAGCACACAACACAATAATGAGGAAATGAAAGAGTTGAGGAAATAGAACCAGTTGGCTTGGTGAAGACAATGATTTGGTAGACCAGTTCAACTTCTTTGTCTCGGTTAATGCGATACGGTTAGGGCGGCTAGGTGTTTAAACCCGAGGACACACAGTCCCGGACACCCAGTCCTAAACACGCAGTCCAGGACACTTAGTCCTCACCGTATTCCCCTTGAGCTAAGGTCACACAGACCTCGCCCAATCACTCGTGGTAAGTCTTGGTGACTTAGAACCTTCACAAACTCGGTCACTCGGCGATCCACAATTTCCTCTTGGATGTTTCTAGACCATGACGCCTAACCGTCCGGAAGAAGCACAGTCTTCAAAGGTAACAAGCGTCGGATCCACACAGATCAATCTCTTGATGATGCTCAATCACTTTGGGTTTGTAGGTGTTTGGCTTTGGGTTTTCCTCACTTGATGATTTTCGCCAAAGTCCTCGGAGGATGAGATGCTCTCAAATGACAAGTGTCAGTTTCTCTCAAGCAGCCAACCAGCTAGTGGTTGTAGAAGTGACTATTTATAGCCTAGGGAGCAGCCCGACATGATAAGACATAAATGCCCTTCAATGATATGACCGTTAGGTGGATAAGATATTTTGGGACAGGTGCCAGACACAACAACGGTCGGAAATTTGAGGTACAAATTCCTCGGGGCTATCATGTTCCTCACTGTGTAGGCAATCCAAGACCGCAAATTCCTAACTCCTCGGTCGAACAAATTCCTCGTGACTGTAAGAACTTCGTCTCACATCAAGAAATTGATTGAACTATATGAGATTTCCAATGGCTTCACTCAAGGGATTGGTAGGTGTAGGATTTTGAGTTGAGCATCACATGGAAATTTCTCCTTAGTATTTCCTCGACCCCTTTTTAACAAAGACGGTGTTTCCTATGACTCAAGAAAGAGAAAATGAAACTACGAAAACAAATGTCTTCACGCTTCATGTTCCTCGAATGAATACCAAGTCTTCAAGGTCACACCAATTTCTTCACTTTCAAAGTCTTCAACAAGAACTTCATTTTTAGGGGTCGACTTTCTCTCAGAATATCAAACTCCTCACAGACTTATAGACCTGTGTACACTCATAAACACATTAGTCCCTTAACCTATAAGTCTTCAATACACCAAAATCACTAAGGGCACTAGATGCACTTACAATCTCCCCTTTTGGTGATGGATGACAACATAGGTTAAGTTTTCAACGAGGGATAAACATATGAAGTGTAACATCGACATCGAGGAATTTGATTGCAAGATATAGAAGAACTCCCCCTAAAGATGTGCATAATAAGGAATTTTCTTTTGAAGCAATGCACACATGAAGAGTTGAATCATGGAGATCTCCCCCTATATCTTGTAATTCATACACGCATTTGACATATAATGTGAAGAATTTGAAATGCATGATGAAATATGGTGACTGATGAAATTCAGCATGCGTGCAATAATATTAACGAGGAATAAGCATGCAGAATAACACATCAAGAATATCAGAGCACCATCGGGTTTAAGTTTACAACTCGATCCAGCAAAGTCATCAGAAGAACGAGAGTTGTAACTTAGCAAAAAAAACGCCCATATAATAGACCCGCTTGAAGACTAACTCAAATTTCTCCCCCTTTGTCATCGAATGACCAAAAGGATCGAAAATGAGGACTAACGCCCCTGAAGAATATCAAGTGGATGAAGGAGCGCCCGGCGTTGTTGGGGTTGATTGTTGATGTTGGGCCTGCCGCAGTTGTCGCCCAAGTCTTCATGTTCATCGGTGTCGTAGCGATGAAGAATAGGAGCTGGCCACCAAGGAAGGAACCTTGACCTTCTTGTATTTCTTCGTGGAGGTGCGGACCAGTCAAAGTCTTCCTTGAGACCCATTTTCTTCAGATCTTCTTCGCTATAGACATGAGAGAAAACAGCCTGTAATGCGATTGAAGGTTTCATGGAGGTAGTATTGGTTTTTCTTCACCTGCATTGTGGGTTGAGGTCATGTTGTGAAGAATTGAACCAAACTAACGCTTGACCCATTTATGATTACGATCAACCTTTTGATGAAGACCGAGGAGAAGCTTCACGATCACCATCACCCTCGGTCTTGTGCCTTGAGGATTTTGCTTAGCTGTGTTGGCGGCGAAGAGTCATGGGTGGCGAGTCGTCATTGGTTGAGTAGGATGCAGCTCTTGCGAAATTGACCATCCAATGGACGAATGCCTTCATCTATAACAGCAGCGCCTTGCCCTTGTCATCACCGAGGAATATGTCCGCTTGAGGACTTCAATCGGAGGCAAATAGCTGCAATGGTTCAAAGGTATCGCCTTTATGGTTGAGTGAAGACCTTGTTCTGATGAATCTCATAATCCAAGGTGCATAAGGCTTCAGCTCAAATGGTGACATAGCGATATTGGCCAGAGTCCTCATGAAGAAATCATGGAAGTTGACAGGAACGCCATGAATGATATTGAAAAGCAGATTCTTCATGATGCCAACGACTTCTTCTTCATTCGAGTCGTGGCCCTTGATTGGACTCAATGTCTTCGTTAGAATGCGATAGACAGTCCGAGGCACATATAGTAATTCCTTCACGAGGAATTTGGTCTGTGGGGCCTGACACGGCTTCAAAGGCTTCATCAAAGACTTGCATGTAATGATATGTAAGCTCAGGTTCATCAGAACGCAACGAGCAGCTTCAAGGGGAGGACTGAGTGGTAAGGCACGAAGCAATTCAGTAGCTGGTGCCTTGTAGAGAGTGTTTTCGGACATCCAGTCTAGCACCCATGAATTCACATCTTCAGAATCTCCGGTGATGTGCCGCGTTGCATAAAATTGAAGAATGAGTTCTTCATTCCAATCACTGATGTCAGTGCAGAAATTTAATGATCCGGCGTCGTGAAGAACACTGAGGACTGGCTCGAAGCACGGTAGAGATTCCATATCCACGTGAGGAATGTGCGCATGATCGAAGACTTTGTCTTTGTTGAACAACACTGAGGAATAGAAATTAGCCTGGCTGGCCGTCCAGAAATGCCTCTTCCTTATGCGAGCAGA
Source organism: Aegilops bicornis (assembly GCA_021605145.1). Lineage (NCBI taxonomy): Eukaryota > Viridiplantae > Streptophyta > Magnoliopsida > Poales > Poaceae > Aegilops > Aegilops bicornis. The sequence goes on from CM038672.1 coordinate 546,577,383, forward strand.
GTCATAGGGGTTGTAGTCAGTGAAGAATACATGCTCGCCGAAGAAATCTTCAGCCTTGAATTTTTGCTTCCTTGATAATGGATCCTTTGGCTTGGGCAGAGGAGTGTCAGCGAGTTGCATCACAACCCTGTGAATTGCAATCTCGTGTTCTTCAGTCGAGGAATTCTGGCTCCTCTTCAAGCAAAGGGTCTGCGTCTTCAGATGTTTAGCAGCAGCAGTTTCTTCAGCACTAGTGGCTGGAATTTCTTCACGTACAGATGAAGTGGGGTGAGTTTCTTCAGAGCCCATTTGAACGGTTGGTGCATGGGACTGAGGAATTTGCTGTAAAGGTGTGAACAGTGGAGAGTTGGGATGCCGACTTTCCCAAAAATCATCATTCGTCAATGGAGTGGTGCATCCAATGTCCACATCTTCATCTTCCATTTCTTCAATGCCAGCCTCTTCAGTTGTGAACTGAGGCATAGACGAGGAAACGATTGGTGTTGATGGGATCTTATCCACTTCAATTTCTTCATCCATCCGCTTCCGACGTGCAAAGCGGAAGGATTTTCTTCATCAGATCCGCTAGGGATCACATATTCTTCATCGAAAGGTATGATTTCCCTTTGATGGCATGGTTGAGATCGGACCAGCATCAATGGGATTTGCAAACGAACTGGTCAAAGGCTTCATCTTCTTCGGAGCTGAAGAATCTGAAGTGACTTATGCTTTCCTTTTCTTCACAGCTGCACGCTCTGCAGCCTTGGTCTTCTTCACATCTGATGCAGTATGGAAGGATTGGAGTTGGGGTAGGCGCAAGAGGAGCAGAGGAATCGGTTGATTTTCTTCAGCACAACCGATGCGCTTGTTCTCGACTTCTTCACTTTCTTCAGCGCACCACTAGTGGATGCCCCGGCAATTTCTTCGGTAATTTGGAATGCAGTCATCATCCCTAGAACTCACATTTTCTTCAGCAGCCTGAAAGTCATCAGCGGTGCTGGCATGTTCTTCAGTCGGCTGGGCAGATGCTTCAGCCTGAGGAATTTCTTGTTGCAATGGGGCTGCAACATTTGAGGTGAACTTCTCAGTCAGTTTAACAAACCTGACTTTGGCTCCTTGCCAATCAGCATAGTAAGCATTGAAGTCATCGCTGAGGGATTTGATTTCAGACTGGATCTTTACAAGTTCATAAGTTGTCATTGGGACAACGTTGTTCTTCAGAAACTTCTCTTTCCTATACTATGCTTTCTTGATCTGCCTGGCCTTCTCATATTTCCATTTTTCTTCTTGGATGAAATGGGTCAGCATGTGACTTTGGCCAGGAGTCAAATTGAAATCAGGCATAGGAGTGTTTGGGTCCTTGTGCCAGAGATCAATATAGTCGAGGATCAACCTTGGATCCAAAAGCAGTGGCACATTTGTGCCTTTGGCTCTAGTGGCCCTGACTTGCCTATCTCTGATGATCTCAGCAAGTTCTTCATCATCAGCTTCGTCTTCTTCAGACGGCACTTGGAAGGCGACCTACTTCTTCTGAGGACTAGGGCGAGGACCTCGTCCAGCAGTGATCTTTGTCTTCAGCAGAGATGGTCCTGTTGAAGAATTTGGTGCAGTTGAAGAACTTGCAGAGGCTCCTGAGGCAATAGAGATGTCGATTGTCCTTTGGCACGTGGCAAGATGCACAGGTGCTGAATACTTTGTCGTAGCAGCTTAGGACATTGGAGGAGCAGGAGCAGCATGAGGAATTCTCCTTGATGGCTTTGAAGATTCTGTCCGTGAGGGCATTCTTTGAGGAACTTGGCCTTGAGGGCAATCAGAGGTGAAGCACTTGGCTTACGTGCGTGCTTCTTTGCCATAGATTTCTTCGGCTTGACAAGCTCTCAAAGTAGCAGCAGCAGCAGTAGTCTTCATTGAATTTCCTCACCGCTTCTTTGGCTTGTCTAGCTAACTTGGCTGGCGCTTGGCCCATCATCGGGATAGTCCTCACCGCGCTTGAGGCTGGTGGGATTCGCTTCTTGGCCAGGTGCCAATGGAGGTCTTGGGCATGGAGGGTTGAGTGCTAATTTCTTCATGTACTTTGGAGTTACAATACACTGCATTCTCTCCATTCTCTTGCCCATCTCCTTTCTATCCTCTGGATGCGCACCTTGCGCTGATTTTTGTTCTCCTTACCAAACTTGGCCTCATCAGGAGTACAATAGTCTTTGTATATATCATCAGGGATCTCAAAGGCGGTGTCGATTTCAGGCCTCTTTCCTCCTTTCTGTGGCTTCTTTCCGTCAGCCATTTTTCTTCAGTTGAGGAATTTGAACAATCGAATTCTCTGAAGAAGTATGCAAATTTTCTTCGAGGAATGCTGCAAATGAGTTAAGTTGATGAGAACCTAGTGATTCAGCAGCGGACATGAGTACCTGTGAACAGAGTATAGTTGCGAGGAATTTGGAGAGGTCATATGCGTTCTCAGAAGGTTTTTCAAAAAGAACAAGTTTGGGGAATTTGACCAGATGAGTCTTGAAGAATTTCACTAAGCGTTCTTTGTCTTAGGTTTCAGAGTTGTATAGATCGAAGATCCACACAATTGAGAAATCTTGAAGAAAAATGATGCTTAGAGAAAGGAATCAAGAACAGATGACATGTGAGGTGTTTAGTGTGTGAGGATTTGAAGAAAACACTTTTGAGGATTTTGAAGAAATCATTTGAATCAAAGAGGGTAGTAAAAGTAACTTTTAATTACCCTGAACGAAGAACACGCATTTAACAAAGTGAGATGGAGAAGTAAACTTCGCCTCAGGCAGATCTTCCACGCCTAACTCGGCAGATGAAGACGGCTATGGCGGCGGCGGAGTGAAGATTTAATGACGGACGGCGAGTACGTCAGCTGACGAGGTCGAGGCAAAGTGAAGCTCTTCCTCACCGGGCGACGATGGAGAAGCGGGCGGGCGCTTAGGGGTGTGAGAAGCTCGAGCGGGAGAGAGAGGTCGAGCGGAGTAAAGGAAGTGAGGAAGGGAGAGGGGTATTTATAGCCACGGTGAAAACTGTTCACCGAAGATTTTGGACGAACGTGCCCCTGACCCTTCTCATTCGCATGACATGTGTCACCCACGTACTGAGAAGTGGAGATCGTGTTAGATCGTGGGTGAATAGATAAGTATATCGTGGGATGCGGAACGGTTTGAGCGGCAAAGCCGAAAATTTGGATAAGATAAGTTAAAAGGTCCGTTCGCAAATTCTTGGTGACAAGGACACAAAGAAGATTTTGAACGAGTTTCAAATAGAACGCACATGAAGAATTTGTGAATAGATTGGGTTGAGTATAGCATAGAGGGGGAACAGTCCGATCACATTCACTTAGCAGAAAAAACGCAACTTGAAGAATTAGCCATAAGTGAATGCTATAGAGGACACACACACACACACACACACACACACACATATATATATATATATATATATATATATATATATATATATATATATATATATATATAGTCAAATGAAGAAAAACAACAGAAACAGTGAAGATTTTGAAAAGTTGAAGAATTTGAAGAACTGAGGAATTTCACAACCGAGGAAAAACTCAAATTGAAGATTTTCAACTTTGGTGGTGGCGTGACCCAATCAGATAAGAATGATGGTTTCATAAAGGCGGTCATTACAATTGTCGAGGGTTCTCGAGAATCAAATTCTTCATTAATTTCTTCACACTTAGAGTGTTATTCTTCATTGATTGAACAAAAACGTTTATTCATGTAAGTTGTACATCTAAGTCATCAATTTTGCATAAGTGTTAGGATGAGTGTCCTTTTCAAAGAACATTCGAAGATTCTAAGATATTTAGCTCACACCGCAACTTGCTAAATTTCTTCTCATCCAAGGGCTTTGTGAATATATCGGCTAGCTGGTCTTCAGTCTTCACATGCTCAATAGAAATATCACCCTTCAACACATGATCGCGAAGAAAATGATGACGAATCTGAATGTGCTTTGTCTTCGAGTGCTGAACTGGGTTGTGAGCAATCTTGATGGCACTCTCATTGTCACAGAAGAGAGGCACATTCTTGACGTTGACGCCATAGTCCTTGAGAGTTTGCTTCATCCATAGCAATGAGCACAAAGAAGAACCGGCAAGAATGTACTCAGCCTTCAAAGAAGAGACAAAGGATACGCAGCCTGCTTTCTTTGAGGACCAACAGACCAAGGATCGTCCGAGGAAATGACATGTACCAGATGTTGACTTGCGATCCACACGATCACCAGCATAGTCAGAGTCAGAATATCCAATGAGATCAAAAGCCGAGCCCTTGGGGTACCATAATCCAAGTGTTGGTGTGTGAGCTAGATATCGAAGAATATGTTTCACAGCCTTATGGTGTGATTCCTTCGGTGTAGCTTGAAATCGGGCACACATGCAAACACTAAGCATTATATCTGGCCTAGATGCACATAAATACAATAAAGAACCAATCATGGAGCGGTATACCTTTTGATCGAAGTCAATACCATTTTCATCAGTGCATAGATGGCCATTTGTGGGCATAGGAATTTTGACGCCTTTGCAATCTTGCATGTCGAATTTCCTTAGTACATCCTTGAGGTATTTCTCCTGAGATATGACTATGCCATTGCGTTGTTGACGAATTTGAAGACCTAAGAAGAATTTCAACTCTCCCATCATAGACATTTGATATTCTTCACTCATCATATAGGCAAATTCATCACTATAACGTTGGTCAGTACATCCAAAGATAATATCATCAACATATATTTGGCACACAAACAGTTCACCATCATAAGATTTAGTGAAAAGAGTAGGGTCGAGTGAACCGGGTTTGAAGCCTTTCTTCATGAGGAATTCCTTCAAAGTATCATACCACGCCCGAGGGGCCTGCTTGAGGCCAAAGAGGGCCTTATTGAGTCTGAAGACTTTGTCAGGATGCTTTGGATCTTCAAAACCTGGGGGTTGAGCAACATATAGTTCTTCCTCAAGCTTACCATTGAGGAATGCACTTTTCACATCCATTTGATATAAAGTGATATCATGATGGCTAGCATAAGCAAGTAATATGCGAATAGCCTCAAGTCTAGCAACAGGTGCAAAAGTTTCATCGAAATCAATTCCTTCAACCTGTGTGTAGCCTTGAGCTACAAGCCGTGCCTTATTCCTCACCACAAGGCCATTTTCATCTTGCTTGTTGCGGTAGATCCACTTTGTGCCAATGATATTGTGCTTGCGAGTATCTGGACGTTTGACCAGTTCCCAGACGTTGTTGAGCTCGGATTGATGTAATTCTTCTTGCATGGTCTGAATCCATTCAGGCTCCAGAAATGCTTCATCTGCCTTAGTGGGCTTTATTTTGCAACGCGAGGATGAGCTGGTTGTCGTTGAGGAATTTGATCATCATTTCCTTCAGCACCATTTTCTTTAGCACCATTTTCTTCAGCATTTCCCTCAGGTGCATCAGCTCGACGTTCTTCACGTTCTGGAATGAATTCTTCAGCAGATTCTTCGGTAGGAATGACATCCTCAAGAGCCTTGAACTTGATAGAATCCTCGGTGCTGGTTCATCTATCACGAGAAGGTAGGTGCTCTCTTTGCGAGCCGTTAGTTTCATCAAACCGCACATCTACAGTTTCAACAACCTTGTGAAGAACGTTGTTGAAGACTACAGAGGTGTGCGAGTCCTTTCCGTAACCAAGCATAAAACCTTCATGTGCTTCGGTGCAAATTTAGCATTGTGATGAGGATCTCTAATCCAACATTTAGCAATCAAGACTTTGAAATAACTCACATTGGGTTTCTTGTCAGTGAGGAGTTCATAGGCAGTCTTCTTGAAGAATTTGTGAAGATATACCCTGTTGATGATGTGGCACGCAATATAAATTGCCTCAATCCAGAAGTGACGAGGCGTCTTGTACTCATCAAGCATAGTGCGAGCCATCTCAACAAGAGTTCTGTTCTTGCACTCCACGACGCCATTCTGCTGAGGAGTATAAGGAGCAGATAACTCATGAGTAATACCAAGTTCATCAAGATAGTCATCGAGACTAGAGTTCTTGAATTCAGTTCCATTGTCACTTCTGATGTGCTTGATCTTCACACCAAAGTTGGTTGAAGCCCTCGAGGAAAATCGTTTGAAGACTTCCTGCACTTCATGTTTGTAAGTAACAATGTGTACCCATGTGTAACGAGAGTAATCATCAACAATAACAAGACCATATAGAGATGCATCATTAGTGACTGCTGAGTAATGATTAGGACCGAAGAGATCCATATGAAGCAATTCAAATGGTCGAGTGGTGGTCATGATAGTCTTCGCTTGATGCTTGGCCTTGGTCATCTTTCCAAATTTCACAGTTCGCATAAGTGATCCTTGAGGAATTTGACATTCTCAATGCCAATGACATGCTTCTTCTTTGCAAGCGTGTGCAAATTCCTCATGCCTACATGACCAATTTGTCGATGCCATAGCCAGCCTTCTGAAGCTTCTGCAAGTAGGCACACGGCTGGTTGTGAACCTGTAGAGAAATCAACAATATACAAGTCTCCTTTCCTAAAGCCTTCGAAGACTTTGGAATTGTCAGCTTCCATAACCACAACACAACGATACTTGCCAAAGACAACAACCATATCAAGATCACAAAGCATTGAGATGCAGACATAAGGTTGTATCCTAAGGACTCGACAAGCATGACTTTGTCCATGTGTCGATCCTTTGTGATCGCAACCTTACCTAGACCCAATACCTGACTTTTGCCTTTGTCAGTGAAGATGATATGCTTCAGATGCGATGGTGATAAGGGAGCATCCATCAATAGATTCTTGTCACCAGTCATGTGATTTGTACATCCACTATCGAGGACCCACTCAGTGGCTTTGGGCTGATCATCCTGCAGATGAATTAGTGCAGCTTACGAACTCATATACTTCATCAGTGAAGAATATGACATCAATTCATCAGATCAATTTCATCAAGCAGTAAGACAGATATAGCAGTATGAGGACGTGAGAAATGAGAGTTCATTTCTTCATGATTAGCCTGCGTCCTTTCAGGCACTTTTCAGGTCTCCAGCAAATTCTTCAGACGTTCACGCACGTCTGGAGACCTGACGCTGCAGAAGTGATTAGTTCTTTTTCTTCACCACCCACATCTGAAGGGGTGGCAAAGAGTTCATCACTCTGCGAGCTCCATATGAGAATGGTGGCAGAGAAGCCAATCCATTTCATTTAACATATTAGGAGTTAGGGTAAGCATATGAATAAGCAGAGAAATTCTTCGTGGACTTATGAACATAATGATTAGAAGAATAATGCTCATATTCATAGCCCTTAGCTCTTCCCTGCGAAACAGAGTTGTTAGCACGATGATAATCATATGAGGACTTTGATCCTTTTGAGGAATTTGGTCCGTATGAGGACTTGGATCCATATGAAGAATTTGGTCCATATGAAGAATTTGATCTGGGGTTCCTATTCTTCGCAGGTGGTTTCATGAGGACATTCACCTGAAGACTTTCAAGGCACCTTTTGGGAACCCAGATTTTCTTCATAGGGGAACCGTTCCTGAAGTTAGTGCCAACATATCTAGCAAATACTTCACCATTCTGGTTTTTGAACAGTTTATAGTTGGAGTCAAATGACTCATCAGAAGAATGAGAAGATTCACATGTAAAGCGGATAAATTAGATGGATCAACTGGAGGTCCCTTTGCAGCAACCCATGAGGTTTTGGGGTACTGCTCAGGCTTCCAATATGTACCATCAGCATTGAGTTTCCTCTCAAAGGCAATACCCTCTTTCCTAGGGTTCCTGTTGAGGATCTCGCTTTTAAGCACATCACAAAGAGTCTGATGCCCGTTGAGGCTTTCGTACATGCTTGTCATGTACAATTCCTTCAGCCCTGCATCGTCAGTGATACTAGCAATGTCCTCGGATGAGGAATTAGTGATTGCAGAGGCAAGTGAAGAATTTGTAACATTAGAAGCATTTGAACATTCAGATGAAGAATTAGCAGATTCAAGGTCAATGCATTTCAAACATGGAGGAACAAATTCTTCCTGAGCAGCACTGATTTGTTGAGCAAGTAATGAATCGCGCTCCTTCTGAAGATCTTCATAACTCACTCTTAGCTTCTCAAGATCTTGCTTTCTTTGAAGAAATTCATAAGAAAGCTTCTCATGATCAGATAAGAGAGTGTTATGTTGATCTTAAAGGGTATCATACTTAGTATGAAGTCTCTGAAGACTTTCAGCCAATGCTTTTGACTGATCCATTTCTTCACTCAACATATCATCGCTCTTATTTAGCATGTATTGAACTTTTTCTAAAGCTCTTTGTTGTTTAGTGGCAAGGGAAGCAAGTTTGACATAGCTGGGTCCAAATTCATCACCGATTCATCATCACTTGACTCGGATAGGTAGCATTCAGTTACCTCAGCACTTTTTGCCATAAGGCATGATGAAGAGGATGATGATTCCACTACTAGGAAAAGGCCTACTAATGGCGCAGCAGTTTTGCCTACTAATGGCGCATCACTGGTGCGCCATTACTAGCATGCCATTAGTAATTTTTACTAATGGCGCACCACTGGTGCGCCATTAGTATAGGCCACAGTGCGCCATTAGTATAGGCCAGTGGTGCGCCATTAGTATAGGCAACGGTGCGCCATTAGTATTTTTGAATTTTGAAGGCGGGAAAATAGTAGTGGCGCACCATCTAACCCCCACCGTGCGCCATTGCTATTTTTTAATTTTGTATTTGGATCTGGATCGTGACTTTTTTGCCCATTTTTTGCTCGTTTTTTTTGCTCGTTTTTTGGCATGATATTATTTCAAATTTTGTTCCTGTTTTTGGATCTTGTACGTTCTTTTGCCGTGTTCTTTGCGGAGAGGAGTTCACGGGAGAGGAGGAGGAGGAGGTCATCGAGAGGCGCCGACTACATCACGGGAGAGAGGAGGAGGAGGTCGCGGAGAGGAGTTCACGAAGCATCGGAGAGGAGGAAGGAGAAACCATGAGAGAATGGGAGGAGAGGAGGAGGAGGAGCTCACGGAGGAGGGAGGAGAAACCGTGAGGGGAGGGAGGGAGGGAGGAGAGGAGGGAGGAGGAGGTCACGGAGAGGAGGAGGAGGTCGCGGAGAGGAGGAGGAGGTCACGGGAGAGGAGAAGGAGGTCACGGAGAGGAGGAGAAGGAGTGGAGGAGAGGAGAGGAGGAGAGGAGAGAGGAGGAGGAGATGGAGTGGAGGAGAGGTGGAGTGGAGGAGGTGCGCCCAGCCATGAGCATGACATACTAATGGCGCACCATGGGCAAAAGGCGCCATTAGTAACTTTTTTATTTTTTGACTTATTTTGAATTTTGAAGGCGGGAAGATACTAATGGCGCACCATGGGCAGGTCGCCATTAGTAACTTTTTATTTTATTTTTTGACTTATTTTAAATTTTGAAGGCGGGGAAGATACTAATGGCGCACCATGGGCAAAAGCGCCATTAGTGAGTTTGAATTTTTGAATTTTTTTGCCTCTCCGGATCTTAAAGCCCGTATCTTTTTTTTCTGTTAGGTTTTGAGGATTTTGAAAATGTTTAACGGGGTTCCCCCAGTTAAATTCGGATGTAACTTTTCGAGTAGATGATTTTTCATATAAAAAACTTTTTCATCCGAGTTAGTATGCAAAAGTTATGCCCATTTTTACAAATTCTCGAGAGATTTTGCAAATGAAGTCGAAATTCATATTTGCAAATTTTCCCAACAACTAGACCACATATCACATGGGAAACTTATTTTCTTTTATTTTTTGACATTTTCATCATTTTCTTTTATTTTTTAAACTGAAAAGGCGATCCACGAAGTGTGCATTGGTGGAAGTGGTGGTTGTTACTAATGGCGCACCGCTTGCATGGTGCGCCATTAGTAGTTACAACTACTAATGGCGCACTTCACCGGATGCGCCATTAGTATGTTTGGACAAAGCGCACTAGTTCAAAAAAAAAATTTCTATACTAATGGCGCACCTTTGCAGTGCGCCATTAGTAGTTGTAACTACTAATGGCGACTTAATCAGGATGCGCCATTAGTATGTTTTGGACAGCGCACTAGTTCAAAAAAAATTTGATACTAATGGCGCACCCTTTGCATGGTGCGCCATTAGTAGTTTCAACTCTAATGGCGCATCGGAAGGTGGTGCGCCATTAGATACTAATGGCGCACCAACTTTCTGGTGCGCCATTAGTGTCAATCCCATCTATAGCCCTTTTTCTAGTAGTGTTCTGGTTCGAATGTCATCGCTTTGAGAGATTCCTTAAAGTCCTCAAACCAAGGATCATGATGGGTTCGATGACCTTCATAGACCTCAGAGACACGGTCCCAGATAAGCTTCACATGACCGAGATGCATGATGTTCTGAACTGATTTTGAGATGCAGAGCGGGGAGCGGATGACGTCCTTCGCCGTGAGGTTGAGAAGAGTGTACTTGCGAATGTCATCAGCTCCCGCCGTCTTGCACAGATCGGTAAGACCAATCTCAGTGACGGTCCACAGTTTGCTGTTCATCGCCATGAGGCGCTTCTTCATCATGGCCTTCCACTTGGGATACTCGTGACCGTCAAAGATGGGGCATGTCACTTTCTTCATACCTGCGGTCGACATAACTAAAACTCCTGGTGGTTAAACCAAAATCACACAGAACAAGGGAGTACCTTGCTCTGATACCAATTGAAAGTGCGTTATATCGACTAGAGGGGGGTGAATAGGCGATTTTTATGAATTCTTCACTGAGGAATTTGTGGGTGAGGAAATTCCTTAGCGAAGAACTACTTGCAGTGGAATAAGTACTCAGAAGTAAACATAACAGAACACAAGCATGGTCATCATGATGAAATGAAGACAAGCACAGAGTACAGAAAGCGTAAACACAGGATAACACAGGATGAAGACAAAGCAGATCAAGAAATTGAACTGAGGAAATTGAGAAAGTCTTGATCAAAGTCTTCAAACACAGATTTGACAAGCACACAACACTATACTGAGGAAATGAAAGAGTTGAGGAAATAGAACCAGTTGGCTTGGTGAAGACAATGATTTGGTAGACCAGTTCCAACTACTGTCTCAGTTGTACGTCTGGTTAGGGCGGCTAGGTATTTAAACCTGAGGACACACAGTCCCGGACACCCAGTCCTGAACACGCAGTCAAGGACACTTAGTCGTCACCGTATTACCCTTGAGCTAAGGTCACACAGACCTCGCCCAATCACTCGTGGTAAAGTCTTCAGGTGACTTCCGAACCTTCACAAACTCGGTCACTCGGCGATCCACAATTTCCTCTTGGATGCTCTAGACCATGACGCCTAACCGTCTGGAAGAAGCACAGTCTTCAAAGGTAACAAGCGTCGGATCCACGTAGGATCAATCTCTTCAGTGATGCTCAATCACTTTCGGTTTGCAGGTGTTTGGGTTTGGGTTTTTCCTCACTTGATGATTTTTGCTCAAAGTCCTCGGAGGATGGGATGCTCTCAAATGACAAATGTCAGTTTCTCTCAGAGCAGCCAACCAGCTAGTGGTTGTAGGGGGCGGCTATTTTTAGCCTAGGGAGCAGCCCGACATGATAAGACATAAATGCCCTTCAATGATATGACCGTTAGGTGGATAAGATATTTTGGGACAGTGGCGGCCAGAAAGACATGTGATCCGGAAATTTGAGGTACAAATTCCTCGGGGCTATCATGTTCCTCACTTTGTGTAGGCAATCCGACTTTGGCAAATTCCTAACTCCTCGGTCGAGAACAAATTCTCGACAACCGGAAGAACTTCGCCTCATCCTTTGAAGAAATTGATCGAACTGTATGAGATTTCCAATGGCTTCACTCGAAAGGATTGGTAGGTGTAGGATTTTGAGTTGAGCATCACATGGAAATTTTTCCTTAGTATTTCCTCGACTCCTTTAACAAAGACGGTGTTTCCTATGACTCAAGAAAGAGAAAATGAAACTACGAAAACAAAAGTCTTCACGCTTCATGTTCCTCGAATGAATACCAAGTCTTCAAGGTCACACCAATTTCTTCACTTTCAAAGTCTTCGAAAGTCTTCAAATCCAAAGTCTTGATCGAAGAACTTCATTTTAGGGGTCGACTTTCTCCTCAGAATATCAAACTCCTCATAAACTTATAGACCTGTGTACACTCATAAACACATTAGTCCCTTAACCTATAAGTCTTCAATACACCAAAATCACTAAGGGGCACTAGATGCACTTACAGTGCGGCCTCCGTGGCGGGGTCCATCCACCCGTCCTCGGAAGGCACGATCTGCTCCGGATTGATTCCCGGCACCAACGCGGGTGCGATCTCCCGAATACTGTCCGACGGTGGATCAAAGTCATGTCTGTCGTGACTGTTCGGCGCACCTGTCATGGGCTCAAACCCGTCGAAGATCAAGTCTCCGTGGATATCGGCAGTGTAGTTTAAGCTTCCAAACCTGACCTGATGGCCAGGGGCGTAGCTATCGAGATCTGCTCCAGATGGCCAAGCGAGTTGGCCCGCAGTACGAAGCCGCAGAATACGAAGATCTGTCCGGGAAGGAAAACCTCCCCCTGGACTGCATCGTTGAAGATGATCAAAGGGGCCATCAAACCTTACAGCGACAACACAGTGGAACTCTCAATGAAAGCACCAATGTCGATGTCAAAACCGGCGGATCTCGGGTAGGGGGTCTCGAACTGTGCGTCTAAGGCTAATGGTAACAGGAGGCTGGGGACACGATGTTTTACCCAGGTTCGGGCCCTCTCGATGGAGGTAATACCCTACTTCCTGCTTGATTGATCTTGATGATATGAGTATTACAAGAGTAGATCTACCACGAGATCGTAGAGGCTAAACCCTAGAAGCTAGCCTATGATTATGATTGTTGTTGTCCTACGGACTAAACCCTCCGGTTTATATAGACACAAGAGGGGGCTAGGGTTACACAGAGTCGGTTACAGAGAAGGAAATCTACATATCCGAATATCCAAGCTTGCCTTCCACGCAAAGGAGAGTCCCATCCGGACATGGGACGAAGTCTTCAATCTTGTATGTTCATAATCCAACAGTCCGACCAAAGTATATAGTCCGGCTGTCCGAAGACCCCTTAATCCAGGACTCCCTCACCGCCACCCTCGTGGCCACCTCGAAGCTTCCTTGACTTCAACTCCAAGTCTCCTGGATTGCTTCCGTTCCAAAAATAACGCTCTCGAAGGTTTCATTCCATTTGGACTCCGTTTGATATTCCTTTTCTTCGAAACACTGAAATAGGCAAGAAAACAACAATATGGGCTGGGCCTCCGGTTAATAGGTTAGTCCCAAAAGTAATATAAAAGTGTATAATAAATCCCATAATCATCCAAAACAAATAATAATATAGCATGAATGCTTCATAAATTGTAGATACGTTGGCGACGTATCAGCATCCCCAAGCTTAATTCCTGCTCGTCCTCGAGTAGGTAAATGATAAAAGAAAGAATTTATGAAGTGTGAATGCTAGCAGGTGCACAAGTTTGATCAATGATAATTTCAATCACCTTTTCTAGCATGATTATATGTCATAACAGTAGTTCATCTCATAAAACTTCTCAAGATCAAGTAACAAACTATTCACATGTTAAAGCATAGACCATAAACTTTCTTGAAAACTAGCAAACTTCTTTCTCAGTCATCAAACAATTGCAATTCATCTTATTTTCAGGAAGGGTATATGTCAGAGCTTTGATTTAGCAAACTCTACATACTCAACTATCATATAGTCTTCTACAATTGCCAACACTCACGCAATACTTATGGTTATGGAGTTTTAATCGGACACTGAGAAAGATAGGGGCTTATAATTTTGCCTCCCAACGTATTCACCTTTGGGTGAGGTCAACAATAATAGTTCATGCTAACTTACATCCAATTGGATATATATATCAGGATCCTTCCAACACGAGGTGCTTGCCAAAGGATAAAATGAAAAATGGAAAGGTGAAGATCACCTTGACTCTTGCATAAAGTGAAAGACATAAAGTAAAAGATAGGCCCTTCACAGAGGGAAGCAGGGATTTGCAGAGGTGCCAGAGCTCGATTTTGAAATAGAGATGAAAATAATTTTGAGAAGTATGCTTTCATTGTCAACATAACAACCAAGAGTTCCCAATATCTTCCATACTACATACATTATAGGCGGTTCCCAAACAGAATGGTAAAGTTTTTACTCCCCCTCCACCAACAATCACACTCCACGGCCATCCAAAACAGCGGGGTACCGTCCATACCGACAACAGTCCTGGGGGAGTTTTGTTTTAATTATTTTGTTTTGCTTTGATCTTTTTTATCGTGGGACTGAGCATCCTGGTTACCAGCCATTTTTCTCGTGAATGATGAGCGGAGTCCACTCATCTTGAGAATAACCCACCTAGCATGGAAGATACTGACAGCCCCTAGTCGCTATATGAGCGATTCGGGCATACAAAACAGATTATTGTTTGAAGGTTTAGAGTTTGGCACATGCAAATTTACTTGGAACGGCAGGTAAATACCGCATATAGGTAGGTATGGTGGACACTCATGGCAAAAACTGGGTTTAAGGATATTTGGAAGCACAAGTAGTATCTCTACTTGGTGCAAGGAATTTTGGCTAGCATGAGGGGGAAAGGCAAGCTCAACATGTTTGAATGATCCATGACAATATAAATTAACTGAGATGTGAGAAAACATAACCCATTACGTTGTCTTCCTTGTCCAACATCAACTCTTTAGCATGTCATACTTAATGAGTGCTCACAATTATAAAAGATGTCCAAGATATTATATTTATATGTGAAATCACTCTTCCTTCAATATTCTTTCATGAATTGTCCAAATGACCAATACAATGCTTGCAACCTTCAAAAACTTTACAACCTCTACTTCTTAGATGTGAAGACATTACTCTCAATGGGATAAGCAAATGAGACATATAAATTTCAGATTTATGACATTCAACCATTTACTCATAGGATATAATTGAAGCACACGAGTAAATGACAAACTACTCCAAAAAGATATAAGTGAAGATCAATGAGTAGCTAAAAAGTTATGTAACTATGTGAAGACTCTCTCTCATTTAAGAATTTCAGATATTGGTATCTTATTCAAACATAAAGCAAAACTAAATAAAGTGGCATTGCAAGGATAGCACAACTCTTGTGAAGAAGCAAAAACTTAGGTTCAACCGATACTAACCGATAATTGTTGAAGAAGAAAGGTGGGATGCCTACCGGGGCATCCCCAAGCTTGGATGCTTGAGACTTTTTGAAATATTATCTTGGGGTGTCTTGGGCATCCCCAAGCTTGAACTTTTGTGTCTCCTTAATTCCTCTCATATCATGGTTTCTCTATTTCTCAAAAACTTCATCCACATAAAACTCAACAAGAACTCGTGAGATAATTTAGTATAAAACAATGCAAAACCTTATCATTTTCTACTGTAACAAATCACTAAAATTATCATTCAACATTGCATAATAAATGCCTCTGCATATTTAATACTCCTATCTTCAAATAGAATCATTAAACAAGCAAACATATTCACCCTAACAAAAAACAAGCAAACATATGCAAACATAACAACAATCTGCCAAAACAGTATAGTCTGTAAAGAATGCAAGATTCATCTTACTTCCCTAACTCCAAAAATTATGAGAAAAATACTAGGCTGTAGAAGATTTATCAGAGCTCAATTTGCAAAAAGTTTCAACATTATATCATTCTCTGACTTTTCTAGGGAATTTTTGCAACAGCGGTGAACTTTCTGTTTTCAAACAGCAACATGTATACTAGCAAAATAAGCATGGTAAAGGCTATCCTTGACATTTTTATTGAAAATAAAGATGCAAAACATTATTCTAAATAATAGCGAGCTAATACTAACAAAAGAAAATGATGCTCCAAGCAAAACACATATCATGTGGTGAATAAAAATATAGCTCCAAGTAAAGTTACCGATGAACGAAGACGAAAGAGGGGATGCCTTCCGGGGCATCCCCAAGCTTAGGCGCTTGGTTGTCCTTGAATATTGCCTTGGGGTGCCTTGGTCATCCCCAAGCTTAGGCTCTTTCCACTCTTTATTCCATATTCCATCGAATCTTTATCCAAAACTTGGAAACTTCACAACACAAAACTCAACAGAAAACTCGTAAGCTCCGTTAATATAAGAAAATAAAACCACCACTTAGGTACTGTAATGAACTCATTCTAAATTCATATTTATGTAATATCTACTTTATTCCAACTTCTCTATGGTTCATACCCTCCGATACTACTCATAGATTCATCAAAATAAGCAAACAACACATAGAAAACAGAATCTGTCAAAAACAGAACAGTCTGTAGTAATCTGTATCAAACATATACTTCTGGAACTCCAAAAATCCTACCAAATTAGGAAGTCCTAAGAAATTTGTGTACCGATCCATAGAAAAAGTAATCAGATCAAAAGCACATTTCTGTGAATTAGCAAAACTAATATACTGGGTGCAAAAGTTTCTGATTTTCAGCAGGATCAACACAACTATCACCATAAGCTATCCTAAAGGTCTTACTTGGCACTTTATTGAAAAAAAGCTATAGAACATGATTACTACAGTAGCATAATCATGTGAACACACAAAAACAGTAAGGGTAAATATTGGGTTGTCTCCCAACAGGCGGTTTTCTTTAATGCCTTTCTAGCTAGGCATGATGATGACAATGATGCTCACATAAAAGATAAGCATTGAAACATAACAGGAGCATCATGAAGCATATGACTAGCACATTTAAGCCTAACCCATTTCCTATTCATAGGGATTTTGTGAGCAAACAACTTATGGGAAAAACAATAAACTAGCATAGGAAGGCAAAACAAGCATAGCTTCAAGATTTTCAACACATAGAGAGGAAACTTGATATTATTGCAATTCCTACAAGCATATGTTCCTCCCTCATAATAATTTTCAGTAGCATCATGAATGAATTCAAAAATATAACCAGCACCTAAAGCACTCTTTTCATGATCTACTTGCATAGAAAATTTACTACTCTCCACATAAGCAAAATCTTTCTCATTTGGAATAGTGGGAGTATCATAAGAGACTTGAATACTATAAACTGTTTCCACAATAAAAGAGTAATGTTCATAAAAAGGGTAATCATAATCATGACAAGTTTTATAAATATAATCATCACTACTTTTTATAGCATAAGTTTCATCACAATAATCATCATAAGTAGCAACTTTGTTCTCATCATAATCGATTGAAACCTCTCCCAAGATAGTGGAATCATCACTAAATAAAGTTGACACTCTTCCAAATCCACTTTCATATTCATCACAATAAATTCAACATCTTCCAAAATAGTGGGATCACTACTTCCTAAAGTTGACACTCTTCCAAACCCACTTTCATCAATATAATCATCACAGGTAAGAGGCATGCTATCATCATAACAACTTTTCATATCAAAACTGGCTAAAAATATCATCTTCATTGAACGTAGCATCCCCAAGCTTGGGACAAACATTAATTTCAGCGAATATATTCTCAAAATATTTCATCCTCATCAAACATAGCTTCCCCAAGCTTGGGCCTTTTCATATCATAAGCATAATCACTCTCATCATTAATAGTATGGATAGCACCAATAGTATAGCAATTATCATCATCACAATGAGTAGTAGGAGCAACATCATTTGGGAGGGATACCTTTTTACCTTTGTTGCTCCTTCTTTTCTTTTTCTTCTTCACATTATGTGTGCGTTCGTCCCTCTTTTTTGAGCTCCTTATTGATGAGATTGGTTGAATAGAAAGCTCCTCCTCGTTACCTGATTCATCATAAGAAATAATAGGAGGATATTGGGAAGTCTCTTCCCTTTCATTAGTATTCTCTTCATCTTCTATTTGCTTTCTTTTCTTTAGGTAATTGGCAATATAAGGATTTTCAATGCAATTCACCGCACAATACATATAAATTTCTTCTAGGTCAATATCAAGAAAATTCTGAAGATTAAATTCTGGAATATGCTTAGTTGCACATCTCAATATATTCTTCATAACCCAAAAGCAAGCTAAGTTCATTATGATGTGCAAGGGAAATGAAGTCATCACAATTTTTGGACACGATTCGATCATGAAACAATTTGCATCGGAGATTTAAATGACCATGTTCATTGCAAAGTTCACAAATGCACGGTAAAGATATCTTAAATTTTCAGCACTAACATTAAGCCTTTCTTGCAACCATTTAGTTTCTAAATGCTTATGCCTCTTGCAATATCTATTTTCCCTATTTGGTGTGTACTTGCAAACCCAATTCACTCCACAAAGATCGACATGCTTATAAGAGACATTTTCATCATAACTAGTGCAATCATCATTAAAAGTGCAATCATCATTAGTACTATGGATATTCAAAGAGTTCATACTAACAACATTGCAATCATGATCATCATTCAAAGATTTAGTATCAAACATTTTAATGCATTCTTCTTCTACCACTTGAGCACAATTTTCCTTCCATCATTCTCATGAAAGATATTAAAAAGATGAAGCGTATGAGATAAACTCAATTCCATTTTTTTTTGTAGTTTTCTTTTATAAACTAGACTAGTGATAAAACAAGAAACAAAAAGATTCGATTGCAAGATCTAAAGATATACCTTCAAGCACTCACCTCCCCGGCAACGGCGCCAGAAAAGAGCTTGATATCTACTACACAACCTTCTTGTAGACGTTGTCAGGCCTCCAAGTGCAGAGGTTTGTAGGACAGTAGAAAATTTCCCTCAAGTGGATGGCCTAAGGTTTATCAATCCGTGGGAGGCAAAGGATGAAGATGGTCTCTCTCAAGCAACCCTGCAACCAAATAACAAAGAGTCTCTGATCGTACCCACGAACACCTATGGGACCGGAGGGCCGGGTCCCTTTCGGTTCGATTGAAGCGGAGATCGCATCGAAGAAGCAGATCGAGGCGAAGCACCACAGTAGTTTACCCAGCTTCGGAGCTCTCCGGAGAGATAATACTCCATCTGCTGCTTGTCTCGATTGATTGTGTTCTTGCTAGGGAGCGATGAGAGCTACAAAACCTAGCTTTGCCGCCTATGGTTTTGAATGAGCTGAACCGAACCCTTTCTACGTTATGCATGTGCCTCCTTTTATACGCTCAAGGGGTCACCAACAAGTGGCAACGTATGCAAGGGTAAAAGGGAAAATGAGCTATGGTTGGTACACCTACTTGTACAGTGCATCATACCTAACCCTGACGGCAGGGGACAAAGGCAATAAATGCCCGTCTAAGTCTCCCAAACAGTGCAAAAAGTGGCCGTCACGGGCGCCATCGCCTGCCACGATGGCTTATCTTGTCAGCGCCGCTTACCGCTGCTCTCCGCTGGCTGCCTGACCTCTCTGACACGCTGCACAGAATGGTCCCATGGCGACACGTTGGCGGATGAGCTGGAGCAGAGATGTAGAGAGGTAGCCTGACCCGGCAAGTGACTTGCCGGAGCTGAATCCTTGTCGTGTCCGGAGGCTTGTCGCTCTCCGAGCCTTCCCGGCAAGCTCCTCTTGCTGGGGTCTTGTCTTCTGCGTGCCTTGGGCGGCCTTCCCGGCAAGCTCCTCTTGCCGGGGCCTTGTCTCCTAGGCTTAAAAGACTTTGTTCTTGAATGGCTTCAAGGAGCCACGGAGAATCTTGGCGATCACTGGCAAGCCTTGCCGCTGGGTGCTTCATTTGCTCATGACGAGTTCGGGATACTAGGGTACCCCTACTCTAGTACACCGACAGAGAGCCCCGGGCTGGGCCACACCCGGTGCCGAAGCGCTGTTGGGCCAGGCCCAAAAAGCACGGCTCTGCGAACGCAGCGCCTGAATCACGCCGTAATTCACCCGGACCCACCACGTCCTCCATTTAACGGCACACGTCGAACGCGTCGTGGGAGAGATAAATGGCGAGATCGTGGGGAATTTCTTTGTCCGGGAAAAAGGACGTCCGCCCTCCCTCTTTATAAGGAGAGAAGCAAGGGCATTCCGTTCACCTCGCCATTTGCTGCTTGATCTCGAAAACCACCATTGCTCTCCCGCTTCTCAAGCCGAAGAGAGCAGCGCTCCGCCCTACGTCGCCACCGTCTCCACAACGCCGCCGCCACCTCCACCGCCGCCATGGCTCAAAGCCGACAAGGAAAAGGCGCTGAAGTCGGCCAAGCGCAGCGGCTCGCGGTATTGCGCAAGGAGCGGGCCGTCTTTCCCCGCAGCTCGGCGCAAAGGAGCTGAGGGAGGGCTACTACTTGTTTTGGTCGACGGAGACTCAGGCGCATCCAGCGCACTAAGGTACTCTCCTACCGCTGCCTCTGAATTAGCCCCAACTGGGTACCCCTTTTTGGCGCTGTTCTTCCATTATGGGCTCGCGCGCCTTCTTCTCCAGTTCTTCTGCGACATCATGAACACCTATGGCCTCCGCCTCCTTGACTTTCACCCCCAACGCCGTTCTCACCATGGCGGTTTTCGCACACCTTTGCGAGAACTTTGTCGGAGTCCACCCAAACGTAGCCCTCTTCCGCTACTTCTTCATGCCTCACCGCCGAGAGAGGAGAGCCACTTGCGGAGGGATTGCTTGGGTCTCCCACGATCGGCAAGAAAGAAGCTTACTTGGAAGGAGAGCTGCGCAGCAAGTGGACGAAAGTGGAGAGCCAACTGGTGTTGGATCGTTGAAGAGAACCCGCAGCCTTTCGATCGCCAGGCGCCAAACTCCAATAGTGCGCGGCAACGATTGGAGCAACTTGGCGCGGAGGATGCTAGGTTAAAGATTGCCGTGACCGGATCTTGGCGCCTTAGGCTTGCGAGTCACCGTAGGGCGCGATTGGTGCAGAGACTTCGCTTCGCGCCCGCATTGCTCCCTTTGCCGGAGAGGAGGAGACCTGCTTGGGAGTTCCAAAATGCGGCAGGACATCATGAGGCTGCGCCCGGCCTTAACTGGAACTTCACCGTCTTGGAGTTGTGGCGATGCTTTGCGAGGAGCTATTCAAGCATGACCCCGAGCACCCAGTGGTTCGAGGTTGCCGAGGGGGGTCGTCCCCTTGTGCAACAACTCGTCGCTGGACCGCATCCGCGCCATGATGCCATTGTGTGATTCTCATGGAATCGTTCCAACCTGGCAAGAGCCTGCGGACGACATCGTGTGGCAGTTCTTCGACAGTTTGGAGGAAGTTGCGATCCGCTCCGACGAGCAGAAAGAGCTCACCCGCGACACCACCGATGACGAGATGCGGCGCATTGCCACTAGGTTGGAAGAGGCGGCGGCCAGTCACTGCCGGGCGTCTTCTGGGTACCTGTGGAGGAGGCAGACGCAGAGGGCGGCAAGCCTTGCCCGGCGAAGGGAGTTCGCCCGGTGAGGAAGAGCTTGCCAAAACCGAGCCGAGTCGAGCGAACCAGCCGAGGACGCTTCGCCCGATCATCCAGCAGCTTGCATAAGCGGAGCCCCGGCTCCGCCAGGAGGCGTCTTCGCGGGGCGGAGACGAGACGGACGGCAGAGCGGGCCAACAACCGCAGCGCCGCGCTGACGAGCTCTACGCGGCAAAATCTTGTTGCAGCGGGAGCACCCCACTGCTGCCCACAACCGAGGCGGGATCCTCCTGTGCCGCCGCTGCCACTCCCGGCCAAGCGATCAAGAGAACCCACTCCTCCGCCTCTTCGCCGCCGGAGGCAGGCGAATTTGATCTCTCCGCTCCAGCTCAAGGCGAGGAGGAAGAAGAAGAGTAAGCTTCCATGCTGCGTTTGTATTTCTTCAATTTTATTGCTTCGTCTTGAATCTGACTTGCTTCATTCTGAACTCTTTCCTTTTCAGGACGCTGGCCCAGAGAGCATCTAAAAGGGCCAAGACGCTGGTGGTTGTCATCGAGGATGATCCCGCCGAGACCGCAGAGGAAGCGCCCGAGACCACCTTGTCGGACCCGGCAACCTTTCCTCAGAGCAGCCCCCAGCACAGCCCCCAGCGTAAGTGTTGAGTTACTTTTTACTGTTGGGCGTGCATGGGTGTTTCTTCTTTGCTGATATCTGACTGTTGATTTGTGCAGGAGCAGAGCAGCCTTATCAGGAGGACCCGGAAGTCACCCCCGAGATACCTTCGCCGACTCACGCCCGCCGAGGGAAGGTTCTCCGGCAAGGGAGCGTTCTCCGCAAGGGAGACTACTCCGCAAGGGAGACTACTCCGGCAAGGACAGCGCCGGTGATCCTCCGGTGAGATTTGAGACCATGGCACACGGATCCCATTGCGAGGTAATCATCTTGCGTGGAAATTTCCCTTGGGCTCTTCTTTTCTTCTGCTTTTCCTTTTGAACATTTGCTTGATCGTTCTTTCTTTTTTTCGGTCATCAGATCCATCCGCCGCAGAGCCCATGGAGGCCGAGGTCGCCCGGCGAGGAAGCAGCAACAACTGTGACAACTTGTCGCCACCATGGAAGAAAGAAGCTGAAACTGGTGCCCGATGGATCCATGACGGCCGAAGAGGCCGCCCGAGGCTGCCGCCGCAAAGGCTGGCGTAGTGCAGCGGTCGTCTTGGCGACCACCTGAGGCCGCAGGAGCACCGGGCGCCTCGCCGACCGCCGATCCCTCCGCTACTGATGCAGCGCCAGTCCGAAGAGCCTTAGCCCGGGCGCCTATCTCTGAAGGCCGGGCGTCGGGCGTCTTCATCAAGCTCCCCGGGCGTCGAGCTCCAAAGGCGCCCGGTCGAAGGGGAGACCTGACGAAGAGCTGCTCGCTTTCGCCTCTGCAGGGCTGTCGCTGGTTGAAGCGTAAGCGCAGCAGCCGGAAGTTCGAGGAGGAGCAATTGATGAAGAAGGCTGCTGTCGCTCTACCGCGCCCGAACAAGTCAAGTTGGAGTCCCGGGAAGCACTTGTCGCGAGGGCGGGAGCGGTTTATGGAGAAGCGCAGAAGAGCTCTGCCGCCAACCAAGAAGCTCTCCGGGATATAGCAGTAAGAAGCGGGGCAACTCTACGAAGAGCGCTGGCCTTCATCCTTGAGAAAGGCTGAGGTCGAGGAAGCAGCAACGGCTTCTTTGCCGAGAAGCTATCTGCACAAGAAAGTGAGCTGGCGCAGCGGAAGATCAATCTTGACAGCTATGAAGAAGAGAGCTTGCCGCTTGTGAGCAATCACTACGGAGCCCTCACGGAAGCAAAGGACGCTGCCGCCAGCTGCCGAGGCCGCCAAGAGGGGAGATGGAAACTAAGGTGGACGCAGCTGGAGGCCAACCTCGGAAGAGCGGCGAGGAGCTTGACGCTGAAGCACGAGCGCGAGAAGGACGCCTACACTCTTGGCGAGTTGCAGGGCCGTCTTGCTGAAAAGATCAAAGAGCTCGACGCCGCCAAGGACTCCAAGGCAGATCTTGAGCTGAAGCTGACCACCTTGATGGAGACCCTGGACGGCGCCAAGGAGCGGGAGGTGGCCTTGTTGGAGAAAATCAAGACCGTCGAGGAGCTGCTGACGAATGCCACAACCGCCCAGAACACCTTCAGAGAGAACGTGATGCACTGGACAGAGGGTCTTGTGGATACTGCCGCCGTCATCGACAAGGAGCTGACGGAGATTGGGATGGAAGATCTTGGATATTCCTCCGACGAGCATCTCCAGCCCAGCGCCAAGCTCAGCTTATTCTTCAAGGGCGTAGTGACGGCTCTCCGGCGACTCCGGGCAGCGATCCCAAAGCGACTGGCCGAGGAGTCGCGCCAGATCTGTAGCTGGAGCTCTCCGAAGGTCTTGATGAAGGTGGCCTTCCGCAATCCAGGCCTCCACCTCACCATCGTCCTCAAGTCCTTGCCACGGATCTTTGATGTAGAGGCGCTCAAGGCCCTTGTCGCTCCCATTGTGGGATGTGGTGAGTAAGATCAAGAGGGTTGAAGGCGACCGTGTAGATTAGGCCGCCCATTTTATCTTTCCCTTGCCGCTGTTGATCATGTTTAGGAAAACAACTTATTAGATCTGCGACAAGTTATTTTTGTAATATAACTTTATCTTGGGCAATGATTGCAACGTTATTTCCTTTACTTGATCCCTTCCTTTGTATGTTTTTGCCCTACACTTAGGGAACTTGTCGGTGCAGGCTCCTTTGCTGCGGCCGAAAAGTCGCGAACGTCGGCCAACCTGCTGGCGGTGCCGCTTCCGACAAGCAACCTTGTCGCCACTAGTTGCAGCTCTCTTAAGTTGTTGAGCGGACTCGAAACAAAATAAGGGCGTGACTAGCTACGAGTTGGTTCCTCCGCGCACAGGTTTTCCATACAAGGTGCGGTCGTTCGAGGAGAATAACTTAAAAATTTTAAAAACTGATTGCTTAAACTCTGGCAACTTAGCTTTTCTGTCGTTTGCTTCCCGGTAAGGCTTGACCTCCTCGAGCGATGCTCGGTCCACTCCGTTATCTTCCTTCTCCTTCCCCCCCGGCAAACTTGTGCGCGAGGAACTCTTCCCTTCTTTGAAGAGAAGAAAGAAGAGAAAATAAAGATATGGAGCCTCATGGGTTGTTAGTGCTTACCGGGAGTGGGTGCTGCACAAGGTGTCAGATAACATATGCAATATAATAGAGAAAGCATAAAACTGACAAGGTGTGCGGAACACATGAGTTTTACTTATGCATGGGGTCTGCGCCCGGCTTTGTACAAAGGATTACATGCAGCATCGGCAAGACTTGTACAAAATGTGGTTGCCGGAACAGGTTCCGGCAAGCCCGTGCGTCTCTGAGTAAAACTTACGAAGATGCTCTATGTTCCGGAGTTGCTCACGGACGCCATCTTGATCTCAAAGCTGACAGCGCCTTGAGCCTAGTGACTCGTTTCACCCGAGCAAGGGCCTTCCCATAAGCATCAACTTGTTGGAATTCTTGGCGGACTGAACGCGCCGAAGAACAAGGTCGCCTTCCTCGAAACTTCTCGGCATTAACTTTGCGCGGTTATGGTAGCGGCGCAAAGCTTGCTGATATCGAGCAGCTCGTCTGAAAGACCTGAAGACGATCCTCCTCAAGGAGCAGCGCGTCATCTTGTCGCAGCCTGTTCTTGCTCGAGCTCATCATAAGCGAGCACTTTCGAGGTGACCCGTGATATCTGAGTTCCGTGGGGAGAACCGCCTGCTGCTCCATAGACTAGAGCGAAGGTGTACGGCGGTGGCTCGATTTGGCGTCGTCTGATCGACCAAAGAACCACCGACAGCTCCTCAATCCAGTTTCTTCCGCACTTGTGCAGCCTGTCGAAAGTCCTGGTCTTGAGTCCGCGCAGCACTTCAGCATTCGCCCTCTCCGCTTGACCGTTGCTTCTCGGATGAGCAACATAAGCGAAGCAGACCTTGGCGCCAAGATCTTGGACGTACTGCATGAAGGTGCGGCTCGTAAATTGGGTGCCGTTGTCGGTGATGATCCTGTTAGGGATCCCGAAGCGGCAAACAATCGACCTGAAGAACTTGATTGCTGACTATGCGGTCACCTTCCTCACCGCTTCCACTTTCGGCCACTTTGTGAACTTGTCGATCGCAACGTACAAGTACTCAAAGCCCCCGACAACTTCGGCGAAAAGGGCCGAGGATGTCGAGCCCCTGCACCGAGAATGGCCAGGGATAAAGGGATCGTCTGGAGAGCTTGAAATGGTGATGAATCTGCTTGGAATGGAACTGCACGCTTCACACTCGGTTACTTGTGCGGTTTGCATCACCGGAGGGTTGTCGGCCAAAAGAACCCTTGCCGGAACGCTTTGCGGCAAGTGCTCTTCTTGGCGCCCAATGTGGTGACCACATATACCTCCGTATCTCTCTGCCAATAACAGCTTCGTCCCATCTTCCCGCAAGAAATACACTTCAATTTCACACCGTTGAGTCTTCTTACATACGGTGTCTTTGTCGACAAGCTGGTACATACTTGATCGCCGGGCTACTCTTTCCGCTTCTTCTTGCTCTTGGGAAGTTCTCCTGTCAGAAGGAAGCGAACAATCTGCTGCGCCCATGCTGGAGCTTGCGGCTCGACAACAAGGACTAAAGGCACATCTGTTGCTGTGGGAACATCCGCTTCTACGGCGAGAACCTAAGGTCCTGCCGGAGCTTGATATTCCCCGGAGCGCTTGCCGGAGCAAAACTTGTCGGGAGCGTTTGCTTCAACGAAACAAACCCTAGGGCTTGTCGGAGCAGACTGCTCCTCAGCATTCTTGGCGTTGATCATGGGGACCATCTAGGCGGCGGACTCAGGGAGTTCTGCCGGAAAATAGTCGCCAGAAATCAACTTCCTCTTCTTGCTCTGCCCAGTTGACGGTGCTACAGTTGGTTGAGTCAGCTTAAGCACAAAGGTTCCTGGTTCCACAGGTAACTTAAGTGCAGCGCACTTCGACAGGCCATCAGCTATATCATTTTGAGCTCTTGGAACATGTTCCATTTGTAGGCCGTCAAAGTGTTCTTCTAGCTTCCTCACTTCATCAACATAAGCTTCCATCAACGGGCTCGACGATAATTCTTGTTTACTTGCCGGATGACAAGCTGTGAGTCACCCACGACAATGAGCTTCTTGATCCCAAGGTCCACCGCGATCTCGAGACCGGCGAGCAAACCCTCATACTCTGCGGTATTGTTTGTTGCTTGCTCCTTGGGAAAATGCATCCGGACTACGTACTTGAGGTGCTCTCCGGTGGGTGTGACAAGCAAGACGCCTCAAGCACCGGTGCCTTGCAGCGAGAAGGCACCATCAAAGTACATTATCCACTCTCGCTTGCTTCTTTGTGGGGGATGCTCGTCTACCGGAATTTCTTAAATGCGGTGTCGGCGTCCATTCTGCTATGAACTCCGCCAATGCTCTGCTTTGGATAGTTGAAGTGCTCTCAAACTTGAGGCCAAAGATTGACAGTTCCAGTGCCCACTCAACAATCCTGCCTGTTGCTTCTGGATTTTGCAGTATTCTCTTCAGCGGAAAGCGAGTGACAACTGTGATCTCGTGTGCTTGGAAGTAATGGCGCAGCTTTCTCGAGGCCATGAGAAGGCCGAAAAGCAATTTCTGCACACCAGAGTACCTTGACCTAGCCCCACAATAAGGAACTGACAAAAGTAAAGCTGGGCGCCGCACCATTCTCTTCGCACCTTTTCACACTCTGCAGATCCATCTTTGTCGGGACGAGAGGTTGTCTGTGAAATGCCTTGCTTGTCGCCGGATGCATCTGCCTTGGTTGCCGGCTCATCTTCCGCCTCCCTCTCCGCTTACACTAACGCAGCACTAACCACTTGATTGGTTGCCGCTATATATAGCAGCAACTTCTCTTGTGGCTTAGGTGCGACAAGTGTTGAGTGGAGGACAGTATCTCTTTTAAGTCTTCTTGGTACAGCCTCTGCGCTTCGGAGTCCATTTCATTGGACCTGCCTTTTCAAAATTTTGAAAAATGGCGGTAGGCGTTCAACAAACTTAGAGATAAACTGCCTGAGAGCAGCCACGCAACCGCAAGTCTTCGTACATCCTTGACGCGCTTTGGTGCTTCAATCTGCTCAATGGCCTTGATCTTGTCGGGATTGGCTTCAACGCCCCGCTGAGACACGAAGAACCCGAGAAGCTTGCCGGAGGGGACTCCAAACACGCACTTCTCGGGGTTAAGCTTGAGGTTGATCTTGCGCAGATTTGCAAAAGTTTCATCTAAATCTTGAACCAGAGTTGCCCTATCTTTGCTCTTGACTACTATGTCATCCATGTAGGCTTCTACATTTCTGTGCATTTGTGGCTCAAAAGCTTCATGGACTACCCTTGCAAATGTTGAACCAGCATTCTTCAATCCGAAAGGCATCCGTATAAAACAGTATGTGCCACATGGAGTGATGAATGCAGTTTTCTCCTCATTCTCTTCTGCCATGAAGATCTGATGGTATCCTGAGTATGCATCAAGAAATGAAAGCAAATCACATCCGGCCGTGGAGTCAACAATCTGGTCAATGCGCGGCAAGGGAAATGGGTCTTTGGGACAAGCTTTATTGACATCGGTAAAATCGATACAAAGCCTCCATTTCCCGTTTGCTTTGCGACGCATCACGAGGATTGGCCAACCACGTGGGATGGAGCACTCCTCGACAAGGCCTGCTGCTTCCAACTTCTTGATTTCTTCTGCGATGAATTCTTGGCGCCCACCGCTGCTTCTCGACTTTCTCTCGCTTAACGGGTCTCGCATGAGGACAGACAGCCAGGTGGTGCTCAATTACTTTCACAGGAACACTGGGATGTCGACGGTTGCCATGCAAACACGTCGACATTCGCCCGCAGAAAAGCAACGCGCGCCGCTTTCCTATTTAGGGTCAAGCGTGGCAATCGATGGTGAAGGTACCACGGTCTGCCGTCTTCCTTGGCGGACACCTTCTTGGTTGCTGGTGGAGCTGCCATCGTCTTCTTCTTGCACTTGCCGGTGGAGCTCGATGGTGCGTCCTCGTGATAGCGCAACACTCGAAGAGGTGCGCTTGCGGAGTGGGCATCGAGAACTCTTGCCGGACTTGAACTTCTTCTTCCCCGGGAGCTTCAATGACAAGTGTCTCGACCGATCTACTGCGGCTGCTGCTTCCCGGTAGATCTTGTCGGCGCAGATAAGAGCATCCTTCTTGTCGCCATGGACAGAAATGACACTTATCGGGCCTGGCATCTTGAGTAAGTTGTATGCATAATGAGAGGCTGCCATGAACTTGGCGAGTGCTGGACGGCCAAGTATCCCATTGTAAGGCAATGGAAAATCAGCAACGTCGAGCGTGACCCTCTCGATCCTGAAGTTTAGCTCATTGCCAAATGTTACCGCAACGTGATCTTCCCCTTCGCTTGCTCCTTCCTGGATTGATTCCTTGGAGATGTGCCTGTCTCTTCGAGCTCATTGTCGGGGATCTGAAGCTTACGGAGCACTGCGGAGGAGATCAGATTCAAGCCGGCCCCGCCATCAACTAGCATCTTGGTGACCTTGAGGTTGCGGATAGTTGGTGAGACCAACATCGGCAAGCACCCGACTGCAGTTATGCGAACAGGGTGGTCCTCAATATCAAAGATGATAGGCGTGCTGGACCATTTTAGAGGCTTGCATGACTCTACACTGGATGGTTACCTTGCATTAACTTCCGCATCCACTGCTTGAGTTGGTGGTGTGAAGTATGCAGAGAGGCACCACCGTCAACGTAGAGGACCTCTGTGGCTTTCTGAAACTCCTACTCATCGGCTTCATCATCATCCATGTCTTCATCGCTGTCGTCGTCTTCGTCTTTGTCGCGGCCGCGGGGAGGTCTGTCTCCTTGCCGCTGCTTGGCCTTGCCGCGGCGTCCTCCCCGGCCGGGGCGCTTCTTGCCAGCTCCTCCAACACCTTCCTGGGCCTTCTCCTTGTCGCGCCGCTCGTATTCAGCCTTCTGCTGTTCAACAAGCTGCTCGACCTTCTTGCAGCTCTGGAGGTCATGGCCCTTGGTGCGGTGGATCTTGCAATACTGCTTGTTGGAGTTGTCCTGCTTGTCGGCGACCGCCACAGCCTGGTCATTGGCGCCCGCGGCAACCTCCTTGCCGGAGCTACCAACTTTGGCTTTATTGGCGGCACCTCCATTGCCGGACTGCTCGACAACTAGCACATCCTTGCCCTTCTTTTTTCTGTTGTTTCGCCGCCGGCTTTTTCTTGCCGGAGCGATCTCCTCACTGTCGGATCCTGCTTCTGCGTTCTCCCCTGGGAGTCTCCTTCCTTCCTCAGCACGTGCACACTTGTCGGCCAGGGCGTACAGCTCACTAACGTCCTTGACTTTGCACATCGCCATCTCCTCCCTCATCCTGCGGTTCCGCACGTTCTGATGGAACGCGCTGATTACCGCGGCAGGGTGGACATCCGGGATGTTGTAGTGCACACGGCTGAATCTACGAATGAACTTGCGCAGGACTCTCCTTCCTTCCGGGCGAAAGCGTATGAAGGTCACTCTCACAGCCATGAGGCTTGTGTCACCGTGAAAGGCACCGACAAACTGATGGCACAGATCCGCCAAGAAGGATATGGAGTTGTCCGGCAAGTGCATGAGCCAAGATCTCGACGTTGGGTTTGAGTACCCGGCGGGAAGTAGTTGGCGAGGATCTTGTCGCCTCGTCCCCCGCAGCACCGCACTGCGATGGTGTAGATGCTTTGAAACTCCGACGGATGCGTCCCGCCATCATACTTCTCGCATCTGTCGGCTTGAAATTCTTCTTGTCGGCCACCCGGACTTGCCGCAGCTCACGGGTGAACGCAGGGCAACCTACCGCGTCTGACACGGTAAGTCGCCTGGTTCCAGGCGCATGCATGTCGACGATGGGCGGCCGCGCTGGTCTGATTGACGCCGCGCTTCTCTCCGGCGCTCGATGCGAGTTCGAGCGTCTTCTTGTTGCCGTTCTTGAAGAACTTGGCGCTGATCACGGCGAGCTCGTGGATCCGATGACGCAGTGGAGTCGCTGTCGAGGTGGATCCGACGAGTTGGTGATCTTGGCCTTCTGGGTGGAGAGTGCATGGTGGTTGCACCCCCACAGGTTTCGTCGCCACCGGCTCGTGCCTTGTCGTCTTCCCGCGGCAGCGATGCAGTTGGTTGGCGCAGAGGCGTCGGCTGTTGGAAAAGCCGATGAGACTACGGATGGTGCCCTCCATTCGTCAACCTTGTCGGACGTCGGAGGGTAGTCCAGGAGCAGCTGAGCTCGCGCCAAAGCTTCTTCTCGCGTAGTGGGCGGCAGTGGCGAACGGTGCGAGGAGCGGGATATGCTCGGACTTCTATTAATGTTAGAAGGAGCAGTCCCCCGTCCGGGCGACCGTGCCTCGCTCGCGCCAGCATGTCGACGTACATGCTGGTCTCCAGCACTGCGAGATCCACCAGCTCGGCCTTGGTCCAACGAGCGTATGGTGTTGTGGACACCATGACGCTGTCGGTCTCGCGGCTCCTGGGATGGACGCGGTGAATGTCACGGGCGCCGAGGTCTGCGCAGCCTTGTCCTTGGACTTGGCAGCGTCGTGGGCTCCCTACGCCCGTCCGTTCTTCCGCCAAGGCGTCTACCCCTCCGCTGATTGCTCCGGAGGTGGTGGGTTCGGCAGCGACGGCTACTGCGCGCCAGAAGCCTTCTTCTTCGGTGGCATGTTGATGAAGTTGTTGAAGATGATGAAGATGCAGCTCGTGTGAACGCCGGATCAGGTTCGCACAACCTCGACGCCCCCTACCTGGCGCGCCAAAGATGTCGGGGAGGCTGATCGTACCCACGAACACCTATGGGACCGGAGGGCCGGGTCCCTTTCGGTTCGGTGGGGGGCGGAGGTCGCACGAAGAGCAGATCAAGGCGAAGCACACGAGCAGTTTACCCAGCTTCGGAGCTCTCCGGAGAGATAATACTCCTACTGCTGCTTATGTCCGATTGATTGTGTTCTTGCTAGAGCGATGAGAGCTACAAAACCTAGCCTCGAAAGGCCTATGGTTTCGAATGAGCTGAACCGAACCCTTTCTACGTTGCGCATGGGCCTCCTTTTATACGCTCAAGGGTCACCAACAAGTGGCAACGTATGCAAGGTAAAAGGAAAATGAGCTGCGGTTGGTACAGCTACTTGTACGGTGCATCATACCTAACCACGACGGCGGGGACAAAGGCAATAAATGCCCGTCTAAGTCTCCCAAACAAGTGCAAAAAGTGGCCGTCCACGGGTGCCATCGCCGCCACGATGGCTTATCTTGTCGGCGCCGCTTACCGCTGCTCTCCGCTGGCTGCTGACCTCTTGACACGCTGTGGCGCTGGAATGGTCCCATGGCGACACGTTGGCGGATGAGCTGGAGCGGAGATGTAGAGAGGTAGCCTGACCCGGCAAGTGACTTGCCGGAGCTGAATCCTTGTTGCGTCCGGAGGCTTGTCGCTCTCCGAGCCTTCCCGGCAAGCTCCTCTTGCCGGGGTCTTGTCTTCTGCGTGCCTTGGACGGCCTTCCCAGCAAGCTCCTCTTGCCGGGGCCTTGTCTCCTAGGCTTAAAACACTTTGTTCTTGAATGGCTTCGAAGGAGCCACGGAGAATCTTAGCGATCACTGGCAAGCCTTGCATGAGGTGCTTCAACTGCACAAGACGAGTTCGAGGATACTAGGTACCCTACTCTAGTACACCGACAGTCTCTTGTGTCCCCAGCACACCCAATACAATGGTAAATTGTATAGGTGCACTAGTTCGGCGAAGAGATGGTGATACAAGTGCAATATGGATGGAAGATATGGGTATTTTTAATCTGAAAATATAAAAACAGAAAGGTAACTAATGATAAAAGTGAGTGTAAACGGTATTGCAATGGTAGGAAACAAGGCCTAAGGCTCATACTTTCACTAGTGCAAGTTCTCTCAACAATAATAACATAACTAGATCATATAACTATCCCTCCACATGCAACAAAGAGTCACTCCAAAGTCACTAATAGCGGAGAACAAACGAAGAGATTATGGTAGGGTACGAAACCACCTCAAAGTTATCCTTTCTGTTCTTTCTATTCAAGAGTCCGTAGTAAAATAACGTGAAGCTATTCTTTCCGTTCAATCTATCATAGAGTTCATACGAGAATAACACCTTAAGACACAAATCAACCAAAACCCTAATGTCACCTAGATACTCCATTGTCACCTCAAGTATCCATGGGCATGATTATACGATATGCATCACACAATCTCAGATTCATCTATTCAACCAACACAAAGTACTTCAAAGAGTGCCCCAAAGTTTCTCTTTGGAGAGTCAAGACGAAAACGTGTGCCAACTCCTATGCATAGGTTCATGGGCGGAACCTGCAAGTTGATCACCAAAACATACAACAAGTGGATCACGTGATATCCCATTGTCACTACAGATAAGCACGGCAAGACATACATCAAGTGTCCTCAAATCCTTAAAGACTCAATCCGATAAGATAACTTCAAAGGGAAAACTCAATCCATTACAAGAGAGTAGAGGGGGAGAAACATCATAAGATCCAACTATAATAGCAAAGCTCGCGATACATCAAGATCGTATCACCTCAAGAACACGAGAGAGAGAGAGAGAGAGATCAAACACATAGCTACTGGTACATACCCTCAGCCCCGAGGGTGAACTACTCCCTCCTCGTCATGGAGAGCGCCGGGATGATGAAGATGGCCACCGGTGAGGGATCCCCCCTCCGGCAGGGTGCCAGAACGGGCTCCCGAGAGGTTTTTGGTGGCTACAGAGGCTTGCGGCGGCGGAATTCCCGATCTATTGTTGTCCTCGATGTTTTTAGGGTATATGGGAATATATTGGCGAAAGAAGTCGGTCGGGGGATCCTCGAGGGGCCCACGAGACAGGGGGGCGCGCCCAGTAGGGGGGGCACGTTCCCCACCCTCGTGGCCACCTCGAAGCTTCCTTGACTTCAACTCCAAGTCTCCTGGATTGCTTCCGTTCCAAAAATAACGCTCCCGAAGGTTTCATTCCGTTTGGACTCTGTTTGATATTCCTTTTCTTCGAAACAGTGAAATAGGCAAGAAAACAACAATATGGGCTGGGCCTCCGGTAATAGGTTAGTCCCAAAAGTAATATAAAAGTGTATAATAAAGCCCATAATCATCCAAAACAGATAATAATATAGCATGAATGCTTCATAAATTATAGATACGTTGGAGACGTATCAGCCATGCAGAGGGTTGCATCAGAGTATATACGGCGAAACAGGAAAAGGCCTGCTCAGCGGGGTGCTCGTACCGACCCGATGATGGTAATGAAGTAGGGGTAAGTTTTGAATACGCATTGAACAATTTTTAGTTTATCTAAAAGAAATCAATATTTATATTTTTTGTTTTCTCTGTTTTTCATGATTTTTTAATATGAGGCATCATTTGGTTATTTCGTAGGTGGAGGATGCTACTGCATCCCATGCTGCAAAGCGAGCCAGAACAAAAGGAAAAGGCAAGTCATCTGATGGGGGTGGCCCAACCTCTGCAGAAGCTGATGAGGTACCTTTTTTGTACATTTTTCTTTTTCAGTTGCATAGTATGTTGGTACTAGTTGGCACATGTGCTGTTCAGTGTTGCATATGAAAAGCACACACTTGGCTGTTGTGTTTAACCAGCATTTTTTTTTTGCCTTACATTTTTTGTGGTGCAAATTTGAAAGTGCTGTATACTACCATGTCAAATCTGAAAAGCACGGTTTAGTGCTTTTAGTCTTTCTTTTGTGATAGATTTTGGAGTCTCCTTACCTACCTTGTCAAATTTCAAAGTTGGCACCAATTGAGCACACAACTGCACCAAATCATGATACATTTTTGGACATGTTTTTTAATTTCAGAGTGTGTACATGTTAGTTGCAAAATAAGGTATAATAGTTGCACAGTAATCAACCTGTGGTTGCACAACAATCAACTATGTGGTCAGTTGCAGACGTATGTACACTAGTTGCACAATTTGTTTGTATTCATTTCCCTTTTTTGTCTTAGGTGGGTGAAGTTGGAGTTGAAGGGAACGAAGGAAACGTTCCTCGGCGGCGTTCACAAGCTGGAAGGATTAGGGCATCACCAGGGAGGTTTGTGAAGGTGAACAACGATTTGGCACCTGTTCAGAGATCTTTCTTATATGAGAAGATGTTAGGAGGTTTGGTAAACCTAGCAGACACACTGCCTTCAAACTTGACAAAGTTCCTAGTCCAGTCATACGACCCAGCCAGTACAGCTTTGGTATTCCCAGGCAAGGGAACTATTCTAGTAGATGCTGCTAGTGTGCACAGGAACTTTGGTTTAACAAACAGAGGGCCACGCCTGAAATAAATTGTTGAAAAGGAGTCTGTTAAGGCTTTCAATGAGATGTTCAACCACACCGGGCCACCCAAACACCCCACGGTTACCGAATTCACCAAGACAATGAAAGCTATGAAGGGTACAACTGATAACAAGTTCCTCACTGGGTGGCTTGCAGTTGCTTTCAGCACCTTTTTAGCTCCTACAACTAGTCTCTCTCTGAGCCCATGTTACTACAGTGCTGTGCTAGAACCCGATGTTCTGTTGAAGAGCAATGTGATCTTATTTGTTGTTGACCACATAAATGAAGCATTCCGCAACATGGGTGAGGACAAGCAAACAGTCTATTGCTGCCTGTATCATTAGATGGTGAGATCTAATTAATTGTATTTTGTTAGACATACCTTTTCTAGATGTTTTTTGTGCTTTTTATCACCAATGTTCTTATATGTTTTATTTGCTTTTTTTGTTTTGTCTCTTGGGGATGGTGAATGTACAGATTCTATACATTGACGGACTCAAGGTTGATGTGCGAATAAGCCACTGCGAAGTTCGAGCCAATGCCTATGATAAGAATCTAATCAACAAGATAATTAAAAAGGACTTGATTTCGCCCGGTGTCTTTGGGAAACTTCAAGTGAGTTGGAAATTCTGCTCAAAGTCTGTAATCGCACATGATTCTTTCACATACCTGTAAGTAGTTGCACAAGTCTATATTGATAGTTGGCACATAGACTAAATAGAGTTGCACACATGCTTGTTTCATATTTCCTCTTTATAGTACCACTTCCAGTTGTACTTTCCATACTAATTTCAGTCAGTTTTTTTTGCTTCTGAGGGCATGTGGTAGTTGCACAAGTCGATGTTGATAGTTGGCACACGGACTTTATGAACAATTTGCACACATGCTTGTTTCATATTTTCCTTTAAGACTTCACATAGTTTTTTTAGTTACTTTTTTTGCTTCTAGGCCATGTGGTAGTTGCACAAGTCTATGTTGATAGTTGGCACACAGACTTGTGACAGTTGCACACATGCTTGTTTCATATTTTCCTTTAAAGTCCCGCTTCTCATTTGTGACTTCACATAGTATTTTCACTTACTTTGTGTGCTTCTCGGGCATGTGGTAGTTGCCCATATATAAAGTCTTTTTCCTTTTTAGATGCAGACAATATAGACTTGTTATTGTTGAAGTTATTGTTGTAAAATGATCCTTTGTTTCTGTGAACAGCTCAAGGAGTAGTATAGAAGCAAAGATGATTCAACACTCTTCGGAGGATTACTGCAGGCAGAAGCGTTGGTGGAATCAAAGGTTCCAATGAGTTACAATCCCCATGTGAGTTATCCCTTTTGCTCACCCACACTTTTTTTATTAGAAAAAAAATCATGTTTTTTGTTGGTTTTACTTTTTCCGTGTCCAATGCATGCATGAGTTGCACAGAATTGTTATCTCACCTTTTTTTCTAATTGAAATCGAACTTATGTTTCCACTTACACAGATTCCACGACTCCTAGCTACAAAATATTCTTCTTTTTTACTCCCTGCTAACTTACCCCTCTTCAGTTGCACACTTTCAGCATCTCAGTTGCACACTACTTTCATATACTTGCACCAAACTTAGGTTTGCAGTTGCGCAGAAATATACTTTGATATACTTTCATTATCTCAATTTTTTCTGTTTTAAATTTTAATTTTTGTTTTTCTTCTAATGTTATGCTGAAGAAGTTCAAGTTAGCAGGTATGGTTCATGATCTATGTAAAGGAATATCAGACAATCTTGGCAACTTCATCAAAGGTTTTGCCAAGCTTGATGAAGAGGAACCAAATTTGTCTCCTCTCAAGGGCCCGTTAAGTGATCAAACAAAGGGTCAAAGCTCACACACTAGGCGACGGAAGCGTCAATCTACTGCCAAGCAATCAGAAGAGGTGGAGGGAAATGAAGAATAAGAATTTGTAGACGAAAGTGAGTCAGAGGAAGAAGATGTTGACCCGGGAGTTGGCAACGATTCTGAAGAAGAAGAAGAAGAAGAGGAGGATCAAGAGGCAAGGAATGATGAAGAACATGATGATGACAGTGACAACGATGATGATTATGATGATGATGATGCTGACAATGACGATGATGCTGACAACAATGAAGACAATGAAGAATCCGGTAATGATGAAGTGGAAGAGGAAGAGGAAAAAGATGGAACCGGAAAGGGGGAAGTGTTGGGGAACGTAGTAATTTCAAAAAATTTCCTACGCACACGCAAGATCATGGTGATGCATAGCAACGAGAGGGGAGAGTGTTGTCCACGTACCCTCGTAGACCAAAAGCGGAAGCGTTAGCACAACGCGGTTGATCTAGTCGTACGTCTTCACGATCCGCCCGATCAAGTACCAAACACACGGCACCTCCGAGTTCTGCACACATTCAACTCGATGACGTCCCTCGAATTCCGAACCAGCCGAGCTTTGAGGGAGAGTTCCGTTAGCACGACGGCGTGGTGACGATGATGATGTTCTAACGACGCACACTAGTAGAAAAAGGGTCAAACGTGAAGCACATTAGTGCCGGTTTGTATTAGAGCCGGCACAAATGTATACATTAGTGCCGGTTCCAACGGCTAGCCTTTAGCACCGGTTCATGGCTAACCTTTAGCACCGGTTCGTGCCACGAACCGGTACTAATGAGGGTGGTGGCAGGATGTTTGTCGATCTAGGCCCCTCCGGCACCTTTAGTACCGGTTCGTGCCACGAACCGGTACTATAGGTCCTCCTGCATATAAACCCTTCGTCCAGCTCGCTCTGTTCTTCCCCCTTTCCCTCTCCTCTCCTCTCTGTTCTTCCTCTTCTCCCTCGAGCTCATCACACATTTTGCCCAAAATTTGTCAAGATTTGAAGGCCCCCATCCATTCAAGTGATCACAAAGGTTAGCAACTTTGTCCTTTCATCTCTCATTGCTAGATTAGCTCTTGCATTGGTTCATATAGTTATTAATTTGTGAGTTTAGTAATTTGGGAGGAAATATATATATGTGCTAGTATTTGATTTATATGCAATTTGAGGTCAAAATAACACTTAGTTTGCATATGTAGGTGTGGTTTACTTAGTGCCTTCTAAATCTCTGTCGTAACCACCGTCGATCGACCGCACCGTCTCTGTCGCGGCACCACCTTTGTGGTGAGCCTCTTGTTCATGAAATTTTATATAAAAATTGATGTTTACGTGATTTGGATATATAGTTACTCGTATAATAATTATCTTACCCGTGCGTTGTTTGTTATACATAGTGCCATGGTTTTGATATCCGTCCCCGTCGGCCCTCGTCCTTGTTATGATTCGGATGTGGTATATTCTCTTTTAAAACTATTTGTTGCATTTCGTGTTTATGACAAATTATGCCCATCAAGTTGACATAGCTATTTTTATCTAGGAGGTATGTGAACCGGAAATTCCAACCGACCCTATTGCTCTAGAGAGGTTAAATTTAGTTGAAAGAGAAAGCGAGTACTTGAAAGAAAAATTGAAAAGTGGAGAAGATGGAATTGGAGTTGCATGTTGCCGATGTCGTCGATGATCACAAGATCAAGATGGAGAAAATGCGCTTGAAGATTAGAAAGATTAGAAAATATGCCATCGATAGTGAGGCTTGGTATCATTATAACATTGGATCAATTGTTACCTTAGTTGCGATCTTGATCGCATTTGTTGTTGCATATAAATGCTTTAGCTAGAGACTTATTTGTTTGTTGCATTTAAGTGTTGTATGAACTTTATGTATGAACTTGTATTAATTTGGTCTATTCGATTGTTGTGTAATGAAGATGAGCGGCAATGGATGTATGATGACCGATGCTCTCCCCAATTCGTTGAGGGCGTGCATACTTTTCTACTTGCGGTTGAGGCAAACAAGCGGGCGGATGGTTTATGCCTTGTCCATGTGCTGGCTGTAAGAATGGTCGCAATTACTCTACGTCCAAGAACCATTCACGTCCACCTGTTTGAGTCGGTTTCATGCCCCACTATAATGTTTGGACCAAGCACGGAGAAAGAGGGGTTATGATGGAAGACAATGAAGAAGAAGAGGACGACGACAGCTTATCCGGCCATGGGTTCCACGAATACGATGATACAACAATGGGGAAGAAGCTGAGCCGGCAATGCGGGAAGAAGCTGAAGAAGAGGCATCGAGATGAGCCCGTTGATGATCTAGGTCGGGCCATTGCCGATGCAAAGAGAAGCTGCGCAAGTGATTTGGAGAAGAAGAAGTTGCAGCGCATGTTAGAGGATCACAAAAATTGTTGAACCCAATGCGTGGGTGACAAGAAAAAGCTGGGCACCACCTTTGGAATTGCTGCAATGGAAGGCAGAGAATGGTGTATCGATAAGGGATTTGGAAAGTTGCCGGTAATGATAAAGGATATGCTTCCAAAGGACAAACGAATTGCCCGAGAGTACGTCTGAAGCAAAAGAAGGCTGTCGCCCTCTAGGGTTAGAGGTGCGAAGATACATGCATGCCCTAATGATTGCATCCTCTATCGCGGTGAGTATGAGGATTTGAACGCTTGCCCGGTATGTGGTGCATTGCGCTATAAGATCAGCCGCGATGAGCATGGTGATGTCGAGAAGTAGCGCCCAGAAGAAGATTCTGCCAAGGTGATGTGGTATTCTCCTATAATACCACGGTTGAAACGTTGTTCCAACACAAAGAGCATGCCAAGGCGATGCGATGGCATGAAGAAGACCGTAAGAAAGGCGGAAAGTTGAGAGTACCGGTGATGGGTCGCGGTGGAGAAAAATCGAAAGAAAGTACGGGAAGGAGTTTGCGGATGACGCAAGGAGGCGTATGGTTTGGTCTAAGCATAGATGGCATTAATCCTTTTGGGGAGCAGAGCAGCAACCATAGCACCTGGCACGTGACTCTATGTTTGTATAACCTTCCTCCTTGGTTGTGCATGAAGCGGAAGTTCATTATGATGCCAAAGGTGCTCATCCAAGGCCCTAAGCAACCCGCAAGCGACATTGATGTGTACCTAAGGCCATTAGTTGAAGAACTCTTACAACTGTGGAATGGAACAGGTGTGCGATGCGTGGGATGAGCACATGGGGAAGAATTTGACCTAAAGGCGTTGCTGTTCGTGACCATCAATGATTGGCCTGCTCTCGGTAACCTTTAGGACAGACAAACAAGGGATACGCGGATGCACACCTTGTTTGGATGATACCGACGGTATGTATTTGAATAGTTGTATGAAGAATGTGTACCCGGGACATCGTCGATTTCTTCCGAGCAGGCATCCCGTAAGAAAGAAAGTCAAGCATTTCAAAGGTGAGGCGGATCATCGGACGAAGCCTCGCCACCGTACTGGTGCTGATGTACATGATATGTTTAAGGATTTGAAGGTGATATTTGGAAAGGGTCTGGCGGACAACCTTGTTCCAAAGGACGCCGACGGACGCGCACCCATGTGGAAGAAAGAAATCTACATTTTGGGACCTGCCATATTGGAAAGACCTAGAGGTCCGCTCGCAATCGGCGTGATGCACGTGACAAAGAATCTTTGCGTGACCTCGCTTGGCTTCTTGGGCGTGTATGGGAAGACAAAAGATACACGAGGCACGGAGGACCAGCAACGTATGCACGAAGAAGATGACATATATCGAGGTCATGCAAGCTACGCTCTTACCAAAGAAGAGAAGGAAATCTTCTTTGAATGCCTTTCGATAT
Organism: Aegilops bicornis; assembly: GCA_021605145.1. Classification (NCBI taxonomy): domain Eukaryota; kingdom Viridiplantae; phylum Streptophyta; class Magnoliopsida; order Poales; family Poaceae; genus Aegilops; species Aegilops bicornis. Next base: position 546,617,787 of record CM038672.1, read on the forward strand.
TAAGGTACCGTCTGGCTTTCGTCCGAATATAAAGGGAATAATAAACATGGCGGAGAAAAAGTTCCGAACCTAAAGTCTCATGACTGCCACGTGATTATGACGCAAGCGCTTCCGGTTGCATTGAGGGGGCTTCTACGGAAAGCGTTCGATTAGCCATTGTGAAGCTATGTGCATTTCTCAATGCAATCTCTCGGAAGGTAATCGCTTCCGGAAATCATACCAAGGTTACAGAATGATTTGGTGCAATGTCTTGTCGGTTTTGAGTTGGTGTTCCCACCATCCTTCTTCAACATCATGACGCACGTCCCTAGTTCACCTATGCGAAGAGATTAACGTTTTGGGTCCTGTATTTCTACACAATATGTTTCCCCTTTGAGAGGTTCATGGGAGTCTTAAAGAAATATGTTCATAACCGTGCTAGGCGGAAGGAAGCATCTCCAAGGGCCATCAAAATGAGGAGGTCATTGAGTTTTGTATTGACTTTATTCCTGACCTTAAGCCGATTGGTGTTCTGAATCGCGGCATAAGGGCAGGATCGGATGGAAAAGGCACGCTAGGAGGGAACAAATAATATGTATGGACGGACATTCTCTCTTTGAAGCACACTACGCTTCTCTGAGAATTCCACCTTGGTGGCTCCGTATATGGATGAACACAAGAATTTGCTACGCTCCAAACACGGGAGGCGGTCCGATGACCGGATTACACGTGAACAAACCAGGAGTTTCGCCATGACTGGTTGCGGACACGTACCATGCATGACACCTCTATTGAAGATGACACATACTTGCTATCCTGGTTACCATCTTGAATATAATGACTTTCAAAGGGTACGAGATAAATGGTAATACATTTTACACGATCGCCCAAGATAAGAAGAGCACCAACCAAAAGCAGTGGTGTCCGCTTTGATGCGTAAACCAAGACGGAAAGGAAACATATTATGGTTATATACAGGACATATGGGAACTTGACTATCGGCGTGGTTTAAAGGTCCCTTTGTTTAGGTGCAAATGGGTCAATATGACACGAGGCGGGTAACGGAAGACCCGCAAGATGCGGAATGACAACAGTGGATCTCAACAATCTTAGCATTATGCTGAGCAGAACCATTTGTCCTAGCCAATGATGTGGCACAGGTTTTCTATGTGAAGGACATGTCTACCAAGCCAAGAAAAACAAAAGATAAGGAAGCGAATGCATCGTGCGATGAGCCAAAAGCGGCACATAGTTCTTTACGGGAAGAGAAACATCGTGGGAGTGGATAACAAGACAGACAAGTCGTAAGATTATGAAAAGTTTGATGAAATTGCTCCATTCAAAGTGAATATTGACCCGAGCATCCCGTTAAATGATGAAGATTTTCCATGGTTACGGTACGCAAAGGGACACACGCTGAAGAAAAAGTTTCACACCCAAAGATGCAGGATGTGATCGGCTTCACTATCATCACTTTCTTCATGTTTCACACCCAAAGGGAATCTCTGTAATAGTTAGGGTAGTTATGTGTTTTGGCATTTGAAACGCGAAGAAATTTTATGTGCAAACAAATTCTTTCATGCCTTTACTGATTTTTAAAGTTAAGTTATTCACAAACTAGTGATTCACACTAATTTCAAATAATTCAAAATTTAAACTATTCAAATTTGAAAACTACGAGCACTAACAGAAAGTTTGTAATTTTTGGTACCTAAAGCAATAATATTCACAAAGAAACTCTAAATACACAAGAAAAACAACACAAAAATAAATAAAGAAAAAATAAAAATAAAAAAAAGCCGCCTACTAGGCCAGAGCGGCCTGCATACGACTAGAAACCCAACCTGTAGCTTGGGCGGGGATGCAGCCCTTAAAGGCCCAGAGGCCACAGAGCGAAGAGAACAGGTTGGCCCAAAGAGGGCACCTTGGGAGAGGAGCTCGAGAGAGCTACCGCCTTTGAGGGCTTATAAACCCGGTCACGGTAGCCTCTCGGCTAGCGAGGTGGGACTAAACTTGCGCACCGCCTGGAGCCAGCGCACCCCCTTTAGTAACGGGTGGTGGCACAAACCGGTACGAAAGGGGGGGCCGTTAGTACCGGGTGGAGCCACCACCGGTACTAAAGGGGTGCGCTTCCCGCCATTGCCTGGCAAAACAGACCTTTAGTACGGTTGCTAGCTCCAACCGGTACTAAAGGTGCCTTTCTATATATACAACACTTGAAAAATTTCATTCTCCTCTGTTTCTTCCTCTGTTTCCCCATTGAACCGCTTGCTTGATCGATCGACGCCGTCACCGACCCTGTCGCCGCTGCCGTCGTCGCCAAATCCCGTGCCGTCGCCGCCCGTCCCCTCGCCGCCCCGTCCCGTCCCGTCGCCGCCCTCGTCTCCGTCGCCGCCCCAGGCCCTTCCCCGTCGCGCCGTCCCTACGTCGCCGCCCCCGCGCGTCACGCCCCGGCCCGTCGCTGCCCCCGGCCGTCGCCTCGCCGTCGCCCCGCTGTGAGCTCTCCCCCTCTAACCCCTCTCCCTCGCCCCCGGCGGCCACCATGGGCGCCGCCCCTCCCCGAGCCCATACACACACACACACAAGCATGATGAACACACACACATATACACGTATATATTTAATAGTTTAGATTTTGTATGTTTAATTAGTTTAGATTTTTTAGATTATTGTTTTTTCACTAGTATATATTTATGTATTCATGTTAGATGGTTATTATTAGTGTTTTATTAGTATGGTTTTTTTTTATATAATGTTGTTTTTCTGTTTTTTATTGGATGTATAGAAATTGTTTTTTATGTTTTTAGTGTTAGATGCTTAATTAGTATGAAATAGTATATAGATTTTTGACGATGCCCGGCCCGCATCCTCGTCGTCGACCCGTCCGCGACGACGTCCAGCCGCCCATATATCCGGGACCTGGCGGGCTCCGGCCGGGCACTGGAGGTACTTGCACGGAGGGGCGCGCCGCTTGATGAGGAACCCGGCCCCGGGTCCGTCGTCGACCCTGATCTCGTTTGGTGGCGTTCGCGTGGGCGATCTCGGTGCGGAGGGACCCGGCCCGCCCGAGGAGATGCGTCGCCCGTGTCGAGGGAGGAGAACGAGCACGTCATCGCTACATGGTTGCGTTAGAGGCGGCAGGTTCTCCAATACTGGCGGTATCTTGAGGATCTCACATCAGCTATGATCTGTGAGGGTTCCTTCTCTTTGGGTGTCCACCGCTCATGACGCAGGAACCACGAGTGTCCTAGATTCTTACGTAGTATTCGATCTTTAATTAGCTAGCCAGTGATGTACTATTCAATATTATATATTATTCGAGGGCGATGTATTCTAGATTGTATCTATTATTCTAGACAAAGTATTCGATATTATATCTATTATTCGAGACGATGTAATTTGAATACTAAATTGTTTTATATTTCTTTTGAATTAGTTAAATAAAAGCTATGGCGGAACAATTTAGGCAGAGAGGAGAATAGACCATGTTCGATATGATACGCGGGCAGATGATAATCAGAATGAAAGAAGATTATGGCGGCTCCGAATTTCTAAACAACACCGGAGAGGGTGATATGATATTCGATCGCTGACGACCGAATTGATGAAGTCATGAACTACGATTATGGCGATGACGAAGAACATGATGATCCTGAAACAACAAAGACCGGCGAGGTATATATATTTATATAAGCAGGTTTACGGTGATCATCACATGTTTTAAATTACTTGAAGATATATTAACGAATCGATCTTTGTTCTTTCAGCCATCCGAATCGAGCAAATCTTCGTGCAAAAGGACGAAACGAGGCCCGAACAAAAAAGTTGAAGGAGGGCGTAAAGAGTACAATATCGAGGCAGTCAGACCTAATGGTGAACCATTAGCGCCTAAGAAGATTGCGGACAAGTTCATTACGTCGGTCTTGGAGTTCTTGTGAAGGACCAACTCCGATCTCCCTTCAAGAATGGAGAGAGCCAGCAAAAGACAAAGGACAAAAGGCAAAGAGGATGCTTTGCTCCACGTCCGGATGTTACTTTTGTCGACAAGAATCAAAAAGATCTGCTTTGGGATACTCTCATGGAACATTTCACCCTACCGGATCATTTCACTGAAGCAGATGTGCGAGAGAAAGTCAAGGACGCTGCTCTTAGGAAGATGGCGGTTGCATTCAAGAACCACAAGAATCGTGGAATGGGACAAGTACGTCAAGGGAGGAAGGAAGACTCCAAGATTCGAGGGAACACTAGAGAACCAACGTGCTCATTGGGACGATTTCGTGAAATTCAAGGATTGAGAATTAGCTAAGGAGCGGTCGAGAATAAACAAGAAGAATGCCGAAAAAAAAGGATAAGTTCCATAAGATGGGGCGGTGGCTATCACGGTGGCAATGCCTAAGTGGGATAAGTCGAGAGAAAGAGATGGAGGATGCAGGTGTCACTCCGGTTACTAAGAGCTGGCCCCAGTGCAGGACTTGGTTCTATGCGCATGGGGGAGTTGGACCGAAGGCGAGGCAAAGTTTCGGCGAAGGCATGTCTGAGCGGAGCCGACGATGCGATACTTGTTGCAATAGAAGAGGCGCGATCGGGGTGTTCCAGCCCAGCGGAAAACGAGCGAGCTTACGCGTGCCACGGGAAATCCACGAACACCGGGAAGAACACGAGGCAAGGGCGCTATTCCGTGGTATGAGGGGTTTTCAGACTGGAACAACGACTACAGAACCCGTGCGAGAAATAAGATTGCGGAGGAGAAGAAGAGGAAGATGGAGGAGGAGCAAAGGAAGCGGGAATATGAACGCCTTTAATGCCTAGAAGCAAGTCAAGCGGAATTGGCAGTCAAATTCCAGCGGCAGCGAGGCGAGATCGACTCACTTAGCCAAAGGGGGTCTCGGCAGGCTGCGGCAGCTAGCGGATGTTCGGCATTGGATAGCACCGCCCCATCCATGTAGAGAAGCAGCGTCGGTTCCGCCCAGACGGCGCAATGCTGAAATGATACCCCTGGATGACATCACGGAGAACACTAGCTGCGAGCTACACGTCAAAATGAAGAACATATCCATGAAGGTGGCGGACGGAGAAGCTTTTCCGGTTACCCCCAAAGCAACCTACCATTGCATCCCGATTCCAGAGGGCTATGCTCGTGTCATGGTTGACGAGGTGGTGCAGCCATATTCGGGGCTAGAGCTTGACATTCACGGAGGTGAGGACGGCGCTTTCTCGGGCGCCAACCATCGTATCATCCTATGGAAAAAGGATTGCATCATCTTTCGAAGGCCACCGACACGCGTCATCCTCGACTCCTCGTCGAAGTCCGCCCACCGAGTCGCCAGCCTCCCCGGCCTCCTGCAAGTCCACCAAGTCCGGCAAAGTGTCGAGCCACTCCTCCCCCAAGTCCGGCAAAGTGTCGAGGCCACTCCTCCTCCTCCAAGTCCGCCACAGCGTCGAGGCGTCCACTCCTCCTCCTCCAAGTCCGGCACAACCTCGAGCCACTCCTCCTCCAAGTCCGGCACATCTTGATGACCACTCCTCCTGCGTCCAACTTAGCCCCGTCGGCCGGCGTCTCCGCCCGCCTCGGCAAAGAATCGCGGAAGAGACACCCGCAGCTATGGTGCGTGGCAGTGCGAGTCGAGGTAGTACAGGAAATACAGTGGAGGCAAGCGATATAAATATGGTCCAAACCTCACACCTCTTCCGCAGAGGGCTTATGACAGGTCCGAGGAGGAAATCGTAGCCATATCGAAGTCCGAGGTGGAAGCCCATTTTGCACCGAAACCGCCACCGCCGCCAAGGAGAGAAAGTGCACGAGGAAGCGATTGACCACTTCATTCGTATGGCTCAACCACCAGCTCCCAAGCCTGTTGACCACAGGACTATGAGCGCCACATCGGGAAGTTAAATCGAGCACGTCTCACGTGGGAGGCGAGCTCGGGATCGAGCAAACAAGAAGCATTTGTCAAAAATGCGGAAAACCATTCCCCAGCTGGGAGAACAGTAGGCATAATCGATCCCTCGCTTGTTGTGCCAACAACACGTGACAATCTGTGGCGCCCAATATTATTGTGGGCAAACAGTTTACGTTCACGAGGTGGGCAATGTGGTAATAACGGAGGACCATATAATGCAGGCTGAAGTTCTCAAAATCACTGTTGGACAACTCCTCGAGATCGAGCCCATGCACGTGCTTAGAGAGGATGAAATAAAAGCGGAAATATGTCCGGGCCAACCTTAGGTCCATCCGGACATAAGGTCAAGAACCTCCCAACGAGAATGTATGAATTGAATCAATGGTACATGAACAAAACCAATATTTCCGATCGAGTGTCCCTCATGGTTAATGTCAAGGAGGCGAATTACTTCCATGAGAAAGCTTTGTCCGTAGAGTATACAGAACTGTTTAAGTTATACAATCAAGACGCACTTGACAAATCTATCGCTGGGTTGCTATTGTCCGTAAGTGATTTCTTTACGTAATTTAAGTCTCAAGCTAGCTGTACCGATCCTTTTGATCAATCATTACCTGTAATTATCCTCACTATATTCTTTTACGTGGTATTATATGCGGGATGAAGATATATGAAATGAGAAAAGGTGGACGCTTTGGCATCGGGTTCATTGACCCAAACACCGTTAATGAATACACATGGAATATAGATGCACGTCATCAAAAGGCCGTAGAGGACAACATGCTAGAGTTCTTGAAGCGCCTCAAATACAATGAAGATATACTACTTCCTTACAACTTCCAGTGAGTCACACTGTCTTGTACTACAAATTCTCTGTTTTTGCCTACTAGCTAGCTTGCTACATGTTTTTGCTTTACATATGCCCGCTTAATTAAGACATGCAAACGTGTGTGCATGCAGATTTCACTGGGTCTTGTGTATCATTAAAGTTGACGCCTTGAACAGTTGAAATCTTGGACTCACTACTCAAAGAAAAACTGACTATAACATCTTGTTTGGGATAGTCAACGGGGTAATTTCAATCATTATTAACTATATATCTCGGCCTATTTAGTTCGTCATTTTCATGATATGAACTATATTTAATAACCCCTTTATTCATTTTCTTTGTCGGCAAAAAGGGGCTTGGGCAAGGTTCATCGGCGTCACGGAAGGCTTAATGGAAAAAAAAGCTTAAATGGTTTCAACCCAAGGTAAGTAATTAAGTAGTACTAGCTAGCTAGCAAGCTAGCTGCCATCTCTTTAATTATCATGCTTTATTAATTATTTTCTTAACAAATTCAATTCTCGTAAAGGCCCTGAAGCAAAGCGCAGGGGACTGATCTGTGTGCATTCTGCGTTTGCGAGAACATTCGCATGATGGCGTCCGAAAGGAGCAGATCTCAAAAGGCGAGGAATGGGTACGCTTGTCGAACACTATTCACAATTTTTACACCATTATCGATATCTAGTCACACAACTAATACACATGCATATTGATCTCCTTCTTAACAGTTCAAAGAGGTGCGGGACAAGCTCCTAGAAAGCGGAGCGCGTAGAAGCACTTCAAGAGGAAATAAGCGGGATTTTTGCTCGACCAGGTCATAAATCCGAAGGGAGAATACTATTACCCGCTACCGCCCCATGAAAACCATACTTCCAATTGTCATCGTGTTCAAGGCACCAATTAGGCTAATGCCACTGGCTTCAAGGCAACATGCATATGTAGGAGAAATTGTATATAGCTATACATGTGTGTATGTGTGAATTAATTAATATGATGATTTGTGAGACATTGATGATATATATATATATATATGCATGATTTGTTCTATTAGAAATTCTATATATATATATATATATATATATATATATATATATATATATGCATAACGTGTACAATGTGTAGTATCGTAAAATACCAGCAAGCGAAAAGAATTAAATTGATAACACAAATTTAATTGAAAAATAAAAATAAAACAAAACCCACAAACATTTAGTACCGGTTGGTGTTACCAACCGGTACTACAGGCTCCGGCCCCGAGCTGGCTCGTGCCACGTGGTTGGCCTTTAGCACCGGTTCGTGCTGAACCGGGTACTAAAGGGGGGGGCTTTAGTGACTGACACTTGATTGCCGGTTGTGGAACCGGCACTAAAGGGCCTTACGAACCGGTGCTATTGCCCGGTTCTGCACTAGTGGCAGGGCTTCGCCTAAGCACCGCTACGATATTATCGAGGTGGACTATGGTGGAGGGGGGCACCGCACACGGCTAAGAGATCCAAGGGATCAATTTTTGTGTCTAGAGGTGCCCCCCAGCACCCGGATATACAGGAGGGAGGGAGAAGCCGACCCTAGAGGGGCGCGCCAAGTGTGGGGAGTCCTACTAGGACTGCCAAGTCCTAGTAGGATTCCCCTTTCCTTTCGGAGTAGGAGAGAAGGAAAGAAGGGGAGAGGGAGAAGGAAAAGGGGGCTGCACCCCTTGTCCAATTCGGACCAGAGGGGGGGCGGGCGCCTCCTTCCTTTTGGCCTCTCTCCTCTATTCCCGTATGGCACAATAAGGCCCATATACTCCTCGGCGAATTCCCGTAACTCTCCGGTACTCCGAAAAATACCCGAATCACTCGGAACCTTTCCGAAGTCCGAATATAGTCGTCCAATATATCGATCTTTACGTCTCGACCATTTCGAATCTCCTCGTCATGTCCCCGCTCTCATCCGGGACTCCGAACTACCTTCGGTACATCAAAACACATAAACTCATAATATAACCGTCATCGAACTTTAAGCGTGCGGACCCTACGGGTTCGAGAACTATGTAGACATGACCGAGACACGTCTACGGTCAAAAACCAATAGCGGAACTCGGATGCTCATATTGGCTCCCACATATTCTACGAAGTTCTTTATCGGTCAAACCGCATAACAACATACGTTGTTCCCTTTGTCCTCGGTATGTTACTTGCCCGAGATTCGATCGTCGGTATCTCAATACCTAGTTCAATCTCGTTACCAGCAAGTCTCTTTACTGGATTACGTAATACATCATCCTCGCAACTAACTCATTAGTTATAATGCTTGCAAGGCTTATAGTGATGTGCATTACCGAGTGGGCCCAGAGATACCTCTCCGACAATCGGAGTGACAAATCCTAATCTCGAAATATGCCAACCCAACAAGCACCTTCGGAGACACCTGTAGAGCACCTTTATAATCACCCAGTTACGTTGTGACGTTTGGTAGCACACAAAGTGTTCCACCGGTAAACGGGAGTTGCATAATCTCATAGTTATAGGAACATGCATAAGTCATGAAGAAAGCAATAGCAACATACTAAACGATCAAGTGCTAAGCTAACGGAATGGGTCAAGTCAATCACATCATTCTCCTAATGATGTGATCCCGTTAATCAAATGACAACTCATGTCTATGGTTAGGAAACTTAACCATCTTTGATTAACGAGCTAGTCAAGTAGAGGCACACTAGTGACACTATGTTTGTCTATGTATTCACACATGTATTATGTTTCCGGTTAATACAATTCTAGCATGAATAATAAACATTTATCATGAAATAAGGAAATAAATAATAACTTTATTATTGCCTCTAGGGCATATTTCCTTCAGTCTCCCACTTGCACTAGAGTCAATAATCTAGTTCACATCGCCATGTGATTTAACACCAATATTCATATCGTATATGATTAACACCCATAGTTCACATTGCATGTGACCAACACCCAAAGGGTTTACTAGAGTCAATAATCTAGTTCACATCACTATGTGATTAACACCCAAAAGAGTACTAAGGTGTGATCATGTTTTGCTTTCGTGAGAGAAGTTTAGTCAGCAGATTACATCACATTTAGAGCCGTATGTATTTTCTTGAAATATTCTATGTCTACAATGCTCTGTACGGAGCTACTCTAGCTAATTGCTCCCACTTTCAATATGTATCCAGATTGAGACTTGGAGTCATCTGGATCAGTGTCAAACCTTGCATCGACATAACCCTTTACGAGGAACCTCTTGTCACCTCCATAATCGAGAAACATATCCTTATTCCACTAACAATAATTTTAACCAATGTCTAGTGATCTACTCCTAGATCACTATTGTACTCCCTTGCCAAACCAGGGCAGAGTATACAATAGGTCTGGTCCATAGCATGGCATACTTTTATAGAACCTATGGTCGAGGGCATAGGGAATGACTTTCATTCTCTTTCCATTTTCTGCCGTGGTCGGGATTTGAGTCTTACTCAATTTCACACCTTTGCAACACAGGCAAGAACTCTTTCTTTGACTGTTCCATTTTGAACTACTTGAAAATCTTGTCAAGGTATGTACTCATTGAAAATCTTATCAAGCGTCTTGATCTATCTCAATAGATTTTGATGCTCAATATGTAAGTAGCTTTACTCAGGTCTTTCTTTTAAAGAACTCCTTTCAAACACTTCTTTATGCTTTCCAGAAAAATTCTACATCATTTCTGATCAACAATATGTCACTCACATATACTTATCAAAAAGGCTGTAGTGCTCCCACTCACTTTATTGTAAATACATGCTTCACTGCAAGTCCGTATAAAACTTTATGCTTTGATCAACTTATCAAAGCGTATATTCCAACTCTGAGATGCTTGCACCAGTCCATAGATGGATCACTGGAGATTGCACATTTTGTTAGCACCTTTAGGATTGACAAAACCTTCTGGTTGCATCATATACAACTCTTCTTTAATAAATCCATTAAGGAATGCAGTTTTGACATCCATTTTCCAGATTTCATAAAATGTGGCAATTGCTAACATGATTCGGACAGACTTAAGCATCGACATGAGTGAGAAAATCTCATCGTATTCAACACCTTGAACTTTGTCAAAAACCTTTTTTGACAAGTCGAGCTTTGTAGATAGTAACACTACTATCAGTGTCCGTCTTCCTCTTGAAGATCCATTTATTCTTAATGGCTTGCCGATCATCGGGCAACTCCACCAAAGTCCACACTTTGTTCTCATACACGGATCCGATCTCAGATTTCATGGCCTCCAGCCATTTCGCGGAATCTGAGCTCATCATCGCTTCCTCATAGTTCGTAGGTTCATCATGGTCTAGTATCATGACTTCCATAACAGGATTACCGTACCACTCTGGTGCGACCTGTACTTTGGAAGACCCTACGAGGTTCTGTAGTAACTTAATCTGAAGTTTCATGATCATCATCATTAGCTTCCTCACTAATTGGTGTACGAATCACTAGAACTGATTTCTGTGATGAACTGCTTTCCAATAAGGGAGCAGGTACAGTTACCTCATCAACCTCTACTTTCCTCCCACTCACTTCTTTCGAGAGAAACTCCTTCTCTAGAAAGGATCCATCTTAGCAACGAATATTTTGCCTTCGGATCTATGATAGAAGGTGTACCCAATAGTTTCCTTTGGGTATTCTATGAAAATGCACTTCTTCGATTTGGGTTCGAGTTTATCAGGTTGAAACCTTTTCACATAAGCATTGCAACCCCAAACTTTAAGAAACGACAACTTTGGTTTCTTGCCAAACCACAGTTCATAAGGCGTCGTCTGAACGGATTTTGATGGTGCCCTATTTAAAGTGAATGCAGCTGTCTCTAATGCATAACCTCAGAATGATAGTGGTAAATTGGTAAGATCATAGATCGCACCATATCCAATAAAGTGCGGTTACGACGTTCGGACACACCATAACACTGTGGTGTTCCAGGTGGCGTGAGCTGTGAATCTATTCCACATTGCTTTATATGAAGGCCAAACTCGTAACTCAAATATTCATCTCCACGATCAGATCGCAGAAATTTTCTTGTTACGATGATTTTCCACTTCACTCTGAAATACTTTGAACCTTTCAACTATTTTAGACTTATGTTTCATCAAGTAGATATACCCATATCTGCTCAAATCATCTGTGAAGGTCAGAAAATAACTTGATACCGCCATACGAGACTTAATACTCATTGGTGCGCATACATCAATATGTATTATTTCCAACAAGTCAGTAGCTTGTTCCATTGTTCTGGAGAACGGAGTTTTAGTCATCTTGCCCAAAAGGCATGGTTCGCAAGCATCAAATGATTCATAACCAAGTGATTCCAAAAATCCATCTTTATGAAGTTTCTTCATGCGCTTTACACCGATATGACCCAAACGGAGTGCCACAAATAAGTTGCACTGTCATTATTAACTTTGCATCTTTTGGCATCAATATTATGAATATGTGTATCACTAGGATCGAGATCCAACAAACTATTTTCATTGGGTGTATGACCATTGAAGGTTTTATTCATGTAAATAGAACAACAATTATTCTCTGACTTTAAATGAATAACAGTATTGCAATAAACATGATCAAATCATATTCATGCTCAATGCAAACGCCACATAACATTTATTTAGGTTTAGCACTAATCCCGAAAGTATAGGGAGTGTGTGATGATGATCATATCAATCTTGGAACTACTTCCAACACTCATCGTCACTTCCCCTCAACTAGTCTCTGTTTATTATTAAATCCTGTTTTGAGTTACTAATCTTAGCAACCGAACAAGTAAAAAATACTCAGGGGATACTATAAACATTAGTAAGGCATACATGAATAACCTGTATATCAAAATATACCCTTGTTCACTTTGCCATCCTTCTTATCCACCAAATATTCAGGGCATTTCCGTTTCCAGTGACCATTTTGTTTGCAGTGTAAGCACTCAGTTTCAGGCTTTGGTCCAGCTTTGGGCTTCTTCGCGGGAGTGACAACTTGCTTGTCATTCTACTTGAACTTCCCTTTCCTTCCCGTTGCCCTTTTATTGAAACTAGTGGTCTTGTCAATCATCAATACTTGGTGCTCTTTCTTGATTTCTACCTTCCTCGATTTCAACATCACGAAGAGCTCGAGAATCGTTTTCGTCATCCTTTGCATACTATAGTTCATCACGAAGTTCTTAAAACTTGGTGATGGTGACTAGAGAACTCTGCAAATCACTATCTTATGTGGAAGATTAACTCCCAGTTGATTCAAGCGATTGTAGTACCCAGACAATCTGAGCACATGCTCACTAGTTGAGCAATTCTCCTCCATCTTTTAGCTATAGAACTTGTTGGAGACTTCATATCTCTCAACTCGGGTATTTTCTTGAAATATTAACTTCAACTCCTGGAACATCTCATATGGCCCATGACATTCAAAACATCTTTGAAGTCCCGATTCTATGCCGTTAAGCATGGTGCACTAAACTATCAAGTAGTCATCATATTGAGCTAGCCAAACGTTCATAACGTCTGCATCTGCTCCTGCAATAGGTCCGTCACCTAGCGGTGCATCAAGGACATAATTCTTCTGTGCAGCAATGAGGACAATCCTCAGATCACGGATCCAATCCGCATTATTGCTACTAACATCTTTCAACACAGTTTTCTCTAGGAACATATCAAAATAAACATATGAAAGCAACAACGCGAGCTATTGATCTACAACATAATTTGCAAAATACTACCAGGACTAAGTTCATGATAAATTTAAGTTCAATTAATCGTGTTACTTAAGAACTCCCACTTAGATAGACATCTCTCTAATCATCTAAGTGATCACGTGATCCAAATCAACTAAACCATAACCGATCATCACGTGAGATGGAGTAGTTTTCAATGGTGAACATCACTATGTTGATCATATCTACTATATGATTCACGCTCGACCTTTTGGTCTCAGTGTTCCGAGGCCATATCTGCATATGTTAGGCTCGTCAAGTTTAACCCAAGTATTCTCCGTGTGCAAAACTGGCTTGCACCCGTTGTAGATGGACGTAGAGCTTATCACACCTAATCATCATGTGGTGTCTCGGCACGACGAACTTTGGCAACGGTGCATACTCAGGGAGAACACTTTTTTCTTGAAATTTAGTGAGAGATCATCTTATAATGCTACCGTCAATCAAAGAAAAATAAGACGCATAAAGGATAAACATCACATGCAATCAATATAAGTGATATGATATGGCCATCATCATCTTGTGCTTGTGATCTCCATCTCCGAAGCACCATCATGATCACCATCGTCACCGGCGCGACACCTTGATCTCCATCGTAGCATCGTTGTCGTCTCGCCAACTATTGCTTCTATGACTATCGCTCTTTGCTTAGTGATAAAGTAAAAGCAACTACAGGGCGATTGCATTGCATACAATAAAGCGACAACCATATGGCTCCTGCGATTCTTGAGATAACTTCGGTTACAAAACATGATCATCTCATACAATAAAATATAGCATCACGTCTTGACCATATCACATCACAACATGCCCTACAAAAACAAGTTAGACGTCCTCTACATTGTTGTTACAAGTTTTACGTGGCTGCTATGGGCTGAGCAAGAACCGTTCTTACCTACGCATCAAAACCACAACGATAGTTCGTCAAGTTAGTATTGTTTTAACCTTCTAAAGGACCGGGCGTAGCCACACTCGGTTCAACTAAAGTTGGAGAAACTGACACCCGCCAGCCACATATGTGCAAAGTACGTCGGTAGAACTAGTCTCGCGTAAGCGTACGCGTCATGTCGGTCCGGGCCGATTCATCCAACAATACTGCCGAACCAAAGTATGACATGCTGGTAAGCAGTATGACTTGTATCGCCCACAACTCACTTGTGTTCTACTCGTGCATATAACATCTACGCATAAAGCTAGGCTCAGATACCACTTTGTTGGGGAGCGTAGTAATTTCAAAAATTTCCCTCGCTACCGCAGGATCATGGTGATGCATAGCAATGAGAGGGGAGAGTGTTGTCCACGTACCCTCATAGACCGAAGCGGAAGCATTAGCCCAACACGGTTGATGTAGTAAATGCGTCTTCACGATCCGACCGATCAAGTACCGAGCATACGACACCTCCGGAGTTCTGCACATGCTCAACTCGATGTCGTCCCTCGAACTCCGATCCGGCCGAGCTTTGAGGGAGAGTTAAAATCGACCTGACGGCGTGGTGATGATGATGATGTTCTACCGGCGAGGGGCTTCGCCTAAGCACCGCTACGATATTATCGAGGTGGACTATGGTGGAGGCGAGGGGGGCACGACACGGCTAAGAGATCCAAGGGATCAATTGTTGTGTCTAGAGGTGCCCCCCTACCCCTGTATATAAAGGAGGGAGGTAAAGGCCGGCCTTAGAGGGGGCGCGCCAAGTGTGGGGAGTCCTACTAGGACTCACAAGTCCTAGTAGGATTCCCCTTTCCTTTCCGAAGTAGGAGAGAAGGAAAGAAGGGGAGAGGGAGAACGAAAAGGGGGCTGCACCCCTTGTCCAATTCGGACCAGAGGGGGGACGGGCGCTTCCTTCCTTTTGGCCTCTCTCCTCTATTCCCGTATGGCCCAATAAGGCCCATATACTCCCCGGCGAATTCACGTAACTCTCCGGTACTCCGAAAAATACCCGAATCACTCGTAACCTTTCCGAAGTCCGAATATAGTCGTCCAATATATCGATATTTACGTCTCGACCATTTCGAGACTCCTCGTCATGTCCCCGATCTCATCCGGGACTCCAAACTACCTTCGGTACATCAAAACACATAAACTCATAATATAATCGTCATCGAACTTTAAGCGTCAGGACCCTCACGGGTTCGAGAACTATGTAGACATGACCGAGACACGTCTACGGTCAATAACCAATAAGCGGAACCTGGATGCTCATATTGGCTCCCACATATTCTACGAAGATCTTTATCGGTCAAACCGCATAACAACATCGTTGTTCCCTTTGTCCTCGGTATGTTACTTGCCGAGATTCGATCGTCGGTATCTCAATACCTAGTTCAATCTAAATTACGGCAAGTCTCTTTACTAGATTACGTAATACATCATCCTGCAACTAACTCATTAGTTACAATGCTTGCAAGGCTTATAGTGATGTGCATTACCGAGTGGGCCGAAGATACCTCTCCGACAATCGGAGTGACAAATCCTAATCTCAAATATGCCAACCCAACAAGTACCTTCGGAGACACCTGTAGAGCACCTTTATAATCACCCGATTACGTTGTGACGTTTGGTAGCACACAAAGTGTTCCTCCGGTAAACGGGAGTTGCATAATCTCATAGTTATAGGAACATGCATAAGTCATGAAGAAAGCAATAACAACATACTAAACGATCAAGTGCTAAGCTAACGGAATGGGTCAAGTCAATCACAACATTCTCCTAATGATGTGATCCCGTTAATCAAATGACAACTCATGTCTATGGTTAGGAAACTTAACCATCTTTGATTAACGAGCTAGTCAAGTAGAGGCATACTAGTGACACTATGTTTGTCTATGTATTCACACATGTATTATGTTTCCAGTTAATACAATTATAGCATGAATAATAAACATTTATCATGAAATAAGGAAATAAATAATAACTTTATTATTGCCTCTATGGCATATTTCCTTCAGGAAGGTGAGGATGTCGAGAACGTTGACAGAGATGAGCAATGAAAGGATGGGGGCAGTGATGATGATATCGAGGAAACACGCGACGATGACAGGGGGGCCTTTGATGGAGGTAGTGACAGTGGGAAGGATGATGGTGATGATAGTATGGGTGGCGATGATAGCAGTTCAAAGAGGTCAAACACTTCTGGAGATGTAGGAAACCATGGCAAAGAACTCAATTGATGATAGTGTAACTCTACGATTTTTCATCCAAAAGGACATGCGTCGAAGGGTGAAGATCCGAAATCAGTTGGAACCAAAGCACCGTGCGGAGGAAAGTTTCTCATTGTTTGACTTGTGTAGATCAGAGCCAATCCCCAATAGATTTGATATCCCTTTGCTGGAAACTCATGCAATCTTTGACATGAAGAGAAGGATAATACCTTTGAAAAAATCATAAGCGATGGAGTACAAAGCGAGGAAGAAATGGAAGAGGAAGGAAAGGGTTTGGGTGGATTGGCTCAAAACCATGCTTGACAAGATATTGAAGGGAGGTCACGTATTTGAAGATGCTTCATAAATCACGTGGTAGCAAGAGGATGGCAGCATCCCCACCCCGCCCACCCACAGTCCCAAAGTGCAAGAAGCGCGGGACACTTAGCAAGAACCAGGTGTTGGGTCAATCAAAAGATAAGATTGCGGGGATGGGAGAGAAAAAATTCAAAGAGCGGAAGTAAATCAATGGGAAAGGAGGTGCCAACTCGAGCCAAAGAAAGCAAGCAACATTATCGGTGCTGACCGTTCTAGCATGTAGATGCCAAGCTCTTCTCTACAACATGCAAACTCCACGGTAAAAAAGCAACAAAAGCGGTGTCTTTTGCCAAGGACACAAAGTTTGCGTAAATGGGAATAGAG
Source organism: Aegilops bicornis (assembly GCA_021605145.1). Lineage (NCBI taxonomy): Eukaryota > Viridiplantae > Streptophyta > Magnoliopsida > Poales > Poaceae > Aegilops > Aegilops bicornis. The sequence goes on from CM038672.1 coordinate 546,635,061, forward strand.
TTGCCAAGCCATGATATTAAGAGTGGATCAAGCAGGTCAAGAGAAAGTTGTTAGTATGCGATGTAGGAAGTCGGCAACCCCAACAGCTGATGTGGCAACTCCAGCTTCAAGTGAGCCAACAGTTTGTCCAAATAAGCCAACTACAGCATCAAGTGTGCACAGTACTTCAGCAATCAAGGAAAGTGAAACCACCACTGTGCCAACGGCAAGAGGAAGTGAGGCATCTGGAGTTGTATACATCCTACCCCATCACCACCATAGAAGCCCAAAGGCGCGGTGTGCCAATCCCAGAAACTGCATTGCTAACTCAAGCAGTCACTTTGCCAACCGCAACAGTCAGTGTGCCAACTCCAACCCCAACCCATTCAGTCACCATGGAAGCCTCAGCTGTCAGTAATATTGTGCAGGCTCAGAAACAACATTCCCCTACTTTTCGTTCTCTTTATCAACATGACACCTTACACAAGAGCGAGTTTATGACCTTGTTTCGAGGTGTATACCGCCAAGACCGCCGCCAAGCATAATTGCACGAACCAAGTCAGCAGGTGATGCACCCAAGGATGTCCAAGGAGAGAACAACAGTGTGCATCCCATTCGTAGAGCATCATCAGCAAGATCATATCACGGTGATGGGTTCTGCGATGCTCCAACATTTGACTTGGGTTCGGATCTTGATGATGACCCCCCAGTTGCCAAAGTGGACGAGCCTAACAAATCACAAGTGACACCACCACTAGTAGAAAAAGGGCCTATAGTCCCGGTTGGTGAGGGCCTTTAGTCCCGGTTCATGAACCGGGACTAAAGGGTTGGTACTAATGCCCTGACAACCCTTTTAGTCCAGTTCAATCTAGAACGGGACAGATGGGCCTCCACGTGGCCTGTCCGTGAGCCCAGCGGAGAGGCCTTTGGTCCCGGTTGGTGGCACCAACGGGACCAATAGGCATCCACAGCGTCGACATTTCGTGGCTGGGGTTTTGTTTTTTTTTGAAAAGGGGGGTTTGGGGGTTTTGGGGGTTAATTTAGGTGTTTCATATATTGTGCTAGCTAGCTAATTAATAGAGAGAAGTGTCCTCTCTTTTGTCCGCAATTAGGCGCTATGTACTATACATACATATAGAGAGGACTAGCTAGACACGCTAGCTAGCTAGTAAGCAAACAGAAGATCGTCATGAACATATATGCATACAGAGAGAAGTGATATCGACCACCTCTCCTTCTCCGAGAGATTGGTGGAACAACAAGTTCTCATATATCTATCCGACACTACCGGCTACATATATACAATAATTATCTTTTACAAATATAATCTCCTAACATACGGACGCGTGGTCCACATAGTATTCTCCGTCTTGAGTGGATCACGTGGTCAAGAAAGAATGCCGCCAATTCCTCTTGAATTGCTTTCATGAGCGATCTGGTGCTAGGAGTTCATCCGCATCCGAAACATCTAATTTTAAGAAGGGGTCAATACATATATATATGAATGAATGAATGAAACTCAACACAAATGATGGTAATAAAATAAAATTGTGAATATTGTTATTTACGCACTTCATATTGTTTGTCGAGTAGCCCGCTCACGCGAATTCGTGTGGCGGATGGACTCGCAAATGTAGTATCCACGTAAATAATTCCTTGTTCCTGCCACAACCACTTTACAAGAAATAGAGGTCAATCAAACTGATAATTAGCAAGCATGCTAAATGGTATTGATGAATCTAGCGCTTGAATCACTAGGAGATGCGTGGAATATGCTACTATATAGTACTTACTTTGGTTGTCTAAATTGCAGCTTCTTCCGGTAGTCCGGGAGCTTTTTGGTGAATTTTCTCCAAGCCCTGCCATCCAAAGAAAAAAAATTAATTGATATCAAAATGAACAAAGTTCTTGATATGGTGGATAATGATCGATTTAACTTACTTCTCGAGCAGTTCAGTCATGTCCGCATACTCCTTGGGATCTTTTCGCTTGGAGTCTAAGGCGATTTACTACTCCCTTCTCAAGCTTAATCTCTACGAGAATATAGTGGTAGCTGCTTTACACATGCATAACTCATCAATATTACATTACTATAACCTAGACTAATAAGGAAACCGAATATGCCACAAGACGGTAACACTCACTTGAAGTTGTAAGGAAAGAGTATTATATCTTTGTGTTCATTTATTACCAACGATTGTAGCAAGTTGGCCTCGGTATTTTCTTTTTATGAAATTCAACCTCAGTTTTATCTATGAGATATGTGTTAATGAACCCAATATCACCCTCTTGTCTTTTCTTCAATTGGCGATCTTCAATCTGCATAATATAGTGAGGATAATTATAAATACATGCAATGAAAGGGCTGAGTTATATAGAGAGACTTAATAGCGAAGTAGTACTACTTACAGACGATAGCAGTGTGACCGTTGCCTTATTGAGGGCCAATTGATTGAAAAACTGATAGAACTCCTCAAATGGAATAGGCAACAGTTCAATTCCAAGGAGGTCATGCTCCTTTTTAACTCTCACATACAAAGTACTCCTCCCCTCAGATTCTTTGCAGTTTTCATTTACCAATCATGCAATCTTCGCATCATCGTTGATAGAGAACTTTCATCTTTGACGAGAGGCTTCCCGTACTCGTATCTTTGTATCTGAACCTCCAAGAAATCATAATGTACATCGTCGGGCAGGTAATCTGCAGGATTGGCATAACCGGGCACCATCCTCGGATCGACGATGTCGCTAGCGGGCACCTTGAGCGGGGGCACGATTGTTTTGCTTATTCGCCGAGCTGGGCAATTTGTTTCCCAGCTCGTCGTTCTTTCATCCTTTGATCACTTTTAGTACTTCCCGACCTCTCCGCTTCGGCAAATGCCTTTCCAATAATGAGCTCATAGTTGCCTTCGGCGGAGACTTGGGTGGTCTTGTCGGGCAGCCAGAGTGCGCTTCGCTTTCACGGATCTACCTTCTCTTCCGGAGGTGGATGTCTCTTTACTTTCAACCCATGAAACCAGTCATCCACTTCGATCTGCGCGATCTTCGCTTTTCCTCCTCGCTCCTCTCAAATGCAGTAACTTCTCCGAGTCTTCAGAGAAGGACTGAATCTGTATCTCCTCCCGCCTTTGGCTGTATCTTGCTAAACGCCCGGCAGAGCAGACGGAGCGGATGTCTTTCCTCGCTTACGAGGCGGAGGAGAAGTACTACGACCTGCTGAGCAGCCGAGCAGCGGCGGGTCTCTTCCGCCCTTCTTTGGCAGGCGGAGAAGGAGGAGGCTGGCTGCTCGGGCTGGCCACGTGGCGCAGGAGAAAGGAGGCGGAGTGCCGCCACGCCGGAGAAGGAGCCGGCCGAGTGCCCTGATCGTCACTCATGGGAGGAGGAGGAGGTGGAGGAGGCGGAGTGCCTGACTCGCCGGGAGGAGGAGGAGGCGGAGGCGTCCGATTCGTAAGGTTGATGAGATCCTTCCGCCATAGGCATGGAGTCTTCAGCAGCGAGAACCGGCCGATACTCCCCTTCACGGTAGGGTGGTCAAGCCGAGGTCCTCAAATCCCTCCGTTATTTCATCCACCATCACCTTAGCATATCCTAGAATCGGGCCCGAAAGTGAAAAGTTGAGTCGGGTTTAGTAGGATAACAGAGCCAACAGCCGCCTTGACCTTCAAATTGCTCCATTCCGCCATAAGGTGGCAATTTTGAGACTTCGTGATAGCATCCACGGGATAGCTGGCGAGGAGCCGTCACAGACATGCTCCGGCCAAGCAGCTCGGTGGAAGCCACGCCGCTTCTCCGCTGAGATGGCGGGGTAGCTTTGGGAAGCTTGGCAGGTCGCTTGCTGCGATCGCTTCTCGTTCCTCTAGCCCCATTACCCTTTAAATGCAGCGCTGCCGGTTGGCTCTGCTCGATTTCTTCCTCCTCTCCCGGTTTTGTAACCCCTGCGTCCGAAATCCAAATTTTCCACAAGCGAACTGGCGTGCCTGCGTGTCCGTCCGTGGTGCTCGGGATCCCCGAGGGCCATTGTGAGCTCGTCCTTCTCTCATGCAGAACGAACGTCCCTTATACGCTGCTTGATATATTGCTGAAGCCTCTTGACTGGTATGTCCAATTGTTCATGCGTCCAAATGCACTTCCACATTATAGGGTCCAAGGTTCCATGACCTCGAAGAACCAAGTCCAAACGGATGCAGCCAGTTCATTGTCTACGGTTCGATCCCTTTATCAAGCAGATCATTCTCAGCTTTGGCCCACTTAGGCCGGAACTACGAGGTAGCCACGACCCCGTCTGCGATGGTGAAGCTTCTTCTTCGTAGCATTTCTCTTGTTTGTCGCCGACATCTTTTTACTCTTTTTCCGATGTCTTGTGGGCGACAAATGCGGGCGATCATCTCTGATCTTCTCATATTTGCCCTTGTATTCTGGTGTGTATCATTTTTTCGACATACCTATTGAGGTCTTTCTTCCAATTCTGAATAGGTCTTCCATCTTCTTCAGAAAGCAAAAGACTTGATTAATGGCTCTATAACTGGCTTCTCCGGATCATCCTCTCTGGCGGTAGGGTGAAATTTGACTTCAGCTCGGTCAAAGATCATTTTTCTGCATATCATTGACATAAGACACCTCGGGGTCTTCTTTCTTAAACTTTATACCATTGGTGGATGCTGATCAGGATCTTGTCCTTAACGGTAACCCCGACCGAGGAACAAATACCTTCTTTGTCCGGTGGGGTTCAACCGGTTGGCCGTCATGTGCGATTTCTATGATCTCAAACTTTTCATCCGAGCTCAACTTTTTTTCTTGGGCCTCGTCTCTTTACTTGAAGTTGTGCTCGATCAGGAGCTAGAAAAAGAACAAAGAGCGAGTTAATTAATATGTGTACATACCAAAACAATGAATGCATCAATTAGCTAGTCGTACAGGCTTAACTAATATATATACCTGGCCGGACTCGGTTTGGTGATCACCGAGCCGTCCTCACGGTCTACTTCTTCACCCGCTCCTTCTTGCACCGGCATTGGGTCGCCAGAGCCATGTAAATCATAGCCAGCTGCTTCTTCACCCTCTCCTTCCGGACCATCGTTGTCGTTGAGAAACATCAACGAGTAGACGGCATCACTTCCTTGTGCGATTATGTCCCTCAACAATGCTTCTTGTGCTTAGCCGTCTGCGGGGTGTCCATAGTTTCTACAAATATTTACAACAAGGCAATTATTATTCAAACATGAAAGATATGGATATATTAGTGGCAAGCGAGAACTAGCTAGCTAATCACAATAAGGAATCATATTAATTAGTGGCCTCGGCTGCTTCTCTCTAGGGTTTCGGGTGGCCTCGATAACGCTCCAAGGGTTAGGGGTGGCCTCGAGAACGCTTCAAGGAGGGGGTGGCCACATGTATCTCACACCGACGATACTTGCTATTTAATTAGGGTTTCCTCTGCGTCGGCGACCCTCGGCGACCCTCGTTCCCGATAAAAAATAGAGGAAGAAGAAGGAAAAAGAGGAGAAGAAAGAATAGAGGAGAAGAACTCCTCTATTCTTTCTCCTCCTTTCTTCTTCCTCTTCTTTTTATAAAGGGGTCGAGGATCGCCGAGGGTCGAGGTTCAAGGGGTCGAGGATCACCCGGTGTCGAGGCCAAGGGGTCGAGGATCGGCGGGGTCGGGAGGTTGCCTAGTGTCAAAGGATTCAACAAAACCATGTCTTCATCATTAGGCAAAAGTAAGGTGCATGATGGTGCAAGCTCTCCAAAGTTATTTTGGAGCGAGGTCCCGAGATAGGATAATTAAGCTTTTTTGGTACAAAGTTCAGCAAGAACCTTCCGAATATCGTTATTTGGAAGGCCTTTGCTGAAATTGCGTACAAAAGGCAAATTATCCTATCCGGACTCCATTCGATCAACTTTGGAGGACTTCGTACCATCATGCCCCGGTTACTCCGCTAATGATGAAGCCATGAATTTCTTCAATACTTTGACACTGAAACCTCTCGAACCCCTCGACCCTAAACGACCTGGAACCCTCGACCTATAGAGCCCTCGAACCTCGACCACGAAACCCTCGACCCTTGACCCTGCGACCCTCGACCCTCTACCCTAGTTCCCGAGCCCTCGACCCTCGGCGATACTCGACACCTCGTTCCGATAAAAATATGAAGAAGAAGAAGAAAAAGAGGAGAAGATCGAAGAACAAAAGAAAACAAGAGGAGAAGAAGAAAGGAATAGTGGAGAAGAAGAGAAAATAGAATATTCTATTTTCTCTTCTTCTCTTCTTCTTTTTTTATCAAGGGTCGAGGATCGCCGAGTCGAGGTCGAGGTCGAGGATCGCGGTCGAGGTCAAGGGGTCGAGGATCGTCGGGGAGGTTGCCTAGTGTCAAAGGATTCAACAAAACCATGTCTTCATCATTAGGCGAAAATGCAGGTGCATGATAGTGCAGGCTCTCAAAGTTATTTTGGAACGGAGGTCCCGAGATAGGATAATTCACTTTTTGGTACAAAGTTCAGCAAGAACCTTCGAATATCTTTTATTTGGAAGGCCTTTGCTGAAACTTCGTACAAAAGGCAAATTATCCTATCCGGGACTCCATTCTGAATAACTTTGGAGGACTTCGTACCATCATGCCCTCGTTACTCCGGCTAATGATGAAAACCATGGGTTTCTTCAATACTTTGGCACTCTGAAACTCTCTCGACCCTCGAACCCACGACGACCCTGGAACCCTCGACCCCTAGACGACCCTGGAACCCTCGACCCTCGATCCCTCGAACCCTCGACCCTGAAACCCTCGACCCTTGACCCCTTAACGACCCTCGACCCTCTACCCTCGTTCCCGACCCTCAACACCCTCGTTATATCGACAATGACGTGACATACATATACATGGGAAAATAATGGTTTCGGGGTGGGGGTTTCGTTACCCCCCCCCCTCGGGTTGAAGTTTCTTCTTTCTCCTCTATTCCTTTCTTTCTTCTTCTCCTCTTCTTTTCTTCTTATCCCTCGAGAAAGGAAAATAAGGAAAAGGAAGAAAAGAGGAAGAAGGAAGAAGGAAGAAGAAGAAAAAAAAGAAGAAAAAAAAGAGGAGAAGAAGAAAATAATAGAGGAGAAGAAGAAAAAGTAGATTTTTTTCTTTCTATTTTTTCTTCTTATCCTCTATTCCTTTCTTCTTCTCCTCTTCTTTTTCTTCTTATCCCTCGAGAAAGGAAAATAAGGAAAAGGAAGAAAAGAGGAAGAAGGAAGAAGGAAGAAGAAGAAGGAAAAAGAAGAAAAAAAAGGAGAAGAAGAAAAGAATAGAGGAGAAGAAGAAAAAATAGATTTTTTTTCTAGTTTTTCTTCTTCTCCTCTATTCCTTTCTTCTTCTCCTCTATTCCCCTCTTCTTCTCCTTTCTTCCTCTTCTTATTTCCTTTTTCCTCTCATTCTTTTTCTTCTTCTTCCTTCTTAAAAATACATGAAGTAGTATTGCCTAATTCATCGTAGCATATTTACAATAATTAATATCACCAAAAAAATCTATGAACAGAAAAAAATCCTAATTTTTCTAAAAAAATATCTTTTGCATTGTTCACATACACATATATATTATAGCCACATACACATATACTGTTGGAGAACGTAGCAGAAATTCAAATTTTTCCTACGTGTCACCAAGATCTATCTGGAGAAACTAGCAACGAGGGAAGGAGAGTGCATCTACATACCCTTGTAGATCGCTAAGCGGAGGCGTTCAAGAGAAGCGGGGTTGAAGGAGTCGCACTCGTCGTGATCCAAATCACGGAGATCCTAGTGCGAGCAGACGGCACCTCACGCGTTCAACACACGTACAGCCGGTGGCGTCTCCCATGCCTTGATCCAGCAAGGAGAGAGAGAGAGGTTGAGGAAGACTCCATCCGGCAGCACTGGCAGGCGTGGTGGTGGTGGAGGAGCGTGGCAATCCTGCGGGGCTTACCGCCAAGCACCGCGAGATATGAGGAGAAAGACTTGTGAAAGGGGAGGCTGCACGGAACTTGGGTAAAGCTCCCATGCGCCTCCACACTATATATAGGGGTGGAGGGGCTGGTTCTTGCCCTCCAAGTCCATTGGGGCGTTAGCAAAGGTGGGAGGAAAAGAAATCCCATCATTTCCTTCCCCATAGATTGTTATCCCCTTTTTTAGGGATCTTGATCTTATCCTTTGGGATATGATCTTATTCCTTCTAAGGGGGATCTTGGTGCGCCTTGACCAGGGGGTGTGGGGCCTTGCCCCCACTACCCACGTTCATGTGGGTCCCCCATGCAGGTGGGCCCCACTCCGGAACCTTCTAGAACCTTCCGGTACAATACGGAAAAATCCAGGAACATTTTCCGGTGGCCAAAATAGGACTTCCCATATAAATCTTTACCTCAGGACCATTCGGAACTCCTCGTGACGTCCGGGATCTCATCAGGGACTCGAACAACATTCGGTAACCACATACAAAGTTCCTTTATAACCCTAGCGTCATCCAGACCTTAAGTGTGTAGACCCTCACGGGTTCGGGAACCATCTTGCGAACATGACCGAGGCGTTCTCCGGTCAATAACCAACAGCGGGATCTGGATACCCATGTTGGCTCCCACATGTTCCACGATGATCTCATCGGATGAACCACGATGTCAAGGACTCAATCGATCCCGTATACAATTCCCTTTGTCTAGCGGTATTGTACTTGCAGAGATTCGATCGTCGGTATGCCGATACCTTGTTCAATCTCGTTCTGGCAAGTCTCTTTACTCGTTCCGTAACACATCATCCCGTGATCAACCCTTTGATCACATTGTGCACATTATGATGATGTCCTACCGAGTGGGCGAGAGATACCTCTCCGTCCTGCGGAGTGACAAATCCAGTCTGGGTCGTTACCAACCCAGCAGACACTTTCGGAGATACACGTAGTGCACCTTTATAGCCACCCGATTCGTTGTGACGTTTGGTACACCAAAGCATTCTCTACGGTATCCGGAGGTTGGACAATCTCATGGTCTAAGGAAATGATACTTGACATTAGAAAAGTTAGCATACGAACTACGATCTTTGTGCTAGGCTTAGGATTGGGTCTTGTCCATCACATCATTCTCCTAATGATGTGATCCGATTATCAACGACATCCAATGTCCATGGTCGAGGAAACCGTAACCATCTATTGATCAACGAGCTAGTTAACTAGAGGCTTACTAGGGACATGGTGTTGTCTATGTACCCACACATGTATCCCGAGTTTCCTATCAATACAATTATAGCATGGATAATAAGCGATTATCATGAGCAAGGCAATATAATAATAACTAATTTATTATTGCCTCTAGGGCATATTTCAACAGTCTCCCACTTGCACTAGAGTCAATAATCTAGTTCACATCGCCATGTGATTAACAGCGATAGATCACATCGCCATGTGACCAACATCCAAAGAGTTTACTAGTGTACGTAAACTAGTTCACATCATCATGTGATTAAGACTCAATGAGTTACGAGGTTTGATCATGTTTTGCTTGTGAGAGAGGTTTTTAGTCAACGGAGTGCGAACCTTTCGAGATCCGTGTGTGCTTCTGCAAATTTCTATGTCATATTGTAAATGCTGCTTCCACGCTCCACTTGAAGCTTATTCCAAATGGTTGCTCCACTATACATTATCCGGTTTGCTACTCGAGTCACTTTCGGATAGGTGTTAAAGCTTGCATCGGCGTAACCCTTTACGCCCGAACTCTTTATCACCTCCATAATCGAGAAACATGTCCTTATTCCTCTAAGGATAATTTTGACACGCTATCGGTGATCCACTCCTTGATCACCTTTGTACTCTCTTGCGGATATGTAGCAAGGCACACATCAGTGCAGTACCTGACATAGCATCTTGTAGAGCCTACATCTATAGCATAGGGGCGACCTTCGTCCTTTCTCTCTTTTCTGCCGTGGTCAAGCTTTAAGTCTTAACTTCATACCTTACAACTCAGCCAAGAACTCCTTCTTTGGTGATCCATCTTGAACACCTTCAAGATCATGTCAAAATATATGCTCATTTGAAAGTATTATTAAGCATTTTTGATCTACCCTTATAGATCTCGATGCTCAATGTTCAAGTAGCTTAATCCAGGTTTTCTATTGAAAAACATCTTTCAAATAACCCTATATGCTTTCGAGGAAATTCTACATCATTTCTGATCATCAATATGTCAACAACATATACTCATCAGGAATTCTATAGTGCTCCCACTCACTTCTTTGGAAATACAAGTTTCTCATAAACTTTGTATAAACCCAAAATCTTTGATCATCTCATCAAAGCGCACATTCCAACTCCGAGATGCTTACTCCAGTCCTTAGAAGGATCGTTGGAGCCGGCATAACTTTTAGCATCCTTAGGATCGACAAAAACTTTTACGATTGTATCACATACAACCTTTCCTTACGAAGACTGGTAAGGAAATTCGTTTTGACATCCATCTGCGGATTTCATAAATGCAGCTTATGCTAACATGATTCGACGGACTTAAGCATCGCTACGGATGAGAAAATCTCATCGTAGTCAACTCCTTGAACTTGTGAAAAACTCTTACGCCACAAGTCGAGCTTCATAGGCGGTGACATTACCGATCACGTCCGACTTCTTCTTAAAGATCCATTTATCTCAATGGCTTGCCGATCATCGGGCAAGTCCACCAAAATCCATGCTTTGTTACGATACATGGATCCTATCTCGGATTTCATGGCTTTTAACCATTTTGTCGGAATATGAGCCCACCATCGCTTCCCCATAGCTCATAGGTTCATTGTTGTCTAGCAACATGACCTTCAAGACAGAGATCACCGTACCACTCTGGGCGATCCGCATCCTTGTCACCCTCACGAGTGCAATGGGTAGTGACTTGATCCAAAACTTCATGATCACTATCATAAGCTTAGACTTCAATTGGTGTAGGTGCCACGGGAACAACTTCACGTGCCCCGCTACACACTAGTTGAAGTGATGGTTCGATAACCTCATCAAGTCTCCACCATCCTCCCACTCATCTTTTCGAGAGCGAACTTTTCCTCGAGAAAGGACCCGATTCAAGAAACAATCCCTATTGCTTCCGGATCTGAATTAGGAGGTATACCCAACTGTTTTTGGGTGTCATTATGAAGATGCATTTTGTCCGCTTTTGGGTTCGAGCTTATCAACTTTGAAACTTTTCCACATAAGCGTCGCAGCCCCAATCTTTTAAGAAAGCGACAACTTAGGTTTCTCCAAGCGGTGTCGTCTCAGCGGAATTACGTGGTGCCCCATTAAAGTGAGTGCGGTTGTCTCTATGCCTAACCCATGAGCGATAGTGGTAATTCGATAAGGAATATCATAGTACGCACCATATCCAATAGAGTGCAACTATGATGTTCGGACACACCATCACACTATGGTGTTCAGTAGGTATTAATTGTGAAACAATTTGCACAATGTCTTAATTGTGTGCCAAAACTCGTAACTCAGATATTCATCTCTATGATCATATCATAGACATTCTATCCTCTTGTCACGAAGATCTTAAACTTCACTCTGAAATTACTTGAACCATTCAATAATTCAGACTTGTGTTTCATCGAGTAAATATACTCAACATCTACTCGAATCATCACGTGAAGTAAGAACATAACGATATTAACTTGCATGCCTCAAAGCACTCATTGGACTGCACATATCAAAATGTGTTACTTCCAACAAGTTGCTATCTTGTTCCATCTTATTGAAACCGAGGCTTTTCAGTCATCTTGCCCATGTGGTATGTTTTGCATATCTCAAGTGATTCAAAATCAAGTGAGTCCAAGCGATCCATCTGCATGGAGTTTCTTCATGCGTACACACCAATAGACATGGTTCGCATGTCTCAAATTTTTCAAAGCGAGTGAGTCCAAAGATCCATCAACATGGAGCTTCTTCATGCGTTTTACACCAATATGACTTACATGGCGATTGCCACAAGTAAGTGGTACTATCATTACTATCTTATACTTTTGGCATGAAAATGTGTATCACTACGATCGAGATTCAATAAACCATTTATTTAGGTGCAAGACCATCGAAGGTATTATTCAAATAAATAGAGTAACCATTATTCTCCTTAAATGAATAACCCGTGATGCGATAGACATAATCCAATCATGTCTATGCTCAACGCCAAACACCAAATGATAATTATTCTGGTTTAATACTAATCTTGATGGTAGAGGAGGCGTGCGATGTTTGATCACATCAAAATTGGAAACACTTCCAACACATATCGTCGACTCTCCTTTAGCTAGTCTCCGTTTATACCGTAGCGCTTTTATTTCGAGTTACTAACACTTAGCAACCGAAACGGTATCTTAATACCCTGGTGCTACTAGTAGTACTAGAAAAGAACACAGTAACATAATGTATATCAGATATACTTCTATCGACCTTGCCTGCCTTCTTATCTACCAAGTATCTAGGGTAATCCCGATCCGATGGTTGTTCCCCTTATCACGAAGCACTTAGTCTCGGGTTTAGGTTCAACCTTGGGTTTCTTCAACTGAGCGGCTGACTGATTTGCCATTCGTGAAGTATCCCTTATTGCCCTTGCCCTTCTTGAAACTAGTGGTTTCACCAACCATCAACAATTGATGCTCCTTCTTGACTTCTACTTTCACGATTGTCAAACATCGCGAATATTTCAAGATCATCATCTATCACGATATGTTATAGTTCATCACGAAGCTCTAGTAGCTTGGTGGCAATGACTTTGGAGAAACATCACTATCTCATCCGGAAGATGAACTCCCTCGATTCAAGTGATTTTTGCACTCGGACAATCTGAGCACTAGCCCAACGATTGAGCTTTTCTCCCTTAGTTTGCAGGTTGAGAAAATGCGTCGGAGGTCTTATACCTCTTGGCGTGAGCACGAACCTGAAATCCCAATTTCAGCTCTCGAAACATCTCATATGTTCATGACGTTTCGAAAACGTCTTTTGGTGCCTCAACTCTAAACCGTTTAACTGAACTATCACGTAGTTATCAAAGCGTGTATGTCCGATGTTCGCAACATCCACAAGCGGCGTTTGGGGTTCAAAGACATCGAGCGGTGCATTAAGGACATAAGCTTTCTCTTGTCCGCATAATCGCTACTTTCAACTTTCAACTATATTTTCTCTAGGAACATATCTAAGCAGTGGAACTAAAGCGCGAGCTTCACGACATAATTTGCAAAAGGTCTTTTGACTATGTTCGAGATAATTAAGTTCATCTTATGAACTCCCACTCGAATAGACATCCCTCTGGTCATCTAAGTGATTACATGATCCGAGTCAACTAGGCCGTGTCCGATCATCACGTGAGGCAGCACTAGTCATCATCGGTGAACATCTTCATGTTGATCGTATCTACTATCGACTCATGCTTTCGACCTTCGGTCTCTGTGTTCGAGGCCATATGCGTACATGCTAGGCTCGTCAAGTTAACCCTAAGTGTTTCGCGTGTGTAAATCTGTCTTACACCCGTTGTATGTGAGCGTAAGAATCCATCACACCCGATCATCACGTGGTGCTTAGAAGCGACGAACTTTAGCTTAGCGGTGCCGCAGTTAGGGAGAACACTTCTTGAAATTGTTGTAAGGGATCATCTTATTTACTACCGAGTCGTTCTAAGTAAACAAGATGCATAAACATAATAAACATCACATGCAATTATATAGTAGTGACATGATATGGCCAATATCATATAGCTCCATTGATCTCCATCTTGAGGGCTCCATGATCATCATCGTCACGGCATGACACCATGATCTCCATCATCATGATCTCCGTCATCGTGTCTTCATGAAGTTGTCTACGCCAACTATTACTTCTACTACTATGGCTACGGTTAGCAATAAAGTAAAGTAATTACATGGCGTTGTTTAATGACACGCAGGTCATACAATAAATAAAGACAACTCCTATAGCTCCTGCGGTTGTCATACTCATCGACATGCAAGTCATGAATCCTATTACAAGAACATGATCAATCTCATACATCACATATCATTCATCACATTCTTCTTGGCCATATCACATCACATAGCATACCTTGCGTAAACAAGTTAGGCGTCCTCTAATTGTTGTTTGCATGTTTTACGTGGCTGCTATGGGTTTCTAGCAAGAACGTTTCTTACCTACATAAAAGCACAACGTGATATGCCAATTGCTATTTACCCTTCATAAGGACCCTTTTCATCGAATCCGTTCCGACTAAAGTGGGAGGCGGCACCACTAGCCACCTTATGCACCAAGTGCATGTCGATCGGTGGAACCTGTCTCACGTGGAAATGCGTGTAAGGTCGGCCCGGGCAGCTTCATCCCACAATACCGTCGAAACAAGATTGGACTAGTAACGGCAAGCATATTGAACAAAATCAACGCCCACAACTACTTTGTGTTCTACTCGTGCAAAGAATCTACGCAATAGACCTAGCTCATGATGCCCTTTGTTGGAGAGAACGTGGCAGAAATTCAAATTTTCCTCACGTGTCACCAAGATCTATCTATGGAGAAACTAGCAACGAGGGAAGGAGAGTGCATCTACATACCCTTGTAGATCGCTAAGCGGAAGCGTTCAAGAGAAGCGAGGGTTGAAGGAGTCAGACTCGTCGTGATCCAAATCACCGGAGATCCTAGTGCGAGCAGACGGCACCTCCGCGTTCAACACACGTACAGCCGGTGGCGTCTCCCATGCCTTGATCCAGCAAGGAGAGAGGGAGAGGTTGAGGAAGACTCCATCCAGCAGCACAACTGGGCGTGGTGGTGGTGGAGGAGCGTGAAATCTGCGAGGCTTCGCCAAGCACCGCGAGATATGAGGAGAAAAGACTTGTGAAAGGGGAGGCTGCACGGAACTTGGGTAAAGCTCCCATGCACCTCCCACTATATATAGGGGGTGGAGGGGCTGGTTTCTTGCCCTCCAAGTCCATTGGGGCGTTGGCAAAGGTGGGAGGAAAGAAATCCCATCATTTCCTTCCCCAGGATTGTTATCCCCCTTTTTAGGGATCTTGATCTTATCCCTTTGGGATATGATCTTATTCCTTCTAAGGGGGATCTTGAGTGCGCGCTTGACCAGGGGTGTGGGGCCTTGCCCCACTACACACGTTCATGTGGGTCCCCCATGCAGGTGGGCCCCACTCAGGAACCTTCTAGAACCTTCCGGTACAATACTAGAAAAATCCACGAACATTTTCCGGTGGCCAAAATAGGACTTCCCATATATAAATCTTTACCTGGGACCATTAGGAACTCCTTGTGACGTCCAGGGATCTCATCCGGGACTCGAACAACATTCGGTAACCACATACAAACTTCCTTTATAACCCTAGCGTCATCGAACCTTAAGTGTGTAGACCCTACGGGTTGGGGAACCATGCAGACATGACCGAGGCGTTCTACGGTCAATAACCAATAGAGGGATCTGGATACCCATGTTGGCTCCCACATGTTCCACGATGATCTCATCGGATGAACCACGATGTCAAGGACTCAATCGATCCCGTATACAATTCCCTTTGTCTAGCGGTATTGTACTTGCCGAGATTCGATCGTCGGTATGCCGATACCTTGTTCAATCTCGCTATCGGCAAGTCTCTTTACTCGTTCCGTAACACATCATCCGTGATCAACCTTTGATCACATTGTGCACATTATGATGATGTCCTACCGAAAGTGGGCCCAGAGATACCTCTCCGCCACACGGAGTGACAAATCGATCTCGATTCGTGCCAACCCAATGCACACTTTCGGAGATACTGTAGTGCACCTTTATAGCCACCCGATTCACGTTGTGCCGTTTGGTACACCCAAAGCATTCCTACGGTATCCGGGAGTTGGACAATCTCATGGTCTAAGGAAATGATACTTGACATTAGAAAAGCTTTAGCATACGAACTACGATCTTTGTGCTAGGCTTAGGATTGGGTCTTGTCCATCACATCATTCTCCTAATGATGTGATCCGTTATCAACGACATCCAATGTCCATGGTCGGAAAGCCGTAACCATCTATTGATCAACGAGCTAGTTAACTAGGGGCTTACTAGGGACATGGTGTTGTCTATGTACCCACACATGTATCTGAGTTTCCTATCAATACAATTATAGCATGGATAATAAACGATTATCATGAGCAAGGAAATATAATAATAACTAATTTATTATTGCCTCTAGGGAATATCTCCAACATATACATCACATATGAACAAAAAAATTAAACTAATAAAAATAAAAAAATAGCGCCACATACATATGAACATTATAGCAACATATGAACAAAAACATAAAAAAACAGAGCATAAAAATAAGAAAACAGAGCATAAACATTATATATATATATATATATATGAAAAAATTAAAGAAATAAAAAAAAAAGAGCGGCGGCGGCTCACACATGGGGCAGGCGAGGGCGCTCTGTGAGGCGGGGACGGGCAGGGGCGACGGGCGACGAGGAGCGGTGATGGCGAGCCCGTGGCGGGGAGCTTGAGGCGGCGGCGGGGCGGCGAGGGCGCTGGCGGGAGGGGGCGGACGGGCAGAGGCAGGCGACGGCGCACAGAGGCCGGGCGCGAAGGGGCAGGCTGGGCCAGCGGCGACTGACAGCCAGCGTAGCACGAGGCGGCAATGACAGTGAAACGACAGCCGACGGTGAGCACGGCGTCGTCGATAAAGGCTGGCTTCAGGCGAAGCTGGCCAGCGGCGTCGGGCGGCGAGAGGCGGCGATGAAATCTGAAAAACTCTAAGTCTTTGCTTATATAGAAAAGGCTTTGGTCCCGGTTAAATGGCACCAACGGGACCAATGCCATTAGTCGGTTGGTGGCACCAGGACTAATAGCATTGGTCCAGTTGGTGCCATAACCGACTAATGCTCTTTAGTCCCGGTTGGTGCCACCAACCGGGACCAAAGGCCTTCTGCTTCCCCCCACTCCCAAAGTTTAGTCCCACCTTGCTAGTTGAGAGGGAGCCAAGCACTGTTTACAAGGTGCGGTGGCGCCTTCCTCGAAGCTCCTCTCAAAGCAGTGCTTCGGGCCTACTTAGTGCAATCTATGTCTTGTATTCACTGGGCCCTGAGGCTCAGGGCTGAATCACAGCCCATGGTAGGGTTTCTAGTCGTATTCAGGCCGTGGGGGCCCAGTAGGTGGCACTTTTTTTGTTTTTTGCTTTATTTTTTATTTATTTTTGCTTTTAGTTTTAGAAAAATTATAAACTTTCTGTTAGTGCCATTAGTTTTCAAATTTGAAAACACTTTTTTTGTTTTCTTTGTTGCTTTATTCATTTTATTTTGTTTCTACTTACAACAAAATACTTATTGTTGATAAATTTTTTTTTCCAGTTTTTTTGTTTTGTTTTCTGCATTATTTATTTTATTTTTGTTTTTGCTTTATTTTTATTTTTCAGCTTTTAGTTTTAGAAAAATTATAAACTTTCTGTTAGTGCCATTAGTTTTCAAATTTGAAAACACTTTTTTGTTTTCTTTGTTGCTTTTATTTATTTTATTTTGTTTCTACTTACAACAAAATACTTATTGTTGCTATTATTATTTTTTTCAAGTTTTTTGTTTTGTTTTGCATTATTTATTTTCTTTTGGTTTTTTGCTTTATTTTATAATTCTTTTTGTCTTAGGTCAGCAAAATTATAAACTTTATTTGTGCCATTAGTTTTCAAATTTGAATTCTTTGAAATTTGTGTGAATCCTAAGTTTGTGAGCTCAACAAGGCGTAGAGGACGGGCTTATAAACGGTGTGAGCGCCCTTGGTTGGCAAGGTTTTCAAATTCATAGTTTTCAAATGAACTACGAAAAAGTTGGCATAGCATGTGCATGTACAAAGCGGACAATGGTATCATGCTTTCGTGTTACAAAGTTGGCATGGTATCATCATAATAGTTGCGGGAGAAAGTCTTCACTTTTTCTTCGCTTGTGTCGCTTTGCTTATTGCGCCAAGTTACCATGGATAATCTTCATCGTTTATCGAGGATGCTTGGGTCAGCCTTGACTTTGAAGGGGGAATTTCATGAAACTTTTCATACTCTTGAGACATGTCATCTTGCCCTCCACTCGAGGATGTCCCTTTCTGAAAGAACTATGTGGCGCTTTTGGCTCATTGTATGATGTATTCGCTTCCTTATCTTTTCTTTTCCTCGATGCGGTAGACATGTCCTTCACATAGATAACCTGTGCCACATCACTGGCTATGACGAATGAGCAGTTCGTCGATGTACCCAAGATTTTCAGATCCGTTGTTGTCATTCCGTCTTGTGCGGTCTACATACCCGCCTCTGACAGATTGACCCACTTGCACTTAAACAAAGGGACCTTAAAATCTACTCCGTAGTCAAGTTCCCATATGTCTAATATGTAACCATAATATGTGTCCTTTCCCTTGTCGGTTCTTTGCATCAAGCGGACACCGCTGTTTTGGTTGGTGCTCTTTTCATCTTGGTCAATCGTGTAAAATGTATTCCCATTTATCTCGTATCCTTTCCAAATCATTACAGATCGAAGATGGTCCTGGACAACAAGTACAGCTCATCACAAGCAGTGTTGTCACCTCGGGCGTGTTTCCAACCAAGCTGCTGAAAGTCCTGATGTGTTCACATGTAATCCGATCGTCGACTTTGCTTCCCGGTGTTTGGAGCGTGTGACTGTTCTTGTGTTCATCGACATACGGGTCACCAAGGTAGAGTTACAGAGAAGCTGTAGTGTGCTTGAGACCAAGAATATCTGTCCTCGCATATTATTGAGTCCCTTGAAGCGTGCCTTTTTCCAAATGGTCTCCCCTCATACCGCTGATTTAGGGAGACCTATCTTCTTAAGGCCGGGAATGAAGTCAACACAAAACCCGATGACATCCTCTCGTTTGATGGCCCATGGATATGCTTCCATACGGCCTAGCGCGACATTACGAACATATTTCTTTTAGGACTCCGTGAACATCTCAAAGGGGTACATATTGTGTAGAAATCACGGCCCCGTAATGACAATCTCGTCGACTAGATGAACTAGGATGTGCGTCATGATATTGAAGAAGAAGGATGGTGGGAACACCAGCTCGAAGCCCGACAAGACATTGCGCCACATCACTCCTTAGCGTTGGTACGATTTACGGATCGATCACCTTCTCGAGATATTGCATTGAGGAATGCACATAGCTTCACAATGGCTAATCGGACATTTTCCGTAGAAGCCCCTCAATGCAACCGGAAGCGCTTGCATCATAATCACGTGGCGATCATGAGACTTTAGGTTCTCGGAACTTTTCTCCGCATATTTATTATTCCCTTTATATTCGACGAGAAGCCGCCGGGACCTTCATATCGAAAGCAGTGCATTGAAAGAATATTTCTTTCTCTTCTTTCAGAAGAGCGTAGCTGGCGGGACCTTCATATCGCTTCGGAGGCATGCCCTCTTTTTCGTGCAAGCATTGCAGGTCCTCTCGTGCCTCGTGTGTATCTTTTGTATTCCCATACACGCCCAAGAATCCTAGCAGGTTCACGCAAAGGTTCTTCGCCACGTGCATCACGTCGATCGAAGAGCGGACCTCTAGGTCTTTCCAAAGAGGGTAGGTCCCAAAATATAGATTTCTTCTTCCACATGGGTGCGTGATTCTCGGCGTCATTCGAACAGCTAGTCCGCCGGGACCCTTTCCAAAGATTACGCGTGTAAATCATTGACCATAGCAAGAAATGCGTGATCACCCCATGGTACGCATGGCGGGCTTCTTCCGGTGATCTGCCTCGCCTTTGAAATGCTTGCCTTTCTTCGACATTGATGGTTGGTCGGAAGAAATGCGGCGATGGCCTGTACACATTCTTCCTGCAGCTTCCGGTATATACTATCGGTGTCAAGTAAACAGTGCGTGCATGCGTGGTATCCCTTGTTTGTCCGTCTCCGAAAGGTTACCGAGAGCGGGCCAATCGTTGATGGTCACGAACAGCAACGCCTTTTAGGTCAAATTCTCCTTTTTGTGCTCATCCCACATCGTACACCATTTCCATTCCACAGCTGTAAAAGTTCTTCAACTAATGGCCTTAGGTACACATCAATGTCGTTCTGCCGGTTGCTTAGGGCCTTGGATGAGAACTGGCATCATAATGAACTTCCGCTTCATGCACATCCAAGGAGGAAGGTTATACATACATAGAGTCACGGGGCAGTCTTTGTGATTGCTGCTCTGCTCTGAAAAGGATTAATGCCATCCGCGTTTAAAGCAAAACCATACGTTCCTTGGGTCGCTTTGCAAACTCATCCTAGTACTTTCTCTCGATTTTCTCCATGCGACCCGTCGTGGTGCTCTCAACTTCCTGCCTTTCTTACGGACCTTCTTGTGCCATCCCATCAACTTGGCATGCTCTCCGTTTTACGAGCAGGACCTTTCAACCGTGGTATTATAGGAGCATACCACATCACCTTCGCAGAACCCTCTTCCGTCAACATCACGTGGTCATCTCGCTCGATCTTATATCGCAATGCACCGCATACCGGGCATGCGTCAGATCCTTGTAGGCACCGCTGTAGAGGATGCACCATTAGGGCATGCATGTATCTTCTCCACCTCCAATCCTAGAGGGCATACGACCTTCTTTGCTGCGTATATGTACTGCTTCGGGCTATTCGTTATCCATTGGAAGATTCTTCTTCATTATTTTCAGTAGCTTCTCAAATCCTTTATCGAGCATGGCATTCTCTCGCCTTCCAATCGCAGCAATTCGAGTATGGTACCGAGCTTTGTGTTGCCATCTTCGCAATTGGGGTACAACCATTTTTTGTGATCCTCTAACATGCGATCGAACTTCAGCTTCTCCTTTTGACTTTCGCATTGTGTCCTTGCATAGACAAAGACACTGCTGAGATCATAATCATCGGGCACATCGTCGTCGGTTCCTCTTGATCTTCAAAGCATTTCGCCCATTGCGAAAGCACCATCGTGCACATCGTCTGGGTGCATCTTGATGTTCAAGAGCATCACCGTGATTCGGGGCACATAGTTGTCATCGTACTCTTCTTCCTCGCCGCCTTCCATCATAACCCCTATTTCTCCGGTGCCTCGTCCAAACATTATAGTGTGGCATGAAACCCTTGTAAAGCGTGTGGGTGTGAAGGATTTTCCGGTCGAGTAAGACTTCAGTATTCCCACATATAGGGCATGGACAACACATAAAACCATTCAGCTTGTTTGCCTCAGCCACTTCGAGAAAATCATGCACGCCCTTAATGTACTCGGAGGTGTGTCTGCCACCGCACATCCATTGCCGGTTCATCTGCGTGCATTATATATAATTAAGTGTGTCAAAAATCATTACGTAACATCATGAATAGATAATTAAGTGACCAAATTAATAGAAGTTCATCATCACATAAAACCAAAGTACATACATAGTTCTCATCTAACAACATAAAGCTCTGCAGAGCATCTAAATTAATTAAACCATACATTGAAACTATGTAAAACATTTCAATGCGAAAACAAATGCGATCATAATCGCAACCAAGGTAACAACCGATCCAACGGCATAATGATACCAAGCCTCGTATGAATGGCATATTTTCTAATCTTTCTCATCTTCAAGCGCATTGCATCCATCTTGATCTTGTGATTATCGCATTTACATCCGCAACATGCAACTCCAATATCATCTTCTCCTCCTCAAGTTTTTTATTTTTTCCTTCAAGAAATTGTTTTCTTCTTCAACTAAATTTAACCTCTCGACAATAGGGTCGGTTGGAATTTCGGTTCAACAACCTCCTAGATAAATAAAATCTATGTCACGTTATCGGCATAATTTTCATAAACAATAAATGAACCAATAGTTATGAAAAGATAATATATACCACATCCCAATCATAGACAGCGAGGGCCGACGAGGCGGATACCAAGACCATCGCACTATATAAGATGCAATAATAAAAGTAAGAAAATAATACAAGTATCTATCTAAACATACAAGTAAGAATATTTTTCCTTTCAGAAAGAAGATAAGAACAAGAGGCTCACCAAGGTAGTGTCAGCGATGAGAACGGCGCGGGTGATCGACGGCGGTGAAGACGGGGACGGGGCGTGACGGACCGCTAAACCTTGATAAATATTGAGGAAAATGGAGCTTGGCGGTCGAGCTTGGAGAGGAGAAACCTTAAGTAGTATGGCTCGGGCATTCCATCGAACACCTTGTGTGCATAGGAGGTGAGCTAGAGCACCATCAACCCCTCTCCCCATCGGCTAGAAAAAACAGAGCAGTGTGCTCTGCTCTTGCGCGAGGGGGTGTATATAGGAACCACCATTGGTCCTGGTTGGTGGCATGAACCGGGACTAACGGGAAGCATTTGGTCCCGGTTCATGCCACCAACCGAGACCAATAGTGATGAGCCAGAGAGCGAGCCCATTGGTCCCGGTTCATTCCCACCAACCGGGACCAAAGGTCCGGAGCGAGCGGGACCAAAGGCCCACGTGGCCCGGCCGCCTGGGCTCCTGAACGGGACAACATACCTCAATTTGTCCCGGTTCGTGGCTGAACCGGGACTAATGGGCTGAACCGGCCTGGGCCATTGCCCCCTTTTCTACTAGTGCACAAGAGGTAGGGTTATCTAAGAGCAGAGAGCTAGATGATTGGGATTCGAAAACTATGAGAGAGGTTTGTGTTGCTGCAGATAAGGCGGTCACTGGGAAGGCACTAATTCATATCATCATTTCGGATTCTCCAGACAAGTTTCACACCCCAGATGTGACAGGTATTCTAGGGGGTGCAAGTGGGTCCGGCAGTACCACATCTGACCCACCAAAGGCAAAAAGCATAAGGAGGATAATCTGCCAGTTGCTGTCCCAGAGGTCTCCCTACATCGACTACAATAAAACAAAGACGTTCACTTGCAATGAACAAGTGAACAGGCTTTATGCGGCAGTTCTCTATTATGTAAGGAATCTACCTGGAGCAAACGTCATAGAAACAAGGTAAAACTAATGCATTTTATGGTAAATCTTTATCCCCTCTTCTATCTTTAGTTGGGCCAATCGATTGCACATTACGTTTGCATCTTCATGTTTATTGAGTTTTTGCACAAAAATGGTAATACAGCTGAACATCTTTTATTGTCATAGACATATGTAATAGTAGCACTACAATAGTAATTCAATTTTTTGTAGTTGCAGAAGTCATCTTTTGTACTTGCAATTCCATTCAACATCACTTGCGCAACAGTAGTTATACAATTGGCACATCAGGCCCTGCACACCTTAACAATAGTTACTCATTTTTTCATTCACTTTTTCACGCGCTTACGGCAACCAGTTAATCCTGTTTTTTGTTCTTTTTCTTAGCCCTCGTATTGTTTTACGAACAGCCCTGAAATCATTAACTATGATGGGTTCTTTGTGAGCCTAAAGGAGTTGGCTGACTCAATGAAGCCTACCAAATGGCTATCTAATGGTGTTGTCGAAGCTGCTCTTGTCCAAATCAGAGAAACCTTACCTAAGGACTCAAAGAAGGTCATCATGCCCTGCGAGGGTTCTTTGTAAGTTGAATGATAACTGTTGTTCTTGTTTCACACAACATCCCTTTGTCCCTTCCTTTTTTTACAATGTGTTTCCTAAGACTCATTTTCTTCAAATGCAGATACGCTTGTAGCATGGAATATACAACGCTGCTGAGATACATTCTAAATTTGAGAAGATTAATCACCTAGACCGTCAAGATATGGTCAGTTTTTTCTGGCCACACAGCTTTTGTGTTTTTTTCAACTTTTCGTGTTGCATAGCTCTTGGTTTTTCACTGGTCAGTTCTTGACAACCTTTTACCTTCTTTTTTCCTGTGCTGTCAATATGTGTAGGTGATGCTTCCTGTGCTCGAGTTCACTAATCCCAATGATCGAGAGGGAGGCAGACACTATTGGGTGTTTAACATCAACTTAAGGGTCAGCGTTTCGAGGTGCTAGATTCTTGGAGGAAGCTCGACAACCCCGACTTAATGCACCGTGCTTCAACTATAGCGGGGGCGGTGAGGTGTTTATGGAAGCAAAGACTACCCAAAGCATAACATCGACCACTTCGTGTCATCAACATTGATGTACCCAAGCAACTCGGGAAGTAAGTCATGCATGCACGACATTGATGTACCCAAGCAACTCAGGAGACACAATCATGATAGTTGCACAGTGGTACCCATTCAGTTGCACACCTAATACAAGTTCAGTTGCACAATTTGACCTGGGTTTTTTTGCCCCAGGTTGCACATTCTGTTTCTTGAACCATTGTTTTTGGTGCTGTCTTTTTAACCCTAAGAATGATACAATTTTATTCCTTTTCCTTTTTTCTTTTTTACATGGCATAGTACTTGGAGATGTTACAGTTGCACATACAGGGAAGATACTTGCACATTGATACTAATTAACTTGCACAACCCTTTTCGGTTCTGGTAAACCATCAAACAATCAATCACTAAAGGACATGACACACATAGTAACATTTTTTTTGTTTTTACTATGTTTGCATGCGTAAATTTGTAAATTTGCCAATGAGGCATAAATAGGTAAATAGGTAGCCTCACACATAGCAAAGTGATAGTATACAAGACTTTTTAACATGAAATACAAATGGGCGGATGCTAAGTTTAAACAACATAAAGAAGAAGTTTCCAAAGCGCTTTTTGTTGCTTTGGATCTTCATAGCTCCATCCATGTCCTAACGATTGCAAAAGCCAGAACTTTTTTGATGCTTCCCCATTTTATCTATTGCTTATATGTCACCAAGTTGTCACGCCCAACTTCATAGGACAACTAGCTGACATTGTGCTTATCTGAGTTGCGATGGCACTTTTGCTTTTCCTTTTCGGTGCGGTTCAAGAGCTGAATGATAGCGTCTACTCCTTGCCCTCCCTTTTTGTAGTTAACTTTGGCGGATCCCTAGGAGTTGCAACCTCATCGTCGTTGCTCGTAGGCAACATCCGCTCAGTGTAGTTAGTATGGCCTTGTGTTGTGTT
Organism: Aegilops bicornis; assembly: GCA_021605145.1. Classification (NCBI taxonomy): domain Eukaryota; kingdom Viridiplantae; phylum Streptophyta; class Magnoliopsida; order Poales; family Poaceae; genus Aegilops; species Aegilops bicornis. Next base: position 546,660,011 of record CM038672.1, read on the forward strand.
ACCCATAGGAAGAGGTGCCGAAGCATTACTCACACGTGGCCCACCATGACCCATCGGAGGCTGTTGTTCAAAGCACACGACCCATGGGAGGAAACCTTTGGAGCATGAGCAAAGACGCGACCCATGGGAGGACATGGTGGACCACCTAACAAAGACGTTCCATGGGAGGAGGTGGTCCACCATGGCCCATGGGAGTAGGCGGTGGAGCACGTCTAGTAGGGGTAGTTGCTGGAGTAGGCCCTGTAGATGTAGGCAGCATGGGAGGATCCTGGTTGTTATCACCAGCGGACGGACCTGCCACTCTTGCAGCCTTTTTTTTCCTTCTAGACTTGTTCATCTGCAAAATCTCTGTCCGCGCTGCACGCATGTGTTTATCAACAATGCCTTTTGCTGCATCAGAACCACAAGCAAACTTTTCTAGTTTTTGGAAGTCTGAGGTCATGTTAGCATGCCTACTTTCTTTAGAGAGGCAGGAGGCATTACATCAGGTTGCTGGCTAGTGGCACTTGGCACACTTGGGATAACAATTGGCGTCCAGCGCGTCAACATGTACTTCTCCGGGATAACATCAAGCCCAATATGTGTGAACACTTTCAGTATGTGGCAACAAAGGATGCCATCCCTCTCCATTTTGGTACACTCACACGAAAATTGTCCCTCGGGTATTTTTGCCAACACCAAGTAGTTCCTGGAACCATACTTCACAACCCATTCCATATTTGGTCTCAGCTCAAACGTTTCCACACCAATTTGGAATGCATTGTAGCGTCCAATCATCGAAAACTCATGACGGAACTTGCAGTAAAGATCTCTAGTATATGTCTTGTATGCCTGCTTCTCTATTGGGAATTGTGACCACATGTCAAGATCCAGATGTTATGTCCTGTAGTCATTGCACCCTTCCTTGACGAGGATGTGCGTCTGTATTTTGTGGTACTGCTTCACAAAGTTCAGAATTGACTTGTGAGGGTTGACATACCGCTTCAAGACTGCATTGAACCCCTCACTTCATTGCGTAGACTGCAAGAACGGGAAAAATCTATGCTTGAAGTAACATGGCACCCGAGTGTTCCTATATTCGCATAGCTTCTCAAAATGGGTGTGTGTAATTGCCTCATATTTCATCATCAACACAGCCCAATTCTGTTTAAACTCATCTGGTGTGAAACTAAAATCAACGAAAAGGTTGAAATCTTCAGACAATCCCGGGTTCCGGCCTAGCAACCATCCAACTTTCTCTTGAGCTTTTTTCATGATGTGCCGCCGACAACATCGGTGCACACTTGTGGGAAATATGTTCTTTATGGACTCTTTCATTCCCACATCCTGATCAGTAATGATGTTATCCGGTGCCCTTACATTCATAGCCTCTAGGAAAGCTCCAAAAACCCAATCAAAGCTGGTCTCCATTTCTTGCCTCACAAACGCGCAGCCCAACATGAAAGACTGCCCATGACGGTTGATTCCAATGAACGGAGCAAAAGGCATGTTGTACATATTGGTCATGTAGGTTGTGTCAAAGGAGACGCAATCATGATATGCCTCCGTATAAGCTTTCCGTGCCAAGCCATCCACCCAAAAAATGTTTTCTACCCTTCCTTCGAGTTCATATGTTATCTTATAGAAAAAGTCTGGATCATCTTTTCGCAACTCTTTAAAATGTTCAATTGTCTCAATAATGTCCCCCTCTTTTGTTGAGTGTTTGGAGAAGCCAACACATAAGTTTGTTATTGCTTTAGGTCCATATGGTACATTTAGCTCCAAGCCATAAAACTCTGACATGATAGTCATCATACGGCCTACAGGGAAGAAAGTTGATGTTAGATAGTTGCACACTTTACAAAAACAGTTGCAGATTAAAGAACAATAGTTTCACAACTGTTGACATGTGGTTGCCATAGAACTTATTTTTCATTGTTCCCCCCTTTTTATTGCATGATGCAAAAAAATTTAGAAATTTTTGTCTAGCATAAGTTGCAGAGATATGAACACTAGTTGCGGGAAACAAGGTTCAATTGCATTGATAAGGAACACTAGTTTGCAGATACATATGGAGTTCCCATCAAAACTAGACCATTTTGTAAATCTATACATTATTCAATCAGCAAGTAGTTCCAACTTGTTTCTTTTGTTTGTGGTAGTGCTTTTTTTCATAAATACTCAATCCTGGTTGCACAACACAGTGTATGTAATTGCACAACCCCGTGCTGCTAGTTGCACACTTGACATATCAGAATTAAACAACAATGTAGTGTGAAGTTTGGAGTTTTTGGGATGTGAATGAGAACACACCTGAAGTCAGGTTGCAGTTGTGGAGTATCTCTGGGAACTTCTTTTCCTCCGGCGGTATGCCCATGTGAGATCGCAAGTATTTGGAGAGCGAAGGCTTGGGGACCAAAGGATGATTATGATAACGGACAAAGTGGGTTACTTCCCACCGCCCATCCTTCAATTTAACAAGAATTTTTGCCTTACATTGTGTTTCCTTTATCCTTTCTCTCTTGCGCTTCTTCTTATTCTTCCTTTGTCCACTATCCTCTCCATCGAATATTGGCACTTCTTCCATTTCTTCTTCTTCACCCAAAGGTTTGGGGTCTGGTATAGGATCTAGCACATGTGGTAATTCAGCTCCTGCATCATCGTCTTTTGGCTTCCTAAACTTATTACATGCAAATTGCTGTTTCTCCAATATGTTGGTATAAGAATTCCTCCTTGAAGTGTTCATCTTAATAGAGAAACCCATCTTTAGGGCATAATCATTGTAGCGATCCTTAGCACCCTGCAGAGTGTCAAATCTCATCCCAACAAATGGCTCCATTTGCTGAGAACCAGCCTCATCTTCATCCATAGCATTTTGATTAACACCAACTGCCCCTGCCCTTAGTTATGTTTCAGTAGATCCTGCAAATGTGGTGTTTGTTTCCTAGAGTGTATGGCTTTCTGATTGCATGTTGACATCAACATCATTCATCAAGCCATGATCTTGATGAGGCTGTGTGCAAACCCCTGAATGTACAAACTCGACATCATCATTAGGCAACTCATTGAGATCGGGAGGCAACACATTGAGGTCTATCATCCTTGAAAGCTGCTTCAACCTGCATTTTGTTTCAACAAAAAAGTCATTAGCAAGCTGTATTGGGGCATAGTTGCTAGCAATTTTGAAGGCATGAATTTAACACCATTACAATCATTTTCATTGTTTCGAAAACTGCAAGTAGTCAGTTTTTACATAGCTTCTTTTCTACAAATACAACTTTTTTCATAATAGTAGCACAAAGGCAGCACAACATTTTGCACAAAAGTGTCATAGAATTGCACATTTTTTATACCAGTTGGCACAAATTGTGAGCATCTCCAGTCACACAAACACAATTTTTGACAATTTTTTATGATACAAGCTGGATAAAAATGTAGCATACCAGTTGCACACAAGTACTTTAAAAGTTGGAACAAGCATCATTCTAGTTAGACAATATAAGAATATTCAGGTAGTAGTTACATTTTTATTGACCATCTTTTTTTGTTTTTTCGTATCTACAATGTGCAGTTCTAAGAAGAAAGGGAGGGCATGATTTTCTGTAGATGAATGCAAGTGGTTTAGTAAAAGAACTTAGTAAGTTTTTCTCCAGATACATCTTTTTGATAGTAGTTGCACAAAGGCAGCACAACATTTGCACAAAAGTGTCATAGAATTGCATAAATTTTTCATACAATTTGGTCCAATTGTGAGCATTTCCAGTCACACAAACACATTTTTTTGATATTTTTTAATGATAGAAACTGGATAAAAATGTAGCATACCAGTTTCACACAAGTAGTATCGAAGTTGGAACAAGCATCATAGTAGTTGGACAATATAAGAACATGTTTCAGATAGTAGCTACATTTTTATTGACCATTTTGTATCTACAATGTGCAGATCTGACATGAAAGGGAGGGCATGATTTACTGCAGATCAATGCAAGTGAACATATCAAGAAAGGTCTGCTACAGCAACTTCAAAGATTGAAGCAAATTCAGATTTGAACTATATTTGTCTATAGCTATTTTAGTTAGATTTGCACAGCTAGAACAACGGTTTGACATGTGTGTTTTTCAGATTTGTGATGGCAGCGCACGAAAGTTATTTCCTAAGGCCTATATTTGTAGATTGTTTTTTATCAGAACATATCATATATTGCTCGTCATCGTATATTGGTTGTTCCAACCTGCATATCTTTTCAAGTTCATGACAAGGTTGCACAGTTTTGTGCCTTTTTTTATTTTTTTCCGGTTGCACAGTTTGTGGATATAGTTGGATGCTACAACTGGGTTAGTTGCACAAAATAGTTTCAGAGTTGCGTAATCTACCGAGTTGGCACACAACACTCCTTCAGTTGCCTACTTTATTTGGCTTAGTTACAGGAAAGTAACCTACTGGTTGCACAGTTTTTTCCTAAGACCTATATTTGCACAATTTTTTCAGTTGCACAGTTTGTGCTTATAGTTGGATGCCACAACTGGGTTAGTTGCACAAAATAGTGTTAGAGCTGCCAAATTCTAGTGAGTTGGCACACAGTACTCCTTTAGTTGGCTACTTCATTTGACTTAGTTGCACGAAAAGGAAACTACTGGGTGCATAGTTTTTCTGCAAACACATCATGCATGATTTCATTTGATTTTTGACAATCAAATACATGAGCAATACATGAGTAAAAGACGTGTGCAAAGAAATCATTACAAGGGCAAGTAGACAAGAGAGAATTAGGAAGAAGATGGGCAAGTCTTCTCACCTGTGGATCTCCAGGTAGGTTCTTTTTTCGCCCTCCCACCTTTGATCTGCTTTTCTCTTGGTCTTCTTTTCTGATTTCTAAGCCCTCTTCTCTTCTCTTCTCTTATTTGTCCTTGGGAGCCGCCATGTTCGTTCTTCTTTCCTGGCGATGAAGGAGGATTTTGCCCCCCCCCCTGGCAGATCCTTCTTTCGTGGGGAAGAAGAAGATGGCCTGGGGGCAGTTGGTCTCGCGCGGTTTGGTGAGGAGGGTGGGGTTCGGAGGCAGGTGCATGTGATCCCGCGGCCAGCTATTCTCGCGGGGTTGTTTTCTCGAGCTTAACTGTTCCTGCGGCGGGTCCTGGCGGTTTTCGTGCACGCGGGTTGGGTCTGAGGCGGTTTTCGCACGGGCAGGCGGGTGGGTTTCCTTTTTTGCTTTGGGGGGACCAGGCGGTTTCCTTTTTTGGTGGGCGCTGGCTAGCGATCCCCGGGCGGTCGGCCGCCCGCTAGACGCGCCCAAAGAAAACAGGGGCACCGCGCCCTTATGGGCCGGCCAAAAGCACACCCGCGAAATAGGAGCTCCCATCGGGGGGCTCCTGTTCGGCACCTTAAGTGTTGGAAATATGCCCTAGAGGCAATAATAAAATGGTTATTATTATATTTCCTTGTTCATGATAATTGTCTATTGTTCATGCTATAATTGTATTGATCGGAAACCGTAATACATGTGTGAATACATAGACCACACCGTGTCCCTAGTGAGTCTCTAGTTGACTATCTCGTTTATCAACATATGGTCATGGTTTCCTGACTATGGACATTGGATGTCATTGAGAACAGGATCACATCATTAGGAGAATGATGTGATGGACAAGACCCAATCCTAAGCATAGCACAAGTCGTGTAGTTCGTTTGCTAGGGCTTTTCTAATGTCAAGTATCATTTCCTTAGACCATGAGATTGTGTAACTCCCGGATACCGTAGGAGTGCTTTGGGTGTACCAAACGTCACAACATAACTCGGTGACTATAAAGGTGCTCTACAGGTATCTCCAAAAGTGTCTGTTGGGTTGGCACGAATCGAGACTGGGATTTGTCACTCCGTATGACGGAGAGGTATCTGTGGGCCACTCGGTAATGCATCATCATAATAAGCTCAATGTGACCAAGTGGTTGGTCACGGATCATGCATTACGGAACGAGTAAAGTGACTTGCCGGTAACGAGATTGAACGAGGTATTGGGATACCGACGATCGAATCTCGGGCAAGTAACGTACCGATTGACAAAGGAAATTGTATACGGGATTGCTTGAATCCTCAACATCATGGTTCATCCGATGAGAGATCATCGTGGAACATGGGAGAGCCAACATGGGTATCCATATCCCGCTGTTGGTTATTGGCCGGAGAGCTGTCTCGGTCATGTCTGCGTGATTCCCGAACCCGTAGGGTCTACACACTTAAGGTTCGATGACGCTAGGGTTATTAGGAAGATTTGTATGTGATTACCGAATGTCGTTCGGAGTCCTAGATGAGATCCCGGACGTCACGAGGAGTTCCGGAATGGTCCGGAGGTGAACACTTATATATGGGAAGTTGTCATACGGTCACCTGAAATACTCGGGGGCATACCGGTAATGTACCGGGGCCACCGGGAGGGGCCACCTGTCTCGTGGAGGGCTGGGCACCACACCCCCCTAGGGCCCATGCGCCTAGGGTTGGGGGGGAACCATAAAGGGGGCACCCCCCCTTGCTTGGGGGGCAAGCCCCCACCACTTGGTCGCCGCCCCCCTCTAGATCTCATCTAGAGGGGGCCGGCCCCCTTCCCCCTTCTCCCTATAAATAGAGGGGCGAGGGGAGGGCTGCAACATGACATCCAAGGCGCAGCCCCTCCCCTCCCCAACACCTCTCCTCCTCCGCAAGAACTTGGCGAAGCCCTGCCGGAGAACTGCCACTCCATCACCACCACGCCATCATGTTGCTGTTGGAGCCCTCTTCCTCAACCTCTCCCTCCTCCTTGCTGGATCAAGGCGCGGGAGATGTCACCGGGCTGCACGTGTGTTGAACGCGGAGGCACCATTGTTCGGTGCTTAGATCGGATTCGGCCGCGATCTAAATCGCTACGTGTACGACTCCTCCAACCGCGTTCTTGCAACGCTTCCGACTCGCGATCTTCAAGTGTATGAAGATGCACTCCCCTCTCTCTCATTGCTAGTTACTCCATAGATTGATCTTGGTGATGCGTAGAAATTTTTTAATATCTGCAACGATCCCCAACAGTGGCATCATGAGCTAGGTCTATGCGTAGTTTCTATGCACGAGTAGAACACAAGTTTATTGTGGGCGTCGATTTTGTCAATTTACTTGCCACTACTAGTCTTATCTTGTTTCGGCGGCATCGTGGGATGAAGCGGCCCAGACCGACCTTACACGTACGCTTACGCGAGACAGGTTCCAATGACTGACATGCACTAGTTGCATAAGGTGGCTAGCGGGTGTCTATCTCTCCCACTTTAGTCGGATCGGATTTGATGAAAAGGGTCCTTATGAAGGGTAAATAGTAATTGGTATATCACGTTGTGGTTTTGGCGTAGGTAAGAAATGTTCTTGCTAGAAACCTATAGCAGCCACGTAAAAACTTGCAACAACAATTAGAGGACGTCTAACTTGTTTTTGCAGCATGTGCCGTGTGATGTGATATGGCCACGAAGGATGTGATGAATGAAATATATGTGATGTATGAGATTGATCATGTTCTTGTAATAGGAATCACGACTTGCATGTCGATGTGTATGACAACCGGCAGGAGCCATAGGAGTTGTCTTTATTTTTTGTATGACCTGCGTGTCATTGAATAACACGCCATGTAATTACTTTACTTTATTGCTAAACTGTTAGCCATAGTAGTAGAAGTAATAGTTGGCGAGACAACTTCACGAAGACACGATGATGGAGATCATGATGATGGAGATCATGGTGTCATGCCGGTGACGATGATGATCATGGCGCCCCGAAGATGGATATCAAAAGGAGCAAAATGATATTGGCCATATCATGTCACTATTTGATTGCATGTGATGTTTATCATGTTTTTTCATCTTATTTTCTTAGAATGACGGTAGCATAAATAAGATGATCCCTCATTATAATGTAAAGAAAGTGTTCCCCCTAACTGTGCGCCGTTGCGAAAGTTCGTTGTTTCGAAGCACCACGTGATGATCGGGTGTGATAGATTCTAACATTCACATACAACGGGTGTAAGCCAAATTTACACATGCAAAACACTTAGGTTGACTTGACGAGCCTAGCATGTACAGACATGGCCTCGGAACACAAGAGACCGAAAGGTCGAACATGAGCCGTATAGAAGATACGATCAACATGAAGATGTTCACCGATGATGACTAGTCCGTCTCACGTGATGATCGGACACGGCCTAGTTGACTCGGATCGTGTATCACTTAGATGACTAGAGGGATGTCTATCTGAGTGGGAGTTCATTAAATAATTTGATTAGATGAACTTAATTATCATGAACATAGTCTAAAAATCTTTACAATATGCCTTGTAGATCAAATGGCCCACACGAATGTTATCCTCAACTTCAACGCGTTCCTAGAGAAAACCAAGCTGAAAGACGATGGTAGCAACTATACGGATCGGGTCCTAACTTGAGGATCATCCTCATAGCTGCCAAGAAAGCATATGTCCTTGAAACACCGCTAGGTGAAGCACCTATCCCAGCGAACCAAGATGTTATGAACGCCTGGCAGTCGCATGTTGATGATTACTCCCTGGTTCAGTGCGCATGCTTTACAGCTTAGAACCGGGTCTCCAAAAGCATTTCGAGCAGCACGGAGCATATGAGATGTTCCAAGAGCTGAAAATGGTTTTCCAAGCTCATGCCCAAGTCGAGAGATATGAAGTCTCCGACAAGTTGTACAGTTGTAAGATGGAGGAGAATAGTTCCGTCAGAGCACATACTCAAAATGTCTGGGTTGCACAACCGCTTGTCTCAGCTGGGAGTTAATCTCCCGGATGACGCGGTCGTTGACAAAATACTTCAGTCGCTTCCACCGAGCTACAAGATCTTTGTGATGAACTTCAATATGCAGGGGATGGAGAAAACCATTCCTGAAGTATATTCAATGCTGAAATCAGCGGAGGTGGAAATCAAAAAGGAACATCAAGTGTTGATGGTGAATAAAACAACTAAGTTCAAGAAAGGCAAGGGTAAAAAGGGTTTCAAGAAAGACGACAAGGGAGGTGCCGCGCCCGGCAAGCAAGCTGCCGGGAAGAAGCCAAAAAATGGACCCAAGCCTTAGACCGAGTGTTTTTATTGCAATGGAAGTGGTCACTCGAAGTGGAACTGCCCCAAGTACTACTTAGTGGACAAGAAGGCCGCAACACCAAAGGTATATGTGATATAGATGTTATTGATGTGTACCTTACTAAGTACTGTAGTAGCTCCCCGGTATTTGATACCGGTGCGGTTGCTCATATTTGTAACTCAAAAGCAGGAGCTGGAATAAGCGGAGACTTCATGGCGACGACGTGACGATGGGCGCCGGGAATGGTTCCAAGGTCGATGTGATCGCCGTCGGCACACTACCTCTACATTTACCTACGGGATTAGTTTTAAACCTCAATAATTGTTATTTAGTGCCACTTTGAGCATGAACATTGTATCCGGATCTCGTTTAATCACGAGATGGCTACTCATTTAAATCCGAGAATAATGGTTGTTCTATTTATATGAGAGATATGTTTTATGGTCATGCCCGGCTGGTCAATGGTTTATTCTTAATGAATCTAGAACGTGATGTTACACATATTCATAGTGTGAATACCAAAAGATGTAAGGTTGATATTGATAGTCCCACATACTTGTGGCACTGCCGCCTTGGTCACATTGGTGTCAAACGCATGAAGAAGCTCCATGCAGATGGAATTTTGGAGTCTCTTGATTACGAATCATTCGACACTTGCGAACCATGCCTCATGGGCAAAATGACCAAGACTCCGTTCTCCGGAACAATGGAGCGAGCAACCAACTTACTGAAAATCATACATCTTGACAAAAAGCGGTCCAACGAGCGTTGAGGCTCATGGTGGCTATCGTTATGTTCTCACCTCACCGATGACTTAAGTAGATATGGGTATGTCTACTTAATGAAACACAAGTCTGAGACCTTTGAAAAGTTCAAGGAATTTCAGAGTGAGGTTGAAAATCAACGTGATGTAAAAAATAAAGTTCTTACGATCGGACTGCGGAGGGAATATTTAAGTCACGAATTTGGCACACACTTAAGGAAATGTGGAATCGTTTCACAACTCACGCCGCCTGGAACACCTCAGCGTAATGGTGTGTCCGAACGTCGTAATCGCACCCTATTGGATATAGTGCGATCTATGATGTCTCTTACCGATCTACCGCTCTCTTTTTGGGGCTATACTTTAGAGACTGCCGCATTCACTTTAAATAGGGCTTCGTCGAAATCTGTTGAGACGACACCGTATGAATTATGGTTTGGGAAGAAACCTAAGCAGTTGTTTCTAAAATTTTGGGGATGCGATGCTTATGTCAAGAAACTTCAACCTGAAAAGCTTGAACCCAAGTCAGAAAAATGCGTCTTCATAGGATACCTAAGGAAACCATTGGGTATACCTTCTACCTCAGATCCGAGGGCAAGATCTTTGTTGCCAAGAACGGGTCCTTTCTGGAGAAAGAGTTTCTCTCGAAAGAAGTAAGTGGGAGGAAAGTAGAACTTGATGAAGTACTGCCTCTTGAAGCGGAAGGTAGCACAGCTCAGGAAGATGTTTCTATGGTGCCTGCACCGGCTAGAGAGGAGGTTAATGATGATGATCAAGGTACTTTGGATCAAGTTGCTACTGAATTTCGTAGATCCACGAGGACACGTTCCACACCAGAATGGTGTGGCAACCCTGTCCTGGAAATCATGTTGTTAGACAACGGTGAACCTTCGAACTATGAAGAAGCGATGGCGGGCCCAGATTCCTACAAATGGCTTGAAGCCATGCAATCCGAGATAGGATCCATGTATGAAAACAAAGTATGGACTTTGACAGACTTGCCCGGTGATCGCAGCGATAGAAAATAAATGGATCTTTAAGAAGAAGACGGACGCAGATGGTAATGTTACCATCTATAAAGCTCGACTTGTCGCTAAGGGTTATCGACAAGTTCAAGGGGTTGACTACGATGAGACCTTCTCACCCGTAGCGAAGCTTAAGTCCGTCCGAATCATGTTAGCAATTGCCGCATTCTACGATTATGAGATATAGCAAATGGACGTCAAAATGGCATTCCTTAACGGCTTTCTTAAGGAATAATTGTATATGATGTAGCCGAAGGTTTTGTCGATCCTAAGAATGCTAACAAGGTATGCAAGCTCCAGCTCCATCTATGGGCTGGTGCAAGCATCTCGAGTTAGAACATTCGCTGATGAAATGATCAAAGCGTTTGGGTTTATGCAGACTTATGGAGAAGCCTGCGTTTACAAGAAAGTGAGTGGGAGCTCTGTAGCATTTTTCATATTATATGTAGATGACATACTGTTGATGGGAAATGATATAGAACTCTTGGAGAGCATAAAGGCCTACTTGAATAAGTGTTTTTCAATGAAGGACCTTGGAGAAGCTGCTTACATATTAGGCATCAAGATCTATAGAGATAGATCGAGACGCCTCATAGGTCTTTCACAAAGCACATACCTTGATAAGATATTGAAGAAGTTCAATATGGATCAGTCCAAGAAAGGGTTCTTGCCTGTATTGCAAGGTGTGAAATTGAGCTCAGCTCAAAGCCCGACCACGGCAGAAGATAGAGAAAAGATGAGTGTCATCCCTATGCCTCAGCCATAGGGTCTATTATGTATGCCATGTTGTGTACGAGACCCGATGTAAACCTTGCCGTAAGTTTGGTAGGAAGGTACCAAAGTAATCCCGCATGGAACACCGGATACGGTCAAGAATATCCTGAAGTACACAAAAGGACTAAGTATATGTTTCTCGTTTATGGAGGTGATGAAGAGCTCGTCGTAAAGGGTTACGTCGATGCTAGCTTCGACACAGATCTGGATGACTCCAAGTCACAAACCGGATACGTTTATATTTTAAATGGTGGGGCGATGGCTGGTGCGATTGCAAGCAAAGCGCCGTGGCGGGATCTACATGTGAAGCGGAGTACATGGCAGCCTCGGAGGTAGCACATGAAGCAATCTGGATAAAGGAGTTCATTACCGACCTAGGAGTTATTCCCAATGCGTCAGGCCCGATGACTCTCTACGTGACAACATCGAGCTATTGCCCTTGCCAAGGAGCCTGTGTTTCACAAGAAGACCAGACACATCAAGCGCCGCTTCAACTCCATTCGTGAAAAAGTTCAAGATGTAGACATAGATATTTGTAAAGTGCATACGGATCTGAATGTCGCAGATCCGCTGACTAAACCTCTTCATGAGCAAAACATGATCAACACCAGAACTCTATGGGTGTTCGATTCATCACAATGTATCTAGATTATTGACTCTAGTGCAAGTGGGAGACTGTTGGAAATATGCCCTAGAGGCAATAATAAAATGGTTATTATTATATTTCCTTGTTCATGATAATTGTCTATTGTTCATCTATAATTGTATTGATCGGAAACCGTAATACATGTGTGAATACATAGACCACACCATGTCCCTAGTGAGCCTCTAGTTGACTAGCTCGTTGATCAACAGATGGTCATGGTTTCCTGACTATGGACATTGGATGTCATTGATAACGGGATCAAATCATTAGGAGAATGATGTGATGGACAAGACCCAATCCTAAGCATAGCACAAGATCGTGTAGTTTGTTTGCTAGGGCTTTTCTAATGTCAAGTATCATTTCCTTAGACCATGAGATTGTGTAACTCCCGGATACCGTCGGAGTGCTTTGGGTGTACCAGACGTCACAACGTAACTGGGTGACTATAAAGGTGCTCTACAGGTATCTCCGAAAGTGTCTGTTGGGTTGACACGAAGCGAGACTTGGATTTGTCACTCCGCATGACGGAGAGGTATCTCTGGGCCCACTCGGTAATGCATCATCATAATGAGCTCAATGTGACCAAGTGGTTGGTCACGGGATCATGCATTACGGAATGAGTAAAGTGACTTGCCGATAACGAGATTGAACGAGGTATTGGGATACGGACGATCGAATCTCGGGCAAGTAACATACCGATTGACAAAGGAAATTGTATACGGGATTGCTTGAATCCTTGATATCGTGGTTCATCCGATGAGATCATCGTGGAACATGGGGGAGCCAACATGGGTATCCAGATCCCGCTGTTGGTTATTGGCTGGAGAGCTGTCTCGGTCATGTCTGCGTGATTCCCGAACCCGTAGGGTCTACACACTTAAGGTTCGAGGACGCTAGCGTTATTAGGAAGATTTGTATGTGATTACCGAATGTCGTTCGGTGTCCCAGATGAGATCCCGGACGTCACGAGGAGTTCCAAATGGTATGGAGGTGAAGATTTATATATGGGAAGTTGTCATACGGTCACCGGAAATATTCGGGGGCATACCGGTATTGTACCGGGGCCACCGGAGGGGTTCCAGGGGTCCATCGGGAGGGGCCACCTGTCTCGGAGGGCCTCATGGGCTGTAGAGGGAAGGGAACTAGCCCCTTGGAGGGCTGGGCGCCACCCCCCCTAGGGCCCATGCGCCTAGGGTTGGGGGAGGGGGGGTGGAACCCTAAAGGGGCGCCCCCTTGCTTGGGGAGCAAGCCTCCACCCCTTGGCCGCCGCCCCCCTCTAGATCTCATCTAGAGGGGGCCATCCCCCTTCCCCCTTCTCCCTATAAATAGAGGGGCGAGGGGAGGGCTGCAACATAACATCCAAGGCGCAGCCCCTCCCCTCCCCAACACCTCTCCTCCTCCGCAAGAGCTTGGCGGCCGCGCCGAGAATCGCCACTCCACCACCACGCCGTCGTGCTGTTGAGCCCTCTTCCTCAACCTCTCCCTCCTCCTTGCTGGATCAAGGCGTAGGAGACGTCACCGGGTTGCACGTGTGTTGAACGCGGAGGCACCGTTGTTCGGTGCTTAGATCGGATTCGGCCGCGATCTGAATCGTTACGTGTGCGACTCCTCCAACATGTTCTTGCAACGCTTCCGGCTCGCGATCTTCAAGGGTATGAAGATGCACTCCCCTCTCTCTCGTTGCTAGTTACTCCATAGACTGATCTTGGTGATGCGTAGAAATTTTTTAATTTCTGCAACGATCCCCAACATTAAGCGCCCGAGCAGGTTCCTGGCGCCCGCTGCAGCGCCTTGTTGGGCTAGCCCGCGACGGGAAAGGCAGTGAACAGAATCGCCAGAAAAGCACAAAAACGTGGCTGCTTCAGGAATCGAACTCGCATCGCTCGCGAAGGCAAGGCTTCTTCGAGCTTAGCTGACTACCACAGTGATTGCACACCTGTGATTTTAATTGCGCTAACTATGCATGAAGTAGTATGGCCGCGCTATTTATTTATCATTTATTTTTTTTATTTACTTTTATAAAATCATGGATTTTAAAAAGTTCATCGATTTTGAGACAAAATTTCACAAAGTAAAAAAAAGTTCATCGATTTTGAGAAATAGTTCACCGATTTTGGAAAAGAGTTTAGGAAAAAGTTTAAAAAGTTCATCATTTTGAAGAAAGAGTTCATCATCTTCGAAAAAATGTTCATCGGTTTTGAAAAAAAATATCATTTTGACAAAAAGTTAATCGAGTTTGCAAAAATAGTTCATCGATTTGGAAAAAAGTTCACAAATTTAAAGGAAAAATTCATCAACCTTGACAAGAAGTTCATCGAATTAAAAAAATTCCATCGGATTTGGAAAAAGCTCATCGAATTGAATATTTTTTTTATCAAATGTGAGAAAAATTCGTCAATTTAAGAAAAAGTGGATGTATTTGAAAAAATCATGGAACGAGGAAGAAGGAAAAATAAAACAGAAAAACAAAAACAGAAAACAGAAATATGAAAAACAAAAAACAGAGAAAAACGAAAGAAAAGATAATAAGGTGAGAAGGTGATTGAACTTACCGCATCAAGTTCCTGTGGCAGGGTGGTTACCACAGTGCGCTCTGAAGCAGGAATCCTTGGTTCGATTGTCACCTCTCGCGGAATTTTTGCGCTTTGATGAATACGCGAGCGAAATGGGCCGAGCCCAGCTCAGACCAAAAACAGGGTTTGCCTCCCATCGAGCCCAAATAGGGTTTGCGCTTTTGGTCGAGGAGTTGTCGGAAACAAAAAAAAACGTAACCGTTTTAGTACTTTGTGTTAGTGCCACCGCTCAAAAAGGAAAAAAGTGGTTTAGTGCCACATCGCTTAGGGCGAGCTGACGGAAGCTGTTTATATGGACGGCTCGTGACTAGGTGTTCACCAGCCAGCAAGCCTGGTAAGCTATGAAAAAGCATCATGAATAGAATACGATTAGGATTAGGCAGCTTGAAACAAAAAAAACGTAACTGTTATAGTACTTTGCGTTAGTGCCACCGCTCAAAAAGGAAAAAAGGTGGTTTAGTGCCACATCGCTGACGGAAGCGGTTTATATGGACGGCTCGTGACTAGGTGTTCACCAGCCAGCAAGCCTGGTAAGCTATGAAAAAGCTTCATGAATAATTGGCGTATCTGTAAGCTTGCGGGCATCATGGATAATTAGGCAGCCAAGCTGCTCTCGGGCCTCATCAACCCTGGTCGCACAAAACTGCTTGACCTGCTAAATAGCACTCCGTCATGGAGTGCCTATGCTTTTTTTTAAAGATATATTTCAACTGCCAAAAGATGTATATATACAGGATTGCCTAAGCTTTTTCTTATATATATTTCGAGTTCCAGAAGATGTACATATATAGGATTCTGATCAGTTTTTGAGGGAATTGACGACGTTTCAGCATAGTGCCTCCATTCTTATTCGAAACTAATTTCCTTTTCACATGGTCGCTGGGCAAAGAATACATGTTTATACGTAGACGAGGAAACCAATATACAATGATTTAACAATGGTGCAATACCGATCTTGCACAACACCGTATCTAGGGGCCTTGAGAGTTTTCATGCTATTTGCCACCAAGTATGTCACCGAAAAAAAGTACGACAAAATGCAAAAAAATATACGACAATATGGTAACTGCTTTATTGTAAGAACACAACGTGTGCATTCGTTTCAAAAGTATAAAATTGTTTTTTTAGCATATATAGTGCATTTTTTTTCCCGCAAAAAAATGTAGATTGTTTTAGCATGATGAGTTGAGCAAACAGAATTAGTAGATCAAAAACTAATTGTCGTGTTTAAAAATGTTGATCATAGACACAGTACTAACCTTAGGTGGTTAACCGTGCTCACTGTTGTGTAAGGACGTTGACACTTTACGCACTAATTGCCAGTGACTATAGCTAACAACGAACAAAGAGAAAATGATGATAATTTCAAGAACATCCTGATGAAAACATAGACACCATAAGATTGTTGGTGCGAGAAGATTTAGGAAAGACAAAAATATTTTAAAAGATATATTAACACTAATTAGCTGTTACGTTTTTTGCGCCAACATTGAAAATCATGACACAAATTATGACAACATTTTCAGATACAAGAATAGATCATTTTATCTTGAAAGGGAAATCAAAATATTAGAGATTTTGCTACTCTAGTGAAATGAACTAGCTAGACGGTGATTCAGCTCCACTCAACCCGATGGATAGCAACATCTGTCAACGATTCATTGTGTTTGTGAATACATGTGTCCAAGTATAATATGCTTGCGGCTCTTTGGCTACGTCTCAATGAACATCACATATTTACCTCCTAGCTTTCTACCTTGCTGCCTACTGCTAGAAGTAGGATCTACTTATCACAGTAAAAATCTCCTGCAAAAAAAAAAAGAAAAATCACAGTAAAAAGCAACGGAGATCATAAAAATGACGACAAACACACTTGCAAATATGAACCATTAGGACATCACCAACGCAGACCCTTAGACCGCACACGTCCAAACCATGTGGTCGAAACATGTTTTGCCATCCAACGGGGTCATATATCCGTCTGTTGGCTAGTGCAGACGTCATTTTTTCCGCAAACCCGAGGGGGAGAGGGGTTTGAGGGAGTCCGGACTGCTGCCATCCACGCCTCTGACAAATTGGCCCACCCAAAACACTCTCCCTCGCCGCGCGCTTTCTCGCCTGTAGCAGTCAGCGCCGC
Organism: Aegilops bicornis; assembly: GCA_021605145.1. NCBI lineage: Eukaryota > Viridiplantae > Streptophyta > Magnoliopsida > Poales > Poaceae > Aegilops > Aegilops bicornis. The sequence continues at coordinate 546,677,010 of CM038672.1, forward strand.
ATTCATGCCTGCCCAAAGTGGACGCAACCTCTCTGGAGCCGGCAGTGAAGCGGCACACCGACCGACATGGCCGCTCGCTGCATGCGCCTTCTCTCCGCATTGAAGCGATATCTGCCCTCCCCGCCTTCCTCACCGCGTGTCAGCCGGGAAACCTACTCCGACGCCCCGAACGACATGGCATCTGCCCGCTATTTAAACATGGCCAGGCTTTGGGCAAAAGTTGCACCACAGCTCTGCTCTCCATCTCCTCTATGCACCCGCCATGGCCTCGAGCTCTGAAGCCCCATGACACGACATCACCGGCGAGCAAAATAAGGAGCTCCCCGGTATTGCTGCCAGTTGGCTGGCCTGTTGAGCTAGTCGGATACATGCTGGCTTTCCACCGAGCTCTCTGGATGGCTGCGATGCTGACGAGCCAATGGATTAAAAGCCGACGCCAACCCCATCGCTGCTCCAGTCAGCATCACCATGGGCGAGACACGAGAGGACGACAAGGGCATCGTGTCGGACAAGCAATGGCACGCAGAGGAGCAAGTCGATGACATAGTCATCATGGTGGACGTGGACGTGCACGAGCAGGAGGCTTTGCTCATGTCCTACTGCGCCACCCGCGAAATCCACCACGAGCAAATGCGGCATTGCATCTTGCAGGCAGAGAAAGAAGCCGCCTATGCGGAGATCGACGAGGCGGTGGCGCAAGTTTATGATGGCACAGACGACACTACTAGCTCCGTGTCGGTTGCGTCCCGCCGCGATGATGATGAAGCAGGCACGTCCGTGGGCACCACTGGCAGCGAGGATGAGTAGACCAAAGGCGGCCACCGCCGCTCGGGTCCCAAGAAAGCCACCACGCCGTTGCGCGGGGCCTCATATCCAGCGTCTTGCCCAGTTCGTGAGGCATATGCCACAATCACCGTCTTCCATCGTTCTAAAACCAACCACTGATTTGGGCTTCATGGAGGTGGATGTCATTCTTCGCCTCCCGCCGAAGCATATTCTCTAGGGCTCAGGGTGTTCCCGTGAGCTTATTGCTGGACATAGGGAAGATATGGGGTGGGAAACGGGTGTCGAGAAGGCCGGTCATAGACTAGGTTAGAATTGGCTAGCCTAGTCAGCTATATTTTAGTTCAAATATGTCTGAAATATAAATGTTTTCGTCCGGTTTAGATGAAAATTATCTAGTTTTCATGTAATTCATCTCCTTTGGTCCCACATCAGTGTTTGTGTATTGGTCCCCCTCTCCACCGGTCCACGGACGAATTCGGTGTTTGGGGGTCTGCGCTGGAGATGCCCTTACCTAGCGTAGTGTACATATTTTCTTGGATTTTTTTATCTATTCATCTTCAATCATGGCAGTACAACAAACATAAAAAATAATAATAATTACATCCAGATCTGTAAACCACCTAGCGACGACTACAAGCATTGAAGCAAGCCTAAAAGCGTGCATTTGTCATCGCCCCTCCTCGCTAGAGCTGGACAATAATTTTTGTAGTAGACAGTTAGGAAGTCGTCATGCTAAGCCCCCATATGACCAACGCACTGTAATAGCACCTTCGGTCATTGCGTTGAAGAATAGATTGGAAGGATCAAACTCAAGACACGCTGAACGTAGACGAAATTTGACCACATCAAGCAAATCCAGATCCGTCGAGAGACACACCTCCACATATCCACCAATGATGCTAAATGCTCCACCAGGGGGTGGGGTAGGGTGGGGGGTGCTAGGAAGGAGAACATTATTTCATCTTCGTGAGAGGCCTCTCATTGTCTTGTCTTCTGGCGGGACATAAACCCTAACAAAATACGAAGAAATATCTAAAAAGCAGAGTCCTCCCGCTGTCAAGGACCGGGATCCATCGCGCCACCGTAGCCTAAGGCGACCAAAGACCAGCCGGACCGGTGGCGCTGGGCAGGAGGCAGTGGAACCCATCAAGGGTTGTGTCCATATTCACTAGTAGAAAAAGGGCCTATAGTCCCGGTTGGTGAGGGCCTTTAGTCCCGGTTCATGAACCGGGACTAAAGGGTCGATACTAATGCTCGATTTTTTAGTCCTGGTTCAATCCGTAACCGGACAGATGGGCCTCCACGTGGCCTCGTCTGGCACGAGCTCAGTAGGAGGCCTTTGGTCCCGGTTGGTGGCACCAACCGGGACCAATAGGCATCCACGCCACAAGATTTCTATGGCTGTGGTTTTGCTTTTTTTTTTGAAAAAGGGGGGGTTGGGGGTTTTGGGGGTTAATTTAGGTGTTTCATATATTGTGCTATAGCTAGCTAATTAATAGAGAAAAGTGTCCTCTCTTTTGTCCGTGTTTGGTCGACGCTACGTACTATACATACGTATAGAGAGGACTAGCTAGACACGCTAGCTAGCTAGTAATTAAGCAAACAGAAGATCGTCATGAACATATATGCATACAGAGAGAAGTGATATCGACCACCTCTCCTTCTCCGAGAGATTGGTCGAACAACAAGTTCTCGTATATCTATCCGACACTACCGGCTACATATATACAATAATTATCTTTTACAAATATATAATCTCCTCGACATACGGACGCTGGGTCCACATAGTATTCCCCGTCTTCAGCGATCACGTGGTCAAGAAAGAATGCCGCCAATTCCTCTTGAATTGCTCGCATGCGATCTGGTGCTAGGAGTTCATCCCGAATCCGAAACATCTAATTTTAAGAAGGGGTCAATACATATATATATATGAATGAATGAAACTCAACACAAATGATGGTAATAAAATAAAATTGTGAATATTTTTATCGACGCACTTCATATTGTTTGTCGGAGTAGCCCGCTCACAGTGTCGTGTGGCGGATGGACTCGCAAATGTAGTATCCACAGAAATCATTCCCTTGTTCCTGCCACAGCCACTTTACAAGAAATAGAGGTCAATCAAACTGATAATTAGCAAGCATGCTAAATGGTATTGATGAAACTAGCGCTTGAATCACTAGGAGATGCGTGGAATATGCTACTATATAGTACTTACTTTCGGTGTCTAAATTGCAGCTTCTTCGGTAGTCCCGGAGCTTTTTGGTGAATTTTCTCCAAGCCCTGCCATACAAAGAAAACAATTACTTGATATCGAAATGAACAAAGTTCTTGATATGGTGGATAATGATCGATTTAACTTACTTCTCGAGCATTTCACCATGTCCGCATACTCCTTGGGATCTTTTCACTTGGAGTCTAAGAGGCGATTACTACTCCCTTCTCAAGCATAATCTCTAGGAGAATATAGTGGTAATCACAAGACACATGCATAACTCATCAATATTACATTACTATAACCTAGACTAATAAGGAAACCGAATATGCCACAAGACAAGAATACCTCACTTGAAGTTGTAAGAAAAGAGTATTATATCTTTGGGTTCATTTATTACCAACGATTTGTAGCAAGTTGGCCTCGGTATTTTCTTTTACGAAATTCAACCTCAGTTTTATCTATGAGATATGTGTTAATGAACCCAATATCACCCACTTGTCTTTTCTTCAATTCGGTGATCTTCAATCTGCATAATATAGTGAGGATAATTATAAATACATGCAATGAAAGGGCTGAGTTATATAGAGAGACTTAATGATGTAAGTAGTACTACTTACAGGACAATAGCAGGTGACCGTTGCTTTATCGATGACCAATTGATTGAAAACTGATAGAACTCCTCAAATGGAATAGGCAACAGTTCAATTCCAAGGAGGTCATGCTCCTTTTAACTCTCACATACAAAGTACTCCTCCTCGGACTCTTTGCAGGTTTTCATGTACCAATCATGCAATCTTAGCATCATCGTTGATAGAGAACTTTCATCTTTGACGAGAGGCTTCCCGTGCTTGTATCTTTGTATCTGCACCTCCAAGAAATCATAATGTACATCGTCAGGCAGTGTAATCTGCAGGATTGCCATAACCGGGCACCATCCTCGGATCGGCGATGTCGCTAGCGAGCACCTTGAGCACGATTGCTTCGCTTGTTCGCCGAAATGGGCAATTTGTTTCCCAGCTCATTGTTCTTTCATCCTTTGATCACTTTTAGTACTTCCCGACCTCTCCGCTTTGGCAAATGCCTTTCCAATAATGCGCTCATAGTTGCCTTTCTACGGAGACTTGGGTGGTTTTGTCAGTAGCCAGAGTGCGCTTCGCTTTCACGGATCTACCTTCTCCTCCGGAGGTGGATGTCTCTTTGCTTTCAACCCTTGAAACCAGTCATCCACTTGATGCTGCGCGATCTTCGCGTTTTCCTCCTCGCTTCCTCTCGACGCAGTAACTCTCCTGAGTCTTGAGAGAAGGACTGACCAGATCTCCTCCCGCCTTTTGGCTGTCTTGCTAGACGCCGCAGGCGAGCGGAGCGGATGTCTTCTTTCCTTGCTTACGAGGCCGAGGAGAAGGACTACGACGCCGGAGCAGCCGAGCGGGCGGGCGGATCTCTTCCGCCTTGCCGACGAGGCGGAGAAGGAGGAGGCTGGCTACTCGGCGCCGCTGGCCAAGAAAGTGAGAAGGAGGCGGAGTGCCGCCACGCCGCCGGAGAAGGAGCCGGGCCGAGTGCCCCGATCGTCACTTTCGCGGAGGAGGAGGAGGCGGTGGAGGAGGCGGAGTGCCCTGACTCGCCAGAGGAGGAGGAGGAGGCGGAGGCGTCCAGTTCGGAAGGTTGATGAGATCCTTCCGCCATAGGCATGGAGTCTTCAGAGCAGAACCCAGCCGATACTCCCCTTCACCGGTAGGGTGGTCAAGTCAAGGTCCTCAAATCCCTCCGTTATTTCATCGACCATCACCTTAGCATATCCTACGAATCGGCGGCAGGTGAAAAGTTGAGTCGGGTTTAGTAGGATAAACAGAGCCAACAGCCTTTGACCTTCAAATTCATCCATTGCGCCATAAGGTGGCAATTTTCAAGATCCGTGATAGCATCCACGGGATAGCCGGTGAGCCTTCAAGGCATGCTCTGGCTGAAGCAGCTCGGTGGAAGCCACGCCGCTTCTCCGCTGAGATGGCGGGGTAGCCGGGAAGCTTCGCAGGTCGTTTGCTGCGACCGCTTCTCGTTCCTCTAGCCCCATTACCCTTTCGCGGCAAATACCGCAGCTTGGCTCTGCTCCGGTTTCTTTCTCCTCTCCACGGGTTTTGTAACCCCCGCGTCCGAAATCCAGCCTTCCACGAAACAGAGCCTCGCATGCCTCGTGTCCGCCTGTGGTGCTCAGGATTGCCGAGGGCCATTGTGAGCTCGTCCTTCTCCCACATGCAGAACGAACGTCCCTTGCTGCGCCGCTTGATATATTGCTGAAACCTCTTGACCGGTATGTCCAATTGTTCGCCCGCCCAAATGCACTTCCTCGTTATAAGGTCCAAGGATCCGCCGCCCGAAGAACCAAGTCCGCAACGATGCAGGCGATTCATTGTCTACGGTTGATCCCTTTATCAAGCAGATCATTCTCAGCCTTTGGCCCACTTTAGGCCGGGCTACGAGGTAGCCACCGACCCGGCGATGGTGAAGCTTCTTCTTCGCAGCATTTCTCTTGTTTGTCGCCGACATCTTTTTACTCTTTTTCCGATGTCTTGTGGGCCACAAATGCGACCGATCATCTCTGATCTTCTCATATTTACCCTTGAATTCTGGTGTCTCATTTTTTTCGACATACCTATTGAGGTCTTTCTTCCAATTCCTGAATAGGTCTGCCATCTTCTTCAGAGCAAAAGACTTGATTAATGGCTCTATAACTGGCTTCTCCGGATCATCCTCTGGCGGTAGGGTGAAATTTGACTTCAGCTCAGTCCAAAGATCATTTTTTTGCATATCATTGACATAAGACACCTCAGGGTCTTCGTTCTTAGGCTTATACCATTGGTGGATGCTGATCGGGATCTTGTTCGTAACCAGAACCCCGCACTGAGCAACAAATGCCTTCTTTGTCCGCTAGGGTTCAATCGGTTGGCCGTCGCGCGCGATTTGTATGATCTCAAACTTTTCATCCGAGCTCAACTTTTTCTTCGGGCCTCGTCTCTTTACGAAGTTGTGCTTTCGATCCAAGGGCTAGAAAAAGAACAAAGACGAGAGTTAATTAATATGTGTACATACCAAAACAATGAATGCATCAATTAGCTAGTCAAGACAGCTTAACTAATATATATACCTGGCGGACTCGGTTTGGTGATCACCGGAGCCATCCTCACGGTCTACTTCTTCACCCTCTCCTTCTTGCGGTGACATTGGGTCATCCGGAGCCATGTAAATCATAGCCACCGCTTCTTCACCCTCTCCTTCCGGACCATCGTTGTCATTGAGAAACATCAACGAAAGCGTATCGGCATCACTTCCTTGTGCGATTATGTCCCTCAACAATGCTTCTTGTGCTTCGCCTCGGGGTGTCCATAGTTTCTACTAATATTTACTACATGGATATTATTATTCAAACATGAGTGATATGGATATATTAGTGGCAAACGTAGAACTAGCTAGCTAATCACAATAAGGAATCATATTAGTGGCCTCGACGCTGCTTCTCTAGGGTTTGGGGTGGCCTCGACAACGCTTCAAGGGTTAGGGGGTGGCCTCGAGAATGCTTCAAGGAGGGGGTAATATCGACCCCCCCCCCACGTGTTGAAGCTATCGGGAGGGGGTTAGCGTTGAACACTACATCTATGTCCCACAAGTGATGTGGGCATCGACGCTGGGAGGGTGGAGGGTCGTGGATCGGCTGGTCCGAGGTCAAGGGTCGAGGATCGCCGAGGGGTGGGAGGTTGCCTAGTGTCAAAGGATTCAACAAAACCATGTCTTCATCATTAAGTAATGTGGTGCATGATGGTGCAAGCTCTCCAAAGTTATTTTGGGCGGAGTCCTAGATAGGATAATTCACTTTTGGTACAAAGTTGGTAAGAACCTTCCGAATATCATTATTTGGAAGGCCTTTTGCTGAAATTGCATAAAAAGGCAAATTATCCTATCCGGACTCCATTCGAATAACTTTGGAGGACTTGCACCATCATGCCATGGTTACTTCGGCTAATGATGAAGCCATGGATTTCTTCAATACTTTGACACTAGGAACCCTCTCGACCTCGGCGATCCTCGACCCCTTGAACCTCGACGACCTCGAACCCTCGACCCCTAGACGACCCTGGAACCCTTGATCCCTCGACCCTAGAACCCTCGACCCGGGATAATATCGACAACATTTCAAGGGGGTAATATCGACAACGACGAGATACATATACGGGAAATTAATGTTATCGGGGTAGGGGTATATCGACCCCCCCCCACGTATTGAAGTTATCGGGAGGGGGTATATGGACCCCGCCCCCTCGTGTTGAAGTTGCTCGGGAGGGTATGCTCGGCGATGAGAGGAGAAGATCGTAGAAAAAAACAAGAAAAAAAAAGACGAGCAGAACAAACGAATAGAGCACAATAAGAAAAAATAGAATATTTTCTATTTTTTCTTCTTCTCTTCTTTTTCTTCTTTTTTCCTCTTATTTATTTCTCCTCTTCTTCCTCTCCTCTTCTTCTCCTTTCTTCTTCTTCTTATTTTCCTTTTTCCTCTCCTTCTTTTTCTTCTTCTTCCTTCTTTCTAGCTAGATATATAAAACTTTTCTAAAAATGTAACTTTTGCATATATAAAACTTTTTCTTCTTCTTCCTTCTTCCTTCTCTTCCTTCTTCCTAAATATATAAAACTTTTCTAAAAATGAAACTAACCTAAAATTAATGTACTAAATCAGAGAACATTAATGTACTAAAATTAATGTATTTTTAAAACACCATGCATATTACAATTGAAAAAATACATGCATTCATACAAAAAATACATATATGAACATACAAAAAAATACATAAATACATATATGAACATACATAAGAAATACATATATCTAAAAAAATACATATATGAACATACATAAGAAATACATATATCTAAAAATATAAAACATCTAAAACATGTAAAAAAAATAGCATATAGTCCCGCCGCAGGGCGCCATGGTGCTCACAAGGGCGGCGTCGGGCGATGGGCAGGGCGGCGGCGGGCGGGCGCAGCAGTGGCGCGGCGATTGGCGGCGACAAGTTGGCGGGCGGAGACGGCGCTGGCGGGCGGAGACGGCGCTGGGCGCGAGGCGGCGTGGTGAGGTGACATGACGACGCTGGGGTGACGCGAGCAGCGCTCGAAGCGGGTGGTAATGGCGCGGGGCGCGGGCGGCGACGGCGTCGGTGGGCTGTGAATCGGGCAGCCTGGCGGCGTCGTCGGCGCGGGGCAACTGCAGAGATGAATCTGAAAAACGCCAAGTCTTTTCTTATATACTAAGAGCATTGGTCCCGGTTCGTGGCATCAACCGGGACCAATGCCCCCCTTTAGTCCCGGTTGGTGCCACCAACCGGGACTAAAGGGGCATTAGTCTGGTCAGAACCAACCGGGACTAATGAACCTTTAGCCCCGGTTGGTGCCACCAACCGGGACCAAAGGCTGTATGCCCGAACCCAAATATTTAGTCCCACTCGCTAGTTGAGAGGAGGCGCACTGCTTATAAGGTGCGGTGCGCCTTCCTCTCAAACTCCTCTCTAAAAGCAGGCTCGGGCCTAAACCTGCAATCTGTGCTGTGGAGCCTCTTGGGCCTCATGGCCTGAATCCTGGCCCATGGTAGGGTTTCTAGTCGTATTCAGCCGTGGGGGCCCAAAGAGGTGGCACTTTTTTTTGTTTTTGTTTTCTTTGTTGCTTTATTTATTTTATTTTGTTTCTACTTACAACAAAATACTTATTGTTACTATTTTATTTTTTTCCATTTTTTGTTTTGCTTTCTCGCATTATTTATTTTTTGTTGTTTTTGCTTTATTTTTTAATTCTTTTTGCTTTTAGTTTTAGAAAATTATAAACTTTCTGTTAGTGCCATTAGTTTTCAAATTTGAAAACACTTTTTTGTTTTCTTTTGTTGCTTTATATATTTTATTTTGTTTGTACTTACAACAAAATACTTATTGTTGCTATTTTTATTATTTTTTAGTTTTTTTGTTACATTTTACGCATTATTTATTTTTTGTTGTTTTTGCTTTATTTTTTAATTCTTTTTGCTTTTAGTTTTAGAAAAATTATAAACTTTCTGTTAGTGCCATTAGTTTTCAAATTTGAAAACACTTTTTTGTTTTCTTTGTTGCTTTATTTATTTTATTTTGTTTCTACTTACAACAAAATACTTATTGTTGTTATTTTTATTTTTTTTAAGTTTTTTTGTTTTGTTTTCTGCATTATTTATTTTCTTTTGGTTTTTTTCTTTATTTTTTAATTTTTTTTGATTTTAGGTCAGCAAAATTATAAACTTTCTGTTTGTGCCATTAGTTTTCAAATTTGAATTCTTTGAAATTTGTGTGAATCACAAGTTTGTGAGCTCAACAAGGCGTGTAGAGGGACGGGCTTATAAACCGGTGTGAGCGCCCTTCGGTTGGCGAGGTTTTCAAATTCATAGTTTTCAAATGAACTCTGAAAAAGTTGGCATAGCATGTGCATGTACAAAAGCGGACAATGGTATCATATTAAATGCGTTACAAAGTTGGCATGGTATCATCATAATAGTTGCGGGAGAAAGTCTTCACTTTTTCTTCGCTTGTATCGTTTGCTTATTGCGCCGTAACCATGGATAATCTTCATCGTTTATCAGGATGCTTGGGTCAGCCTTGACTTTGAAGGGGGGAATTTCATGAAACTTTTCATACTCTTCAGACATGTCCTGTCTTGCCCTCCACTCCTGTGGATGTCCCTTTTTCCCGAAAGAACTATGTGGCGCTTTGGCTCATTGTATGATGTATTCGCTTCCTTATCTTTTCTTTTCCTCGGTCCGGTAGACATGTCCTTCACATAGATAACCTGTGCCACATCATTGGCTAGGACGAATGGTTCGTCAGCTGTACCCAAGATTTTTCAGATCCTTTGTTGTCATTCCGTGCATGTGGGTCTACCTATACCCCGCCTCTGACAGATTGACCCACTTGCACTTAAACAAAGGGACCTTAAAATCTACTCCGTAGTCAAGTTCCCATATGTCTACTATGTAACCATAATATGTGTCATTTCCCTTGTCGGTTGCTTTGCATCAAAGCGGACACCGCTGTTTTGGTTGGTGCTCTTTTCATCTTAGTCAATCGTGTAAAATGTATTCCCATTTATCTCGTATCCTTTCCAAATCATTACAGTCGAAGATGGTCCCTGGACAACAAGTACAGCTCATCACAAACAGTGTTGTCACCTACGAGACGTGTTTCCAACCAACCGCTGAAAGTCTGATGTGTTCACATGTAATCCGCCGTCGTGACCGCTTCCGGGTGTTTGGGCGCAGATTTGTTCTTGTGTTCGTCGACATACGGGTCACCAAGGTAGAGTTCTCAGAGAAGCTGTAGTGTGCTTGAGACCAAGAATATCCGTCCCTCGCATATTATTGAGTCCCTTGAGCGTGCCTTTTCCAGCCAGTCTCCCCTCATACCGCGATTGAGGGAGACCTATCTTCTTAAGGCCAGGAAAGAAGTCAACACAAAACCCGATGACATCCTCTATTTGATGGCCCATGGAGATGCGTCCTTCTGGCCTAGCGTTGATTCTGAACATATTTCTTTAGGACTCCCATGAACCTCTCAAAGGGGTAGATATTGTGTAGAAATACGGGCCCCGTAATGACAATCTCGTCGACTAGATGAACTAGGACGTGCGTCATGATATTGAAGAAGGATGGTGGGAACACCAGCTCGAAATCGACAAGACATTGCGCCACATCAATCCTTAGCGTTGGTACGATTTACGGATCGATCACCTTACGAGATATTGCATTGAGGAATGCACATAGCTTCACAATGGCTAATCGTGACGTTTTCGGTAGAAGCCCCTCAATGCAACCGGAAGCGGTTGCGTCATAATCACGTGGGCAGTCATGAGACTTTAGGTTCTCGAACTTTTCTCCGGCATATTTATTATTCCCTTTATATTCGACGAGAAGCCAGTTGGGGCCTTCATCTTCGAGCGAGCATTGAAAGAATATTTCTTTCTCTTCTTTCAGAAGAAGCGTAGTCGGGCAGGACCTTCATACTACTTCGGAGGCATGCCCTCTTTTTCGTCTGCAAGCGTTGCAGGTCCTCTCGTGCCTCAGGTGTATCTTTTGTCTTCCCATACACGCCCAAGAAGCCTAGCAGGTTCACGCAAAGGTTCTTCGTCACGTGCATCACATCGATCGAAGAGCGGACCTCTAGGTCTTTCCAGTAGGGTAGGTCCCAAAATATAGATTTCTTCTTCCACATGGGTGCGTGATTCTCAGCGTCATTCGAAACAGCTAGTCCGTCGGGACCCTTTCCAAAGATTACGTGTAAATCATTGACCATAGCAAGTACGTGATCACCGGTACGCATGGCGGGCTTCTTCCGGTGATCTGCCTCGCTTTTGAAATGCTTGCCTTTCTTTCGACAGTGATGGTTGGTCGGAAGAAATCGACGATGGCCTGTGTACACATTCTTCCTGCAGCTTCGGTATATACTAAGCGGTGTCAAGTAAACAGGCGTACGCGTGGTATCCCTTGTTTATGCATCTCCGAAGGTTACCGAGAGCGGGCCAATCGTTGATGGTCACGAACAGCAACGCCTTTAGGTCAAATTCCTCCTTTTGTGCTCATCCCACGTACGTACACCGTTTCCATTCCACAGCTGTAAAAATTCATCAACTAATGGCCTTAGGTACACATCAATGTCGTTGCCGGGTTGCTTAGGGCCTTGGATGAGAACTGGCGTCATAATGAACTTCCGCTTCATGCACATCCAAGGAGGAAGGTTATACATACATAGAGTCACGGGCCAGGTGCTGTGCTTGCTGCTCTGCTCCCCGAAAGGATTAATGCCATCCGCGCTTAAAGCAAACCATACGTTCCTTGGGTCCTTTGCAAACTCATCCCAAAGTACTTTCTCTCGATTTTTTCTCCATCGCGAATTCCGGGCCGGTGCTCTCAACTTCCCGTCTTTCTTACGGTCCTCATCGTGCCATCGCATCAACTTGGCATGCTCTCCGTTTACGAGCAGAGCGTTTCAACCGTGGTATTATAGGAGCATACCACATCACCTTCGCAGGAACCCTCTTCACAGGGAGGCTCGCGTCAACATCACTGTGGTCATCTGCCCGATCTTATATCACAATGCACCGCATACCGGGCATGCGTTCAGATCCTTGTAGGCACCACGGTAGAGGATGCAGTCATTAGGGCATGCATGTATCTTCTCCACCTCCAATCCTAGAGGGCATACGACCTTCTTTGATGCGTATGTCTTTGTCGGCAATTCGTTATCCTTTGGAAGCTTCTTCTTCACTATTTTCATGAGCTTCTCAAATCCTTTATCGAGCCTGACATTCTCGCCTTCCAATGCAGCAATTCGATGCAGTACCGAGCTTTGTGTTGCCATCTTCGCAATTGGGGTACAACCCTTTTTGTGATCCTCTAACATGCGATCGAACTTCAGCTTCTCCTTTTGACTTTCGCATTGTGTCCTTGCATCGACAATGACCCGGCGGAGATCATCATCATCGGGCACATCGTCTGGTTCCTCTTGATCTTCAGCAGCTTCGCCCGTTGCAGCACCATCGTGCACATCGTGCAGTGCATCTTGATGTTCGAGAGCATCACCGTATTCGGGGGCACATAGTTGTCATCGTACTCCTCTTCCTTGCCGTCTTCCATCATAACCCCTATTTCTCCGGTGCCTCGTCCAAACATTATAGTGTGGCATGAAACCCTTGTAAAGCAGGTGGGTGTGAAGGATTTTCCGGTCAGAGTAAGACTTCAGATTCCCACATATAGGGCATGGACAACACATAAAACCATTCCGCTTGTTTGCCTCAGCCACTTCGAGAAAATCATGCACGCCTTAATGTACTCGAAGGTGTGTACATCACCGTACATCCATTGCCGGTTCATCTGCGTGCATTATATATAATTAAGTGTGTCAAAAATCATTACAGGACATCATGAATAGATAATTAAGTGACCAAATTAATAGAAGTTCATCATCACATAAAAACCAAAGTACATACATAGTTCTCATCTAACAATATAAAGCTCTGCAGAGCATCTAAATTAATTAAACCATACATTGAAACTATGTAAAACATTTTAATGCGAAAACAAATGCGATCATAATCGCAACCAAGGTAACAACTGATCCAACGGCATAATGATACCAAGCCTCGGTATGAATGGCATATTTTCTAATCTTTCTCATCTTCAAGCGCATTGCATCCATCTTGATCTTGTGATCATCGACGACATCCGCAACATGCAACTCCAATATCATCTTCTCCTCCTCAAGTTTTTCTATTTTTTCTTCAAGAAATTGTTTTCTTCTTCAACTAAATTTAACCTCTTGACAATAGGGTCGGTTGAAATTTCGGTTCAACAACCTCCTAGATAAATAAAATCTATGTCACGTTGGTGGCATAATTTTCATAAACAATAAATGAACCAATAGTTATGAAAAGATAATATATACCACATCTGAATCATAGACAGGACGAGGGCCGACGGGGTCGGATACCAAAACCATCGCACTATATAAGATGCAATAATAAAAGTAAGAAAATAATACAAGTATCTATCTAAACATACAAGTAAGAATATTTTTCCTTTCAGAAAGAAGATAACAACAAGAGGCTCACCACGTTGGTGCCGGGCGATGAGATCGGGCGCGGGTGATCGACGGCGGTGAAGACGGGACGGGCGTGACGGACCGCTAAACCTAGACAAATATTGAGGAAAATGGAGGTTGGAGGTCGAGCTTGAGAGGAGAAAACTTAAGTAGTGTGGCTCGGGCATTTCATCGAACACCTCATGTGCATAGGAGGTGAGCTAGAGCACCACAAAGCCCCCTCGCCGGGCAAGAGAAAAGCGAAACCTTTGGAGTGCTCTGCTCATGCAGCGAGGGTATATATAAACAGCACCATTGGTCCCGGTTGGTGGCATGAACCGGGACTAAAAGGTAAACCTTTGGTCGGTTCATGCCTGTAGGACCAATAATCAATGGGCCAGAGCCAGGGCCCATTGGTCCCGGGTTCGTCCACCAAGGGACCAAAAGGTCCGGACGAACCGGGACCAATGGCCCACGTGGCTCGGCCGGGCCCCTGGGCTCACGAACCGGGGCAAATAGCTCCATTGGTCCCGGTTCTGGATTGAACCGGGACTAATGGGCTGAACTGGCCTGGGCCATTGCCCCCTTTTCTAGTAGTGATTCTTCTCTATGTAAGAAAGAAACATCAAGAAGAATATATTTGCTTGAACCTTTTCTCCAACATGAATTTCATAGCATCGGCCACTTCTGCAGATTGAATTGACAAACTAGTACCCACCCAGTCTTAGCATGCAAGTAACCGGGGTTTCAAGCAGTGCACTATCGAATAAGCAAGCCTTAGTAAGGCTGGCATTAGTAGTAAGAAAACAACATTGGGGTGGTGGAGCAGTTGGCTAGCGCGTAGGTCTCATAGCTAAACGTGAGTTCGAGCCTCTCTCACCCCAAAACCCCACAAAGTGGTGATGAAAATGCTCTCTTGATAACTTGGGTTGTCATGCAAATATCTGATCTTCAGATGCCAAGAGCAACTCTGAACTTTGTTCTTTTTTCATCTCCTTTTTGTTCTCGCTGGGCTTGGGTCGTAGACTCGTAGTGCGCTTGTCTGGAGAGCTTGCAGCCGGAGAGCAACAGAGCGAGCGCCGCGAAGGCCATGAAACCGAGGCAGATGGACGACACGATGGCGCTCGTGAAGACGTTGACCACCGCCGAACTCATGCAGATTGTGATCGCGAGAGCCACCGCCGATGACGTGAACAGCGGATACGCATTCATTCAGGTCACAAGGCTACACAGACATGATTGTTAGAACTACGTACACAGTAACACAGACATGCGTAGATAGATACTCGGCTAACCAAAACTTAAGCTACTAGCTAGTCACCGCACAGCTCCCTTGCTGCATCAAAAATGGTTATAGCAAAATTCTCTGCACTTCACCTGATCGCCGGCAGAATCAAGAAAGCTGGCATGCATGGGCAGCGCCGCGGCGCATCCGGCGAAGTTCCTCCTGCGCTGCAGAGTACACGAGCGCCACCACGGAGACCCCGAGAAGATATACCTAGGAAATCAACACGAGAACGATGTCAGTCCACGAGCTGGGCTGACGGCCGCCCTACGTGGATCACACGATTATTATGGCACTGGGCTTTTCGTTTCGTTTGGGCCGTACCAAGGCACACACGTGATACGATATTACAATACAGTACGGTTTTCATTAGGACCACATCGCTTACAGAGAGGAGATGGCAGCAGTTTATATGGATGTTTCGTGACTAAGAGTTATCTCAAAAAACAACAACCAGCAGTCTAATCGGTTAATAGGCATACAAGTAGCTCTCAGGGTCTGACGTCATGATTGTAGTACAACTTGCCATGCAAGTGGCTCTCAGGTGTCAATCTGCCCTGAGTGAAAAACTTGACATGCCACACCACTCCAACATGGGGTGCCTGAGCTTTTTTTTTCGACTTTGAGAATATATATACACACTACTCAAATCAGGGTATAGCTAACAACGAACTCAACCGCAAAAAAAAAAAAAAGACGAACAACTTATTCCTAGAATATAGCTAACAACGAACTCCCCCGCAAAAAAAAAAAAAAAGAACTACTTAGTCCGAGAATATATATACACACGTGATTCAAATCAGTTTTTAAGGGGATTAGAAATAATGTTTTGGCTTACTGCCTTCATTCTTATTCAAGTAGTATATAGTGAAAAGAATGAATGGTTCCTCCTTTTTTTTTTGACGCGTCAACGGCGGGCTTACGCCTGCCTGAACCTTTATTATCAACCGTCAGGGGTGTTACATACCAGAGATACAGGGGGTGAGAGGGTACAGAAAGAAAGAAAAATTACAACAAGCGGTGGGATTATAATCTCCCGTCTAGGTGGAACAACATGGAGCCCCAGTCACGGAGGCTAATTTGTTTTTGAATATTTTTACATCGGTGAGACCAGAGCCGAAGATCATCATCAGCGGAGCTAGCAATAGTGTGGAGCTCGAGGTGTAAATTCCGGAAAACCTTGGCGTTCCGCCTTTTCCAAATATTCTAGAGGACGCCAGCAGCACCGTAGATCTGCATTTGTTGTTTAATTCATCGTCCCAGGCCTGAAGCAGATCCTCTGGCGTACCATGGCAGAGGCTGTCGAGCTCAACCCAAAGCAGACTGAGTTGTTGGCATTCGAAAAGAAGGTGCTCGATGGACTCGCAACAGCTGCAGAAAGGGCAGGTGGCGGATGTGGCAATGCCCCGTTTGAAGCGTCTCTCATTTGTGAACAGGCGGTTTTTGCGGGCGAGCCAGAGGAAGATCCTGCATTTATTTGGCGTGTAGTTTCTCCAGATTGCCGGAGCTAGAGTGTCTGTGGGTTTCGTCTTCCATACCGCCTGATATGCCAGCTTAGTGGTTAGCGGCTTGCCTGCTTCCCTCGAGGTTCTTCTGTCAGCGACCTGCAGATTCAAGTTTATCGTAGCCAACATATTGCGGAGTTCAATTAGCTCGCATGCGGCCGTGTGAGACAATCTTGGGGTTAGGTCCAAGGTTAGGTCGTTCGAGTCCAGAGCACGGGCCACAGAAGTGTGAATGCTGTTGGACTGGGAAAACAGTGCCGGGAATTGTTGCGCTGGGGTTTGGGTGGACTGAGGGAGCCAAAGATCTAGCCAGAACGAGGTAGTGACTCCATTTCCGAGGTGCACCATGGTGAGTGATCTGAATAATTCGACCCCTTTGACGATGTCTCGCCAGATAGGAGTATGATGGTTATCCGACATGACGACGTCACGAGTGCTAGACCAGCCGTATTTTGAGACAAGGTAGGGAGTGTCACTCGTCGTGTCTCCATTATGAAGTTTAGAGATGTGTTTGAGAAGCAAGCAAAGGTTCATTTGTGAAAGCGAAAGAAAACCGAGCCCCCCATTGGCAAAGGGGGCACACACGATGTCCCAGGCAACTTTGCAATTGCCACCTGTAACCTTGTCTTGACCTGTCCAGAAGAAGGCCCTACAACGTTTTTCGATTTCTTGCACGATTCCAGCAGGAAGCAAAAGAACACTCATAGCGTAGATTGGAAGGGCGCGAAGAACAAAGCGGACTAAAATTGCCCCCTCCCCCGCCAAAGATGTAAGCAGTCCCCTCCAGCAAGCTAAGCGGCGGTCAACCTTGTCAATGATGAAAAAAAAATCGGAAAGGTTTAGCTTGTGAGTGGATAGAGGCAAACCTAGGTAAGACTGGGGAAAGGAGGCAACCGGGCAGCCCAGGATTGCCGCAAGGCTTGCAGAAAGCTCTGAGTCGACACGGATTGGAGCGAAGGTGCTTTTATGGAAATTAATGGTGAGGCCAGTGGCCTCAGAGAACTGTATCAGAATATTCTTGAGGGTCTAGTTGAGTTGCGTCAGGCGGAAGGACAATGAGCGTATCATCGGCATATTGCAGGACGATGCATCGCATATTGGCATCAATTGGGTGGGAGAGGAGGCCATTTTGCGAGGCTTGAATAATTAGACGTTTTAGCACATCGGCGACTAGAATGAAAAGGTAGGGGGAGTATGGGTCCCCTTGTCTAAGTCCCTGACGGCACTGAAACCAAGGTCCCGGCTTCCCGTTTAAAAGAACAGCAGAGCTGGCCGAAATGTGCAAGCTTTCCACCCAACGGCACCAAGCGGGGGGAAACTCGTTGGCCCGTAAAATCGCAGCCAGGGCGATCCAAGACACAGAGTCAAAGGCCTTGTGGAAGTCGAGCTTAAGGAAAATTGCCGGAAGGCGGCGCTTAAAGCATGTTTGGACGATGTCGGCAACATGAACAAAATTGTCAGCGATTCCGCGCCCCCTAATAAAGCCCGTTTGGTCGCAATGGATAAGGTGTTCGATCAGCGGCTGGGTTCGATTAGAGAGACACTTAGGAGCTAGCTTGATAGTGCAATTCTGGAGGGACACCGGGCGGTAGTTTTCAGGCCTACATGCGTCCATTTTTTTGGGTAGAAGGACAATATAAGCTGTGTTCAAGCGCTTAAGATCAGCCGTACCCGCATGAAAATCGTTCATCAGATTAGGAAGATCCATTTTTACAAGATTCCAGTTGGCCTTGAAAAAAGCTGGGCCAAAACCATCCGGCCCAGGGCTTGCGTCGTCTTTCATGGCCGAGAGAGCAGTTTTTATTTCTTCCAAGGTAAAATGCTCCGATAGCTCGGAGGCTTGGGCAGAGGTAAGCGAGTTCGGGAGGAGCAAACTGTCCAGGTCAAAGGAAGCAGATACGGCACAGCTCACACCCACCAGATTTTTGAAAAAATGCAAGAGAACCACTTCCTTGTCGCAATGCGCAGTATAGACACTGCCGTTGTCCATGAGAGATTTAATTTGGTTTTTACGGTGCCTAGCTGTCGCGCAGATATGAAGGTAGGCCGAATTTTCGTCGCCAAACATGCAGTCTTTAATTTTTGCCCTCTGTCTCCAGTAGGCCGCAATAGCAGCATTGTGACGGTGAAGCGACACCTTCACTGCAATCCTAAGGTCCGATTCGAGTTGGCACAACGGCCTGGCCTGTTGGCGAACGTAGTAATTTCAAAAAATTTCCTACGCACACGCAAGATCATGGTGATGCGTAGCAACGAGAGGGGAGAGTGTTGTCCACGTACCCTCGTAGACCGAAGGCGGAAGCGTTATGACAACGCGGTTGATGTAGTCGTACGTCTTCACGATCCGACCGATTCATGTACCGAACGTACGGCACCTCCGAGTTCAGCACACGTTCAGCTCGATGACGTCCCACGAACTCCGATCCAGCAGAGCTTTGCGGGAGAGTTCCGTCAGCATGACAGCGTGATGACGGTGTTGACGATGCTACTGACGCAGGGCTTCACCTAAGCACCGCTACGATATTACCGAGGTGAAATATGGTGGAGGGGGGGTACCGCACACGGCTGAGAGAGATCAACAGATCAACTTGTGTGTCTAGAGGTGCCCCCTGCCCCCGTATATAAAGGAGCAAGGGGGGGAGAGGCGGCCGGGCAAGGAGGGCGCGCCAAGGGGGGGAGTCCTACTCCCACCGGGAGTAGGACTCCTCCTTTCCTTGTTGGAGTTGGAGAAGGGAATGAAGGGAGAGAGGAGGAGAAGGAAAAAAGGGGCGCCCCCCCCCTTGTCCAATTCGGACTAGAGGGGGAGGGGGTGCACGGCTTCCCTGGCCGCCCCTCCTCTTCTAACACTAAGGCCCATTAGGCCCAATATACTCCCCGGGGGGTTCCGGTAACCCCCGGTACTCCGGTAAATGTCCGAAACATCCCAAAACACTTCTGGTGTCCGAACATAGTCTTCCAATATATCGATCTTTACGTCTCGACCATTTTGAGACTCCTCGTCATGTTCGTGGTCATATCCGGGACTCCGAACTACCTTCGGTACATCAAAACACAAAAACTCGTAATACCGATCGTCACCAAACTTTAAGCGTGCGGACCCTACGGGTTCGAGAACTATGTAGACATGACCGAGACACGTCTCCGGTCAATAACCAATAGAGGAACCTGGATGCTCATATTGGCTCTACATATTCTACGAAGATCTTTATCGGTCAAACCGCATAACAACATAATGCTATTCCCTTTGTCACCGGTATGTTACTTGCCCGAGATTTGATCGTCGGTATCTCAATACCTAGTTCAATCTCGTTACCGGCAAGTCTCTTTCTTGTTATGTAATGCATCATCCCGCAACTAACTCATTTAGTCACATTGCTTGCAAGGCTTATAGTGATGTGCATTACTGAGAGGGCCCAGAGATACCTCTCCGACAATTAGAGTGACAGATCCTAATCTCGAAATACGCCTACTCGACAAGTACCTTCGGAGACACCTGTAGAGCACCTTTATAATCAGCCAGTTACGTTGTGACATTTGGTAGCACACAAAGTGTTCCTCCGATAAACGGGAGTTACATAATCTTATAGTCATAGGAACATGTATAAGTCATGAAGAAAGCAATAGCAACATACTAAACGATCAAGTGCTAAGCTAACGGAATGGGTCAAGTCAATCACATCATTCTCCCAATAATGTGATCCCGTTAATCAAATGACAACTCATGTCCATGGCTAGGAAACTCAACCATCTTTGATTAACGAGCTAGTCAAGTAGAGGCATACTAGTGACACTATGTTTGTCTATGTATTCACACATGTATTATGTTTCCGTTTAATACAATTCTAGCATGAATAATAAACATTTATCATGATATGAGGAAAGAAATAATAACTTTATTATTGCCTCTAGGGCATATTTCCTTCAGTCTCCCACTTGCACTAGAGTCAATAATCTAGATTAGACAGTAATGATCCTAACACCCATGGAGGTATGGTGCTGATCATGTTTTGCTCGTGGAAGAGGCTTAGTCAACGGGTCTGCAACATTCAGATCCGTATGTATCTTGCAAATTTCTATGTCTCCCACCTGGACTTGGTCCCGGATGGAATTGAAGCGTCTATTGATGTGCTTGGTTCTCTTGTGAAATCTGGATTTATTTGCCAAGGCAATTGCACCAGTATTGTCACAAAAGATTTTCATTGGACCCGATGCACTAGGTATGACACCTAGATCGGATATGAACTCCTTCATCCAGACTCCTTCATTTGCTGCTTCCGAAGCAGCTATGTACTCTGCTTCACACGTAGATCCCGCCACAACGCTTTGTTTAGAACTGCACCAACTAAGAGCTCCACTGTTTAATGTAAACACGTATCCGGTTTGTGTCAAAGCTTGCATCGACGTAACCATTTACGACTAGCTCTTTGTCACCTCCATAAACGAGAAACATATCCTTAGTCCTTTTCAGGTATTTCAGGATGTTCTTGACCGCTGTCCAGTGATCCACTCCTGGATTACTTTGGTACCTCCATGCTAAGCTAATAGCAAGGCACACATCAGGTCTGGTACACAACATCGCATACATGATAGAGCCTATGGCTGAAGCATAGGGAACATCTTTCATTTTCTCTCTATCTTCTGCAGTGGTCGGGCATTGAGTCTGACTCAACTTCACACCTTGTAACACAGGCAAGAACCCTTTCTTTGCTTGATCCATTTTGAACTTTTTCAAAATTTTGTCAAGGAATGTGCTTTGTGAAAGTCCTATCAAGCATCTTGATCTATCTCTATAGATCTTGATGCCCAATATGTAAGCAGCTTCACCGAGGTCTTTCATTGAAAAACTCTTATTCAAGTATCCTTTTATGCTATCCAGAAATTCTATATCATTTCCAATCAGTAATACGTCATCCACATATAATATAAGAAATGCTACAGAGCTCCCACTCACTTTCTTGTAAATACAGGCTTCTCCAAAAGTCTGTATAAAACCATATGCTTTGATCACACTATCAAAACGTTTATTCCAACTCTGAGAGGCTTGCACCAGTCCATAAATTATCGCTGGAGCTTGCACACTTTGTTAGCTCCCTTTGGATCGACAAAACCTTCCGGTTGCATCATATACAACTCGTCTTCCAGAAATCCATTCAGGAATGCAGTTTTGACATCCATTTGCCAAATTTCATAATCATAAAATGCGGCAATTGCTAACTTGATTCGGACACACTTAAGCATCGCTACAGGTGAGAAAGTCTCATCGTAGTCAACTCCTTGAACTTGTCGAAAACCTTTTGCAACAAGTCGAGCTTTGTAGACAAAGAACATTACCGTCAAAGATCGGCCTTCTTCTTCTTGAAGATCCATTTTATTCTCTATGGCTTGCCGATCATCGGGAAAGTCAACCAAAGTCCATACTTTGTTCTGATACATGGATCCCATCTCAGATTTCATGGCCTCAAGCCATTTTGCGGAATCTGGGCTCACCATCGCTTCTTCATAGTTCGTAGGTTCGCCTTGGTCAAGTAACATGACCTCCAGAATATGATTACCGTACCACTCTGGTGCGGATCTTACTCTGGTTGACCTACGAGGTTCGGTAGTAACTTGATCTGAAGTTATATGATCATCATCATTAGCTTCCTCAATAATTGGTGTAGGAGTCACATAAACAGATTTCTGTGATGAACTACTTTCCAATAAGGGAGCAGGTACAGTTACCTCATCAAGTTCTACTTTCCTCCCACTCACTTCTTTCGAGAGAAACTCCTTCTCTAGAAAGGATCCATTCTTAGCAATGAATGTCTTGCCTTCGGATCTGTGGATAGAAGGTGTACCCAACAGTTTCCTTTGGGTATCCTATGAAGACACATTTCTCCGATTTGGGTTCGAGCTTATCAGGTTGAAGTTTTTTCACATAAGCATCGCAACCCCAAACTTTAAGAAACAACAACTTTGGTTTCTTGCCAAACCACGGCTCATAAGGTGTCGTCCTCAACGGATTTTGATGGTGCCCTATTTAACGTGAATGCAGCCGTCTCTAAAGCATAACCCCAAAAATGATAGCGGTAAATCAGTAAGAGACATCATAGATCGCACCATATCTAGTAAAGTACGATTACGATGTTCAGACACACCATTACGCTGTGGTGTTTCGGGTGGCGTGAGTTGCGAAACTATTCCGCATTGTTTCAAATGTAGACCAAACTCGTAACTCAAATATTCTCCTCCATGATCAGATCGTAGAAACTTTATTTTCTTGTTACGATGTTTCCACTTCACTCTTAAATTCTTTGAACTTTTCAAATGTTTCAGACTTATGTTTCATTAAGTAGATATGCCCATATCTGCTCAAATCATCTGTGAAGGTGAGAAAATAATGATACCCGCTGTGAGCCTCAATATTCATCGGACCACATACATCAGTATGTATGATCTCCAACAAATCTGTTGCTCGCTCCATTGTTCCGGAGAACGGAGTTTTATTCATCTTGCCCATAAGGCATGGTTCGCAAGTACCAAGTGATTCATAATCAAGTGATTCCAAAAGTCCATTAGTATGGAGTTTCTTCATGCGCTTTACACCAATATGACCCAAACGGCAGTGGCACAAATAAGTTGCACTATCATTATCAACTCTCCATCTTTTTGGCTTCAACATTATGAATATGTATATCACTACTATCGAGATTCAATAAAAACATACCACTCTTCAAGGGTGCATGACCATAAAAGATATTACTCATATAAATAGAACAACCATTATTCTCAGATTTAAATGAATAACCGTCTCGCATCAAACAAGATCCAGATAAAATGTTCATGCTCAACGCTGGCACCAAATTACAATTACTTAGGTCTAAAACTAATCCCGAAGGTAGATGTAGAGGTAGCGTGCCCAAGCGATCACATCGACTTTGGAACCATTTCCCACGCGCAAGATCGTCACCTCGCCCCAGACAGTCTTCGCTTAATCTGTAGTCCCCTGCTTTCGAGTTGTAAATATTAGCAACAGAACCAGTATCAAATACCTGTGTGCTCTGCGAGCTCTAGTAAGGTACACATCAATAACATATATATCACATATACCTTTGTTCACCTTTCCATCCTTCTTATCCGCCAAATACTTGGGGTAGTTCCGCTTCCATTGACCAGTCTGCTTGCAGTAGAAGCACTCAGTCTCAGGCTTAGGTCCAGACTTGGGTTTCTTCTCATGAGCAGCAACTTGTTTGCCGTTCTTCTTGAAGTTCCCCTTCTTCTTCCCTTTACCCTTTTTCTTGAAAGTGGTGGTCTTGTTGACCATCAACACTTGATGCTCCTTCTTGATTTCTACCTCCGCATCCTTTAGCATTGCGAAGAGCTCGGGAATTGTCTTATCCATCCCTTGCATATTATAGTTCATCACGAAGCTCTTGTAGCTTGGTGGCGATGATTGAAGAATTCTGTCAATGACACTATCATCCGAATATTAACTCCCAGCTTGAATCAAGTGATTGTTATACCTAGACATTTTGAGTATATGTTCACCGACGTAACTATTCTCCTCCATCTTGCAGCTATAGAACTTATTGGAGACTTCATATCTCTCAATCCGGCATTTGCTTGAAATATTAACTTCAACTCCTGGAACATCTCATATGCTCCATGACGTTCAAAACGTCGTTGAAGTCCCGGTTCTAAGCCGTAAAGCATGGCACACTGAACTATCGAGTAGTCATCAGCTTTACTCTGCCAGACGTTCTTAACGTTGTCAGTTGCATCTGCAGCAGGCCTGTCACCCAGTGGTGCTTCCAGGACATAATTCTTCTATGCAGCAATGAGGATAATCCTCAAGTTATGGACCCAGTCCGTGTAATTGCTACCATCATATTTCAACTTTGCTTTCTCAAGGAACACAGTAAAATTCAATGGAACAACAGCACGGGCCATCTATCTACAACAACATAGACAAGCAAAATACTATCAGGTACTAAGTTCATGATAAATTTAAGTTCAATTAATCATATTACTTAAGAACTCCCACTTAGATAGACATCCCTCTAATCATCTAAGTGATCACGTGATCCAAATCAACTAAACCATGTCCGATCATCACGTGAGATGGAGTAGTTTTCAATAGTGAACATCACTATGTTGATCATATCTACTATATGATTCATGCTCGACCTTTTCGTTCTCGGTGTTCCGAGGCCATATCTGCATATGCTAGGCTCGCCAAGTTTAACCCGAGTATTCTGCGTGGTGCAAAACTGGCTTGCACCCGTTGTAAATGAACGTAGAGCTTATCACACCCGATCATCACACGGTGTCTCTACACGCATTTAACTTTGGCAACGGTGGATACTGTGGAGAACACTTTTATCTTGAAATTTAGTGAGAGATCATCTTATAATGCTACCGTCAATCAAAACAAAATAAGATGCATAAAGGATAAACATCACATGCAATCAATACAAGTGATATGATATGGCCATCATCATCTTCTGCTTGTGATCTCCATCTCCGAAGCACCGTCATGATCACCATCGTCACCGACGCGACACCTTGATCTCCATCGTAGCATCATTGTCGTCTCGCCAACTATTGCTTCTACGACTATCGCTACTGCTTAGTGATAAAGTAAAGCAATTATAGGGCGATTGCATTGCATACAATAAAGCGACAACCATATGGCTCCTGCCAGTTGCCGATAACTCCGTTACAAAAACATGATCATCTCATGCAATAAAATATAGCATCATGCCTTGACCATATCACATCACTACATGCCCTGCAAAAACAAGTTAGACGTCCTCCACTTTGTTGTTCAAGTTTTACGTGGCTGCTACAGGGTGAGCAAGAACCGTTCTTACCTTCGCATTAAAACCACAACGATAGTTCGTCAAGTTAGTGTTGTTTTAACCTTCTCAAGGACCGGCGTAGTCACACTCGGTTCAACTAAAGTTGGAGAAATCGACACTCCGCCAGCCCACCTGTGTGTGCAAAGCACGTCGGTAGAACCAGTCTCGTGTAAGCATACACGGCGTAATGTCGGTCCTGGCCGCTTCATCCAACAATACCGTCGAACCAAAGTATGACATGCTGGTAAGCAGTATGACTTGTATCGCCCACAACTCACTTGTGTTCTACTCGTGCATATAACATTGATACGTCTCCAACGTATCTATAATTTATGAAGCATTCAGGCTATTTTATTATCTGTTTTTAATGATTACGGGCTTTATTATACACTTTTATATTACTTTTAGGACTAACCTATTAACCGGAGGCCCAGCCATATTGTTGTTTTATTGCCTGTTTCAGTATTTTGAAGAAAAGGAATATCAAACGGAGTCCAAACGGAATGAAACCATCGGCAGCATGATTTTTGGGAAGATTATGATCCAGGAGACTTGGAGTTGAAGTAAAGGAAGGCCGAGGAAGCCACGAGGGCGGGGGTGCCCACCCCTGGCGCCGCCTCTACCTCTCGTGGGCCCCTCGAGGCTCCCCGACCGACTTCTTTCGCCTATATAAGCCTCACGTACCCTAAAAACGTCGATAAAGAAGATAGATCGGGAGTTCCGCCGCCGCAAGCCTCTGTAGCCACCAAAAATCTCTCGGGAGCCCATTCCGGCACCCTGCCGGATGGGGAATCCATCACCGGTGGCCATCTTCATCATTCCGGCGCTCTCCATGACAAGGAGGGAGTAGTTCACCCTCGGGGCTGAGGGTATGTACCAGTAGCTATGTGTTTGATCTCTCTCTCTCTCTCTCGTGTTCTCTCTATGGCACGATCTTGATGTATCACGAGCTTTGCTATTATAGTTGCATCTTATGATGTTTCTCCCCCTCTACTCTCTTGTATGGATTGAGTTTTCCCTTTGAAGTTATCTTATCGGATTGAGTCTTTAAGGATTTGAGAACACTTGATGTATGTCTTGCCATGTTTATCTGTGGTGACAATGGGATATCACGTGCCACTTGATGTATGTTTTGGTGATCAACTTGCGGGTTCCGCCCATGAACCTATGCATAGGGGTTGGCACACGTTTTTGTCTTGACTCTCCGGTAGAGACTTTGGGGCACTCTTTGAAGTACTTTGTGTTGGTTGAATAGATGAATCTGAGATTGTGTGATGCATATCGTATAATCATGCCCACGGATACTTGAGGTGACAATGGAGTATCTAGGTGACATTAGGGTTTTGGTTGATTTGTGTCTTAAGGTGTTATTCTAGTACAAACTCTTGAATAGATTGATCCGAAAGAATAACTTTGAGGTGGTTTCGTACCCTAGCATAATCTCTTCGTTTGTTCTTCGCTATTAGTGGCTTTGGAGTGACTCTTTGTTGCATGTTGAGGGATTATTATATGATCTATCTATGTTATTATTGTTGAGAGAACTTGCACTAGTGAAAGTATGAACCCTATGCCTTGTTTCCTAGCATTGCAATACCGTTTACGCTCGCTTTTATTACTTGTTACCTTGCTGTTTTTATATTTTCAGATTACAAAAACCTATATCTACCATCCTTATTGCATTTGTATCACCATCTCTTCGCCGAACTAGTGCACCTATACAATTTGCCATTGTATTGGGTGTGTTGGGGACACAAGAGACTGTTTGTTATTTGGTTGCAGGGTTGCTTGAGAGATACCATCTTCATCCTACACCTCCCACGGATTGATAAACCTTAGGTCATCCACTTGAGGGAAATTTGCTACTTTCCTACAAACCTGCGCACTTGCAGGCCCAACAACGTCTACAAGAAGAAGGTTGTGTAGTAGACATCAAGCTCTTTTTTGGCGCCGTTGCCGGGGAGGCTAGGTAAGCAGCACTCACACCCCGTCAACCAAGCTCTTTTCTGGCGCCGTTGCCGGGGAGGTGAGTGCTTGAAGGTATATCTTTAGATATCGCAATCGAATACATTTGTTTCTTGTTTTATCACTAGTTTAGTTTATAAAAGAAAACTACAAAAAAATGGATTTGAGTTTGTCTCATACGCTTCATCTTTTTAATATCTTTCGTGAGTACAATTGAGGGAGTCCCGGATTAGGAGGTGTCCGGATGGCCGGACTATGACCTTTGGCCGGACTCCTGGATTATGAAGATACAAGATTGAAGACTTCGTCCCGTGTCCGGATGGGACTTTCCTTGGCGTGGAAGGCAAGCACAGCGTCTGGATATGAAGATCTCCTTCCATTGTAACCGACTACTGTGTAACCCTAACCCTCTCCTGTCTATATAAACCGGAGGGTTTTAGTCCGTGGGGACTAACAACAACCATACCATAGGCTAGCTTCTAGGGTTTAGCCTCTCTGATCTCGTGGTAGATCTACTCTTGTACTACCCATATCATCAATATTAATCAAGGAGGAGTAGGGTTTTACCTCCATCAAGAGGGCCCAAACCTGGGTAAAAACATCGTGTCCCTTGTCTCCTGTTACCATCCGCCTAGACGCACAGTTCGGGACCCCTACCCGAGATCCGCTGTTTTGACACCGACATTGGTGCTTTCATTGAGAGTTCCGCTGTCCGTCGCCATCGGGAAGGATGCCTCATCCTGCCTTTTAAAGACGGCTCTGTTGCTAAAGGAGCTTTGGCTATCGACCAAACTCTCCGGCTTAGGCGGTTTTCTTCTTATGACCGCTGTTAAGCCGCCAGCGCTACCGGCGGTGACTTCTCGGGTCATCAAAAGCAATCTTCACGTCAACTCAGAACTCGCCAAGCAGTTAGATCCGATGGAGATCTCTTCTTTAAACGAGCTCCTAGATCGCATCACCGCCATGGGAGTCGCTATAGACTACCATCAGATCAGGCCTAAACCCGATCTGAGAGAGATAAACTCTCCCCAGGTCACCCATCACGTTGATGTGGTGGAGGAACAACGCGACAACCCCTCATCTATCTTAAGGACTAACTATGTCCGGATTCCCAATCCCTCCAAGCCGGATACCCGCGGAGGGAAGGACTTCACTCAAGACCTGAACTTAGAGTCAGGCAACGGGCTAGATTCAGTGGATAACATCCAAGAATCCAAGCTTCCGAGTTCGGAAACTCCTTGGCCCTTGAGCCTCAGATTGGGTAGGGTTTCGGATCTAATTCCACCCACCCACCCGAACATAGGCGATCTATCCAATATTAGGCAAGAGCCTGAAGAAACAGTACATCATTACTGGGCCAGATTCCTCCTGGTTATGAATACGATAAATGACTGCCGCGAGGAAGATGCAATTTCATTCTTCTGCAATAATTGCACGGACATGGGAATCCTCAATGCCATAAGTCACCGTGAAATTACACGCTTTGCTGACTTGGCGTCCATAGTACGGAAGTATTGTGCGATGGAAAGCGCCTGGAAAACCGAAGTAACATTTTGGGACAATCTGGCCCCGAATACAAACCCAGTCCGAAACAAAAGGGTGCATTATCGCCAATCACCCGGGTTAAACACCAAAAAACAAAAAAAAACCCCACGGGGCATGGAACCGTACTGGAGGGGTGGCTCAACGGACCCTATAAAATTCATAGCACAGAGGGCGCTATACCAACTCATAGCCTTAGAGCATGTTGGATACTCCGGCAGGTGGCCAAAAGCGGCGAGGAGCTTCTAACCCCAGCATCCACAGAGCACCAGCCCAAGGATACCAGTACGGTATTAACAGTCTTCGAGACTTTTGCATCAAACAATATGCGAAAACGAACACTCCGCAGCCTCGTCAAGTCTACCAAGTAGCAACAATAAATCCATGCGATGACAGGGCTATTACCTTTAATGCGGTGATGAACCTAAATTCAACAGCTCGAGCACCAAAGAAAGATTGGTCCTCGGTCCAATAGTGGACGCTTCGCCTTACCAAGGTACTCATGGACGGTGGCAGCGGATTGAACCTCATTTATGAGGAAACCCTTCGAAAAATGGAAATAGACTGGAGCCGCATTGAGCGAAGAAGCACAACCTTTAGAGGAATAATCCCCAGTCGGGAAGCGAGCTGCACAGGTAAAATCACACTGGATGTGGTGTTCGGCACGCTGGATAATTACAGGTCCGAAGAGGTCATGTTCCAAGTGGCCCCGTTCAGTAGCGGATACTACGCTCTATTAGGGCGAGAGGCATTCACAATTTTTCAAGCTATACCCCATTACGGGTACATGAAGTTCAAAATGCCCGGGCCTAACAGAATCATCACTCTTGCTAGTGACCCGGACATATCACTCCGTGCCGAAAATAAGACAGCCGCACTAGCCCTTGAGGCACTATCCAAGCCCTAGCGGCGAGGAACCGATCAAGGCCACGCCCACAAAGGAATGGGGACGATGTGATACTCGATAAAAGATCCAAGTCCACCTCCTTTAAACCAGCAGTATTTAAATAGTCAAATTCCAAGTCCACCTAACGGACCCTACAAAAACGGCTTCCATTGGGGTACAATTAAACCCTGATGTAGACGCGACCACGAGAATTCCAACGCTAAAATTGGGACATTTTGCCCGGCACCCTTCAGACATGCCAGGAATCCCGCCCGACTAGCCGAAAGCACAGCCTAAAAATCCTAAAAGGATTCAAGCCGATCAAACAGGCTCTTGGCGTTTCTCCGAACCTAAGAGACAAGCCATGGGAAGGAGCTAGCCAAACTATTGGAGGCCGGATTCATCGTGAGATATAAACCATCCAGACTGGCTCGCACACCTGGTGATGGTACCAAAGAAGGACAAATCCTGGCGCCTAGGTGTCGATTTCAAGGACCTCAACAAGGCTTGCCCAAAGGATCCCTTCCCCCTCCCCCGCATCGATCAAATTATCGACGCTACCACAGGACACGATTCATTGTGTTTCCTCGACGCATACTCTGGCTACCATCAAATTAAGATGGCAGAACCTGATCAAGCCGCAACGGCATTTATCACCCCATACGGCCCATTCTGCTTTAACACGGTTCTTCGGGCTCAAAACGCCGGCGCAACATATCAGCGCATGATTCGTATATGTCCGGCAACCCAGATCGGCAAAACAGTGGAGGCATACGTAGATGATGTGGTCGTCAAAACCAAGCATGTCGAAACTCTAGTAGACGACTTGAGGCTCACGTTCGATAATCTCCGAACATATGACATCAAGCTTAACCCGGAAAAATGCGTTTTCGGCGTACCAGCCGGAAAGCTCTTGGGCTTCATTGTATCCGGTAGAGGAATTGAAGCAAACCCAGCCAAGATCCGAGCTCTGTCACAATTGGATATCCCAAAAGACATCAAACAAATACAAAAATTGACCGGATGCGTGGCGGCTCTATGCCGCTTCATCTCCCGTCTAGGAGAAAAGGCATTACCCCTCTATCGCCTCCTCCGGCGCACCGAACACTTCAAGTGGGCGGATGCCGCCACGGCCGGACTCGAAGAAATAAAAGCCATATTGGCAACAAACCCGCCTCTGGCCGCTACCATCATGGGCGAACCAATGCTATTATACATCGCCGCAACTCATCAAGTTGTAAGCGCGGTCCTCGTTGTTGAACGAGAAACGGACGGACACAAGTTTCCCCTTCAAAAACCAGTCTACTACGTGTCCACTGTCCTCACTCCATGCAAGTCACGGTATCCACATTATCAAAAGATAGCATACTCGGTGTTTATGGCATCCCGGAAGCTTCGACACTACTTTCAAGAGTGTTCGATAACAGTAGCCTCCGAAGTACCTCTTAATGACATTATAAATAACCGCGACGCGACGGGCCGGATTGAAGAATGGGCCATTGAGCTCCTCCTGCTCGACATAACCTATAAGCCACGGCGAGCAATTAAGTCGCAAGTTTTGCCGACTTAAATGCCGAATGGACTGAAGCCGAACTCCCTAAAGAGTACGGCACATATTCCAACTGGATTATGCACTTCGACGGCTCCAAAATGTTGGCTGGTCTGGGGGTTGGCGTCGTTCTGACGTCCCCAACAGGAGATACAGTTCAATACGTACTCCAAATAATGTATACGGACTCCAACAACGCAGCCGAATACGAGGCCCTTCTACATAGTCTCCAGATGGCAGTATCCATGGGCATTCAGCGCCTAGAGGTGCGCGGGGACTCGAACCTTGCGATATCCCAAATAAATGGAGACTTTGATGCCAAGGATCTGAAAATGGCAGCTTATCGCAACGCCGTCCTAAAAATGTCAGCTCGGTTTGAAGGGCTCGAATTTCACCATATAGCCCGGGAAAACAATCAGGCATCAGGCGTCCTGGCATGCATTGGCGCAAAGCGCGATGCCGTCCCCCCCAATATCTTCTTAGAGAGGCTATTCAAGCCATCCGTATCATGGGAAGGGGAGTCCGGACATAGCAGCCCGGACCCAACAAAGACCGCCCGACACCGAACATTCTGACACAATTGGAGGCTCTGCCAACGAAGTAACATCTTCAGCCCACGTAATAATGGCAGTCATTGCCCCGTGGACGGAACCATTCCTAGCCTACCTAACTAGGCAGGAACTTCCCGAGGACCAAAATGAGGCACGCTGCATAGTGCGGCGATCTAAAGCCTATAAAGTCCATGAGGGAGAGCTTTATAAGAAAAGCACCACCGGAGTCCTTCAAAGGTGTATCTCCGAAGAGGAAGGCGGAATCTTCTGGCTGAAATTCATGCCGGACTCAAGCGGGCACCACGCCGCAGCCGGGCCCCGGTAAGTAAGGCCTTCCAGACAGATTCTATTGGCCGACGGCCCGGGCAGATGCTCAGGACTTGGTCCAACAATGCGTCGGTTGCCAACTCTTTGCTAATCAAAACCACATGCCACCCACCGCCCTCCAAGCTATACCCATCACATGGCCCTTCGCGGTCTGGGGGCTTGACATGGTTGGACCCCTTAAAGGAGGAACCCACAAGCAAAAATACCTACTGGTCATGGTGGATAAGTTCACCAAATGGATAGAGGCCAAGCCTATTAAGACGGCCGAATCCGGACCGGTGATAGACTTCATATCAGGGGTCGTACACCGTTATGGCGTCCCCCACAGCATCATCACTGATAACGGCACGAACTTCACGGCCGACGAGGTCAAACTCTGGTGCAAAAACATGGGCATCAAGCTCGACTATGCTTCAGTCTATCACCCTCAAACTAACGGTTAAGTCGAACGAGCAAATGGTCTAATCATGAGCGGCATCAAACCCAGATTAGTGCGGTCCCTCAAGGAATCTAACACGCCGGGTAGAGGAGCTCGACTCCGACTGTGGGGGCTGCGGACCATGCCGAATCGCACCAACGGATTCACACCATTCTTTATGGTATCTGGCGCAGGCAGTTCTGCCCTGCGACATAATTCATGACTCACCTCGTGTGCGCATGTATGAAGAAAGAGAAGCCGAGCTCGATCGGCAAGACAGTTTGGACGCCTTGGAGGAGGAGCGTGACGTGGCCAAAGCTCGTTCCGCATTCTATCAACAGTAGGCTCGAAGATATCAAAGCACAGAAGTACGGGCCAAAACTTACAATGTTGGCGAATTAGTTCTACGCCTGTCGGACAAGAAAAAGGACAAACTCAAGCCCAAACGGGAAGGTCCCTTTATTATCGACCAAGTCCTCGACGGTGGAGCGATCGTCTGGCGAGATGCATCGAGATAACCGACTCGAGCCGAACCCATGGAACACAGCCCGTCTCCGAAGATTCTACGCCTAGCGCGGATTCTCGAAGTTCGTCTCCTTCCTTTGTATATTTTTACACATTAGCTGTCTTATATTTCTCTCCTTCTCCTCTTTTTCTTACAGCCTTTAAAGGCACGTTCGCGCATTGTTCGCACACACTTGACGCGCTATCCGCGCTCATTATACCTGGGGGCTTCTTTAACAGAAGCTTTTTTACGGGCTTTATGCCTAACACATGCGTAATGCTTCCGTATGTACCTTTTATTCACCATTATATGTGTCGATATGACTTAAGTTTTGGCCAAGCTGGGTTTCCTGGCTGCTGTGCTTAGCCCTACGTTCCCGATTGTTCGGCTAGGTGGTAAAGGGAGCACCTCTGCGATTGTTACCGCCGGGTCAGCCGGATGTGTACCTCAGATCGGTGAAGCCGAAAGCTAAGCGTTCTTAAGGGAATATTCGGTCGGTGAACTAAAAGATGATTTCTCACTTATTTATTTATCCGCCTCAGATGCTTTTTCTCGCTTTTTTCCGCAGTCCGGACATGCACTTTAAGGCATGCCTCCCAGGAATGGAACCCCTAACGGAACTATTCTCCCTGGAAGATGTTTCTTACTAACCATGTCATATAACGTAACTAGTTGCGCACTTGTCTGCTAAAGCACTAATGACCCCTACGCCTGGTCTCCACGCATACCCCGGTTCTTACATAACTGTGATGGTATTCGGACACACTCCGGACTATAGGGTCCCGAGGTTGAAGCGAAAAGGTCCGCAATGACAAACGATCTACAATCCGGCTAGAAGGCATTTTTACATGTCATCTTAAATCACATAGTCAAATTGATCGGGCGATTCCTCCTCAATACCATCTAAAAGGCTGTCTAGTTTACAGCCCTGTTGGGAATACTTTATGGCCCAATTCTACTTGGCCATACACTAAGCTCACAGGGATCTCCTTCCCATCGGGCCCCCACAGGTCCGACCTCGGCCTTGTGGTTTGGGTCAGCCTTCGTGTACCGCGTCTTCACCATGGCCTGTGCCTCCTCGGGCGCCTTTGACGGCAGTTGATATCTTCCATAATCGGAAGCACCGGGCGCTCCCTTAAGCCTCTCTGCAAGCTCTCCAAGGCCTTGGGCAGGGAGACAGATGGCCACAAGGCTCGGGCGACGCCCTTCATCACCGGCGAACTCGCTCGATGCGGTTGTAAGAGCTCGAAGAAGGTCACCCAGAACCGGCATTTCTCCGCAGGATGACCTGTGAGCATACCTACAAACATAACTTTGTTAGTCGACTTCTTCACGAACTCTTTTCAAAGTTCGTTCAAGCACTTACTAAAAATGCCGCGTCGAAGCCGTCGATTCTCCTTCACGGAGTCCACCAGCTGGGCACGAACATCTTTGAGTTCCTCTCCCAGCTGGGTGTTGGCATCTTGGAGATTATTCTTCTCCTGCCTCACCCTCGTAAGCACACTCTCCCCGGCTTTTAACCGGCGCAAGAGTTGTTGCTTGTCCGGATCTACTCCGGCGCCATCTGCAATGATATTGTCAGATTTACACATACGCCGCACTTCACAACATACTTATCTTTCGAAGTGTATGTTACAGAGGGGTCTCTCTTGGCCTCCCTCAGCCGCTAGTGCGGCCTCAAGTTGGGCTTTGCACTCTTCCAGCTCCCGGGACAGTTGGGTATTCTTTTTGTAAGATCTCAGATAATAAATGATCCTTAAATCAGTTATTCTAACTATTTCAAGTCTCGGGGCTACTTGGTACATATAACCATCAAATTTTCTCACCCATATGTCTTTCACATACAGCTCCGTGGCTCTGGCTAGACCATTTTGAGCGGCACGGAGGTGCGCATCTCCTGAATTGAAGGCATCCAATGCCTCTTGGGAGAAACATGCGTCACGAAGAACAGTCCGGCGACGCCTGTGATTCATGGCACTCTCCACTTCGGAATTGGTGGCAGATAGTCCATTGGCATCCTTTGTCAGAGGAGTGTCCGACGCACGCCTCGTGTTCGCCTCCGCCTCTAGACCTGGCTTTGGAGCTTGGCTGGTGGAGGCTCGATTGGCAGCCTCTCCGGATATAGTCCGGCGAGCGCTCTTTTTCCTGAAGAGAGCACGAGCGTTAGTATACCTTCCTGGAATAAAACACAGGAATAAGGCGGCATGCCATACCGTGGCGCGGCGTCTCAATCCGGACCGCACTTCTTTTCAGCTCGGCTGGGCCTTTGCCGCCTTTGTTGGCTAGCCACCGCAGGCTTGGCCTTCCGCCTCAAGGGCCCCCCCCTGCAAAACACCATTGATATACGGTGATCAATGATACGCACGGGTGGATCATTTTCAAAGTATTGGGACTTCGGTCTCAGTTACCTGTGAGGCTGGAAATATTCCGGGGTAATCGGCCGTAATGGCGACCAAGGCATTGTCGATGCTCAGTTGGTAAAATACCCCATCGATCAGCTCCACGGATATGTCCGGATCCTCTTGGGAGGCCGGACCGAGGGACCTTTCCGGATCCTCGGGTTGTGGAGGAGGGCTGTTTATATCCTTTACAGCCCGGCGCAATTCCTGCGTCAAAATCACAGAATAAGGTACCTAACTACGGGAATATGGAACGGATGGGCATAAAGAAGTGTCCGCTTACCCAGCTTGGAGGATTGTACATAGAAAATCCGCCCTATGGATTGACGCGGAGGAAATCCTCCTCTTCTCCCTTGTATAATGCGGACAAGGCCTTCGTCAGAGCAGCAACTGATCCCGGCCCCTTACGGCCGCAGCGGGTGGCATCATCCTCCCCATTGAAGTCCCACATGGGGCGGCCTCAGATCAAGCGAAGCGGCTGCAGCCCGCGTGATGATGCATATGGCCATGACCTCGATCATGGTCATCCGGAATGAGATAGTAATCTTATCCGGCTCATCGTAAAGGACGCCCTGTCATTTTCCTTCCGAGGGCTCCGTGGGCGCCAGCTTAGGCGCTTTCTTCAAAGGAGCATTATTGAACTCGGGGAAGGCCGATCCGCATGTGGTCCGGCAGGGGACATCTTCTATATAAAACCATTACGAAGGCCGGTCTTGGATGCCTTCTTTGGGGTTCCGGATAGATATCCGGTCCCGGCGATGCGCCATAGTTCGACTCTGCCCACTTGATATATCGACCCCTCCTGAGAACGGGGCACAAGGCAGAACAGCTTCTTCCACAGCGCGAAGTGAGCCTCGACGCCCAAGAACAGCTCGCAAAGGGCTACAAAGCCCGCGATATGCAATATGGAGGCAAAGCGTAAGGTTGTGCAAATTGGAGGTCAGAGAACTCAAGGAGCCCCCGGAGAAACGGATGAATTGGAAATCCGAGCCCTCTTATTAAACAAGGGACAAGGCATACCCGCTCTCCTCTGGAGGGATTGGGGACGCTCTCCGCTTGCTTTCCGCCATTATAGGTGGCGAGTCCGGCTCGAACCGGAACCATGAAGGCTGGGGGAAGAAATCCCTTGGTTTGGAGCGTCACTAGCTCGCTGTGTGGGACGGAACATCTCTCCCAATCTCCAGGCTGAGGGCTGGCAGGGCGAGAGGAGGAGTTGCGTCGACTGGCCATGATGGAATGCGTTTACATCGGATGCGCCTCCGATGAATGCTCGCGAAGGAAATGGTGTGATTCGGATCTAAATCCTCGTCTCTTTTATAAGGCAGCTTATTTGCGCAGCTAGGGGGGTAAAAGTAAAGACACCCTGGCTTTTGACATTCGTTTGACACGTGGAAGACGACCATTATTGGACGCGGAAGCTAAGGAGCGCAATATTCACGAAAAGCCGGACACTATTCAACAGGTACACGAAGTTGGCGAAGAACCCGCTGGCAATGCCGAAGATAAAATCATGCTTGGCCGGACTCATCGTCATTGAAGCCTGGTTCGGGGCTCTTGAGGAGTCCCGGATTAGGGGTGTCCGGATGGTCGGACTATGACCTTTGGCCGGACTATGACCTTTGGCCGGACTCCTGGACTATGAAGATACAAGATTGAAGACTTCGTCCCTTGTCCGTATGGGACTTTCCTTGGCGTGGAAGGCAAGCTTGGAGATACGGATATGAAGATCTCCTTCCATTGTAACCGACTCCGTGTAACCCTAACCCTCTCCGGTGTCTATATAAACCGGAGGGTTTTAGTTCGTAGGACGAACAACAACCATACCATAGGCTAGCTTCTAGTGTTTAGCCTCTCTGCTCTCGTGGTAGATCTACTCTTGTACTACCTCCATCGAGAGGGCCCGAACCTGGGTAAAAACATCGTGTCCGTTGTCTCCTGTTACCATCCGCCTTGACGCACAGTTCGGGACCCCCTACCCAAGATGCGCCGGTTTTGACACCGACAACGATGGAAAGGAAAATTGTGCTCAAGTGCTAGAAGAAGAAGTCTATAAAATGCTTGATACTAAATCTTTGAATGATGAGCATGATTGGAATGTTGTTAGGGTGAACTTCTTGAATATCCATAGTACTAATGATGATTGCACTAGTTATGATGAAAATGTCTTATAAGCATGTCGATTTTTGTGGAGAGCATTGGGTTTGCATAGATACACCAAATAGAGAGGATAGATATTGCAAGATGCATAAGCATGTAGAAACTAAATTGTTGCAAGAAAGGCTAAGGGTGAGTGCCGAAAGATTCAATATTTATCGCGCTCCTTGTGAACTTTGCAATGAACGTGGTCATTTAAATCTCCAATGCAAATTGTTTCATGATCGAATCGTGTCCAAAAATTGTGATAACTTTATTACCCTTGAGCACCATAAAGAGCTTAGTCTTCTTTTGGGTATGAAGAAATGAAACGTATAACTGAGGGTATTCCAAAATTTAATCTTGATAGATTTCTTGATTTTGATCTAGAGGTTATTTATATGTTTTGTGCGGTGAATTGCATTGAAAATCCTTATATTGCCAATTACCTAAAGAAAAGAAAGGAAATAGAAGATGAAGAGAATACTAATGAAAGGGAAGAGACTTCCCAATCTCCTCCTATTATTTCTTATGATGAATCAGGTAACGAGGAGGAGCTTCCTATTCAACCAATCTCATCTATAAGGAGCTCAAAGAAGAAGGTTGAACCTTCACATAATGTGAAAAAGAAAAGGAAAAGAACGGGCAAAAAAGGTAAAAAGGTATCCCTCCAAAATGATGTTGCTCCTACTACTCATTGTTATGATGATAATTGCTATACTATTGGTGCTATCCATACTATTAATGATGAGAGTGATTATGCTTATGATATGAAAAGGCCCAAGCTTGGGGAAGCTATGTTTGATGAGGATGAAATATTTGAGAATATATTTGCTGAAATTAATGTTTGTCCCAAGCTTGAGGAAGCTATGTTTAATGAAGATGATATTTTTAGCATCCCAAGTTTTGATATGCAAAGTTGTTATGATGATAGCATGCCACTTACCTATGATGATTATATTGATGAAAGTGGGTTTGGAAGAGTGTCAACTTTAGGAAGTAGTGATCCCACTTATTTTGGAGGATGTTGAATCTTATTGTGATGAATATGAAAGTGGATTTGGAAGAGTGTCAACTTTATTTAGTGATGATTCCACTATTTTGGAAGAGGTTTCAATCGATTATGATGAGAACGAAGTTGCTACTTATGATGATTATTGTGATGAAACTTATGCTATAAAAAGTAGTGATGATTATATTTATAAAACTTGTCATGATTATGATTACCCTTTTTCTGAACATTACTCTTTTAATGTGGAAACAATTTTTAGTGTTCAAGTCTCTTATGATACTTCCACTATTCCGAATGAGAATAATTTTGTTTATGTGGAGAGTAGTAAATTTTCTATACTTATAGACCATGAAAAGAATGCTTTAGGTGCTGGTTATATTGTTGAATTCATTCATGATGCTACTGAAAATTATTATGAGGGAGGAATATATGCTTGTGGGAATTACAATAATATCAAGTTTCCTCTCTATGTGCTTAAGGTTTCAAAGTTATGCTTGTTTAGCCTTCCTATGCTAGTTGATTATTGTTCCCATAAGTTGTTTGCTCACATAATCCCTATGCATAGGAAGTGGGTTAGGCTTAAATTTGCTAGTCATATGCTTCATGATGCTCCCGTTATGTTTCAATTCTTATCTTTTATGTGAGCATCATTGTCATCATCATGCCTAGCTAAAAGGCATTAAAGAAAAGAGCTTGTTGGGAGACAACCCAATATTTACCCTTACTGTTTTTGTGTGTCACATGATTATGCTACTGTAGTAATCATGTTTTATAGATTTTGTTTCAATAAAGTGCCAAGTAAGACCTTTAGGATAGCTTACGGTGATAGTTGTGTTGATCCTGCTGAGAATCAGAAACTTTTGCACCCAGTAAATTAGTTTTGTTAATTCACAGAAACGTGTTTTTGATCTGATTCTTTTGCTCTGGATTGGTACACAAATTTCTTAGGACTTCCTAATTTGGTAGAATTTTTGGAGTTCCAGAAGTATACGTTTGATACAGATTACTACTGACTGTTCTGTTTTTGACAGATTCTGTTTTCTATGTGTTGTTTGCTTATTTTGATGAATCTATGAGTAGTATCGAAGGGTAGGAACCATACATAAGTTGGAGTACATTAGATATTACACCAATATGAATTTATAATGAGTTCATTACAATACCTAATTGGTGGTTTTATTTTCTTATACTAACGGAGCTTACGAGTTTTCTGTTGAGTTTTGTGTTGTGGAGTTTTCAAGTTTTTGGGTAAAGATTCGATGGACTATGGAATAAAGAGTGGAAAGAGCCTAAGCTTGGGGATGCCCAAGGCACCCCAAGGTAATATTCAAGGACGACCAAAAGCCTAAGCTTGGGGATGCCCCGGATGGCATCCCCTCTTTCGTCTTCGTCCATCGGTAACCTTACTTGGAGCTATATTTTTATTCGCCACATGATATGTGTTTTGCTTGGAGCGTCATTTTCTCTTGTTAGTATTTGCTTGCTGTTATTTAGAATAATGTTTTGCATCTTTATTTTCAATAAAAATGTCAAGGATAGCCTTTGCCATGCTTATTTTGCTAGTATACATGTTGCTGTTTGAAAACAGAAAGTTTACCGCTGTTGCAAAAATTCCCTAGAAAAGTCAGAGAATGGTATAATGTGGAAACTTTTTGAATGTTGAGCTCTAATAAATGTAACACAGTGGGAATTTTATTTCATAATTTTTGGAGTTAGGGAAGTGTGATGAATCTTGCATTCTTTACAGACTGTATTGTTTTGACAGATTGCTGTTATGTTTGCATTGTTTGCATATGTTTGCTTGTTTAATGATTCTATTTGAGGATAGGAGTATTAATTTTGCAGAGGCATTTAGTATTCAATGTTGAATAATAATTTTAGTGTTTTTTTACATTAGAAAATGATAAGGTTTTGCATTCGTTTATACTAACCTATCTCACGAGTTCTTGTTGAGTTTGGTGTGGATGAAGCTTTTGAGAAATAGAGAAACCATGATATGAGAGGAATTAAGGAGACACAAAAGTTTAAGCTTGGGGATGCCCCGGTAGGCATCCCACCTTTCTTCTTCAACAATTATCGGTTAGTATCGGTTGAGCCTAAGTTTTTGCTTCTTCACATGAGTTGTGCTATCCTTGCAATGTCATTTTATTTTGTTTTGCTTGCTGTTTGAACAAAATACCAAGATCTGAAATTCTTTAATAAGAGAGAGTCTTCAAATAGCTACATAATTATTTAGCTACTCATTGATCTTCACTTATATCTTTTCGGAGCAGTTTGTCTTTTACTCGTGTGCTTCACTTATATCCTATGAGTAAATTGTTGAATGAGTTGATTGTCATAAATCTGAAATTATTTATGTTTCATTTGTTGGAAATATGCCCTAGAGGCAATAATAAATTAGTTATTATTATTATATTTCCTTGTTCATGATAATCGTTTATTATCCATGCTATAATTGTATTGATACGAAACTCACATACATGTGTGGATACATAGACAACACCATGTCCCTAGTAAGCCTCTAGTTGACTAGCTCGTTGATCAATAGATAGTTACGGTTTCCTGACCATGGACATTGGATGTTGTTGATAACGGGATCACATCATTAGGAGAATGATGTGATGGACAAGACCCAATCCTAAGCCTAGCACAAAGATCGTGTAGTTCGTATGCTAAAGCTTTTCTAATGTCAAGTATCATTTCATTAGACCATGAGATTGTGCAACTCCCGGATACCGTAGGAATGCTTTGGGTGTACCAACATCACAACATAACTGGGTGGCTATAAAGGTACACTACGGGTATCTCCGAAAGTGTCTGTTGGGTTGGCACGAATCGAGACTGGGATTTGTCACTCCGTGTGACGGAGAGGTATCTCTGGGACCACTCGGTAGGACATCATCATAATGTGCACAATGTGATCAAGGAGTTGATCATGTGATGATGTGTTACTGAACGAGTAAAGAGACTTGCCGGTAACGAGATTGAACAAGGTACCAGAATACCGACGATCGAATCTCGGGCAAGTACAATACCGCTAGACAAAGGGAATTGCATACGGGATTGATTGAATCCTTGACATCGTGGTTCATCCGATGAGATCATCGTGGAACATGTGGGAGCCAACATGGGTATCCAGATCCCGCTGTTGGTTATTGGCCGGAAAGTTATCTCGGTCATGTTCAGATGGTTCCCGAACCCGTAGGGTCTACACACTTAAGGTCTGGCGACGCTAGGGTTATAGGGAAGGTATGTACGCGGTTACCGAATGTTGTTAGGAGTCCCGGATGAGATCCCGGACGTCACGAGGAGTCCCAGAATGGTCCGTAGGTGAAGATTGATATATTGGACGAAGGGTTTTGGAGTCCGGAAGTGTTCCGGAGGTACCGGGTGATGACCAGCATGACCGAAAGGTGTTTCAGGAGCCCCGACAAGTGTTGGGGGCTTCTTGGGCCAAGGGAAGGGGCAAACCAGCCCACTAAGGGGCTGTGCGCCCCCCTCACCTATTCCCACGTGACCAGGGGGTTTGGGGCGCCCCATCTAGGGTTCCCACCTCCTGGCTTGGGGGCCAAGTCACCCAAAGGGGAGATCCCATCTGCCCTGGCCGCCGCCCCCCTAGGGGAAACCCTAGGGCGCCTCCCCCTCTCCCTTCCCCCTATATATAGTGGAGGTTTTGGGGTTTCCCAACACATGAGTCTCCCTCTCCCAAGGCGCAGCCCTACCTCTCTCCCACCTCGTCTCTCGTAGTGCTTGGCGAAGCCCTGCTGGAGTACCGCGCTCCTCCACCACCACCATGCCGTCGTGCTGCTGCTGGACGGACTCTTCCCCAACCTCTCCCTCTCCCCTTGCTGGATCAAGGCACGGGAGACGTCGTCGGGCTGCACGTGTGTTGAACGCGGAGGCGCCGTTGTTCGGCGCTGAGATCGGAATCAACCGCGATCTGAATCGCCACAAAATCTGACTCCTTCATCCGCGTTTGTAACGCTTCCGCTTAGCGATCTACAAGGGTATGTAGATGCACTCCCCTTCCCCTCGTTGCTAGAATCTCCATAGATATATCTTGGTGGTGCGTAGAAAATTTTGAATTTTACTAGTCTTATCTTGATTTGGCGGCATCGTGGGATGAAGCGGCCCGGACCGACCTTACACGTACACTTACGTGAGACAGGTTCCACCGACTGACATGCACTTGTTGCATAAGGTGGCTAGCGGGTGCCAGTCTCTCCCACTTTAGTCGGATCGGATTCGATGAAAAGGGTCCTTATGAAGGGTAAATAGCAATTGACATATCACGTTGTGGTTTTTGCGTAGGTAAGAAACGTTCTTGCTAGAAACCCATAGCAGCCACGTAAAACATGCAAACAAAAATTAGAGGACGTCTAACTTGTTTTTGCAGGGTATGCTATGTGATGTGATATGTCCAAAAGAATGTGATGAATGATATGTGATCTATGAGATTGATCATGTTCTTGTAATAGGAATCACGACTTGCATGTCTATGAGAATGACAACCTGTAGGAGCCAAAGGAGATGTCTTAATTTATTTTATGAGCTGCGTGTCAGAGAATAACGCCATGTAATTACTTTACTTCATTGCTAAACCGTTAGCCATAGTAGTAGAAGTAATAGTTGGCGAGGCAACTTCATGGAGACACGATGATGGAGATCATGATGATGGAGATCATGTTGTCATGCCGGTGATGATGATGATCATGGAGCCCCGAAGATGGAGATCAAAAGGAGCAAAATGATATTGGCCATATCATGTCACTATTTGATTGCATGTGATGTTTATCATGTTTATGCATCTTATTTGCTTAGAACGGCGGTAGTAAATAAGATGATCCCTCATTAAAATTTCAAGAAAGTGTTCCCCCTAACTGTGCACTGTTCACTATGTAAAGTTCGTTGTTTCGAAGCACCACGTGATGATCGGGTGTGATAGATTCTAACGTTCACATACAACGGGTGTAAGCCAGATTTACACACGCGAAACACTTAGATTGACTTGACGAGCCTAGCATGTATAGACATGGCCTCGGAACACAAGAGACCGAAAGGTCGAGCATGAGTCGTATAGTAGATACGATCAACATGAAGATGTTCACCGATGATGACTAGTCCGTCTCACGTGATGATCGGACACGGCCTAGTTGACTCGGATCATGTAATCACTTAGATGACTAGAGGGATGTCTATCTGAGTGGGAGTTCATAAGATGAAATTAATTATCTTGAACATAGTCAAAAAGTTTTTGCAAATTATGTCGTAGCTCGCGTTTTAGTTCTACTTTTTAGATATGTTACTAGAGAAAATATAGTTGAAAGTTGATAGTAGCAATTATGCGGACTGGGTCCATAAACTGAGGATTGTCCTCATTGCTGCGTAGAAGGCCTATGTCCTTAATGCACCGCTCGGTGTGCTGAACCTCGAACATCGTCTGTGGATGTTGCGAACATTTGACATACACGTTTTGATAACTACGCGATAGTTCAGTAATGTTAAACGGTTGAGAATTGAGGCACCGAAGACAATTTCGAAACGTCGCAGAACATATGAGATGTTTCGAGGGCTGAAATTGGGATTTCAGGCTCGTGCCCACCTCAAGAGGTATAAGACCTCTGACGATTTTCTTAGCCTGCAAACTAAGGGAGAAAAGCTCAATTTGAGCTTGTGCTCAAAGTGTCTGAGTACAACAATCACTTGAATCGAGTGGGAGTTGATCTTCCAGATGAGATAGTGATGTATCTCCAAAATCATTTCCACCAAGCTGCTAGAGCTTCGTGATGAACTATAACATATCAGGGATAGATATGATGATCCTTGAAATATTCGCGATGTTTGACACCGCGAAAGTAGAAATCAAGAAGGAGCATCAATTGTTGATGGTTAGTGAAACCACTAGTTTCAAGAAGGGCAAGGGCAAGAAGGGATACTTCATGAAACGGCAAATCAGCTGCTGCTCTAGTGAAGAAACCCAACGTTGAACCCAAACCCGAGACTAAGTGCTTCTGTAATAAGGGGAACGGTCACTGGAGCAGAAATACCGTAGATACTTGGTAGATAAGAAGGCAGGTAAGGTTGATAGAAGTATATAGGACATACATTATATTAAATGTGTACTTTACTTGTACTCCTAGCAGCACCAGGGTATTAGATAACGGTTCGGTTGCTAAGTGTTGGTAACTCAAAATAAAAGCTGCGGAAT
The DNA here is from genome assembly GCA_021605145.1 of Aegilops bicornis. Taxonomy (NCBI): domain Eukaryota; kingdom Viridiplantae; phylum Streptophyta; class Magnoliopsida; order Poales; family Poaceae; genus Aegilops; species Aegilops bicornis. The sequence continues at coordinate 546,721,767 of CM038672.1, forward strand.
AAACGGAGACTAGCTAAAGGTGAGATGACGATATGTGTTGGAAGTGTTTCCAAGCTTGATGTGATCAAGCATCGCATACTCCCCCTACCATTGAGATTGGTGTTAAACCTAAATAATTGTTATTCGGTGTTTGCGTTGAGCATAGACATGATTGGATTATGTCTATCGCTATACGGTTATTCATTTAAGGAGAATAATGGTTACTCTGGTTATTTGAATAATACCTTCAATGGTTTTGCACCTAAAATGAATGGTTTATTGAATCTCGATCGTAGTGATACACGTGTTCATGCCAAAAGATATAAGATAGTAATGATAGTACCACCTGCTTGTGGCACTGCCATGTAAGTCATATTGGTATAAAATGCATGAAGAAGCTCCATGTTGATGGATCTTTGGAATCACTCGTTTTTGAAAAGTTTGGGACATGCGAACCATGTCTATTGGTGTGTACGCATGAAGAAACTCTATGCAGATGGATCGTTTGGACTCACTTGATTTTAAATCATTTGAGACATGCAAATCATATCACATGGGCAAGATGACTGAAAAGCCTCGGTTTTAGTAAGATGGAACAAGAAAGCAACTTGTTGGTAGTAACACATTTTGATGTGTGCAATCCAATGAGTGTTGAGGCATGCAGTGGATATCGTTATGTTCTTACTTCACAGATGATTTGAGTAGATGTTGAGTATATTTACTTGATGAAACACAAGTCTGAATTATTGAAAGTTTCAAGTAATTTCAGAGTGAAGTTGAAGATCTTCGTGATAAGAGGATAAAATGTCTATGATATGATCATAGAGATGAATATCTGAGTTGCGAGTTTGGTACAAAATTGAGACATTGTGGAAATTGTTTCACAACTAACACTGCCTGGAACACCATAGTGTGATGGTGTGTCCGAACATCATAGCTGCACCCTATTGGATATGGTGCATACCATGATGTTTCTTATCGAATTACCACTATCGTTTATGGGTTAGGCATTAGAGACAACCGCATTCACTTTAAATAGGGCACCACGTAATTCCGTTGAGATGACACCGTATGAACTATGGTTTAGAGAAACCTAAGCTGTCGTTTCTTGAAAGTTAGGGGCTGCGATGCTTATGTGAAAAAGTTTCATCCTGATAAGCTCGAACCCAAAGCGAATAAATACATCTTCATAGGACACCCAAAACAGTAGGGTAGACCTCCTATTTCAGATCCGGAAGCAAAAGTGATTGTTTCTACAAACGGGTCCTTTCTCGAGGAAAAGTTTCTCTCGAAAGAATTGAGTGGGAGGATGGTGGAGACTTGAAGAGGTTAATGAACCGTCACTTCAACTAGTGTGCAGCAGGGCACAGGAAGTTGTTCCCGTGGCACCTACACCTATTGAAGTAGAAGCTTATGATAGTGAACATGAAGCTTTGGATCAAGTCACTACCATACCTCATAGGTCGACAAGGATGTGTACTACTTCAGAGTGGTACGGTAATCCTGTCTTGAAGGTCATGTTGCTAGACAACAATGAACCTACGAGCTATGGAGAATCGATGGTGGGCCCGGATTCCGACGAATGGCTCGAGGCCATAAAATCCGAGAGAGGATCCATGTATGAAAACAAAGTATGGACTTTGGAAGAAGCACTTGATGGTCGTAAGGCTGTTGGGTGCAGATGGATTTTAAAAGGAAGACGAACAATGATGGTAAGTGTCACCATTAAGAAAGCTCGACTTGTCGTTAAGATGTTTTCCGACAAGTTCAAGGAATTGGCTGCGATGAGACTTTCTCACTCGTAGCGATGCTAAAGAGTCTATTGGAATTATATTAGCAGTTACTGCATGATTTATGAAATCTTGCAGATAGGATGTCAAAACATTGTTTCCTCGATGATATTCTTGAGGAAAGGTTGTATGTGATACAACCGGAAGGTTTTGTCAACCCTGAAAGATGCTAACAAGTGTGCAAAGCTCCAGCAATCCTTCTAAGGACTGGAGTAAGCATCTCGGAGTTGGAATATACGCTTTGATGAGATGATCAAAGATTTTGGGTTTATACAAAGTTTATGAGAAACTTGTATTTCCAAAGAAGTGAGTGGGAGCACTATAGCATTTCTGATAAGTATATGTTGTTGACATATTGTTGATCGGAAATGATGTAGAATTTCTGGATCAATATGCTTAATAGTACTTTCAAATGAACACATACCGTGAGAAGATTTTGAAGGAGTTCAAAATAGACCGGCAAAGAAGGAGTTCTTGGCTATAAGGTGTGAGTATTGAGTAAGACTCAAGACTTGACCACGGCAGAAGAGAGAGAAAGGACGAAGGTCGTCCCCTATGCTTCAGACGTAGGCTCTATAGTATGCTATGTTGTGTACCGCACCGGAAGTGTGCCTTGCCATGAGTCAGTCAAGGGGTACAAGGGTGATCCAGGAATAGATCACAGGACAGCGGTCAAACTTATCCTTAGTAACTAGTAGACTAAGGAATTTTCTCGATTATGGAGGTGGTAAAAGAGTTCGTCGTAAAGGGTTACGCCGATGCAAACTTTGACACTAATCCGGATTATTCTGAGTAGTAAGCCAGATTCATATAGTAGAACAGTTATTTGGAATAGCTCCAAATAGAGCGTGGTAGCTGCATCTAGGAGATGACATAGAGATTTGTAAAGCACACACGGATCTGAAAGGTTCAGACCCGTTGACTAATAACCTCTCTCACAAGCATAACATGATCAAACCCAGAACTCATTGAGTGTTAATCACATAGTGATGTGAACTAGATTATTGATTCTAGTAAACTCTTTGGATGTTGGTCACAAGGCGATGTGACTGTGAGTGTTAATCACATGGCGATGTGAACTAGATTATTGACTCTAGTGCAAGTGGGAGACTGTTGGAAATATGCCCTAGAGGCAATAATAAATTAGTTATTATTATTATATTTCCTTGTTCATGATAATCGCTTATTATCCATGCTATAATTGTATTGATAATAAACTCAGATACATGTGTGGATACATAGACAACACCATGTCCCTAGTAAGCCTCTAGTTGACTAGCTCGTTGATCAATAGATGGTTACGGTTTCCTGACCATGGACATTGGATGTCGTTGATAACGGTATCACATCATTAGGAGAATGATGTGATGGACAAGACCCAATCCTAAGCCTAGCACAAAGATCGTGGTAGTTCGTATGCTAAAGCTTTTCTAATGTCAAGTATCATTTCCTTAGACCATGAGATTGTGCAACTCCCGATACCGTAGGAATGCTTTGGGTGTACCAAACGTCACAACGTAACTGGGTGGCTATAAAGGTACACTACGGGTATCTCCGAAAGTGTCTGTTGGGTTGGCATGAATCGAGACTGGGATTTGTCACTCCGTGTGACGGAGAGGTATCTCTGGGACCACTCGGTAGGACATCATCATAATGTGCACAATGTGATCAAGGAGTTGATCACGGGATGATGTGTTACGGAACGAGTAAAGAGACTTGCCGGTAACGAGATTGAACAAGGTATCGGGATTCCGACGATCGAATCTCGGGCAAGTACATTACCGCTAGACAAAGGGAATTGTATACGGGATTGATTGAATCCTTGACATCGTGGTTCATCCGATGAGATCATCGTGGAACATGTGGGAGCCAACATGGGTATCCAGATCCCGCTGTTGGTTATTGGCCGCAAAGTTGTCTCTCATGTTCATGCATGGTTCCCGAACCCGTAGGGTCTACACTTAAGGTTCGATGACGCTAGGGTTATAGGGAAGGTATGTACGCAGTTACCAAATGTTGTTCGGAGTCCCGAATGAGATCCCGGACGTCACGAGGAGTCCCGAAATGTTTCGGAGGTGAAGATTGATATATTGGACGAAGGGTTTTGGAGTCCGGAAGTGTTCCGGAGGTACCGGGTGATGACCAGCATGACCGAAAGGTGTTTCGGGAGCCTCGGCAAGTGTTGAGGGGGCTTTATGGGCCTAGTGGAGGGGGCAAACCAGCCCACTAAGGGGCTGTACACCCCCCTCACCTATTCCCTCGTGACCAAGGGGTTTGGGGCGCCCCATCTAGGGTTCCCACCTCCTGGCTTGGGGGCCAAGTCACCCAAAGGTGAGATCCAATCTGCCCTGGCCACCGCCCCCCCTAGGGGAAACCCTAGGGCGCCTCCTCCTCTCCCTTCCTCCTATATATAGTGCAGGTTTTGGGGCTGCCCAACTGTCGGGGGTTGGGTGCGACATATGCCAAAGGATGGCTTATCATGGAGGGGGCGAGTAGAACGTCGCCGGTGCCTGGAAACGGGATGAGGCGAAGGCATGCACGCCGGCGAATCTTACCCAGCTTCGGGGCTCTCTGTGGAGATAATACCCCTACTGCTGCTCTGCGGGGTCTCCGCATGATCACTACGTCAAAGTGGATACAAGGTTGCTCCTTGAGCTGTTCGGGGCGAGGAAGGAGAAGGGCACGGCTAGCTCCTCTCTTCCTTCTGTGTGTGTCTAAAGCTATTAGTGTCCAACCTCTTGCGTGGGTGCCCCGGCGGGTTTATATAGGCCTACCCCCCGGGGGTACAATGGTAATCCGGCTGGGCGTGGGTCCCAGCCGTCGGTCTTTCAGGTCGCCATCTTCTTCGCCAACTGCTGGGGCCGCTGACTAGTGGACCCCGCCACCGGGCCCTGCATGGGGCCGACAGGCCTTGTCTGCCGCGAGCGGGTCTGCTGCGGATTACTGTAGCCGCGCTTCTGGTGACGCTGGTTTGGTCGTGGGGTCATGGCTACGGTGCGCCGCGACGGCGATCGCTGCCATCCCCTGTCTTGTCTGGTTAATGGCGCGTGGGACTCGTGGGAGGGGTCGGCCGACTCCCGGGGGCCGACTCTGGGACTCAGCTGTCTGGTGGCGCTCTCGCCGTCTTCAGTACCTCCGCCGAAAGTGGTCCCCAATCTCCGGGTCGTGCAGACGGTTGTGCCGTGGGCATAGGGGTCTGCTCATGGGCTGATGTCAGGGCCGGCGTGGCTACAGTGCCGCGCCGAACGGAGATCTCCGTCAGTACAGAGCACTGTGGCCATGCCTGCCCTTCGCGAACGGGGCAGGGATGGGCCGCGCGGCGGCCGCACCCCATCCCGTCCGTAGTCGCGTAAGTCGAAGGTGGTTGGAGTCGCGGGCCGACTCCCCATAGCCGGCTTCTCTGGAGATCGCCAATTGGGAGTCGGCTTTCCTCAAGGCCGTCTCTAGGACTCGGCCGTGAGGGGCAATCAGCGGCTCTTCGTCTTGAGGTCTGGAGGGGCGCAGCCTGCCCCGATGTTTCGAAAGGTCCGGGGGCTCGGGTTTGCCTACCCGTGGCCCATTACTTCGACAGTAGTCCTCGAAGCTGGTGAGGCGCCGAGGGTGACACGTCGAGGAGCCTTAACAGTTTCGTCCCGCCGGTGGAAGAATCTGGGTCCTGCTTGCCGTCTTCCTCTAGGCCGACTAGCTGGTAGTCGGACTCGCGAGAGGTCGTCTTGCTTCTTACAGGGTCTTGAAAGTCGCAGCTGGAACCGCACGGGCGTGTTCCGATAAGCTTCCCGGCGGCCCGCTATGGGCTCGCGCCGCGACGCCACGCTGGTTGGGCCAGCCTGCCCACCCACGCTGCGGACGGACAGGTTGTCGGCGGGACCCGCCACCATCAAGGCCGGGCGCGAACGGATCCGCTATGGCCGTGCAAGGGCGGTTAGTTCTCACGTCGTTATCGCACGCAGTAACCGTGGGGCGTGGGGTGCTTGGCGTAGTTAATCCCACGCCCGCCCCATCGGCTTCTCAGCCCACGAGGCTATAAGTAGGCGGGGGAGGCGGGGCGGCGAAGCTCGCGCGCCCATCTCTCTGCTTCCCCCGCTTCCTCTTGCTCGTCCTCCTTCTTGCCTCTTCTTCTTCTTGCCGCTGCCACAACCACGCCCGGCCATGGAGATGAGCTCGTCTCCGCGCCGCTGCACCTTCCTGCTGCGCTCCGGCGTTGGGACGGATCCGAGGTTGATGACGACGACCACATCGAAGTTCCTCCGCCAGACGCGCCGCCACCGCAAACACCTGCAGACTACAAGCGCCGGGGCGGCTTAAATAACGCCGGCGCCGGAGGAGGGCGAGCGGGTCGTGTTCCGGTTGCACCTCATGCGCGGCCTAGGGCTGCCGGCGAGCTGCTTCTTCCGCTCGTTCTTGGAGTTCCACGGGCTCCAGCCGCATCACCTCACTCCGAATACGGTGGTGCTGCTGGCCGCCTTCGCCGCCCTGTGCGAGGGCTTTCTCGGCGTCCTCCCCACCATCGAGCTGTGGGGGGAGTTCTTCCAGGCCAAGCTCGGCACGCACGTCGCCGGCGTGCCGGCTCTGTGCGGCACCTTCATCGCGATGCGGAGGTCAGTGGCGGACAACCCTTTCCCCACCATTGCGCTGATCAAGTCGGTGAAGATGTGGCAGCGCTCCTACTTCTACGTGAAGAACGTCGCCCCAGAAGGCGACTGGGTCAACCTGCCGCCTTACGAAGCCGGCGCACTGGCGGGGAGGCTTCCCAGCTGGTCCTACCGGGCCAGGACGCTGACTCCGGCTGGCGGTGCCGCCGTCGTGTGACTCCGACTGCTGACGCAGTCGGAGGGATTGACCGGGGCCGACCTCCTGGCCGCCTTTGTGGCGCGCCGAGTCCTGCCGCTCCAAGGCCGACCTCATATGATCTGCCAGATGAGCGGCCATCGGGACCCCAGTCGGATGTGCTCGAAGGACATGCCCCACGCGGAGGTGGCGGACACGGTGAACTTCATGGCGAACTGCAACCTCACGGCGGATTGGCAGTTCGGCAAGGAGCCGTACTCGCGCGCCAACCCCCCACCCGTGGTAAGTTGTCTTCTTTCCTCTTCTGTTTTTCTTTCTCAGCCGAATTCGTCCTCTGATCCTTTGGCTCTTTCGAGTCAGAACCCCCTCATGCAGCCCTCAGCCGGCACCACGGGGCCGGCCCGTGAGTTCGTCCCCGATCGGGCGGAGAGCGACGCCGACGACCCTGACTTGGGGGCGGCGGCGATGGAGGCCGACGCCGAAGGCGGAGGAGGAGGAGAGGCTGACGACTTCAGGCCCTCGGCCACCTTCGCCGACTGGCCTGGGGATGTCGGCGAAGGGGAAGTCGTCCCCCGCCGCCAGCCGAAGGCCGGCCACCCCGGCGCGAGTTCCTCCGCCGTCTTGGGCGGTCGAGGCGGCGCGAGGAAGCGCCAGGCCGGGCCGAGCTTGCCAAGCGGCCGGACGAAGAAGCTCAAGGGGACGGCCGCCGCGACCAAGCGGGAAGAGGCGGTCGCAAAGGCTAACCGCTTCCGCAAGGAAGTAAAAAAGCCGCCGCTGGTCTCCGCGTAAGTGCTTCTGCTTTGTCTTGTTTTTCTTCTAGTAAATCTTGCTCAATTCTTTTACACGTCTTCTTCGCATCAGGGCTCCTCTTACTTTAGAGAGAGTCGCCGCCGCTTCCGTCATGGGGTCGGCAGAAACGTCTGCCAATACTCGGCGGATTGACCCCGCGGCCGACCTCCGGGAGGCGACGGAGCGGAACGCGCGGGAGAAGCGCGACGAGGAGGAGGCCGCCCGCCTGGAGAAGGCGGAGGCCGAGAAGGCGACGGCTTCCGCCCAGAGGAAGCTGGAGGAGGCCGAAGCCGCCGCTACGGCCAAGCGGCGGGCCGAGGAGGCCGCGCGCCTCCAATCGGCGTTGCTTGTCACCCCGCTAAGCTCCGCGCCGCCGCCGCCGAAGTTCACAGGGTAGACGGAGGGAGCCGGTAGCGGGTTCCCCGTCATGGAGAGGGAAGGCGGCGAAACTTCTCTGTCGGGCACGGCCACGCCGCCCCCGCCGCCTCCGCCGCCGTCTGAGAACGTGCGAGGTAAACAGCAGGCGGACCCGCCGGTGCCGCCGACTGAAGACGAGGTCGTGGCGAACCTGCTTCTTCAAGTCGCCTCGCCAGCGCGCCGCCGTCTTGAGAAGGCGACTTCAGCGCCGCGCCCTTTGGAGACCGGCGCCGCCAGCTCGGCCATCCCAGACGCCGAGGTGACGCCGCCATACCGCTGGTGGGTACGAGGAGGCGGCACAGCCCGCTGAACCAGCGCGCTCGGATGTCCAGCGGTTGCAGGCCGAGGGCGATGCCATCCAAAACTGCACCAAGGCGCACCTGGCGTCGCGAGCCGCCGTTCGGGTATGTTTCTCTTTTGAGTTTTTTCTTGCTCTTCTCTATGGGGGCGCGCCAGCGCACCCACTGGGTGTAGTCCCCGAGTTTCGGGCCGGCTGCTGAGCAGGCGGCTCAGAACTCTACTTGGTGAGTTCCAAACATTTACCTTTGTCTTGGAATGCTTATCACAGGACTATCACAACCACCAGCACTTGCTTTCAACAAAGAACGTTGAGGAGCTGAGTAAGCAGACTACCGACTTGTCGAGGAGCCGAGGTGAGTCTTGTTTCTTCTTCGCGGGGGCGCGCTGGCGCACCCGCGGGCTGTAGTCCCCGAGATTCAGGCCGACTGCTGAGCAGTCGGGCCGGATCTTCCTAGCGACCTTCTTAGTTGACGACTTAACGTCCTTTTCCTTTTTACTCTTCAGAGGCCAACGCCACTCTCCGACGGCAGTTGGGCGCAGCCGACGCGGCCTTGCGCGCCAAAGGGGAGGAGTGCGACAAGCTCGCTGTAGAGCGCGACCTGATGGCTACGCAGCTGGCGGAGCAAAAGGAGCTGCTGAATATGGCGCATGACGAGGCGGCGAAGAAAGAGACTGCTCTCTTGGCCGAGTTCGAAAGTGAGCGCTCCTCCTGGACTGACAAGGAGGCGCTACTGACCTCCGGCTTCCATGAAATCGAGGACATCGTCGATGGTGAGTTTCTCTTTCTTTCTTTCTTTGAGCTGCTGACTATAGGTCGGGCTGACTGCTGGTTTTTTGACTTGCTTCTTTTCCGTCTTGGCAGACTTCTTCCCTGGCCATACGCAGGCGGCCAATGAAGCCATCGAGGCTGATCGCGAGGTGCGGAGGGCGAATGGCGCGAAGATTGCTGCCAATGCCCCCCGGACCCTCGACGAGCAGCTTCTGAGCATCGAGGCTCGTCTGCGGCCGGCCCATCGGATGCTGCGCCGGCTTCAACGCGTCGGTGCCCAGGCGATTGCTGCCACAATGGCGGACATGCCGGTTTCTGCGCACTCCAGTCGGATCGCCGACCGGCCGGAGGTCGCCGGCCGCCTTGAGGCTTGGAAGGTTCCTCGGCCCGGCTGGAGCGCGCCGGCCTTGGAATTTGTCAAGGCATGGTATCCAGGCTGGATTTGGACCCGGCTGGCTGCGTTCGGTCGAGGCCCAGCAAGCTGCTTGGCTGCGGAAGACGCCCTCGTTGAGCGTCTTGGCGGCGATCGCCGACTACACGGACACCAGCGTCTTTGTTCCCGGCGGGCTGAGGACGGCCGGAGGCGCCGCGGAGTGGTTCGGGATGAACCCGGACTATGACGAGGACTCGGCGGAGGTGATTGGCTCCAGCCACGAGGAGGAAGGCGGCGGAGGACGGAGATGAGATGGAGGCGCCCGGAAGGCGGAGCGGGCGACCAGCCTCAGCTCGACCGCGCCTCCAGCAACGAGCCGCGCCCATCTGGGCTGGCTGCCGCCAGAGGTGATCAAGCCGAGACTGCTCAGCCGGCCGCCCCGGCGCCTGACACCGCCGTCTCCTCCAGCCCTCCGAACCCGCCTGCCGCTTCCTAGGCTGCCGTCGTTCCTTAGTTTTATCTGCTTCGATAGTCTTGGGAAAAATTTGTTAATTCAGACAATTCCACCCGCTGGGTGTATTTTGAACTTTCTGCTTTCAAGATTCGGCCGAGGGCCTATGCTGTGTAAATATTATCCTATTTCTGCCTTTCCTTGTTCATTGCTCTTATGGCTTTTCCTTTGCCGCCTTCCCTTAGTTGCCGCCTTACCCGTCGGACAACCGCTGTGCGGACTGCCGTTTGGATCAAGTGCTTGGCTACTTTGGGAAGGCAAGTACTTGGCCGTTTTTTTAGAGTCTTTAAACAAGTTGGATAGAAAGCAACAAGTCGACTACTCAAGAGTCGGTTTTATGAAGAAGAGGGCTGGAAGCCGGCTTTATCTATGTTTATGCTTTGGGTCCTTAGCCATTTTTCATGTGGACGCCCATTCTTCCTTACTCCTCTCCACCAAACAGTCGCTCTGCGAGCTGCGGCTTCTGACAGGAGACGGCTTAGGCGCTGCACACTACTCGTCCGACTGCAGGAAGCATTTCATAGTGCAAGCATGGCGTGAGTCCCCGGGCCGACTAGTCGAACCCGGTGCCAGGTGGCATAACAAAAGATAACATACTCGAAGGCATGATTCTTATCATACAGATAACAGAAAAAAGGGCAGTCCCCGAGCTCGTCTCGGGGGGCCCAAAGTCTTGGTACTTTAACACAAAAGGTAGCGTGGTACATACTGCATTAACTGAAAAATCTTCGGAGAAGATTTGCGTTCCATGGCCGTTCCGTCTCTTTGCCGGAGTCGTCTCTCTTGCGTGCTCGGGGCTTCTGGGCGTCGATCAGGTAGTAGGAGTCGTTGCCCAGCACTTTGCTGATGATGAAGGGGCTTCCCAAGGCGCCGACAGCTTGTGCTGACCGGCTATTATTTGGATCAGCGGAGCACAAGGTCGCCCTCTTGGAAAGATCTCGGCTTGACCTTCCTGTAGTAGTGGCGCAGGCTCTGCTAGTAGATGCTGGACCGGCTGAGTGCCAACAGCCGGCCCTCTTCCAGCAGATCGACGCCGTCTTGACGTGCTTCTTCTGCTTCCTCCTTGGTGTACATGGTGACTCGCGGGGAGTCGAACTCTATGTCCGTTGGGATGACGGCTTCAGCACTGTAGACGAGGAAGAAGGGTGTGAAGTTGGTTGACTTGTTCGGAGTCGTGGGCAAACTCCAGAGGACGGCTAGCAGCTCCTCAAGCCAACAGCCGGCCGAACGCTCCAGTGGTTCGACCAGTCGAGGTTTGATACCAGATAGGATGAGGCCGTTTGCTCGCTCCACCTGGCCGTTTGACTGCGGATGGGCAACGGACGCTAAGTCCAGTCGGATGCCTTGCGTCGCGCAGAAACGGGCCAAGGCACCTTTGGCAAAATTTGTGCCATTGTCGGTGATGATGCTGTGTGGTATGCCGTACCGAGTTGTGATGTCGGCGATGAAAGTCACTGCAGTTGGACCATTCAACTTCTTGATGGGCTTTGCTTCTATCCACTTGGTGAACTTGTCCACCGCGACAAGTAAGTGAGTTAGGCCGCCTCGTGCTGCTTTGAATGGTCCCACCATGTCCAGGCCCCAAACGGCAAAGGGCCAGGCTATAGGGATAGTCTTTAGTGCAGAAGCCGGCTGAAACGGCTTGGAGCGGAACATTTGGCACCCCTTGCATTTTTGGACTAATTCCTTGGCCTCTTCTAGGGCGGTTGGCCAGAAGAAACCATGTCGGAAGGCTTTGGCGACGAGTGCTCTTGAGGCCGCATGGTGGCCGTGACTCGCTTTGATGAATGTCTTTGAGAATCGCTTGGCCTTGCTCTGGCTCGACGCAACGCTGGTGAACACCAGTGACGCTGCGTCTGACCAGCTCTCTGTTGACTATGGTGTAGGCTGCCGCTCGGCGTTGTACTTGCCGAGCCGAGGTTTCGTCGGTTGGTAGCTCTCCGCTTACTAAGAACTTCAGGATGGGCTGGGCCCATGAGGGTGCTGCTATTTCTTCAACTGCCAGTACTGCTACTTGGACGAGGGCGGCTGGGCTGGGAGGCGGCGGGCTGGAGTCCGCGGCCGCTAGCTGGGTTGATGATGTCCCCGGCCGACCGTGCAGTCCCGGGCCGAGCTCGAGTCTTCGCGAATGGTTGCCGCAGTTCCTGCCGGCAGACTCAAGTCCCCCGGGCCGGCTTCGATCAAGGAGATCTTGGGACCGTCTGCAAGGATTCTCATGCCGTCTGCTGAGGCTTTGGAGTCGGATCCGACTTCTTCAGGGGGAGCCGGCACAGAAATTGAGTCTGAATCTGGTGAAGGCTTGACAGATGGCTTGAGGAGGCGCTGAAGGCCGACGTCGGATGGTATTGCCTGGCGGGTTGAACCGATTCGTGCCAGGGTGTCTGCTTGGTCGTTGTCGTTTCTTGGTATGTGAAGGAATTCGCACCCCTCAAAATATCCACAGAGTTGCTTTACCAGGAAACGGTAGCTCGCCATGTTTGCGTCTTTGGCGTCCCAATCGCCAGATGACTGTTGGACCACCAAGTCGGAGTCGCCATAGCACAAGATCCGGTGAATGCCAAGTTCTTTGCCAGCAAGCCGGAGCTGTGAATGAGCGCCAGTATTCGGGCGACGTTGTTGGAGGCGGCGAAATGGATTTGCAGCGCATACTTGAGCTTGTCGCCTTTGGGGGAGGTGAGGACAACGCCGGTTCCCAAGCCAGTGCGCATCTTGGAGCCATCGAAATGCATCCGCCAATGGGTGGAGTCTACTGCCGGTGGCAGTCTGGTCTCGCCCAATGACGAGGAAGTCGGCCAAAGCTTATGCGACTTGATGGCCGGTATGAAAAGGGCTGATAATAGATGGTGTAGGGGGCCAACTCTATGGCCCATTTGGCCACTCGGCCAGAAGCATCTCGGCTTCCGATGATCTCGGCCAGTGGGGCTGTGCAGACCACAGTGATTGGATGCTCTTGAAAGTAAGGCTTCAACTTCTTGGCGGCAAAGTGCACGCCGTAGCACATCTTCTGGTAGTGGGGGTAGTTCTGCTTGGAGGTTGACAGCACTTCGCTCAGGTAATATACCGGTCTCTGGACAGGTAGCGCCTTGCCTTCCTCCTTGCGCTCGACTACGATGACTGTGCTGACTACTCGGCTGGTGGCGGCAATGTACAGGAGCATGGGCTCTTTAGGGGTCGGAGCCGCCAACACAGGGGGGGTAGTCAGCACTTTCTTCAACTGGAGGAAGGCTTCATCCGCCTTGGGGCTCCATTTGAAGAAGGTGGTCTTCTTCATGAGCTGGTATAAAGGGAGGGCCTTCGCCCAAATGATCGATGAACCGGCCGATGGACACCAGGCAGCCGGTGAATTTTTGCACATCTAGCTGTCGGCGGGGTACTTCCATCCTCTCGATGGCCTTGATCTTCACAGGATTGCACTCTATGCCGCATTCGGAGACCAGGAAACCAAGGAGCTGGCCGGCTGGTACTCCGAAGACGCACTTCTCAGGGTTGAGCTTGATCTGGAATCGACGCAGGTTCTCGAAAGTTTCCTTAAGGTCTTCCAGTAGTATTCCTCGCTTCTCCGTCTTCACCACTACATCATCCACATAGACGTGGGCGTTTCTGCCGAGCTGCTTGAGGAGGCACTTCTGCATGCAACGCTGAAAGGTGGCGCCGGCATTTCTCAAGCCGAACGTCATGGTCAGGTAGCAGAAGGCTCCGAACGGTGTGATGAAGGCGGTCTTCAGTCTATCGGCCGGGTTCAGCTTGATCTGGTGATATCCTGAATATGCATCTAAGAAGCTCAACAGCTCGCATCCGGCTGTGGAGTCTATCACCTGATCAATCCTCGGCAGAGCGAACGGGTCCTTGGGGCAGGCTTTGTTGAGGCTTGTGTAGTCAATACACATCCGCCACTGCTTGTTCTTCTTCAGTACCAGGACCGGGTTTGCTAACCATTCTGGAAAGAACACTTCCATGATGAAACCGCAGCAAGGAGCCGCTATCTCTTCTCCAACAACTCTTCTCTTTTCTTCGACCAGGCCGGCGCAAGGGCTGCTCGACGGGCTTCACATCAGATCGGACATGTAACTTGTGCTCGGCGAATTCCTGGCCGGTACACTCCAGCATGTCTTTGGGAGACCATGCGAAGATGTCCCGATTCTCACGGAGGAAATCGACGAAGCTCGCTTTTCCTATTTGTTGTCTAGGTTTGCACCTATGACAGCGTACCTCTCCGGGTGTTCCGGGTCCAAGGGTATCTTCTTTGTTTCTTTGGCCGGTTTGAACGAGCCCTCAGCTTCCGACTCCTTGGGGTCGGGCGATATCCTGTGCTGCTTGCCAGCCCATCGCCACAACCCGATCAAGAAGCCGCTTCACCGCGACCACCGTGGATCTGGGCTAGCCGGCTGCTTTCACCAAGACAAGCGGACGACTTTCTCGTAGTCGCCGGGCCACGCTCGTGATCCCTTGGTACTCGGCATCTTCATCTTGAGGTAGGCGTTGTGGGGGACCGCCATGAACTTGGCCAAAGCGGGTCGGCCAAGCAGAGCGTGATACGGACTTTCGAGGTCCACCACTTCGGACCAAACTGGCTCTCGGCGAAAATGATCTTTGTCCCCAAAGAGGACATCTATCAGGATCTTGCCAATCGATGAGCAGGAAAGGCTAGGTACAATGCCATGGAACACAGTCCGGCTGCTCTGAAGCTGCTCTTCGCTGATTCCCAAATTTTCCATCGTGTCCTTGTACAGGATGTTGATGTCGCTGCCTGCTCATCGTGGACTCGCGAGAAGCGAGCGGCCTGCCTATCCGCGGCAAGGGTGGCTCCCAAGACCAAGGCGTAGGAGCCCGGATTCGGCATCACCTCTGGATGATCAGCTCTGCTCCAACTGATAGGCTTCTCGGACCAGTGCATGAACTCTGGGGTGTCTGATGCTACTGCATTTACTTCTTGCTGCTGCAGCCGCCTGCTGCGTCGGTCGTCGGCCACACTGGTGAACACTACGTAGGCTCCATGCTCTTCTGGGTACTCGTCTTGTATTGCGCCGACTGGCCTGACAGCCGGCTGCTGGGGCGGCGGTGGAGGCGGCGGCCCAGCAGGCTGCGGAGGCTGGAGGCCGTCTCCCTTGGCGATCCTGGTGAGCCAGTGACATTTCCGGGTGGTGTGGTTTGACGGCTTCGCGCCGCTATGGGATTTGCAGGGACCATCTAGAGTCTGCTCGTAAGAGAAGGCCGGCAACCAGTTGGACTTGCCGCCTTTCTGTCGCTTGGTCGGAGGCTGCCCTTCGGGCTGCTGGTCTTCGACCGTCGCAACCTGCCGGCTGTTGGAAGCCGGCTGCGGGGCCTTGCGCTTGTGGTCGTTCTGCTCCTGTCGCCGACTGGTGTCTCCAGCCGGACTTCTGGGAGCCTGAGGAGCCACCTTGCCAGTCGCACTGACTTCAATCTCCGTCTTCATGGAGGAGTCGGTTGTAGTGTACTTGTCTGCTATGATCAGCAGCTCGTCGAGGGTCTCTGGCTCGTCGCAAAGGAGCTTGTGCTTGAGGAGAGTGCCTTCTCTGCACCCGGCGGTGAAGTACTCGATAGCTTGCACCTCGTGCACGCCCTCGCAGGAGTTCCGGAGCTCGCCCCAGCGCGTGAGGTAGTCGCGAGTCGACTCGTTGGGGCCCTGCACGCACAAGGAAAGCTGGCGAGGCTTGGGAGGTCGCTTGTACGTGCTCGTGAAATTGCGGATGAAGGCTTCGGTGAAGTCAACCCAGCTGTTGATGCTGCGGGGCTTCAGGCTGTTCAACCATGTCCGGGTCGTGCCTTGGAGCATGAGCGGAACATATTTTACGGCAACACGCTTGTTACCGTTCGCTATGTTGACGGCCGTGGAGTAGTCAACCAGCCAGTCTTCCGGTTTAACAGAGCCGGTGTACTTGGGTGTGTCTCGGGGGAGCGTGAACCCTTTGTGGAAGGGCTCGTCTCGGATGCGAGGTCCGAAGCACGGCGGGCCCAGCTCGTCCTCTTCTTCCAGCGCCAGGGACCGGTGGAGTCGGTTGATCCGGTGGCGGGCGTCGTTTTCTCCGACTCCCTCTCGGCGGCCAAGGCGGTCGCCGAGAGTCGGATGCTCGACGGGCGGCGGGGAGACTCGCCTTTCTTTGCGTGGAGGGGGAGGCAGGTAATTGTCCCGCCGCTCCACTGCTCTGGGGCAGCCGTCTTGGTCGCGATCGATGGTGACGTGAGTCCGACTGTGGCTGACAGCCAGATCCTTGTCCTTTCTTCCGCGGACACCGCCCGGTCGGGCGTCCCGAGACGTCGCGCTTTGGTCTCGGCGGGGAGGCGGGCCATCGTTGTCGTTGCGGCGCCTGCGGCGGCAGCTCGGCCTGCTCGCAGCAGCGCCGAGGAGCTGCTGGACTCGCTTCCGCCATCAGCGGCGCTCTTCACCTTCGGTTGTCCAGCTCGGTTCGCCGCTACTGTGCGGCGCGGATGTTCTCTGCCGGCGTGGCATATACGGGGCGATTGGCCCCGAACAGGTTGGCGATGGCCACGCCGCGCTGCCGGACTGCGCCTAAGCGGCTAGGCCCAGTTGGAGCCGGCGAGCCGCCCACAGCGCGATCCATCTCGCGCTGGTAGGCTTCCGACAAGCGTCTCATGCTCGCCAGCTTCTTCGCGCCTTCGACGAGCTGAAGGCGGCACGCCTCCAGTGTCTCAAAGATTAGCGTCTTTCCTCGGAATAGGCGCCTGCCGGTGTCAAAACCGCGGATCTCGGTAGGGGGTCCCGAACTGTGCGTCTAGGCGGATGGTAACAGGAGACAAGGGACACAATGTTTTTACCCAGGTTGGGGCCCTCTCGATGGAGGTAAAACCCTACTCCTGCTTGATTAATATTGATGATATGGGTAGTACAAGAGTAGATCTACCACGAGATCAAGGAGGCTAAACCCTAGAAGCTAGCCTATGGTATGATTGTTGATGTTGAAGTTGTTGTCCTACAGACTAAAACCCTCCGGTTTATATAGACACCAGATAGGTTAGGGTTACATAGAGTCGGTTACAATGGTAGGAGATCTACATATCCGTATCGCCAAGCTTGCCTTCCACGCCAAGGAAAGTCCCATCCGGACACGGGACGAAGTCTTCAATCTTGTATTTTCATAGTTTTGGAGTCCGGCCGTGACGATAGTCCGGCTATCCGGACACCCCCTAGTCCGGGACTCCCTCAGTAGCCCCCGAACCAGGCTTCAATGACGATGAGTCCGGCGCGTTGATTGTCTTCGGCATTGCGAGGCGGGTTCTTCTCCAAATTCCATATATTTGTCAAATAGTGTCCGGCTTCTGATAAATGCTGCGCTCTTCAGCTTCTACGCCCAATAATGGCAATCTTCCACGTGTTTGAATGAATGCGAACAGCCAGGGTATTTTTACAATTACCCCCCTAGCCGCGCAAATGAGCCGCCCATAAAAGGGGCAAGGATCTAGATTTTTGTCACACCATCTCCCCCTTTGCAAGCTTTCATTGGAGCGCCTCTGACCCAAGTCCATTCCATCATGGACAGTCAACGCGGCTCCTCTTCTCGCGCTCCCAACCCTCAGCCAGGAAATTGGGAGAGATGCTCACCTCAAGATAACGAGCTAGTTATACTCCAAACCAAGGGATTCCTCCCCCCAGCCTTCTTGGTTCCGATTCGAGCCGGACTTGCCACCTACAAGGGCGGAAAGCAAGCGGAGAGCGTCCCCAATCCCTCTAAAGGAGAGCGGGTGTGCTTCATCTCTTATCTCGTAAGAGGCCTCGGATTTCCCATCCATCCGCTTTCTCCGGGCTCTTGGAGTTCTCTGACCTCCAATTGCACCATCTTACTCCTGCCTCCATCCTGCACATCGCGGGCTTTGTGGCCCTCTGCGAACTATTCTTGGGCGCCGAGGCTCACTGGATTGTGGAAGAGAATATTCTGCCTAGTGCCCCGTTCTCATGAGGGGTCAATATATCAAGTGGGCGGAGCCGAGCTATGGCGCATCGCCAGGACCGGATACCTGTCCGGAACCCCAAAGAAGGCATCCGAAGATTGGCCTTCGGAATGGTTTTTCATGGAGGACGTCCCGCTGCCAGATCCTGTTCGGATCGGCCTTCCGGAGTTCAACAACGCTCCTCTGAAGAAGCGCCTAAGCTGGCGCCCTCGGAGCCTCCGGAGAGAAGATGACCAGGACGTCCGTTATTTGATGAGCCGAATAAGGTTACTGGCTCATGCCGGATTGACCATGCCAGGAGTCATGGCAATCTGCATCATGAGGGGAGTGCAGCCGCTTCAATACAGAGGCCACCCCATGTGGGACTTCAACGGGAGGACGACGCCACCCGTCATGGCCGCAAAGGGCCGGAATCGGTCACCGAACTGGTGAAGACCTTGTCTGCCATGTACAAAGGAGAGGAGGAGGACTTCCTCCGTCTCAACCCACTGAAGGAGTTTTCTTCGAGTAATCCTCGAAGCTGGGTAAGCAAACATCTTTGCATCTGTCCGATCCATGTTCCCATAGTTAAATATCTCATTTCATGGTTTTGATTTTGCGCAGGACCTGCGCGGAACTGTGGAGAAGATACACAGCCCGCCTCCACAACCCGAGGATCCGGAACGGTCCCTCGATCCGACCTCCGAAGAGGATCCGGATATAAAGGTGGAGTTGATCGATGGGGTATTCTACCAACTTAGCGTCGACAACGCGCTGGTCGCCATTACGGCGGATTACCCCGGAATATTTCCAGCCTCACAGGTAAAGGAGACCGAGGTCCCAAAATCCTGATAACGACCCCTCCATGCTTTATTTTTTATCACCGTATACAAATGGTGTCTCGCAGGGGGTACCTTCGAGACAGGAAGCTGAGCCTGCGGCGGCTGACCAGCAAAGGGCAGTGCGGCCCCGCAGGTTAAATAGAAGTGCGGTCCGGATCGAAACTCCGCCGCAACGGTATGGCATGTCACCATACACCCAGGATTGATTCCTGTAAGGTGAACTAACGCCGATATCCTTTTCAGGAAAAAGAGCGCTCGCCGGACTGAATCCGGAGAGGTTGCCGATCGAACCTTCGCCGGACAGGCTTCAAAGCCGGGTCCGGAGGCTGAGGCGAGCACGAGACGTGCGTCGGATGTTCCTCTGACAGAGGATGCCGACAGGCTGTCCGCCACCAACTCCGAGGTGGAGAGCGCCTTGAACCACAGGCGCCGCCGGACAGTTCTTCGTGACGCGTGTTTCTCCCCGGAGGCCTTGAATGCCTTTGAGTCGGGAGATGCGCATCTCCGTGCCGCTCAAGATGGACTAGCCAAAGCCATGGAGCAGTATGTGAAGGACATACGGGTAAGTAATTTTGACAGTTATATATGCCAGTAGCCCCCGAGACTTAAAATAGTTAGAATAACTGATTTAAGGATCATTTGTTATGCAGGATCTTACCAAAAAGAATACCCGACTGTCCCGGGAGCTCAAAGAGTGCAAAGCCCAACTTGAGGCCGCACTAGCCGCTGCAGGGGGAGCTACCGAGACCCCCGCTGGTAATATATGCTTCAAAAGATAAATAATTTAGGAAGTGCGGCATGTGTGTAAAGCTGACAAAAACATTGCAGATGGCGCCGGACTGGATCCGGACAAGCAACAGCTCTTGCGCCAGTTAAAGGCTGGCGAGAGCGTGCTTACAAGGGTGCGGCAGGAGAAGAATAACCTCCAAGACGCCAACACCAAGCTGGGTGAGGAACTGAAGGACGTTCGTGCCCAGTTATCTGACTCCGTGAAGGAGAATCGACGACTTCGTCGCGGCATTTTCAGTAAGTGCTTGAGCGAACTTTGAAAGAGTTCGGCGAGGAAGGCGACTAACATAAACATGTATGTAGGTTTGCTCACAGGTCGTCCTGAGGAGGAGATGCCCAATTCTTCGGGTGATCTCCTTCCCGAATTGCGTCAGCTGCACGAACGAGTCCCGCAAGTGATGAAGGGCATCGGTCAAGCCTTGTGGCCATCAATCTCCCTGCCTGAAGGCATGGGGGAGCTGGCGGAGCGGCTTCAAGGGGCACGGCGGCGCTTCCGGCTATGGAAGATATCGGCCTGCCATCAAGGCAGCAGGGAGGCCTGGGCCATGGTGAAGACACGGTACACGAATCGTCGACCCAAACCACATGGCCGAGGTCGGACTGTGGGGCGGATGGGATGGAGATCCCTGTAAAGCTTAGTGTACGGCCAGGTAGAATTGGCCGCCAAGTATTAGATTGTAAATTAGATAGCCTATTAGATGGCATTGAGGAGGAATACAATGAGTCGAATTGACTATGTAAAAATATGACATTAAAGAAATGTCTTCTAGCCGGATTGTAGATCGTTTGTCGTAGCGGACCTTTTCGCTTCAACCTCTGGACCCAATAGTCCGGAGTGTGTCCGAATACCCTCGTGGTTATATACCGTGGTATGCATGGAGACAAGGCGTAGGGGTCATTGTTGCTGTATCAGACAAGTGCCCAACTAGTTATGCGATATTACATGGGTAGTAAGAAGCATCTTCCAGGGAGAATAGTTCCGTTAAGGGTTCCTTTCGCTGGGGTGCATGCCCTAAAGTGCATGTCAAAGCTGCTATGAATAGCTGAAAATCATCTGGGGGCAGATGGGTAAAAAGTTAAAAAATCATCTTTCAATTAACCGACCGAATATTCCCTTAAGAACGCTTAGCCGGCTTCACCTACCGAGGTACACATCCGGGCCGACCGGCAGTAATAATCGCAGAGGTGCTCCCTTTACCACCTAGCCGAACAATCGGGAGCGTAGGGGTAAGCACAGAGCCGAAACCCAGCTTGGCCAAAACTTAAGTCATATCGATGCATATAATGGCGAATAAAGGGTACATGCGTAAGTTTGACACATGTGCTTTGGGCATGAAGCCCGTATAAATAAGCTTCTGTTAAAGAAGCCCCCAGGTATAATGAGTGCGGAAAAAACGCAAACGAGCCTCTAAAGGCTACAAGGAGAAGAAGAGGAAGTAGAGAAATAAAAGACAGCAAAAACAAAAAATAAAGAATGCGGACGGAGGAAGGAGACGAACTTGAAGTCCGGCACTTAGGCGTAGAATCTTCGTAGACGGGCTGCGTTTCATGGGTTCGGCTCAAGTCGGTTATCCGATGCGTTTCGTAGACGGTATGCTCCGCCGGTCAGGACCTGGTCGATGATGAAGGGACCTTCCCATTTGGGCTTGAGTTTGTCCTTTTTCTTGTCTGGCAGGCGTAGAACTAGTTCGCCAACGTTATAAGCTTTGGCCCGTACTTCCCTGTTTTGATATCTTCGAGCCTGCTGTTGATAGAATGCGTAACGCGCTTTTGCCACGTCGCGCTCCTCCTCCAATGCGTCCAAACTGTCCTGCCGATCGAGTTCGGCTTCTCTTTCTTCATACATGCGCACTCGAGGTGAGTCATGAATTATGTCGCAGGGCAAGACTGCCTCTGCGCCATACACCATAAAAAATGGTGTGAATCCGGTAGTGCGATTTGGCGTGGTCCGCAGCCCCCAGAGTACGGAGTCGAGCTCCTCAACCCAGTGCGTGTTAGATTCCTTGAGGGACCGCACTAGTCTGGGTTTAATGCCGCTCATGATTAGACCGTTTGCCCGCTCGACTTGACCATTAGTTTGAGGGTGATAGACTGAGGCGTAATCGAGCTTGATGCCCATGTTTTTGCACCATAGTTTGACCTCATCGGCTGTGAAGTTGGTGCCATTATCAGTGATGATACTGTGGGGAACGCCATAACGGTGTACTACTCCTGAGATGAAGTCTATCACTGGTCCGGATTCGGCCGTTTTAACAGGCTTGGCCTCTATCCATTTGGTGAATTTATCTACCATGACCAATAGGTATTTACGCCAGGGTTCCTCCCTTGAGGGGTCCAACCATGTCAAGCCCCCAGACCGCGAACGGCCAGGTGATGGGTATACTCTTAAGGGCGGTGGGTGGCATGTGATTTTGGTTAGCAAAAAGCTGGCAACCGACGCATCGTTGGACTAAGTCCTGCGCATCTGCCCGGGCCGTCGGCCAATAAAATCCTGTGCGGAAGGCCTTGCCTACCCGGGCCCGGGCTGCGGCGTGGTGCCCACCCAGTCCGGCATGAATTTCAGCCAGGAGGGTTCGCCCTTCCTCTTTGGAGATAAACCTTTGAAGGACTCCGGTAGTGCTTTTCTTATAAAGCTCTCCCTCATGGACTTTATAGGCTTTAGAACGCCGTACTATGCAGCGGGCCTCATTTTTGTCTTCGGGGAGTTCCTGCCTAGTTAGGTAGGATAGGAACGGTTCTGTCCACAGGGCCATAACCGCCATTATTTCGTGAGCAGAGGGTATTATCTCGGGAGCAGAGCCTCCGGTTGTGTCAGAGTGTTCGGCATCGGGCGGTGCGGTTGGGTCCGGATTATTATTGCCGGATTCCCCTTCCCATAGTACGGATGGCTTGAACAGCCGTTCCAAAAAGATATTGGGTGGGAAGGCATCGCGCTTCGCACCGATGCGTGCCAATATATCCGCCGCCTAGTTGTTATCCCGGGCTATATGATGAAATTCTAGCCCTTCGAACCGTGCTGACATTTTTAGGACCGCATTGCGGTATGCTGCCATTTTCGGATCTTTGGCGTCAAAGTCTCCGTTTATTTGAGATATTGCGAGGTTTGAATCCTGCGCACCACTAGGAGTTGAATGCCCATGGAGATCGCCATCCGGAGGCCGTGCGTAAGGGCCTCGTGATTCGGCTGCGTTGTTGGAGTCCGTATACATTATCTCGAAGGACGATGGACTGTGTCCCGGTTGGGGACGCCAGACGACGCCAGCCCCCAGGCCAGCCAACATTTTGGAGCCGTCAAAATGCATGATCCAATTGGAGTATGCGCCGTACTCTTTAGGGAGTTCATTCGGCCACGAAGTCGGCCAAAACCTGCGACTTAATAGCTCGTTGCGGCTTATAAGTTATGTCGAATGGGAGGAGCTCTATGGCCCATTTAGCAATCCGGCCCGTCGCGTCGCGGTTGTTTATAATGTCGTTAAGAGGTACTACGGAGGCTACCATTATCGAACACTCTTGAAAGTAGTGTCACAGCTTCCGGGATGCCATGAACACCGCATATGCTATCTTTTGATAGTGTGGGTACCGGGACTTGCATGGAGTGAGGACAGTGGACACATAATAGACCGGTTTTGAACAGGGAACCGGTGTCCGTCCGCTTCTCGCTCGACGACGAGCACCGCTACCGACACCTTGATGTGTTGCGGCGATATATAATAGCATTGGTTCGCCCGCATTGGGCGAGCCAGGACCGGATTTGTTGCCGAATGGCCTTTATTTCTTCGAAGTCCGGCCGTGGCGGCATCCGCCCACTCGAAGTGTTCGGTGCGGCGGAGGAGGCGATAAAGAGGTAATGCCTTTTCTCCTATACGGGAGATAAAGCGGCTTAGAGCCGCTACACATCCCGTCAATTTTTTTATTTGTTTGAGGTCTTCTGGAATATCCAATTGTGATAGAGCTCGAATCTTGGCTGGGTTTGCTTCAATTCCTCTACCGGACACAATGAAGCCCAGGAGCTTTCCTACTGGAACGCCAAGACGAATTTTTCCGGATTGAGCTTGATGTCATATCTTCGAAGATTGTCGAATGTGAGCCTCAAATCGTCTACTAGAGTTTCGACGTGTTTGGTTTTGACGACCACGTCATCCACATATGCTTCCACCGTCTTGCCGATCTGGTTGGCCAGACATGTCTGAATCATGCGCTGATATGTTGCGCCGGTGTTTTTGAGCCCAAAGGGCATTGTGTTGAAGCAGAACGGGCCGTATGGAGTGATGAATGCTGTTGCAGCTTGGTCTGGCTCTGCCATCTTGATTTGGTGGTAGCAAGAGTACGCGTCGAGGAAGCACAATGAGTCGTGTCCTGCTGTGGCGTCAATGATTTGATCAATTCGCGGGAGGGGGAAGGGATCCTTTGGGCAAGCCTTATTGAGGTCTTTGGAATCAACACATAAGCACCAGGATTTATCCAGGGCCGGATTATCCCAAAATTTACTTTCGGTTTTCCAAGCGCTCTCCATTGCACAATATTTTTGTACTATGGTCACCAAGTCAGCAAAGCGCGTGATTTCGCGAAGGCTTATGGCGTTTAGGATTCCCTTGTCGGTGCAATTATTGCAAAAAATTGGTATTTAGTCCTCCTCTCGGCAGTCCTTTATCCTGTTCATAACCAGGAATCGCCCAAGAATGATGTCTTGTTTCAGCTGGCTCTTGCCGAATTCGAGAGATCGCCAAGGTTTGGGTGGGTGGGTGGCACTAAATCCGGAACCCCGTCCAATTCAGGGCTCAAGGGCCGAGAAGTTTCCGAACTCGGAATTTTGGATTTTTGAGTGCAATCCAATGAGTTCGGCCCGCCGCCTGACTTTAGGGTCAGGGCTTGATCAACGTCCGTCCCTCCGCAGGAATCCGGTATGGAGGGATCGGGAATCCAGATGTAACTAGTCTTTAAGGTAGGGGAAGAATCGCCGCATTGCTCCTCTATCACAAAGTAACATGATGGGTAGCCTGGGAGAGTTGATCTCTCTTAGATCGGTTTTAGGCCCGATCCGGTCGTAATCTGTGGCGACTCCTGTGATGGGCGGCGCGATCCAAGAGCTCGTTTATGGAGGAGAGCTCGATCGGGTCTAACTGTTCGGCCAATTCCGAACTAACATGAAGATTGGATTTGATGACTCGAGAGGTCATCGTCGGCGCGGAGGCCGAACTAGCGGTCATGAGAAAACCGCCAAGCCGAAGAGTCTGACCAGTGGCCAAGGCTTCTTTGGCGAAGGTGTCGTCTTTAAAGACGAGGCGAGGCATCCCACCTGGCATGCATAAAGACAGAGGAACTCTCAATGAAAGCACCAATGTCGGTGTCAAAACCGGCGGATCTCGGGTAGGGTCCCCAAACTGTGCGTCTAGGCGGATGGTAACAGGAGACAAGGGACACAATGTTTTTACCCAGGTTCGGGCCCTCTCGATGGAGGTAAAACCCTACTCCTGCTTTATTAATATTGATGATATGGGTAGTACAAGAGTAGATCTACCACGAGATCAAGGAGGCTAAACCCTAGAAGCTAGCCTATGGTATGATTGTTGATGTTGAAGTTGTTGTCTTACGGACTAAAACCCTCCGGTTTATATAGACACCGGATAGGTTAGGGTTACACAGAGTCGGTTACAATGGTAGGAGATCTACATTTCCGTGTCGCCAAGCTTGCCTTCCAAGCCAAGGAAAGTCCCATCCGGACACGGGACGAAGTCTTCAATCTTGTATCTTCATAGTCTTGGAGTCCGGCCATGACGATAGTCCGGCTATCCGAACACCCCCTAGTCTGGGACTCCCTCAGGCGCGGTTAGGTCTTGTAGAGCCGCGTCGAGGGGGTCGTGAACTCCTTCACCGGGATGCTCGCCGTGACTGACGACGAGCACCTCTGTGACGGCGCTTTCGCCGCTCTCTGCGCGAGGGAGCGGCTCGTCGTAGACCACCACGTTGGTGGGGAACGCATCGAGCGACGCGGCGTCAGAGTCGACCAGCATCGGGTCGGTGGAGCCCACGGACTCCAAGTCCGTGGCGGGCTCGCCGGCGACGTGGAGTTGTTCGAGGAGGCCCGTAAGGAGGCTCTCGGGGCCGACCATGCCTGCGTCGGATTCAGGCTCGTCGGAGAGGCGAACCTCACCGACAAGTTCGGCGAGGCAGCTGGCCGCGCAGGCGATCTCAGCGCCGTGCAGCGCGTCGGCGCAGACTCCGTCTGGCGTGCCGGGCTGGCTGCGCTCGCCAGGGAGGAAAAGTGTTCCCGTCCAGAGCAGGTCTCCGGACGACGGTGCACCTAGCCCCACGGTGGGCGCCAAATGTCGGGGGTTGGGTGCGACATATGCCAAAGGATGGCTTATCATGGAGGGGGCGAGTAGAACGTCGCCGATGCCTGGAAACGGGATGAGGCGAAGGCATGCACGCCGGCAAATCTTACCCAGCTTCGGGGCTCGCGTGGAGATAATACCCCTACTGCTGCTCTGCGGGGTCTCCGCATGATCACTACGTCAAAGTGGATACAAGGTTGCTCCTTGAGCTCTTCGGGGCGAGGAAGGAGAAGGGCACGGCTAGCTCCTCTCTTACTTCTGTGTGTGTCTAAAGCTATTAGTGTCCAACCTCTTGCATGGGTGCCCCGGGGGGTTTATATAGGCCTACCCCCCGGGGGTACAATGGTAATCTGGCTGGGCGCGGGTCCCAGCCATCGGTCTCTCAGTCGTAGTCTTCTCCGCCCATCGCTGGGGCCCGCTGACTAAGCGGACCCGTCTAACGGGCCACATGGGGCCGACAGGCCTGTCCGGCCATGAAGGGTCTTGCCGGCTGCGGATTACTGTAGCCGCGCTTCTGGTGACGCTGGTTTGGTCGTGGGGTCATGGCTACAGTGCCGCCGCCTGACGGGCGATCACTGTTGCCATCCCCTGTCTTGTCTGGTTAATGGCGCGTGGGACTCGTGGGAGGGGTCGGCCGACTCCCGGGGGCCGACTCTGGGACTCGGCTGTCTGGTGGCGCTCTCGCCGTCTTCAGTACCTCCGCCGACAGGCGGGTCCCGCCGTCTCCGGGTCGTACAGACAGGCTGTCGTGGGCACAGGGGTCTGCTCATGGGCTGATGTCAGGGCCGGCGTGGCTCTGATGCCGCACCGAGCGGAGATCTCCGTCAAGATCTGAGCACTGTGGGCTATGCCTGCCCTTTTCATGAGCAGGGCAGGGATGGGCCACGCGGCGGCCGCACCCCATCCCGTCAGTAGTCGCGTAAGTCGAAGGTGGTTGGAGTCGTGGGCCGATTGCCCATAGCCGGCTTCTCTGGAGATCGCCAATTGGGAGTCGGCTTTCCTCAAGGTCGTCTCTGGGACTCGGCCGTGAGGGGCAATCAGCGGCTCTCCGTCTTGAGGTCTCGAGGGGCGCAGCCTGCCCCGATGTTTCGAAAGGTCCGGGGGCTCGAGTTTGCCTACCCGTGGCCCATTACTCCGACACCAACACATGAGTCTCCCTCTCCCAAGGCGCATCCCTACCTCTCTCCCTCCTCATCTCTCGTAGTGCTTGGCGAAGCCCTACTGGAGTACCGCGCTCCTCCACCAC
Organism: Aegilops bicornis; assembly: GCA_021605145.1. Lineage (NCBI taxonomy): Eukaryota > Viridiplantae > Streptophyta > Magnoliopsida > Poales > Poaceae > Aegilops > Aegilops bicornis. Next base: position 546,748,597 of record CM038672.1, read on the forward strand.
CACCACGCGGTCGTGCGGCTGCTGGACGGACTCTTCCCCAACCTCTCCCTCTCCCCTTGCTGGATCAAGGCACGAGATACGTCATTGGGCTGCACGTGTGTTGAACGCGGAGGCGCCGTTCTTCGGCGCTTAGATCGGAATCAACCGCGATCTGAATCGCTACGAGTACGACTCCTTCATCCGCGTTCTTGTAACGCTTCCGCTTAGCGATCTACAAGGGTATGTAGATGCACTCCCCTTCCCCTCGTTGCTAGAATCTCCATAGATAGATCTTGGTGATGCGTAGAAAATTTTGAATTTCTGCTATGTTCCCCAACATCATTTGCTTATCCCATGGGGAGTAATGACTTCACATCTAGGAAGTAGAGAATTCATTGAAGGTTAGCAAGCATTGTATTGGTCATTTGAACAATTCATGAAAGAATATTGATGGAAGAGAGATTCCACATATAAATATACTATCCTAGACATCTTTTATAATTGTGAGCACTCATTAAGTATGACATGCTAAAGAGTTGATGTTGGACAAGGAAGACAACGTATTGGGTTATGTTTTCTCACATCTCAGTTAAATTATATTGTCATGGATAATTCAAACATGTTGTGCTTTCCTTTCCCCCTCATGCTAGCCAAATTCCTTGCACCAAGTAGAGATACTACTTGTGCTTCCAATTATCCGTAAACCCAGTCTTGCCATGAGAGTCCACCATACCTACCTATGGATTGAGTAAGATCCTTCAAGTAAGTTGTCATCGGTGCAAGCAATAAAAATTGCTCTCTAAATATGTATGATCTTTTGGTGTGAAGAAAATAGCTTTATACGATCTTGTTATGGAAGCAATAAAAGCGAGGGAATTTGCATAATAAAGGTCCATATACAAGTGGCAATATAAAGTGACATTCATTCGCATTAAGATTTTGTGCATCCAACCCTAAAAGCGCATGAAAACCTCTGCTTCCCTCTGCGAAGGGCCTATCTTTTACTTTATGTCTTTTACTTTATGCAAGAGTCACTGTGACCTTCACCGTTCCCTTTTTCATTTTATCCTTTGCCAACAACCTAGTGTTGGAAAGATCTTGATATATATATATATATATATATATATATATATATATATATATATACATATATATATATATATCCAATTGGATGTAAGTTAGCATGAACTATTATTGTTGACATCACCCAAAGGTGAATATGTTGGGAGGCAACACTATAAGCCACTATCTTTCTCAGTGTCCGATTGAAACTCCATAACCATTAGTGTTGCGTGAGTGTTAGCAATTGTAGAAGACTATATGATAGTTGAGTATGTGGAGTTTGCTATTCCTAAAAATAAGATGAATTGCAATTGTTTGATGACTGAGAATGAAGTTTGCTAGTTTTCAAGAAAGTTTATTGTCTATGCTTTGACATGTGAATTGCTTGTTACTTTATCATGAGAAGTTTTATGAGATGAACTACTGTTATGACATATAACATGCTAGAATGTAACATCCCAAATTTTGGAATGTTAATATAATTACTTGAATTGTTTGTTTGTTTGCTTGAGTGAATTAAACTTGAGTGAAATTTGAACCTTTTCAAAAACTTTTGAATGAGAGGGAATAAAATGACTTTCCCTTCTCCGGTAAATTCAAATTCATCCTATTAAAATCAATGAGAGAAGATGACATGACTTCTTCAACTATAAAGAATTTGAACGGAGTTTTGCAATTTAATTCTTTCAAATATTTGCACCTGCTTCTCTATTTTTCTTCCCCGAGAAATACCCCGAAAATAAATTCTTGCAAGCAAGAAAGAGCGGAGGAAAATGACCCTCCAAAATCAGGGGCATTTTGAAAATATTTGAGCCAAGAAAACCAAAGTTTTTATTTAAAAAATTATTTGCAAAAAGAAATAAAGCCTTTAGGGATTTTCTGAAAAACATTTTTTAAGTTTTATTTTGGCCGTGGAATAATGCTCATCATCTACATTTTATTTTTCTGATAATTTTAGTATATAAAAACTCTTTATTCGAATTGATTTGATTTCCTTTTTATTGTTTTAGTTTCCTAATTTTAAAAATAGGAATGGAATCGTTTTTATTAGGAAAAACCTGCTGGCCCATTAAGCACTTTTCTATTCTAGCCCAACAAGAGATCATCTCCTTCCTCTGTTTCCTCTCACGTTACAGAAGCTTTCCATATCCATGGAGACAGGAATCTCCACCTTCCCGATCTCCTCGTCTTTTCCATCCCAGCGCCTCCCGAGACCGCCTATAAAACCCCCTCCTCTCCTCGTTCCATTTTTCCCATCACCACGCCCCTCCTCCTGCCCGTAGTCTCCTCGCCACCGTCCTCCTTTTCCTGCCTAGAACGCAGCTCACCGGGAGCTCTCCTGGAACCTCCCCGTCGTCCAGCGCCACCTCCCCAAGCGCCGACCCCTCCTCCGCCACCCCCACCTCGCCGGGCGACCTCCGCCCTCGCCGAGCAGCCCTCCACATCGCCGTCTCCTTTCTGCCATCTCTGCCTCACGTACAGGTAACTCCGTTTTCGTTTTCAGATTTATTTCCGTAACAGATTTAGTTCCGTTCTTGTTTAGCTTATAACTTTTGATCTAGAAGTCCAATGATGCTGATTCTTTTTGCGTTAGATCACAATTTTCTTGTAGTTTCCAAAAATATATAATTTGTCTATGTTTGGATTTACAAAAATTGAGTTAGATCAGATTTGAATTAAAGCTAGTTTTGCTTATTCCGGGAGTTTAAAAATAGGTTTTAATTAATTCTTTTTGCTCCTGGTCTCTAGGACCTTTGTTTATCCAGTAGTATTTAGTATTTTATTTCTAGGTTAATTTAAATTAGGTTTTTAGCAAAACAGTACTGTTTTATTACTAGTTCTGTTTTAGCTTTTTCTTTATTGTTTTTATTAGTTTTAAATTATTTCTTTTTGTCACTTTTGACAAAATTAGTTGTGTTCTGTTAGACAACAGGAAAAATTTTATTTTTATTTTAAAAAATTATTTTCCTTAGTTTGTATGAAACCTTCTATAGGTCATAGTTAGAGTTTTATAAAAGCTTTTTATTTGTTTCTTTTTGCAAATAAAATTTTATGGAAAAAAATACTTTCTGTTAAATTAGTTATTTTACATTCTATTTTCTGTTAATTTATTAGTTTAGTATTTTTAATTGTTGTTAAGTTTTCACTTACGGCAAAACTATATTAGATGTTTGTAGCAAAGTCATAGATCTTCGTTAGTAGTTTTTCTTTGTAGTTTTATTTGAAGTTTCTTTTGATTTTGTTTGAGTTTTATTATCGATTTTCCTTGCTGTTTTGATTGTTATTTCGAGTGCTAAAATTGTTTGCTAGGATGTTTGCTTATGTGAATGCTATGTTTGACTATATAGATTTTCAACGGAGTGACGATTAGTTCTACCAAGTCATTTTCTCGACAGCGTTGTTATCTTCATCAAGTATTACCAGCAAGTTCACTTTGACCATGCTTTCATACCTATGTTTTTATTGCATTTAGTGACATCTTTGCAACCATCCCTCAGTAGTGTTATTGAATCCTTGTAGTTGAGTAGTATGCATGAGGTAGGAACCCATCCCCTGTTACCAAGCCCGGACGATAATTTATTTTATGCTACGCTATAGTAGACGGGGTTGGTATGAGTACTCGGGAGTGGTGTGAGAATGGAGGATTCTACGTCAATGACGACAACTCCATGATGGAATCTGCAAGGACTGCATCTTCAAGACCTCAAGACTTCAAGACTCGAGACAGGAATTCAATACACACTACTGGGTGAAGGACGGTTGATGGGCACCCTGGAGAACCCAGTGGTTGGCCGGGATGCATGGAGAAGCGCCATGACATCTTGCGGAAAGCTTCGCCCAGACTCAAAGAGACGGAAGAATACTTCATGCCCGGAAGCTTACCTGTGCAACCGCAAGTCACTATGGGCTCGCTTGGTTGACCTTAGTTGTGACTCTGGCTGGGACGGTACTAGCAGATGTAGAACTACGGTAGGATGGGATGAGTACCGGACAGTGGTCAGAGGAACTCTTCGGAAGACCATGTTTCGGTCATCTTGTTCTCAAACACTCTGAAGTGCGAGAACGTAAAGAGAGGGATCGAATCTTGCGGGTAAAGTGTACAAACCTCTGCAGAGGGTTTAAACCTAATCGATTAGCCGTGTCCCCAGTTACGAACAATTTGAGCATCCGGACTTGGATCTCTCTCGGAACTCTCAACACCGGACTGATAACTTAATTGTGGGCAACTTATGATGAATTTGGGCTATGAGACATCGGTTGGCGGAACCATGTCATGATAGAAAACTCTATAGTACAGACTTCATTTATTCCTTTGATGTAGGGAAAATAAAATCCAGCTTTTACGCATAAACAAAACTCAGATACAGAGCCATAAAGCCAAATTGCATATAGTATAGTTTTACCATCTGTTTATTCATGTTGTGATCTTGCGGTACATTCAATGTCTTGACCTACCACGGCTGCAACGTATCATGTTGCAGGATTTGCTTCGACGAGTAAGAGTTACGATACAGGGTTACGGGTTCACACTCAACCTCGCCGATGGCGTTGATGGGACTCCACACCCGCTTGATTGTTTCATTGAGTATTATGAGGTATATATCAGTTTTACGTTAATTATACATGTGATTGCACTTTGATATATACATTGATGTACTGTGTGTGCAAAGATACTGATCTGTGGATGGCACAAAGAACACGAGGCTTGACCGTCTGAGGTCGGGTCGCTACAGAGATGGTATCAGAGCACATGTTGACTGTAGAACGTGACCCTAGAAATCGGAAAGCCCCTAGGACAGGATGTCTCAAAAAAAAAACTTTATTTTCAAAAAGACTCTTACTTCTCATCTTTTCAGATTTTATCAAATAGACCCTCTCACCTTAAATAGTTAGAATATACCCCTTTTCCCTTTTGACCACATGAAGGATCAACTGAAGACGCTCCAAGAAGGATTAGATATCGGAGAACTGATGACCACTTCAGAGTAAAGAGGATTTCACCATGTATTAGAAGAATTGAAGCTACAACAGTTGAAGACTCCGAAGATTTGAAGTTCCTGAACAAATATTTGACCTTTAGAAGACCAAACCCCTGTTATACACTTACGTTAGATGCGACGATTTGTGAGCTGTCATTTGTTTGATGTTTTCCGACAGCCACAAAATAAAATTCGTTTCTTCAAAAACTATTGTTTGTATTGTGTGTATATCCCTCCATTCTTCTCTCATATCTCGTCCCAAAACTTTTGGACCCATTAGATGATGAATGAAGTTGGACCGGTATTCTCTGGACCGACAACCCAGCCGGAGGCAGAGCTATGGATTCAGAACACGGAGAATCATTTCGGGAGCAATTTGGTTTCAAGGAAGAATGAAGTATCGTACGCTCTTCAGTACTTTGAAGGAAGTGCTGCAACCTGGTGGAAAATGCATCAAGCCATACAAGGATGTAACGGAGCAAAAACTTGGGAAGAATTCAAGAAGACTCTCTTGAGGTCCCGTCTTATCCGGAAGCACTATGATAACCCGAAGAAGAAACCTTGTGCCTGCAAGATTTATGGAGAAATAGGACACACCTGGAGGAACAAAAGGATGGATGCCCTCATTGTGAGGAGAAAAACCCAGCTGAGGAATGCCCAACTAGTCAGGTGACTTGTTCTTGTGTGAAGGAACCACCCACTACCTGACTCAGTGTCACATTTACCCCATGGTGCAACAAACTATTCAGGAGCAGGAAGAAGGAATCAAAGAAGCCCTCCGAGAAGTTATGAAAGAACCAGTGATGAAGGAATGTGTTGAAGACCTTGATGGAGAAGGCCTCAACAGATTTTACTCCAATGCCTGCTATACATGTGGAGAAGAAGGACATTTTTCACAGTATTGCACCAAGGAAAGAAAAGAGTATCTGGGATACTTCCCGACAGAAGCAGTGGAGTTTGATCCACGGGGAATAGAACGTTTGATCAGAACGAAGAAAACCAGGAAGAGAAAACAAAGACACCCTCGTAACAACCCAATTTCTCGCAAATAGGGACAAGAGTCATATTACCTGCTTTTGAATGTAAGGACGTGGGCATTATACCAATCATTGTGTCTCGAAAGGAAGCAAGGAACTCAAGGAGCAGGCACCATCTCCAAGAAGCCCAAAGATTTATCGAAAGTTATTCGTTTTCATTACAAGGAAGCAGGACATTATGCTATTAAATGTCCCGACAAGATGAAAGCTGGAGTTGAGTAGTTGGAATTTTGATATTGGAAACAAGAGTAATAGAAAGCAATTTCATGTTTATGAGTACAATAAGTTGAGTTATGTAATGGGTGCTCCGAGTTTGTAATGGAATCATGAAATCAATAAAGTTAAGGTGTGATGATTTCATATGTTGAATTTTAGGAGTTGTTACTCCATGAACAAAGAGTTTTGACCATTTTCGAGGATATGAGAAAAATATGGTCTATGGAAGAATTTGTGCATTTCAAGGGTGGTAGTACCCTGTGAGGACACCTGACCCATGGAAATGATAATGATATTCCACGGAGTGAAGTTTGGACAAAATGAGTTTGAGTTTTATTTGATATGATTGATATGAAGAAAGGAAGTACTGATGGAATTAAAGTCGGTGTAATGTTGGAATATGGAACAAATGTAACTCCAAGGATGAGTTAAAGCTATGCAAGTATTGAAGTGGGCCCACAACCCATGTGCCCAGGAATTAATAAGGGTCAAGTACCCACCGGAAGAAGAAATTTTGGGAAGGCTGCGATTTGATCAACAGACGTTTACGTGAGGAGGTTACGCAAAACCCGAGAGTTGTGAAGAAAGCGATAGATGTTTTGTTCAGCTTGCAGAATCAATGGAATTATCTCGAACTAAGTTCGTTGAGAAGATAAATTCTGCAATGCTTGTGAGTATGCCCAAGTGTTAGAATACGTGATTCCTTTGTTTACATATGTGGTAATGATTCAAATGCACGGGATGGATTGGCCCCCATACCGGAGACTTCTATCATGAACTATCATATGTTGATGGAAAATCAGAGAGACTTGAAAACCTTAGAAGAGTGTCGACGCGATAAGCCATAAAACCATAGAATGGTAGTACGATGGACCCCTTTACAGGCAACCGTTGCCAATCGTAGGGTATACGGTGAAGTTCAACCTGCACCCATTTTCTGCAGGGAGAAACCAATAATGGTAGACCACCATGAGTGTTTCGATAGTGGTTTAGAGTGGACACAGACTCCATCGACTAAGAAGATCCAGTCTCGGACGAACTTCAACTTTGACGATCCGACCCAAGCTTTTGAGGAAAACTCTATGCTTCTGACATAAGAGCATTAAATGAAGGAGCTATTGTAAGATATGTGAAGAGACATACATTGTCAGCCCTCCGGAGGAAATATCTGAGTTTATTGGAACCATGACCTTGTTTTAAGTGTGGTAGCACCCCTGACCTTTCTGACCAAAACATTCGCTAGGAGACCCCCAACCCCTAACCTTTTCTTGTTAGCCTCTTCGAATCTCGAGGACGAGATTCATTTTAAGTGTGGTAGGTTTGTAACATCCCAAATTTTGGAATGTTAATATAATTACTTGAATTGTTTGTTTGTTTGCTTGAGTGAATTAAACTTGAGTGAAATTTGAACCTTTTCAAAAACTTTTAATGAGAGGGAATAAAATAACTTTCCCCTTCTCCGGTAAATTCAAATTCATCCTATTAAAATCAATGAGAGAAGATGACATGACTTCTTCAACTATAAAGAATTTGAACGGAGTTTTGCAATTTAATTCTTTCAAATATTTGCACCTGCTTCTCTATTTTTCTTCCCGAGAAATACCCGAAAATAAATTCTTGCAAGCAAGAAAGAGCGGAGGAAAATGACCCTCCAAAATCAGGGCATTTTGAAAATATTTGAGCAAATAAAAACAAAAGTTATTATTTAAAAATTATTTGCAAAAAGAAAAAAAGACATTAGGGATTTTCTGTAAAAAAATTTTTTTAAGTTTTTATTTTGGCCGTGGAATAATGCTAATCATCTACATATTATATTTATTATAATTTTAGTATATAAAAACTCTTTATTCGAATTGATTTGATTTCCTTTTATTGTTTTAGTTTCCTAATTTTAAAAATAGGAATGGAATCGTTTTTATTAGGAAAAACCTGCTGGCCCATTAAGCACTTTTCTATTCTAGCCCAACTGCATCTTCAAGACCTCAAGACTTCAAGACTCGAGACAGGAATTCAATACACACTCTTGGGTGAAGGACGGTTGACGGGCACCTGGAGAACCCAGTGGTTGGCCGGGATGCATGGAGAAGCGCCATGACATCTTGGCGGAAAGCTTCACCTGCACTCAAAGAGACGGAAGAATACTTCACGCAGGAAGCTTACTGTGCAACCGCAAGTCATTATGGGCTCTGGCTTGGTTGACCTTAGTTGTGACTCTGGGGGACGGTACTAGCAGATGTAGAACTACGGTAGGATGGGATGAGTACCGGACAGTGGTCGAGGAACTCTTCGAAGACCATGTTTGGTCATCTTGTTCTCAAACACTCTGAAGTGCGAGAACGTAAAGAGAGGGATCGAATCTTCCGGTAAAGTGTACAAACCTCTGCAGAGGGTTAAAACCCTAATCGATTAGCCGTGTCCCGGTTACGGACAATTTGAGCATGTGGACTTGGATCTATCTCGGAACTCTCAACACCGGACTGATAACTTAATTGTGGGCAACTTATGATGAATTTGGGCTATGAGACATCGGTTGGCGGAACCATGTCATGATAGAAAACTCTATAGTACAGACTTCATTTATTCCTTTGATGTAGGGAAAATAAAATCCAGCTTTTACGCATAAACAAAACTTCAGATCTGAGCCATAAAGCCAAATTGCATATAGTATAGTTTTACCATCTGTTTATTCATGTTGTGATCTTGCGGTACATTCAATGTCTTGACCTACGGGCTGCAACGTATCATGTTGCAGGATTTTCTTCGACGAGTAAGAGTTACGATACAGGGGTTACGGTCTACACTCAACCCGCCGATGGCGTTGATGGGACTCCACACCCGTTTGATTGTTTCCGCTGAGTATTATGAGGTATATATCAGTTTTACGTTAATTATACATGTGATTGCACTTTGATATATACATTGATGTACTGTGTGCAAAGATATCCGATCCAGGGATCGTGACAAAGAACACAGGAGGCTTGACCGTCTGAGGTCGGGTCGCTACATAGAAAAGGTGATTGAAATTATCATTGATCAAACTTGTGCACCTTCTAGCATTCACACTTCATAAATTCTTTCTTTTATCATTTACCTACTCGAGGACGAGTAGGAATTAAGCTTAGGGGATCTTGTCGTCTCCAACGTATCTATAATTTATGAAGCACTCATGCTATTTTATTATCTGTTTTGAATGATTACGGGCTTTATTATACACTTTTATATTACTTTTGGGACTAACCTATTAACCAGAGGCCCACCCCATATTGCTGTTTTATTGCCTGTTTCAGTATATTGAAGAAAAGGAATATCAAATGGAGTCCAAATGGAATGAAACCTTTGGCAATGTGATTTTTGGGAGGACTATGATCCAGGAGACTTGGAGTTGAAGTAAAGGAAGCGTCGAGGAAGCCACGAGACAGGGGGGCACGCCCTACCCTCTCGTGGGCCCCTTGAGGCTCCCCCGACCGACTTCTTTCTCCTATATAAGCCTACGTACCCTAAAAACATCGATAAAGAAGATAGATCGGGAGATCCGCCGCCGCAAGCCTCTGTAACCACCAAAAACCCCTCCGGAGTCTGCTCCCAAGACCCTCGACGGAGGGGAATCCATCACCGGTGGCCATCTTCATCATCCTGGTGCTCTCCATGACGAGGAGGGAGTAGTTCACCCTCGAGGCTAAGGGTATGTACAAGTAGCTATGTGTTTGATCTCTCTCTCTCTCGTGTTCTCTCTATGGCACGATCTTGATGTATCGCGAGCTTTGCTATTATAGTTGGATCTTATGATGTTTCTCCCCCTCTACTCTCTTGTGATGGATTGAGTTTTCCCTGTGAAGTTATCTTATCGGATTGAGTCTTTGAGGATTTGAGAACACTTGATGTATGTCTTGCCATGTTTATCTGTGGTGACAATGGGATATCACGTGCCACTTGATGTATGTTTTGGTGATCAACTTGCGGGTTCCATACGAACCTATGCATAGGGGTTGGCACACGTTTTCGTCTTGACTCTCCGGTAGAGACTTTGGGGCACTCTTTGAAGTACTTTGTGTTGGTTGAATAGATGAATCTGAGATTGTGTGATGCATATCGTATAATCAAGCCCACGGATACTTGAGGTGACAATGGAGTATCTAGGTGACATTAGGGTTTTGGTTGATTTGTGTCTCAAGGTGTTATTCTAGTACAAACTCTTGAATAGATTGATCCGAAAGAATAACTTTGAGGTGGTTTCGTACCCTACCATAATCTCTTCGTTTGTTCTCCGCTATTAGTGGCTTTGGAGTGACTCTTTGTTGCATGTTGAGGGATTTTTATATGAGCTATCTATGTTATTATTGTTGAGAGAACTTGCACTAGTGAAAGTATTAACCCTATGCCTTGTTTCCTAGCATTGCAATACCGTTTACGCTCGCTTTTATTACTTGTTACCTTGCCGTTTTTATATTTTCAGATTACAAAAACCTATATCTACCATCCATATTGCACTTGTATCACCATCTCTTCGCTGAACTAGTGCACCTATACAATTTTCCATTGTATTGGGTGTGTTGGGGACACAAGAGACTCTTTGTTATTTGGTTGCAGGGTTGCTTGAGAGAGACCATCTTCATCCTACGCCTCCCACGGATTGATAAACCTTAGGTCATCCACTTGAGGGAAATTTGCTACTGTCCTACAAACCTGTCCACTTGTAGGCCCAACAACGTCTACAAGACGAAGGTTGTGTAGTAGACATCAAACATCTACGCATAAACCTGGCTCGGATGCCACTGTTGGGGAACGTAGTAATTTCAAAAAATTTCCTACGCACACGCAAGATCATGGTGATGCATAGCAATGAGAGGGGTGAGTGTTGTCCACGTACCCTAATAGACCGAAAGCGGAAGCGTTATGACAACGCGGTTGATGTAGTCGTACGTCTTCACGATCCGACCGATCCAAGTAGTGAACGTACGGCACCTCCAAGTTCAGCACACATTCAGCTCGATGACGTCCCACGAACTCCGATCCAGCAGATCTTTGCCGGAGAGATCCGTCAGCACGATGGCGTGATGACAGTGTTGATGATGCTACCGACGCAGGGCTTCAGCTAAGCACCGTATGATATTACCGAGGTGGAATATGGTGGAGGGGGGCACCACACACGGCTGGGAGAGATCAACAGATCAACTTGTGTGTCTAGAGGTGCCCCCTGCCCCCGTATATAAAGGATCAGGGGGGAGAGGCGCCCGGCCAAGGAGGGCGCGCCAAGGGGGGGAGTCCTACTTCCACCGGGAGTGGGACTCCTCCTTTCCTTGTTGGAGTAGGAGAAGGGAAGGAAGAGAGAGAGGAGGAGAAGGAAAAAGGGGGGCGTCGCCCCCTCCTTGTCCAATTCGGACTATTGGGGGAGGGGGTGCGCGGCTGCCCTGGCCGCCCCTCCTCTTCTCCCACTAACGCCCATTAGGCCCAATATACTCCTCGGGGGGTTCCGGTAACCCCTAGTACTCCAGTAAATGTCTGAAACGTCCCGAAACACTTCCAGTGTCCGAACATAGTCATCCAATATATTGATCTTTACGTCTCGACCATTTCGAGACTCCTCGTCATGTACGTGGTCATATCCGGGACTCCGAACTACCTTCGGTACATCAAAACACAAAAACTCATAATACCGATCGTCACCAAACTTTAAGCGTGCGGACCCTACGGGTTCGAGAACTATGTAGACATGACCGAGACACGTCTCCAGTCAATAACCAATACTGGAACCTGGATGCTCATATTGGCTCCCACATATTCTACGAAGATCTTTATCGGTCAAACCGCATAACAACATACGTTGTTCCTTTTGTCGTCGGTATGTTACTTGCCCGAGATTTGATCGTCGGTATCTCAATACCTAGTTCAATCTCGTTACCGGCAAGTCTCTTGACTCGTTATGTAATGCATCATCCCGCAACTAACTGATTTAGTCACATTGCTTGCAAGGCTTATAGTGATGTGCATTACCGAGAGGGCCCAGAGATACCTCTCCGACAATCAGAGTGACAAATCCTAATCTCGAAATACGCCAACCCAACAAGTACCTTCGGAGACACCTGTAGAGCACCATTATAATCACCCAGTTACGTTGTGACGTTTGGTAGCACACAAAGTGTTCCTCCGGTAAATGGGAGTTGCATAATCTCATAGTCATAGGAACATGTATAAGTCATGAAGAAAGCAATAGCAACATACTAAACGATCAATTGCTAAGCTAACGGAATGGGTCAACTCAATCACATCATTCTCCCAATGATGTGATCTCGTTAATCAAATGAAAACTCATGTCCATGGCAAGGAAACTCAACCATCTTTGATTAACGAGCTAGTCAAGTAGAGGCATACTAGTTACACTATGTTTGTCTATGTATTCACACATGTATTATGTTTTCGTTTAATACAATTCTAGCATGAATAATAAACATTTATCATGATATGAGGAAATAAATAATAACTTTATTATTGCCTCTAGGGCATATTTCCTTCATGGCCTCCTCATGCTTATCGAGGAAATTGATAGTGGTATGGCAGTTTATAGCCATGGTCCTAGGTGACCGTCGATTGGACATCCACTTTTTGGCCATATTTCTGGTGCGCTTTAGCTTCAAGGAAAGAACACTAGCAGAGCCGAGGTGGGCATGGCGGGAGCCCACACTTCCCTAATTTGTAGCAACCCTTTCCCTAAAAAGGGGGATATTAAGAAGGGAGCGATCAAGGCAGAAAACCGAAGCTTTGTGGATAGTAGTTGCTACCGTCAAACGAAGAGGAATGTGATCAGAGGTTGTCCTGGTAACCGAGGAGAGTGAGGTATCTGGAAATTTTGACGCCTAGGCCACGTTTGCCAGTGCCCGATCTAGCCGCACGAGAATAGGCACATCCTGCTGGTTTGACCAGGTGTAGCGCCTATCTAGAAGAGGGAGATCCTGGAGCTGAAGCGTATTGATGGCAGAGGAGAAAATGTTTGCTTCATGCATGTTGAAATGAGACGTTGATTGATCTGAAGGTATAAGGGTGATGTTAAAGTCACTAATGACAGTCCACGGGCAGGAGATTTGCGGCATTAGATCAATCAGAGATTGCAAGAAGATGGGTTTAGAAGCATATTCACAGGGACCGTAAACGTTTGTGACCACAAAAGATAGGTCGTCAGCACGCGATTCAAACCAACATGTCAAGGCAAAAGTGCCAGCAAACACTTTGGTGCAAGAGAGGAAACCGTCGTCCCAAGCGGTAACAATCCCGCCCGCAGATCCATTTGCTGGAATGGCGTGAAAGGTACTGAGGTTTGGAGGTAGAAACGAGACAACTTTGAAGTTGGAGATATCCTGAAGTTTTGACTCTTGCAGGCAGATCACGGAGCAAGTGGTTAAGGAGAGGGTTGCTTTAACGTCAGTGCATTTTTTGTGCCTTCCCAGGCCGCGCACGTTCCATGAGATAACAGAAATTTCTCTAATCATGGGAAACCTTGGAGGCAACAGTGTGTAGGCAGGCAAAGCAAGCCACGAGAGATACGATGGAACAGTCGGATACATTGGAAAGGGTGGTACATCTCATTGAAAAAGAAAAGAGAAACACATAAAAAGAAAATACTAGGAGTTGGGGTCTCGAAAGGGAGAGCATGCATGCGACGCGTCCTACGTAAAGAGCTACAGCTAAAATGGCGGGTGGAGCTGCAGGTGCAAGGAGAAGCAGGCAGGAGATTGCGTCGCTGCGGGGCCATAGCAGAAAGGTCGTCACACATCGTCACCGGAGGGCACCATGTTAAGGTCGATCTCGAAAACGCCGCAGGCCACCGCCAGCTGGAGAGAATCCTTGCGTGGAAGCGGTGGGGCGTCCTTGGCGGCAAGCTCCAGGAGCTCTTCTGCCGGCAGCAGATGCGCTGAGCTCGGGGCCGCCCTCTTCTTGCCCTCCAGCTTCGTCTCCTTCCTGAGTGTGGCCTTCTCCAGCATCGTCATGCGGTTGGGCGCCTCCCCCTCCCTGATGCGAGTGCTGCGGTGCTTGTAGAAGATCGTTGGGGATGCCGCACGTGGGGGGAGGTCGATGAGCGTGAGGGAGGGCGGAGGGGAGGGTTGCTACAGCAGGAGATCTTCGTGCGTGTCGATGGCGATTTGCATGGGCTACGGACCCGGGATCGGGGGCAATCCCGCGTCGAAGCGCTCGACAGCCTGCATGACCTCTTCCTCGCCGTCGCCGCCCGGGGTGAAAGCGCGACCACGGAAGTCGCTGCAGATCAGCTCGGCGTCGATGAAGGGGGCGTGGGAAGGGCCGACCGTAGCCACCCTGTCGAGGAAGCCAATGGAGCAGGCCGCAAGGTTGGCGACGATTAGCTTGGGAGATCCCCTCGGGCTCATGAGGATGAGATAGAAGCCGCGCTCGCCATTCTTGCCCTGGACGCGCACATCGTAGAACCCCTTGAAGAGCTTGACCTCCACTGATTTCGGGCGGGCCGTGAGTGGCACCGCGCAAACCAGTGGCTAGTGGTTCGCCATCATGGTGAGGCCACCGGGCAGTTGGACTACCCGGTCATCATGCCCCTCGTCGGTTGGCGGAGGTGGTGGCGCGGACAGATTTGGGTCCATGCCTCCTGGGAAGTCACCATTGCCCCCGTCGCCATCGTTCCTGCCACCGTCGCCATCGTTGTCGTCATCGGAGTCCGGACCCGCAAAAGCAGGGTCAGGCGGGAGTTCCTGAGAGTGAATCACAAGGACAAACGCGATGGCACCAAGGCCGGAGAAGCCATGGATGGGTATGGTCTGTGGGACGTCGGTGAGGGTGCGAGACTTGACGGAGACAAGGACCGCAGAGTAGTCCACTCCGGTGAGGCAAACGGGGTCAATCTCGATGGGACAAGCGAAACGGACAATGGAGTTGATGATAGTGGGAGTGAACCAATATTCCATCGGGAAGTGTTGTAGGGTGGAACCCTAGATGGAGATCTTTCACGAATTGGAGGGGAAATCCCCAAGAACACGAAGAACACGAAGAACACAAGAGAGGGAAAACACTCAAATTGACTAGATCCAATCACACATATGCTAGATCCAAGAACACAAAAGAGGTCACAATGATCCAAGGACAACAAAAGAAAAGATACAAGGTAACTAGTTCATCCCAATCCTATGAGGAGAGAGGTCTTGATGATCATATGATGGGGATCCTTCCCAAGATGGGGGCTTGATAACCACTAGGGATCTTCTCCTAGGAGGTCTTGATCTCCTAGAGGAGTGGGTACAAGGAGCAAAGCTCACATAATCATCTCATATACTTTGCTATCCTCTAAATGAGCTAGGTGGGAGGTACTTATAGTCTAGGGACGAAATAGAGGGAGAGGGGAATACAAAGGTCCAAAATGTCCCTGAAAGCGCACACACTCTCGGAGGGGTCCGGTCACCCAGAATGCGAGGGACCGGGCACCCGGTCCGGTCAGGGGGCTGCGCCCTAGGCGCTGTAGAGGGGAGGCCGGGCACCCGGGGTAGCACCAGGCGGGCGGCGATGGGGGGGCCGGGCACCCGGGCGGGGCTGGGCTGCTCCCAGCAGCAGGGCCGGGCACCCGGGGCCATTTGCCCTGGTCCCCGGGCAGCTACAGCCGGCGCCAGGTGTGGGCCGGGCACCCGGGGCCTTCCAGGCCGGGCACCCGGGATGCTCAGTTGCGGCTCCCAGCCAGTTGTCTGGGCACCCGGGGGCAGAGGTGGCCGGGCACCGGGTTGTCCAGTGCCTCCGCGACTTCGTGCACCCGTGTCTTCCATCCTCCTCCTTCATCGGTCTCCATGTGTACTTAGTGATCCCTCCATGCTTCCTCGCGATCATCTCCGAAGTACCCGAGAATGCATAACATTTCCATTTGAGGTTGATTCCGACTGTCGTGTGAATTCGAATGGAGTTTGAAGAGGAAGGAGTCAACCTCGGTTTCGGTGGCACGTGCGTGTACTCTTTTCATCGGTCTTCTCCGTCCTTGCGGTGGTGGTGTGACGTCCATGGTGATGGTCGAGGGATGCTCTAATCAGGAAGTCTTCGATGTTTAGGGCAAAGACCGTGCCAAGATGAAAGAGGAAACGATTTTCGGTGTCTTCGTGGCGAACAAGATTGACTGTGTTGATGGGACATGAGAGTGGGTTGTTTAGGATGGAAATTTCTCTTTCAGAGGCTGAGCCGGAGATAACTAGGCCCGCCCCATAGGACGAAGCTCTAATCATCACAGGAGGGTTTCCAGCCCCTGTCTAAAGCGCACGTCGGATACATGCTTTGGGAGAGGGATGTGGCGTGTTAACAATGGCATAATCTAGGTTTTGGAAGAGGAAGGAGTCAACCTCGGTTTCGGTGGCACGTGCGTGTGCTCTTGTCATCGGTCTTCTGCGTCCTTGCGGTGGTGGTGTGACGTCCATGGTGATGGTCGAGGGATGCTCCGCATCATCTCCCCCCCCCCTTGGGAGAGATCCTTCCACGGATCGTGCTCTTCATCACCATGTGTGAGAGAGGTCGTCGCCGTGTAGAAGTGGATGGCCACCAAGCACGTATCATGTGGAAGCTCGAAATGTACACTCGCCGATGTCGAACCGTCTCATGATTCCTTCAAAAGGAGCACGTACAACAAACACTTGGAAAAACAAATGTGGTTACCGTTAGAGCAAAACCAAGCATTCGAGAGGTGATTAACCCAACAAGTGTTGTCCTCAAGCATAGCATATGGTTTGACAAAGAAGTGTGGCATGGCATTTAAGCATCTAAATTGAGCACAATCAAGGACATCATGTAAACGATCATGCGAATGGGAGGTGGATATGCTAATATGTTTGACAAGAGAACAAGCATCAACCTCAAGATCATAGCAAACATGCATAAAGCGCTCAACAAATGGTCTATGGTATCCATAAGAATCATTCACAACACCAAATGAAATGAAATGTCTACACGGATGAGGCAAGTGCAAGACAATCCAAGCATAATGTGCATATGGTGTGGTGGAGAAAGTGAGGCACTCAACACAAATGATATAGCAATTTTGCAACATGCGTGAGGCAATCAAGTCATGTGAGCAAATAATAGATATAGGAAATGCACATGACATATCGCGAGCACGAACACAAAGCAAGATCATAGTATCATCATAGGAATGTGGCATAAATGGAACACGGCAATAACAAGCAATATCTCCACCAAGCTTGCAAGTACGCATACAAGTTGTAGAATCAATCATCATGTGTAATGCAAAGCATGGGTCACAAATGCATGGCAAAGGCATAGGAATAAGCATATTGCTACGTCTTGAGCTTGCATTGGTTTTCCTTGAAGAGGAAAGGGTGATGCAGCAGAGTAGCGTAAGTATTTCCCTCAGTTTTTGAGAACCAAGGTATCAATCCAGTAGGAGGCTCCTCAAAAGTCCCACGCACCTACACAAACAAACAAAGAACTGCATAACCAACACAATAAAGGGGTTGTCAATCCCTTCACGACGATTACAAAAGTGAGATCTAATAGAGATAGTATGATAAGATAAATATATTTTTGGTATTTTATAATATAGATGCAAAAAGTAAAGATGCAAATAAAAGTAGATCGGAAGAAAATATGATAAGAGATAGACCCGGGGGCCATAGGTTTCACTAGTGGCTTCTCTCAAGATAGCATAAGTATTACGGTGGGTGAACAAATTACTGTCGAACAATTGATTGAAAAGCGAATAATTATGAGATTATCTTGGCATGATAATGTATATAGGCATCACGTCCGCAACAAGTAGACCGACTCCTGCCTGCATCTACTACTATTACTCCACACATCTACCGACTTCTGGCTGCATCTAGAGTATTAAGTTCATAAGAACGAGTAACGCATTAAGAAAGATGTCATGATGTAGAGGGATAAACTCATGCAATATGATATAAACCCCATCTTTTTATCCTCGATGGCAACAATACAATACGTGCCTTGCAACCCATTCTGTCACTGGGTAAGGACACCGCAAGATTGAACCCAAAGCTAAGCACTTCTCCCATGGCAAGAAAGATCAATCTAGTAGGCCAAACCAAACTGATTATTCGAAGAGACTTGCAAAGATAACTCAATCATACATAAAAGAATTCAGAGAAGATTCAAATATTATTCATAGATAAACTTGATCATAAACCCACAATTCATCGGATCTTGACAAACACACCGCAAAAAGAGTTTACATCGAATAGATCTCCACAAGAGAGGGGGAGAACATGGTATTGAGATCTAAAAAAGAGAGAAGAAGCCATCTAGCTAATAACTATGGACCCGAAGGTCTGTGGTAAACTACTCACAACTCATCGGAGGGGCTATGGTGTTGATGTAGAAGCCCTCCATGGTCGATTCCCCCTCCGGCGGAGCGCCGGTGAAGGCTCCAAGATGGGATCTCGTGGATACAGAAGGTTACCACGGTGGAAATTGTGTTTCATTGGCTCGCTGGATGTTTTCGTGCACGAGGCTTATATAGGAGGAAGAAATGCGTCGGTAGTCAGCCGAGGGCCCACGAGATAGGGGCGCACTGTAGGGGTGGGCGCGCCCTCTCTCGTGGCCGCCTCGGCTGCTTCTTGACTTGCACTCCAAGTCCTCTGGATCACGTTAGTTCCAAAAATCACGCCTCAAGGTTTCATTCCATTTGGACTCGCTTTGATATTCCTTTCCTTGAATCTGAAATAGGCAAAAAAAACAGCAATCTGAAATTTGGGCCTCCGGTTAGTAGGTTAGTCCCAAAAATGATATAAATGTGTAAAATAAAGCCCATAAACATCCAAAAGGGGTAATATAATAGCATGGAACAATCAAAAATTATAGATACGTTGGAGACGTATCACATATCATGCAAAGTGAACATGGCAAGATGGGCATGTAATATGTAAAGAACGATAACCCATAACCATGTGAGAGCCATGTAGAAGAAATGCGCGAAGTCTTTGCACGAAGAGGGCGGTGGGAAAGACAATCCATGGGACCCCAAGTCATCATTGCTCTCTAGATCTTGTTTTGTCAACTCGTGGGATTGCGAGGTTGACAAGTATGCATGCGTAGCTACACAAAAGAGACACAAACCAAAGAAATTGTGTTCGTGGTAAAAGTACACATCATCCATCATGATGTGTATCTGCATGTGTGAGTTAGCACAAGATAAGCATCGCTCAAAGAAATATGATGCATGGTATAATAACATGTCATCCATCATGAAAGAATAGTTGTTATGTATGACACGATGGGTACACAAGTTGAGAATGCAAGTATATGGCACACCAATAGCATTTTCATTCATGGGGAGCATATTGTGCACACAAGTAGTGGGATCATGCAATGGATAGGATGGATCAAAATCTCCTACAATGTATGAGGAAACTATGGGGGTCTCCTCATGAGCATTACTGGAAACATCACATGGAGAATATTGACAACATCCAAAACAATGCATATTTGGAACAATGTTATCATGGCATGGCATAGTAGATGAATTGCGCAAATCATGTAAAGGAAGCATGGCAATATCATCGCATGAAAAACAAAAGCCAATGACCATCATCTTGTCATCTATGCCATAAGTCAAATGGGATTTATTCTAATGGGGCATGCATAGTTACTATGTTGAGATTGAAAAGGTGCAATATGGGAGATCTCACTCATAGCATATGACAACTTCAATGGATTTTCAAACATGATGTGACCAAAAGAATTTTCAAATGATATCCTATGGAGCATAGCATCACAACTAGGAAATTCAACATGCTCATCATCATAGTCATCATAAATTTGTAAGTCATGACATGAGGAAGTCACACTAGCATGAAGCATGGGAATAGGTGGATCAACATCATGCAAGCAATCATTGGTGAGATAGTCCACTATTGGGACAAGAGAAGCACCATCACCTATGTTACCTTTGGAGCCTCGCTCATGTGTTGTAGGTGAGGTGTCGAAGACCAAGACGTGGTCATCTTCATCTTGATGGAACCATGTGGGGGGTGCATCATCGTCCACCATGGCCATCGTATTGTCCAAAGGAAGGAGAAAGTTGTCGAGAATCGGCGCGTCACCATATATGGGACCTAGCACCAAATGAGAAGACACGATAGAGGTAGAGGTTAAGTTGTTAGAAATCAAAATGGCCTCACATGCCCTATCAACTACCTCACTCTCTCTATGTGGTGGTGGCTCACTCAATCCCTCAAGGTAGGTGCACTCAATGTCACATATGGTGGAGTCATTCAAATCACTCAAGTGGTGGTGGTCGTGGCTCTCCTCACATGGGAATTGTGGCAACTCATCATATATGGGGCTAGTGGTGAAGTCACTCTCACTCTCAATATGGTGGCACAAGTCACTCAAGTCATCATACGTCGCCATGGTCGAAGGGAAAATCCCATGCTCAACCATCTCATCGTCGTCGCCGTGGATGAAGGCCGAAGACGGCGCATCCTCGCTCTCCTCCATGACCGAAGGGAAAATCCCATGCTCGGTCATCATCCTTGAGGGGCTTCTGAAGATGGAAGTGTCGCCCTCGCTCGTAAGTGATCGCCTTGTACTTGAGGATGTCGAAGTAGGCGTACTAGTGGGAAGTAGGCGAAGATGCCTTGATAACACTTGGCGAAGATGCCGAAGTAGGCGTGGTAGCCGGAGCTTCCGCTTGGTGGTGCTTGTCTCGCGGTCTTCTCTTGTGCTCATGAAGTTTGGCCGTAGCTTGATGTAGAGCTTTTTGGGACTTGTAGGTGTACGCATCGCGAGCATCTTCATCTTGATGGTGTTGTAGTGCTTCGATGACATTCCGAAGATTTGCCACTTGAGTGTCGCCGCCTTGAAGATGACGAAGGGGAAGAGGACTTGTAGTTGGCCACCATGTCTCGTACTTGATCCCTTTGTTCGGCCAACTTGGTGTCGAGGTAGTCCCTTATCCTTGCTTTGTTTTGGCGAATGTCGATGGCGAGTCGCTAATGCCTTGCATTGCTCGTTGTAGTCCGAAGATGGACGTTTTGGTGATGTAGTTGTTCGCGTTGTCGTTGTCGTGGAAGACCGGAGATGAAATGCCTTGCCTATCCATCACAAGACTCGAGCAAATGTAAGTGGAAGAAAGGAAAAGGACTAGACCAATGTACCTTATCCAATGTTGAAGATGGATCAATGATCACTCAATAATGTAACAAGGAAATAGCACAATTGGTACCGGATCTTGTCAATTCTCACACCTACACACGTAAGGCTTATGGTGGAGCTCGGTGAGGATAGTGGCACAAAAATTTGATGCAAAATGTTAGCAAGAGTCAGTAAAGTTGGAAAAGATTCACAAATTCGCAAGTGAAACAAGTAGACCAATAGCAATATGTAGCTACGGAAACACACACACGGATAGATAAATGGGGTCGCGCAACCAAGGAATGAGCACAAAATGTGCAATCCACGGAAAACGCTCGTGTTGCACAACTCAAGAGAGACGCTAGCACGATTCCTCAATAGGCGGATACGAACAAGTGCAAAGATGCTTTTATCTCTAAGTATTTTCCTCCCTCTAAGATTATCACTCTTAGGAACGATATTATGAATTTTAAACAACTTGATCATGAGCATGTTGCCCAATCTTGGGAAAGAATGAAATTGATGCTTCGCAATTGCCCTACTCATGGTTTGAATTTATGGATGATCATACAAAAAATTTATGCCGGTTTGAACTTTGCTTCTAGAAATCTCTTAGATTCGGCCGCGGGAGGCACGTTTATGGAAATAACGTTAGGAGATGCTACAAAACTTCTTGATAATATTATGGCTCTTGTGCACAACCTATAAGATGCAAAATGTATGAGCTTTCTATCCCAACTATGCTATGTGTATGATGTTCCCGATGTTCTTCTCAAGATGATCCAAGATGATCGGATATGACAATCTTATGTGCAATGTGGTAAGATGCTATGGCTCTTGCTTACAAGCTCTTTGCTCTCTTTCCTTTTGATTAAAAGCTTATTCTTTTTTTTGTTGATATGGCCACTGATGCGATATGCACAAACCAAGATAGCAATTGTGTATATGCGGGAACAATCTTGTGACACAAGGGATGATATGATGGTACCAAGATGATACCAATATGATATGGTATATATGCAATGGAAGGTACGGATCACTAATGTGCACAAGTAACGTTGCCGACAATACTCAAAGGCTAGTCTCGATAGGCAAGTGACGCAAAATGGGCTAAGGGGTTAACAATGTAATGGCAAGAATGTACAATGATGGGATACCACGATACCAAGGTGATATGGAGGTTACCGTTCTTGCTCATAGTTAGGGTGTCAAATTGGTGAAGTGGTCGATGTCGATGACGACCTCGCGGCGATGATGAGTGGCAGTGTTCTTGATGTAGATACCAAGATGATGTAGAGTCGTCCCTAAGTAGCCGAAACACCTTAGGAAACGGTAAAAAACCACAAAGTCAAAATCTCAAGGAAAATGTCAAATGGTGGTAGCGAAATGCGTAGGTGGTTCCGGAGTTAGCAATGTGGAAGTGGTGGTGGTGGTTGATGATGAAGCGACCATCCCTAAGTAGCCAGAACACCTTAGGAGACTCAAGTCACCCCTCAAGTAACCACAAATGCTATATGGAACTAAATGGGTTATGTGGCGGAAAGCTATGGTGGTTTTGCAGATGATATGGTGGATGGCCTATGCAAAGATGCCAAAATGTCAAAACTTTGAAGGAGTCAAATGGTTTTGGAACCTATCTATATGGAAGGGGGATGTCAATAGCTACTCAACTAGCTAAAGAACGCGAAAATCAGACTCCGGGAGCGAAAGTTATGGCCGAAACGGTGAATGGTGTTGCGCTAATTCGGGGGGGTGCCGGTGCCCGGGGGTTGGGGGTGCGGGCACCCGGGGTGGTCAGCGAGGTTGGACTGAAGAAGAGGCCTGGGGGTCCGGGTGCTCAGGGGCAAGAGGTGCGGGCACTGGGGTCAGGGCAAACAGCACAGGGTGCGAGTGCGGGGGCTCGAGTGAGCACCGGGTCACAACGGAGATCTTGTGAAGTCTGGATGCCCGGGGGTCATGGATTTGGGCGGAAATTCGTGGGGAAGTGGAAGAAATTGATGTATTTCGTGGAGGGAAAGGTGGAGATGGATGGGGGAATGCTAGATCCACTTGAAACCAAGCAAATCCATGGATCAAATTTAACAAAACCTCATCAAACCAACAAATCACAAAAAAATTTGGGGCTATTTTTGGTGGGGAAATTTTTGAAATTCGGAAGAACACAACAAAATTAGGCTAGAGAACAAGAAGGGGGGCTCCAATTTCATGAAAAACCATGGCTCATGATACCAAGATGTTATAGGGTGGAACCCTAGATGGAGATCTTTCACGAAATGGAGGGGAAATCCCCAAGAACACGAAGAACACAAGAGAGGGAAAACACTCAAATTGACTAGATCCAATCACACATATGCTAGATCCAAGAACACACAAGAGGTCACAATGATCCAAGGACAACAAAAGAAAGATACAAGGTAACTAGTTCATCCCAATCCTATGAGGAGAGAGGTCTTGATGATCCTATGATGGGGATCCTTCCCAAGATGGGGGCTTGATATCCACTAGGGATCTTCTCCTAGGAGGTCTTGATCTCCTAGAGGAGTGGGTACAAGGAGCAAAGCTCACATAATCATCTCATATACTTTGCTATCCTCTAAATGAGCTAGGTGGGAGGTACTTATAGTCTAGGGACGAAATAGAGGGAGAGGGGAATACATAGGTCCAAAATGACCCTGAAAACGCACACACTCTCGGAGGGGTCCGGTCACCCGGAGTGCGAGGGACTGGGCACCCGGTCCGGTCAGGGGACTGCGCCCTAGGAGCTGTAGAGGGGAGGCCGGGCACCCGGGGTAGCACCAGGCGGACGGCGATGGGGGGGGGCACCCGGGCGGGGCTGGGCTGCTCCCAGCAGCAGGGCCGGGCACCCGGGGCCATTTGGCCGGGCACCCGGGCGGCTACAGCCGGT
Organism: Aegilops bicornis; assembly: GCA_021605145.1. NCBI lineage: Eukaryota > Viridiplantae > Streptophyta > Magnoliopsida > Poales > Poaceae > Aegilops > Aegilops bicornis. The sequence continues at coordinate 546,772,872 of CM038672.1, forward strand.
GCCAGGTGAGGGCCGGGGACCCGGGCTGCTCAGGTGCGGCTCCCAGCCAGTTGGCCGGGCACCCGTGGGCAGAGGTGGCGGGCACCCGGGTGTCCGGTGCCTCCGCTGACTTGATGCACCTGTCTTCCATCCTCCTCCTTCATGGGTCTCCATGTTTACTTGGTGATCCCTCCATGCTTCCTCGCGATCATCTCCGAAGTACCTGAGAATGCAAACTTTCCATTTGAGGTAGATTCCGACTCTCGTGTGAATTCGAATGGAGTTTGAAGAGGAAGGAGTCAACCTCGGTTTCGGTGGCACGTGCGTGTACTCTTTTCATCGGTCTTCTCCGTCCTTGCGGTGGTGGTGTGACGTCCATGGTGATGGTCGAGGGATGCTCTAATCAGGAAGTCTTCGATGTTTAGGGCAAAGACCGTGCCAAGATGAAAGAGGAAACGATTTTCGGTGTCTTCGTGGCGAACAAGATTGACTGTGTTGATGGGACATGAGAGTGGGTTGTTTAGGATGGAAATTTCTCTTCGTGAGGTCGAGCGGAGATAACTAGGCCCGCCCCCATAGGACGAAGCTCTAATCATCACAGGAGGGTTTCCAGCCCCTGTCTAAAGCGCATGTCGGATACATGCTTCGGGAGAGGGATGTGGCGTGTTAACAATGGCATAATCTAGGTTTTGGAAGTGCTCAATGGGGGTGTAAGGCATGAAGACGTTGGCGAAATCACGACGGTGCCTAGGTGGGGAAGAGAGAGAAACAGACTGGTTCTCGTCCGAATCGGTGGACTCGTCCCCCGATTCGAACTCGACCTCCTGAGAATCCTCTTCCTCATCTATGGTCTCGTCATCGACTTCAGCCGCCTCGGTCTGCTCCGGGAAGGAAAAGATGCGAGGTGGAGATGTGGTGGCATGGGGCGACTGCTGCTCCTCATCAGAGGAAGGGAGCTCAAGCGGGATAAAATCCGCCATGGTTCCTCCTTTCACATGTCATAGAGTGCCCCAAAGATCCCTCACTTCCCTCCCATGAGCCTTGGGAGGATCGACGGTGTCCCTCGGACTAGGGGGTACTCACCACGCCGCCTCCCGATCGCTTGGATTGGGCCGAGGATCCCCATATGGTCAGATACTCACGGGCCAGTCCGGACAATGTCAGATACAAGGAAGATTCCACAAGACTTGGCGATCAAGACAAGGACTCCTCCCCACCGGCGATTCGGGTTAGGACTCTTGTTATCCTAGGCCTCTCGGGTGCATTATATAAACCGAGGCCGGGCTAGTCGGCTGCATTTAACAACAATCATACCATAGGCTAGCTTCTAGGGTTTAGCCTCCTTGATCTCGTGGTAGATCTACTCTTGTACTACCCATATCATCAATATTAATCAAGCAGAGTAGGGTTTTACCTCCATCGAGAGGGCCCGAACCTGGGTAAAAACATCGTGTCCCTTGTCTCCTTTACCATCCGCCTAGACGCACGCCGGGACCCCTACCCGAGATCCGCCAGTTTTGGCACCGACATTGGTGCTTTCATTGAGAGCTCATGTGTGTTTCGGCAAAAAGGTCGATGGCTCGCTCACAGATCAATCGCGACTTCGCATCTTCGCTACAGCTCAATCGGTCACCTTGGTTCGACCAATGGTTGCGCCTACCTCCGATCGTCATGTTCGGATGAGGGCCTTCATCAACATCAACTCCGATCTCTATCAGGATCTTGGAGGAATCATCCAGGGAGCCCGGGGGCTCAACCTCAACATTGCCTCGGCGACCGTCTTATTTTCTCGGACAGCGGACTTGTTTCCGCCGCCACCGCCTCCTCAAGTGTCGTTTTAACGATCGCTTCGGTGGAATTGTGAAAAATTGAGTCTACAACAACCCTGGAAAATTTCGTCGAGTTCCGATGGAGGAATCTCTGGCAATCTCCGATATACCGGAGCCGTATTGAATCTGGACGAGAATCCGAATGAGTTTAGGGTGTGGTGTCCAGCTTCTATCTCGGACCTCCTTTGGAAGATCCAACCGTTGATCGGCTGCGGAATTCCTACATCTACCACCCCTCAAAATTTCAGCTCGATCCGACCGTCCAAACTCCGGGAACCTTCCGATTAGTGCATCACTTTTCGGATCTGTTTTCTGCGCGAAAACGAATAAGACCCGAGTTCGTTTTTTTTATGAACGAGATTTCGGACATCCTTTTTGAAGCAAGTTTTGTGTGGGGTGTTGTGTTTTGTTCCCGAACACATCCCACTAACTTCAAAATCTTTTGAACATGATCTTCAACATCATGCTGGTGTCAAACCAGTCCGGCAATATTACTCCACGGCTGCCGACCGCTTAGACACGCCGTCACTTTGTTAAGCCGAGCTCAACTTCTTCGGATCATCATCTCGGCAAGCCGAACAAGAGTCCGGCATCTCGAAGAGATAAATCTTCACCAACATCGCCGCCCCACGGATTACACGGAGGCGGGCATACCGCATTCGCCGCCTGCAGTCGCTCCATCAAGCGGACATCGACCACGCCACGCTCGCATCGGCAGGGCCGCATTATGGCTTCTTCTTCAAGCTGGTGTCCATCACGCCGACCTATTTCGACTCATCGGCTGACACCGAGGCCTCATCACGATAGCTGGACCGGGGCTTCATCATCTCTTCATCAACCTACTCCGGAGACTTCGCGCCACTAGCCGACCAGCTTCATCATGTTAGCTAGACCGAGGGTTTTTGCCTCAGCCGAAATTCCCTTGTCAAGATCGCCATGCCGTCACCCGTCGGGCAATGGGTGTGCGGATCGAGTCCCAATTTTGGGAATCACCTTCCTTCGGATTGCTACAACAAATAAACCAGGTGCCATTAATCCTAGTATTTTTTTGCTTGTTTGGGTTCATTTTTCCCAACGAATTATTACTCTGGTTTGTCCATCATATGTACGCAGGTCTATCAAATGGTGGCCACATTAACGACGGTCGCATGGTGGTTCGGTCAGTTTCCGTACATAGTCCGGCGAACGCCGCATCCGGAACTCGAACCGACCTGTGAATTCAGGCCTTGCCATGCCTTTACCGCATCAAGCCGCCGCTCTGCATCGACATTGACTTCGGCGCCAGGCCATATTTCTTTTATTACTCACTTTGCATAAATTATTTATTATGCAACGATTTTTTTTATTATTACTATTATCTCCGGTTTGCACTATTTTTTGTGCACAGGAAAATGATCCAGCCGGACTATATCCTTTGGCGTCATCGCGGCTGGACGGGGGGCTTCGTCAACACTTCATTACCCCATGCCGGGGACTTCGCATCACCGCCATCCTGCATTGACTGCAAGTGCTATGTCACAACTTTGAGTGCCGAGCTCTTTGCTCCGCCACCTCGGGACCGGCTTGGGGATGGAACCTTGTCCCGCATCAAGCTCGGACCGCGTCGTCAATACCGAACACATTAACCAGCTAAGTTGCCATCATGCTCAAAGTTTTAAATTTTTAACTTGTGTTCGGCTCGACTAAGCATTATACTTTTTGGAAAAAGTTGCTTGTAAAAATTTTCCTTGTCCAAACTTAGTTTGTGACGCTGCATAAATTCAAATACCCCTGCTTACTTTGGGGGCTTCCTTCATGAAGCTTTTTCCTCTTGCATATGATTATACTTTGTGCGGGCTTCGCTCCTTGTTCGTGTATTACGCCACAATATGCACCATATTGACTTAAGCGATTTGCAAGCTGGGTTGTTCGGCTCCTGTGCTTACCCCTACGTTCCCGATTGTTCGGCTAGGGAGTAAAGGGAGCACCTCTGCGATTGTCACGACCGGGTCCTCCGAGCTCTGACCTCAGACTGGGTGAAGCCGAAAGCTGGCGCTCTTACTCTTTTCAATCATGGTCGGCACACAACGGAACTCGTGAGTACAAAAAATCTATTGCACAAGTCTCATAGTAACAATGAGCACCGAAGAAAGGTATCGGTGGGGGTACTATTTTCTTCGAAGATGCTTCTTACACTTCATCAGTAATATAGCATAAGTTCCCTGAGCGCGCTTTGTCTGTTACAGCCTTATGGCCTGATTGCCTGGTTATTGGAAACACCGTCGATATTCTCGGCGATGGAGTACATAACACTTTTCGTCCTCGATCGAAGAGGGAGAAGCCGACGGTCGGTTAAGACGCTGCTTAAAGTTCGGGTTGAACATAGATATGATATAAGTACTTCGGTACATGCAATCATTCTTTTACCCAAGTCACTTGGGGGCTCTTAAATTTATATGAGCCGTTTTATGATAAGTGTTCTTCTTCTTAGTCGTTGCAAAGTTTTACTATTATTATTATTATTTATCACTCCTTTTTTCGACACGAGCGTGTGGTCACTAGCCGGGGAGCCTAATTTCTCTCTCAAAGCCGCTAGAGTTTAGTTTGCTAAACCGCCTAATGAGAAGTACTCCGCCTTTCTGGGATGGGAGACCGAAGCCGTAGGGTCAATTCGCTTGAAGTCTTGAGATAGGATGTGTCATGTTAAAGCATGGCAGAAGCACTTTTTTGTTCTAAAGTCCAATTTTCGGATTGGCACCGAACACTTGATCTTGTTCGGACGTCATGTTTTTACTGACGTTTTTTGGTTTTCCAAGCTTTTGGCACTTTTAAACTATTTTTGTGTTTTCAGCACAAGTCTCGCAAAGTGCAAACACCGGACACCTTTAGAGATTCAGCAAAAAAAAACATTCTCGGATATTGCTATATATGCGCCGGTTTCAAATTGTGTCTTCGGTCAATAGTTGGGTTGCCCGGCTCTCGCACTTGCCTCCTACGTTCCGCTTTGTTCGGCTAGGTGTGCAAAGGAGAATCATCGCGATTGTGCTTCCAGCTCACATGGTCAAGCACCTCAAAGGAGAAAGCCAAAACTGACCGTCACAATAGGTGTAAACTGGTCAGCGATCCGATGACTATATTAAATGACGGGCCATTCATAACATTGGTCAAGTGTTTCCGGCTTGACCTCGACTGTCACCGAACACTACCGGGGGCTAGTAACTGGCCTCCCAAACTAAATCCTCAATATTTTGCTCTTACATTAGAGCTGAGGTTTCATGATCATGCTTAGCATGACAGCCCAAAGAAAGGAACCGATAGCGGGACTATTTTTCTTTGGAAGACATTTCTTCGTTAAACAAGAATATAACATACCTCTCTACGTGTACCTTTGTTTATAAAACCGTATGGCCAGATTGCCTTGTTTGTTGTAAATCTTTGCCCTCATAAAGGCTTTATAAAGTAGGATAAACACTCCTCGGCTATTTGCCGAGGAGGTGGAAGCCGATGGTCGGTCAACAAAGTTTTGTACAATGCGGATCCAAGCATTAATGACGTAAAGTACTTGGATACATAGAGTCATTACACATACTTTGTGATTTTACTATGGATATCAATCTTAATTCGCCACCGTGCGTCCGCATTAAGGCTCGGGGGCTACTGGGCTTCGGGCTTATTATTTACAAATATTAAAGGGCACATCAATCCCTGACCGGTGTTGCCACCGACCATCGTCTCGGGGCTACTGCATTGCCTCGCTCTATGCGTAAAAAATTTTAAGTGCAATACAGTTTCCCGAGGAGATTTGATCCTCGTGTTGGTCGGCCGCACCCAACCCGAGTCTTGAGGACCGAGCACGCCGCTTTTTGTGTCCCAAGTATTCTCGCCGAAGTTAGGACTTGATCCTCGTGCCGATTTTGCAAATCAACTTTGAGTCTCAGCCATCGGGATCAGCGGTCTTATGTCATCCTTCGTGTGCATCTCGGTTTTAGACCGACACGCACCTTTGAGGGCTATCGGCTATATATCTGCCGTGAGAATAAATTGCATCAATAAAAAATATTGACCAAAAATTAGCCCATGACCGAGGTGCTTAACCACCTCGTAAGCAGTTCGACATATAGCTCTAAGCAAGTGGCTGGCTCCTTAGAGGGCATTTCCAGATTAAGCTCGGCTAAACTCCTTCTACTTCTTTGGACCAAGATGATCTATGACATCTTGGATATAGTCCGGCGTTGGAGCTTGGACACAGTCCGGCGTTGGAGTTCGGATACATTTTGGCGTTGGAGCTCGAAAGCAGTCCAACATTGGTGCTCAACTGCAAAAGATACCTCGAATGCGGTCCGGCATTGGAGCTCGGACGCAAGAGGACACTGCCTCCCGGGAGCAACTTCGAACCCGAGGTGTGGCGTAAAAATAACAAGGCATTGATAAAGGCCGAAAGCTTAAAGGGGCTCCTCGGGTACCCGACGTGTAAACTCGTCGAATGCATTTCGGCGATCCTCAAGATAGAAGATGAGAAGATTCGTTGAACCAGTTTCAAGACCGACGACCGAAGGTGAAGAACAGTTCGGAAGAATCGAGGAGCGTCCCCAACTTGAAGACCGGTTCAGGGGCTATCGACGGTGTCCCGGACTAGGGGTACTCACCACGTCGTCTCCCGATCGCTTGGATTGGGCTAAGGATCCCCATGGTCAGATACTCATGGGCCACCCCGGACAGCTTGCCGCATACAAGGAAGATTCCACAAGACTTGGCGATCAAGACAAGGACTCCTCCCCCACCGGGCGATTCGGGTTAGGACTCTTGTTATCCTAGGCCTCCGTGCACTATATAAACCGAGGCCAAAGCTAGTCGATAGACAATCTCATATACAACAATCATACCATGGGCTAGCTTCTAGGGTTTAGCCTCTCTGATCTCGTGGTAGATCTACTCTTGTACTACCCATATCATCAATATTAATCAAGTAGGAGTAGGGTATTACCTCCATCGAGAGGGCCCAACTCGGGTAAAAACATCGTATCCCTTGTCTCCTGTTACCATCCGCCTAGACGCACAGTTCGGGACCCCCTACCCAAGATCCGCCGGTTTTGACACCGACAAGGACCCTAGCCCATTGCCTACCCTCCCTCCTCTGCCCTCCTCCCTTGTTGCCGCCCAGCGGCGCCGCATGCCGAAGCCCGGCCAGCAAACTCCTGTCTCAGTGCATCGATACCTGCGAGGAAGCGAAGCTCATCTCGATGTCCACGTCGCCTCTTTCCCTTCGACAGACTCAAGACCTTCTGTGCTAATAGCATCTCCATCAGACCATTTAAAAACCGCGATCCATAAAAACATGTTTCTAAAGGTCCTTTAAACCGTTTTTACGGTGCGAAACTAGGCCCAAAAAAGATACCAGACATTTAATCAGTATCCGAACGACATAACACGCAATCGTCAGCGCCCGGCAGACCGCTGCCTTGACCATGCCCGCCATGGTTGCCACCACTTCGCCCAGCCCTGTAGCATGCACGCCCCATCCTCGCCACGCCGTCTCCGCTTATGCTCGCCAGCCACGCCCGCCTGCCATGCCCGCCCGGCCAGGTTTCCCCGCTTCGCCGTGTTTCCTCTCCCGCCTTCTTCTCCGGCGCGCCGCTTTTGATTCGGGCCGCCGACAGTTTGTTGCACTTCGCCGTGGCCGCCTCGAGCTTAGCGGTGAAGGTCGAGCCGACCACAATTTGGACCGATAGCGACAAAATCCAGCGTGCGGCTACCTTTTCCGATGTGCGGCGACGGATTCGGCAAGTTTCGGGTTGATTCGACTAGTTCCGCGGCGGCGCATCTGCCCCGATAAGGTTTGACCGTTTACGGGTTGAACTGTATAGTGCCTTCCAAACTGTACCTTTGAGGTTCTCGCGGATGGGTTCTCGGTGCCTCTTAAAAAATTAAAGGGTCGATCGAATTTTACGGGATCTGCTAGGGACCGTTTTTTCGATCGAAACTGTAAATGCAAAAAAATATACGGGTTTTACCACTTTTAAGAGGTCTGCTAGAGATGCTCTAACATTGTGAAGAAACTGACGCCCTGTGACGCCCCCGATTCAATTGTACACTAATCATGCACGCAAACGTGTACGATCAAGATCAGGGACTCACGGGAAGATATCACAACACAACTCTAAAAACATAAATAAGTCATACTAGCATCATAATACAATCCAGGGCCTCGAGGGCTCGAATACAAGTGCTCGATCATAGACGAGTCATGGAAGCAACAATATCTGAGTACGAGACATAAGTTAAACAAGTTTGCCTTAAGAAGGCTAGCACAACCGAGATACAGATCGAAAGAGGCGCAGGCCTCCTTCCTGGGATCCTCCTAAACTACTCCTGGTCGTCGTCAGCGGGCTGCAAGTAGTAGTAGGCACCCCCAGTGTAGTAGTCGTCGTCGGTGGCGTCTGGCTCCTGGGCTCCAACATCTAGTTGCGACAACCAGGTAGAAAGGAAAGGGGGAAAAAGGGGGAGAAAGCAACCATGAGTACTCATCCAAAGTACTCGCAAGCAAGGAGCTACACTACAGATGCATGGGTATATGTGTAAAGGGCCATATCAGTGGACTGAACTGCGTAATGCCGAATAAGAGGGGGATAACTAATCCCGTCGAAGACTACACTTATGGCAGCCTCCGTCTTGCAGCATGTAGAAGAGAGTAGACTGAAGTCCTCCAAGTAGCATCGCATAGCATAATCCTACCCGGCGATCCTCTCCTCATAGCCCTATTAGAGAGCGACCACCGGGTTGTATCTGGCACTTGGAAGGGTGTGTTTTATTAAGTATCCGGTTCTAGTTGTCATAAGGTCAAGGTACAACTCCAAGTCGTCACATTACCCGAAGATCACGGTTATTGAATAGATTAACTTCCCTGCAGGGTGCACCACATTACCCGACATGCTCGATCCCATTTGGCCGGACACACTTTCCGGGTCATGCCGGCCTCGAAGATCAACACGTCGCAGCCCCACCTAGGCACAACAGAGAGGTCAAAGACCGGTCTAAACCTAAGCGCACAGGGTCCGGGCCCATCGCCTCTTAGCACACCTCAAGACGTTGTGAACGCGGCCGAAGCGTAACTAGCCCCTTAATACAAGAGCAGGCTTACGTTCCAATCCGGTGCGCGCCGCTCAGTCGCTGAGGTCACGAAATGCTTCGGCTGATACCACGACGACGGTTGCCCATATCTTGTCCCATGTGGCGGTTAGTGCAAGATAAGGTCAACGACCCAACTCAGATCAAATACCAAGATCTCGTTAAGCGTGTTAAGTATCATGAACGCCGAACAGGGCCAGGCCCACCTCTCTCCTAGGTGGTCTCAACCTGCCTGTCAGCCCGCCACGAAGATCCACACAGAGAGGGCCGTTGGGACAAAGGTCCTTTCAGCCCCCAATCCGTGAATCACTCGCGGGTGCTCCACAAGCCGATCCGATTTTAGTCACCACATGTATCATGTATAAAGTATATAGTATATACCCGTGACCACCTCCCGAGTGATCACGGCCGATAGTATAGCATGGCAGACGAAAAAGAATGTTGGGCCACTGATGGAAAACTAGCATCCTATACTAAGCGGTAGGATTGCGGTAAAAGGTATCAACAAAGAGTAGCAAGGAAAGGCTATGCATCAGGATAGGAATAACGAAAAGCAGTAACATGCTAAACTACTCTAATGCAAGCAAAGATAGAGAAGAATAGGCGATATCCGGTGATCAAAGGGGGCTTGCCTGGTTGCTCGGGCAAGAGAGAGGGGTCACAACACCGTAGTCGCATCGGGTAGCAGCAAGGCGCCGGTCTTGGTGTCTAGCGGAAGAAGAGGGGAAGAAACAATGAATACAATGCAAACAGATGCATAACGGTGCATGACAAAGCAATGTGTGATGCTAGGGCGCGTGCCCTAACGCGGGTATGTGGTGATACCGGTGAAGGGGGAAACATCCGGAAAGTATCCCGGTGTTTCGTGTTTTCAGACAGATGAACCGGAGGGGAATGTTGCGTGTTTGCTATGCTAGGGATGTGTGGCTGACGAACGGGCTGCGTGATCCGGATTCTCCTCGTCTGCTCGAGCAACTTTCATGTACAATGTATTTTCATCCGAAAGTTACGGTTTATTTTATATGATTTTTCAAAGTTTTATTCATTTTCTGAAATTATTATTAATTCGAAATAAATGTGAATTGCTAGCTGCACCTAGCTCTGGGTACGCATAAGTGTACCAGAGGGGCTGACATGTGGGTCCAAGGGGTCCCAGTTGACCAGTCAAACTTTGACTGGTCAACAGGGGGTGGGTCCCCCTTGTCATATACTATCTTACTAACCTAACAGATTAAATAGACTAATTAGGTTATCAGTTTAACTAACACAGGTTAATTAAGTTAATTAACTCTTTAATTAATTAATTAATATATATATATATTTATTATTATTTATTCTCTTTTTTTAATAAATGTTTCAGGGACGTGGGGCCCCTTTGTCATAGGCCCCTGGGGGCTTAACGGGGCGGGTTAAAGGCTGGTGCGGCCAAGGGCAGCCAGAGGGGCGCCGACGGCACGTTGTCGGGCGGGAGGGGGGAGACGAGGCCACACAAGGGGCAGGGGCGACGAAGGGCGTAGGGCGGCCACGGCTGGCGAAGGCCAATGGAGGCCGGGCGGTGACGCAGTGTGGGCCTGTGGCTCAAGGTCTGGGCGCACGGGCGCGGCTTAGGCGTGGCGCAGGTGTGCTGGAGGTGCGGTGCAGCGGCGGGCTGAGCAGGCAGTGGCCGGAGCTTGCAACGACGAGCTTAACAAGAAGGGAAGAGGAGGTCGGGGCCTCACACCGGTGTAGGGACAGGGAAGTGGGGCTCGGGGAGGAGACGATGAGGTCCGGTGGGGAGGCTCCGGTGAGGTCCAGGCGACGGCGCGAGTGACAGGGACGAGGCAGTCCAGCGGGATCCGGCGATGGCGCGGTCGCGGACGGGCGGGCGGAGCGGCCCATGGGCGAGGCACAAGCGTGGTGGCTGACAGAGAATCGGCAAGGTGGTGCGGCGTGGCTTGGGAGGCCGGCCGAGGCGAGGTGAGGAGGCGGTCGGCGACGGGGTGAGGGCGGCACCGGGCGTGGCGTCGGGCCCTCCCGATCCAGATCCAAGAGAGGGGGGAGGGGAACGAGAGAGAGACGTGGGGCGAGTGGGGAGTGACGCTAGGGTTCGGCCGCCTGTGTGCCGAGGCGCCACTGGCCTCGGCCTGGTTGGCTCCGAGGCCATCTGGGCCGTGGCCCAGCGGGGGGGGGGGGGTTGGTCTTTTTCTTCTTCCTTTTTCCTTTTTTTATCTTATTTCTTTTCTGTTTTATTTTAGTTGCATTTTATTTTAGTTTTAGTAAAAATTATCACTAACACCTAAATTGGTACTTTTAAATAAACTACTGCCACATTAATTCTTGTCCCAACTAAAATAGTTTAATATTTTATAAAATTCAAAAGGCATTTATTTTATTATTTAACCTACAGTTTTAATTATTTTGAACACTTAAACATTTTATTAAAGTTAGGTTTCTCCACCATAATTACCTATGCATTAGTTGGATCACTCCGAACATTTTAGTTTTAATATTTGAAAACTTTTATTGTTTGATTGATTTTGAATTTGAATCTGGATTGGTTCTAAACTAACACGAGATTAGCAACAGTAATCGTGGTGACGTGACATCATTACGAGGGGGTTACTGTAGCTTAATTACCCGGGCGTCACAATTCTCCTGCACTACAAGAAATCTCGTCCCGAGATTTAAGAGGGGTGTAAGGGGGGGAATTCTGGTTATGAAACTAGCAGGTCTTCTCATCCTAGCTTGCTTCTCTCGAAGAGGCCGGTCGAATACAATGATGTCTTCATTTCTCTGCTTTAAGTCATCATGATGAAGTCGGCGGCCTTCCTTCAGGAACTCCATCGTACTTACGAAAGAATAAAGGGTGGGCACTCCGGGAGAACAGACATCTTCAAGGTCGACTATCTAGTCGGTAATATCGAGGAAGGTGGCGGAAGTAACTCTCGAATTGAAACTTACAAAAATAACGAGAGCAAAGTAAGGTGGTATCATGGGAAGTTTCGAGCGGCAAAGCGATCGCTCGATGCCCGGAACAGGCGTGAAAAGGGGTTCAAAGCAATGGGAATAAGTATTGTGTCCGATACCAGAATTGATGATCTTCTGGAAGGTGGCTCGTGAATCACATAATGAGGCCAAGTCGCAGGAATTAACTTTGGAAACCGGGGGTGTATAGGAGAGTCAGGTTTCGATCCTGTGGAACTGTGGGTTATGGGCCCACCATGTGGGTTATAAGTAGGAGGAACGATGACATCTTGCATAGTGATGGTGACAAGGCACATCGAGGAGGATAGCTCGCCGTTATGTTGGCAACAACGTCGGTACCAAGGGCGAGGGACAAAGAGAACCATTTCCCTGCTCGTTGAAACGAGGCGGGACAATAGGCAAAGTTCTTATCCATCGGTGGCTACCGAAATGTCATCAACAAAACTAACATGGTTTACTGACAGAGCGGTACAACAAGGTGCTCAACTAAGCAGGGAATTACCTCTGCTCAGCTAAGTCAGATTACAAGAAAGGTTAAACAAAACAATGGAAAGGAAAATATGATTATCAGAGTAAACAGAACAATGGAAAGGAAAATGTGTTTAAACACATATTTCAGGGGTATATCCTTCCCAAGGACAAGCAGAGCATGATATCCAGGACAGGATATAATGTAGAAAACTCTTTAGGTAAGGTGAGAGAAATTTTATGACATTACCCATACAACGGTGTTTCGATAATTAAGAAAGAAACTTTTAGCTGTCACATCCCCAGTTCTGGTATGCTCAAGGCTAGCTAGTCATGTGTGCATCATGTTTCAACTCCTTTTAAATTGAAATGAGGATTTGTGAAACCCTCAAAATCATTTCTGGAAATGACCCAAATCAAAATTGCTCCAAAAGGGTCCAAGAAAATGCTCATGTTGCTCTTTGAAAATATTGGACAGAGATAAAAATCAAACCAATATTGTTAGGAGCCCATAAGTATTTATTTTGGGCATTTGGAATTAATCCAATAATTAATTGCTTTGGATATATATTTTTTAATATATATAATATATGTCCAAAAATTATGCTAGTTGTTGAGGAGCTCTGGAATAATATACCTAGCTCCTATAAAAAAAATTGGCATAAGTAAATAAAATGATTTAGTAATATTACTAAATCAAAACAAATGTCGAAAACGAAAACAAAAACAAAATAGAAAAGGGAAGAAAACCCACCTGCACTTACCTCCCTATGCAGCCTGGTTCGCCAAGGGCTCAACAGTCGGCCCAGCCGACCGGGCAAAGGCGGGCCGTCGTTTCCAATGCGCCAGAGGACGCCGAGCACGCACATCAAGACGCTGCCAGCGCCTGCCACCTCCTCGCCTCCTCGCTTGCTCGCGACTCCTGCAGCTGCCGCCACGCAACCCCCCCGGCTCCCCTCGCTCTCAGCCGTACTCATCCCCTCCCCTTCCTCTCTCCCGCGAGCACCACCGAACGCCACCGTCGCTGCTGCTCGCCGTCACCGTAGCCACCGCCTCCCCCTCGCCTCTCCGGCACGCCCAGAAGCTCCGCCTCCTCGCTCTGAAGCCCTCCGCTGAGCCACGCAACCCGGAGCGCCCCATGGAGCCGCCACTGTCGTCTTCTTCACTTCCGGTCGCCGGAGATCTTCTTCACCGCCCGCCATCTTCAGCGCGTCCCCGAGCTCGCCGACAAGCCCGTCGCGTCCGCTGTGAGCTTCTGCTCCGTCCCCCCCTCTCCAGTCCTCCATTCTCGCCAGAAGCTCCTTTTCCCCACCACGGCCAGTAGCACCTCGTCGCCGCCATGTCGCCTCGCAGCCACACCTCACGGGCACTCGCAACCGAGCACGCCATCGTGGTCAACACGTCCTCAGGAGATTTAACGCGACCAACCCCTGCCCCGCCAGTGCAATCAGTAGCCCCTTCTCCTCCTCGCTGAACTCCCGGCCGCCCAAGTGGTCGCCGCCGTTGATTTAGGCCGTCTTCGGTGAAATGGAGGGCACCACTGGATGCGCGCGAGCCTGGGCTTCGCGTAGGTGCTCTCCGCCGCGCGATTGGTCGCCGGAGCGACGATCCCGCAGCGGCCGCCGCGTCTGGTCTCGCCGGCGTCGAGTCGCCGGTGGGGTTAGCCCCGGTTGACTGGGTTTGACCTCGTCTGACCAAGGTTTGACCACCCTGTGTCACTGACGCGTGGGGCCAGCTCTGTTAATTAAACCAGTTTAGGTTTAATTTAAGTTATTATTAGCCACGAACATCGACACATGGGACCCACACGTCGAGTTTGACCGGGTCAGCCACGTTGACTCGGCCGACGCCACACGGCCAGTCGACTAATAATTCTTTTTCTGGTTTAATAATAACTCAGGAAATTCCAGAAACTGTTTCAAACTTCAAAGAATCATAGAAATTCAACTGTAGCTCAGATTGAAATAATTTATATATGAAAAATTATTAGAAAAATGCAATCTATCCATCTGTTCTACTTTCATGCATGACAAACTAACATATACCTGCTGTATAAGTGAAACACTAAAATGGCATTTATAAAGAGCTTAATTTGGAGTTGCATTTGAATTCTTGGTTCAAATGAACTTCAACCAAATGAATGCTAGTTGCATTAGCTCAAACAGCATCACATCTTCATGCCATGATCATGCATCATATTGTTGCATATGCTTGTGTATTGATTGTTGCCACCGTTCCTTCTCGATAGGTCCAGCTCCGGAGAGTACTCGAGAGTACTGCACGTGAAGCGATGCCTCCCTTGTTGTTTTACCAGTGCAAGCAAAACCCCTTGTTCATTCCGATAGAATCCTACTCTCTCGCTCCTGCTCTCGCTATTGCATTAGGACAACAACGATTCATACGCTACTTTGTGTTGCGGTAGTTGAACCCATTCCTCTGCATGACCTGTCATTGCCACAAGAATAGTTGAAACCCACTAGCATGTGTAGGAGTTGATTGAGCCATGTTGTGTTCCTACCATGCTATGCCTGCTATTGCTTAGAGTTGTGTCAGGTCTGATTCATTGGGAATGAATTTGAGTGCAATTCTATGTTCTGATGCTGAGAGTGAAGTGTGTGAACACGATTTTGTAAAGGTAGCGGTGAGAGGCCATGTAGGAGTACATGGTGGGTTGTCTCACTGGAACCGTCCTTAAGCACTGAGTTCTATGTATGTTGTCCAATGACTCGATACTACCACACATTGGGTTCCGTAACTCGACCCCTCTCGACTTATTAACCAACTTGATCTCTGTCCAGGAGTCGCAACTAGTTTCTGGTGTTTGTAGGTAGTGCTATTTTTCTACCAAGTGGCACCCGGTGGTGGGCTTGGGACAGACTAGGCACAGTGGCACGGAGTACCAACTGGCACCCATATGGTTGGATAGGGAACCCTGCTCACATCGTTTGGGGCCGTGAGCGACACCCCGGCCGGATCTCCTTGCGGATGGAACCCGAATAGGCGATAAACCTGGATTAGAGTCTTGTGTGGTTAGTCAGGTCATGGCCGACACCCTCGCCAGGCTTCCGCTTGAAGGTTGCCGAGGTACATGATGTGTACATGGCGGTAAGTGGCGAGAGCGTGTGTGAAGCAGTACACTCCTGCAGGGTTAACATGATCTATTCGAATAGATCTGTCCTCGGTTATGGACTTCTTGGATGCTTACATGGTACATAGATAACTTGAAGTGGATACTCTAAAATGCTCAAGACAAGTGTGAGTGCTATGGATGGCCTTCTCGTGGGGAGACGGGATGAATCCATAGTAGTGTATTGTGTGGTGATTAGTGGACTCATGTGCGCCATATCACCTCAAAGAAGTTCTTGTAGTCGAGAAACAGGATAGCCACTAAGTCAAAGCTGGCTTGTCGCAACTAAACCCCACATTACCTTCTTGATACTAATGCTTGTATAATAGGATCTGATGTAAGTCTTGCTGAGTACCTTTGTACTCACGTTGCTTTATTTATGTTTTTGCAGCGGAGACCTCGGTCTTACTAGTGTTCCCGTGGGCTTCGACGAGTAGCTTGAACCTCAGCTACGATCTTGATCGGATGTTGTAGATAATCAGGCTCTTCAGCCTTTTTCATTTGTAGATGTCTGTACTCAGACATGTAATGCTTCCGCTTGTTGCTTGTTTGCTCTGAATGTTGGGTCATGTGACCCCTGTTTGTAATAAATGCTATGATGGCTCTTTGAGCCTTATCTATATGAGTTGTTGAGTTATGCTGTGATGCCATGTTGTACTGACACATACTTGCATGTTATGCGACGTGTAACGTGTATTGCTATGTGGGATCTGACTATCTAGTTGTTTATCCTTAGTAGCCTCTCTTACCGGGAAATGTCTCCTAGTGCTTCCACTGAGCCCTGGTAGCTTGCTACTGCTCCGGAACACTTAGGCTGGCCGGCATGTGTCCTTCTTCGTTCCTGTGTCTGTCCCTTCGGGGAAATGTCACGCGGTGTTTACCGGAGTCCTGCTAGCCCAGTTGCTACAGCCCGGATTCACTCGCTGATGACCGACACGTTCGTTGCTGGGTCATGTATGCCTGTCCCTGTAAGTTAGTGCCACTTTGGGTTCACGACTAGCCATGTCAGCCGGGCTCTTTGTCATATGGATGCTAGCGACACCATCATATACGTGTGCCAAAAGGCTTAAACGGTCCGGGCATGGTAAGGCGACACCGTGGGAATACCGTGCGTGAGGCCGCATAAAGTGATATGAGGTGTTACATGCTAGATCGGTGTGGCATAGAATCGGGGTCCGACAGCTTTGGTATCGTAGACTGACCTGTAGGGATTACCAAGCCAAACTGGTCAAGTTGAGTCTAGAAATTGTTTAGTTATGTAAGGGAATTGATTGTGGGAAGGAACGTAAGGCTCTTTTTACTCCCTTTACCTCATGGCCTTGATCTCGAGTCATCCTACCTTTCCCTACGGGGTTAAGGAACTAGGCTTTCTCTTAGTCTATCAGGGATCACGTGTTACTACGCCGTAGTCCCATAGGATTGGTTGATCGAGTCATACCCGATTTTGAGTACTTCCGGTGTAGTCTGTTTAGTACTATCCCAGAACCTTGAGTGATGATGTTGAGTATGTTACTACCCCATTTTTAGCAGGATGTCTCATTCTGAGCATTTTACAATGTTATGCTACCGGAATTGCCCTAGGAGTTCGGGAGATACTAATTTCCTTGTCCTACATTCTACAGTCTATAGTTGATGCTGATCCGTCCTTGGTTTCGTTTCTCAGGATGTCATCAGTTAAGCGAAGTTCTGTTGCCCGTAGCCAGAACCACGGAGATGGTAGGGATGAGGATCCTCCCGACCAGCCTTCATTGGCAGAGTTCATGTTAGAGATGGAGAGAAACAAGCGTGAGTCTAACCGCTTGTTGGCACGTGTCGAGAGAACACCGCACATCAGTTCAAAGGATCTCGTGACCATTCATGACTTCATCCGCTTGCACCCACCCACCTTTCATCATTCCATTGAGCCACTCGATCACGGATGACCTGCTCCGTAGCATCACTCATAAGTTGCGTTCATGAACGTAGCTGAAGATGACAAGGTCACCTATGCCACATACCACCTGGATGGTCCTGCTAGTCTTTGGTGGCAGAACTATGAGGCTATGCTTCCATCTGGCCAGATTCCTACCTGGAGGGATTTCATTGAGGCTTTTCACGAGCATCACATTCCTGAAGCCCTCATCGATCGCAAGAGAGAAGAGTTCTGTAGTTTCACCCAGGAAAAGATGGCTGTTGATGCTTACAGTAGAGAGTTTGAGAACCTCGCCCGCTATGCCACAAAAGAAGTGTCCACGGACGCCAAGAAGCGTGCTAGGTTCCGGAAGGGTCTCAACCCCAAGTTGCGTCGTGATCTCCACCTACATCATTGTGATACATTCCAAGCTCTTGTGAACAAGGCCATTAATGTAGAGACAGCCCAGCTCACTTACGAGGAGTCTCGTATGCACACCCGTGATTTGGGATCTTTCTCGGTTCTAGTTCTCGAAGTTGGGATTTGGATTCGAACTCGCTCTTCCACCGGTTATTCACCGAGGCCATCTTATGTGGCACCTCACCCAGTTCAAAGAAGATGCTCCACCCAGCCTCTTGGTAGACCGGTTGTCGGTGCGGGTCCACATCCAACCTCGTGGACTTGCTTCACATGCGGGAAGCCGTGACACTATGCACGTGATCGCTCTCGCATCAGTTATGCTCCACCCCAGCCCGAGAAATGCATTGGCTGTGTTAAGCCACCATGCAAGATGATTAGTGTCAAGTCAGCCCCCACTGAACGTGGACGTGTGCATCACGTCTCAGCTAAAGACGCTCATGATGATTCGGATGTCGTTCTTGGTACACTCCTTATCAATTGTCATCCAACATCGGTTCTGTTCGATACTGGAGCATCCCACTCCTTCATTTCTGAAAGCTATGCTAACTTGCACAACATGTCATTTTGTGATATGCCCTCTCCGCTAGTCATCCAAACTCCTGGATCCAAATGGCAAACTTCTAGTGTAAGCCATGGTAACGAAATCCTTGTTGACAGCACTTGTATTCCTTGCCTCACTTATAGCCCTCAAGTCTACAGATATTAACATCATCTTGGGTATGGACTGGATGACAGCTCATCATGCCAAGATTGATTGTTACACCAGATCTGTTCAGCTTACACACCCATCTGGCAAGATAGTCATTGTCTCCACTAGAGTTGCAAAGCGTCAACTCTATTCTCTTAATGCCAGCCCTCTTCGAGACCTTGATGATATCCCAGTAGTCCGTGACTTTCCGGATGTCTTTCCAGAGGAACTGCCAGGTGTTCCACCTGACAGAGATGTAGAGTTCGTCATAGATCTTATCCCAGGAACCGCTCCTATCTCTAGGAGACCTTACAAGATGGCACCCTTAGAACTAGCCGAGCTTAAGAAACAACTTGATGAGTCCTTGCAAAAGGGTTTCATCCGTCCTAGTTCTTCTCCTTGGGCTTGCCCCGTCCTCTTTGTCAAGAAGAAGGATGGTACGGACCGGATGGTTGTAGATTATCGTCCCGTTAATTTGGTCACGATAAAGAACAAATATCCGCTCCCCAGGATCAACGACCTGTATGATCAGCTCGCTGGATCCTCAGTCTTCTCCAAGATGGATTTGAGGTTAGGCTACCACCAAATCAAGATCAGAAACGGGGACATTCCTAAAACGGCTTTTGTCACTCGTTATGGCCAGTACGAGTACACCGTCATGTCCTTTGGTCTAACCAACGCCCCAGCCACTTTCTCCCGCTTGATGAACTCAATTTTCATGGAGTACTTAGATAAGTTCGTCGTAGTTTACCTCGATGATATTCTTATTTACTCGAAGAACGAGGAAGAGCATGCCGAACATCTTAGACTTGTGTTAGAAAAACTCAGAGATCACCGCCTTTATGCCTAGTTCTCCAAGTGTGAATTTTGGTTGCCAGAAGTGACCTACCTAGGCCACGTAATCTCTCGGTAAGGGCATTGCTTTGTCAATCCCGAGAGAGTTTAGGCCATTCTTGATTGGACTCCACCTGAAACGGTTAAACAAGTTAGGAGTTTCCTTGGTCTAGCCAGTTATTGTCTCCGCTTTGTTGAAAACTTCTCCAAGGTAGCCAAACCCCTCACAGAACTTCTCAAGAAAGATAAAAGTTCGAGTGGTCCCCACAGTGTGAATACTGATTTTCAGAACTGAAAAGACGCTGACTTCTGCTCCCATACTTGTGCCAATCGGATTTCACGAAGGACTTTGTTATCTCATCGTGACGCCTCACGATGTGGACTAGGCTGCATTCTTATGCAGGATCGTCATGTGATTGCCTATGCATCTCGACAATTGCATCCACATGAGGAGAATTATCCTACACATGATCTAGAGCTTGCAGCCGTAGTTTATGCACTCAAGACCTGGCGACATTACCTTCTTGGTAAACGTTGCGAGATCTACACCGATCACCAGAGTCTCAAGTATATCTTCACCCAACCAGATTTGAACCTTAGGCAAAGACGTTGGTTGGAGTTGATCTCAGATTATGATCTAGGGATTACTTACACTCCACGCAAATCCAATGTCATGGCTGATGCGCTAAGCCGTAAATCCTATTGCAACAATCTCATGTTGCAGCAGGGTCAACCACTTCTCCATGAGGAATTCTGTAAGCTTAACCTTCACATTGCTCCTCACGGTTTCCTTTCTACCTTGGTGGCGAAGCCTACTTTGTGGATCATATCATAGAAGTCCAGAAGCATGATACGGGAATCTCCCGAATCAAGAAAAATATCTCCAAGGGAGTAGCTGGTTGTTTCTCTATGGATGAACGAGGTGTTGTTTACTTTGGGAACCGCTTGGTGGTTCCCAAGAGTCATCAGATGCAGCAACTGCTTCTTAAAGAGGCGCATGAATCCCCCCTCACGATTCATCCCAGTAGCACTAAGATGTATCAGGACCTACGCCAGAGGTTCTGGTGGACTAAGATGAAGAGAGAAATCGCCGACTTCGTTGCTAATTGTGACGTTTGTCGTCGTGTTAAGGCAGAGCATCAGAGACCTACTGGCACCCTTCAACCTTTAGCTATTCCTGAATGGAAATGGGATAAACTTGGTATGGACTTCATCACCGGCTTTCCCAGGACCAAGAAAGGGAATAATGCTATCTTCGTAGTCGTTGATCGTCTTTCCAAAGTGGCTCACTTCCTACCTGTTCGAGAGAGTATCACTGCTAGTCAGCTCGCTGACTTATATATTTCTCGAATAGTATCACTTCATGGTGTTCCACTAGAGATCAATTCAGACCGTGGTTGTCTCTTCACTTCTCATTTCGGAAAGTTTCCAAACCGCCATGGGAATCCATCTTTCCTTCAAGACCGCTTTCCTCCCTCAGTCGAGTGGTCAGGTGGAAAGGGTCAACCAAATTCTCGAAGACATGCTCAGAGCTTGCGTTATCTCATTCGGTATGGATTGAGAGAAATGTCTTCCTTTTGTCGAATTTTCTTATAACAATAGCTATCAATCCAGTCTCAACAAAGCTCCTTTTGAGATTCTCTATGGACGAAGATGTCGAACACCTTTGAACTGGTCAGAAATCGGTGAAAGACAATTCTTTGGACCGGACATGATCCAGGAGGCAGAAGAGCAAGTTCGCATCATTCGTGAGAATTTAAAAACAGCCCAATCTCGTCAAAAGAGCCAAGATGACCGTCTGCCATAAGGAAGTGGCTTATGAAGTTGGCGATAAGGCTTACCTTCGGGTTACTCCTCTAAAGGTTACCCATTGTTTCGGTATCAAGGGCAAGTTGGCTCCTCGTTACATTGGTCCTTTTCGCAATGTCGCTAAACGAGGAGAGGTTGCCTACCAGTTGGAACTACCCCCACATCTTTCCAGAGTACATGATGTCTTCCACGTCTCTCAACTCAGGCGTTGCTTCTCGGATCCCATCCACGGAGTGGACCACGAAACGCTTGATCTCCAAGATATCCTCACATATCAAGAGTACCCTGTTCGCATTCTTGATCAAGCAGAGCATGTCACCCGACGTCACAACATCAAGTTTCTCAAGGTTCAGTGGTCTCATCATTCCGAGAGAGAAGCTACTTGGGAGCAAGAAGATCGTCTTCGACTGGAGTACCCCACTTTCTTTCCGTCGACCTCGAATCTCGGACGAGATTCTTTTAAGTGGGGAAGTTGTCACATCCCTAGTTACGGTATGCTCAAGGCTAGCTAGTCATGTGTGCATCATGTTTCAACTCCTTTTAAATTGAAATGAGGATTTGTGAAACCCTCAGAATCATTTCTGGAAATGACCCAAATAAAAATTGCTCCAAAAGGGTCCAAGAAAATGCTCATGTTGCTCTCTGAAAATATTGGACAGAGATAAAAATCAAACCAATATTTTTAGGAGCTCATAAGTATTTATTTTGGGCATTTGGAATTAATCCAATAATTAATTGCTTTGGATATATATTTTTTATATATATAATATATGTCCAAAAATTATGCTAGTTGTTGAGGAGCTCTGGAATAATATACCTAGCTCCTATAAAAATTGGCATAGAACAAAATGATTTAGTAATATTACTAAATCAAAACAAATGTCGAAAATAGAAAACAAAAACAAAATAGAAAAGGGAAGAAAACCCACCTGCACTTACCTCCCTATGCAGCTGGCCAAAGGTGGCCCAACAGAGCCGGCCCAAATTGACCGGCAGCAGTGCCGTCGCCTCCATCAAGGCCAGAGGAGGGCGCCGAGCACACGCCACTGTGACGCGCCACGCGCCAGCCACCTCTTGCCTCCTGCTTGCTCCGCGACTCCAGCTGCCGCCACGCAACCCCACCCCCCCGGCTCCCTCGCTCTCGGCCAGACGCATCCCTACCCTTTCTCTCTCCATGAGCACCACCGAACGCCACCATCGCCACTGCTCGCCGTCACCGTAGCCACCGCCTCCCCCTTGCCTCTCCGGCACGCCCAGAAGCTCCGCCTCCTCGCTCTGAAGCCCTCCGCCGAGCCACGCAACCCGGAGCGCCCCGTGGAGCCGCCACCGCCGTCTTCTTCACTTCCGGTCGCCGGAGATCTTCTTCACCGCCCCGCCATCTTCAGCGCGTCCCACAGCTCGCCGACAAGCCCGTCGCGTCCGCTGTGAGCTTCTGCTCCGTCCCCCCCTCTCCATTCCTCCATTCTCGCGTCGTAGCTCCTTTTCCCCACCACGGCCGTAGCACCTCGCCGCCGGCCATGTCGCCTCCGCAGCCCCACCTACGGGCACCGCAACCGAGCACGCCATCGTGGTCAACACGCCTGTGGAGACGAAAGCGACCAACCTCGCCCTCGCCAGGCACCGTAGCTCCCTTCTCCCCTCTCGCTTGAACTCGGCCGCCGCCTAAGTGGTCGCCGCCGTCGATATAGGCCGTCTCGGTGAAATGGAGGGCACCATCGGATGCGCGAGTTCGGGCTTCGCCAGAAGGGTGCTCTCCGCCGCGCGATTGGTCGCCGGAGCGACGATCCCGCAGCCGCCGTTGCGTCTGGTCTCGCCGGCGTCGAGTCGCCGGTGGGGTTAGCCCCGGTTGACTGGGTTTGACCCCGTCTGACCAGGGTTTGACCACCCTGTGTCACTGACGCGTGGGGCCAGCTCTGTTAATTAAACCAGTTTAGGTTTAATTTAAGTTATTATTAGCCACGGTTGACCCACACGTCAGGTTTGACCGGGTCAGCCACGGTTGACTCGCTGACGTCACGCTAGCGTCAGGCTGACGCAATAATTCTTTTTCTGGTTTAATAATAACTCAGGAAATTCCAGAAACTGTTTCAAACTTAAAAAAATCATAGAAATTCAACTGTAGCTCAGATTGAAATAATTTATATATGAGAAATTATTAGAAAAATGCAATCTATCCATCTGTTCTACTTTTGTGCATGACAAACTAACTTATACCTGCTCCATAAGTGAAACACTAAAATGGCATTTATAAAGAGCTTAATTTGGAGTTGCATTTGAATTCTTGGTTCAAATGAACTTCAACCAAATGAATGCTAGTTGCATTAGCTCAAACAGCATCACATCTTCATGCCATGTTCATGCATCATATTTTTGCATATGCTTGTGTATTGATTGTTGCCACCGTTCCTTCTCCATAGGTCCAGCTCCGGAGAGTACTCGAGAGTACCTGTCTGTGAAGCAGTGCCTCCCTTGTTGTTTTACCAGGCAAGCAAAACCCCTTGTTCATTCCGATACAATCCTACTCTCTCGCTCCTACTCTCAGTTATTGCATTAGGACAACAACAATTCATCTGCTACTTTGTCTTTGCGGTAGTTGAACCCATTCCTCTCTGCATGACTGTCATTGCCACAAGAAATAGTTGAAACCCACTAGCATGTGTAGGAGTTGATTGAGCCATGTTGTGTTCCTACCATGCTATGCCTGCTATTGCTTACAGTTGTGTCAGGTCTGATTCATTGGGAATGAATTTGAGTGCAGTTCTATGTTCTGAAGTTGAGAGTGAAGTGTGTGAACACAATTTGGTAAAGGTAGCGGTGAGAGGCCATGTAGGAGTACATGGTGGGTTGTCTCACTGGAACCGTCCTTAAGCACTGAGTTCTATGTATGTTGTCCAATGACTCGATACTACCACACATTGGGTTCCGGTAACTCGACCCCTCTCAACTTATTAACCAACTTGATCTCTGTCCAGAGTCGCAACTAGTTTCTGGTGTTAGTAGGTAGTGCTATTTTTCTACCAAGTGGCACCCGGCAGGGTGGGCTTGGGACAGACTAGGCACAGGTGGCACGGTGTACCAAGTGGCACCCAGATGGTGGGCTTGGGAACCCTGCTCACATCGTTTGGGGCCGTGGAGCTTACACACCGCCGGATCTCCTTGCGGATGAAACCCGAATAGGCGATAAACCTGGATTAGAGTCTTGTGTGGTTAGTCAGGTCATGGCCGACACCCTCGCCAGGCTTCCGCTTGAAGGTTGCCGAGGTACATGATGTGTACATGGCGGTAAGTGGAGAGAGCTGAAGAAGTACACCCCTGCAGGGTTAACATGATCTATTCGAATAGCCGTGTCCTCGGTTATGGACTTCTTGGATGCTTACATGGTACATAGATAACTTGAAGTGGATACTCTAAAATGCTCAAGACAAGTGTGAGTGCTATGGATGGCCTTCTCGTAGGGAGACGGGGATGAATCCATAGTAGTGTGTTGTGTGGTGATTAGTGGACTCGTGTGAGCCATATCACCTCAAAGAAGTTCTTGTAGTCGAGAGAACGTGATAGCCACCGAGTCAAAGCTGGCTTGTCGCAACTAAACCCCACATTACCTTCTTGATACTAATGCATGTATAATAGGATCCGATGTAAGTCTTCTTGAGTACCTTTGTACTCACGTTTCTTTATTTATGTTTTTGCAGCGGAGACCTCGGTCTTACTAGTGTTCCCGTGGGCTTCGACGAGTAGCTTGAACCTCAGCTACGATCTTGATCGGATGTTGTAGATAGTTAGGCTCTTCAGCCTTTTTCCTTTGTAGATGTCTGTACTCAGACATGTAATGCTTCCGCTTGTTGCTTGTTTGTTTCAATGTTGGGTCATGTGACCCTGTTTGTAATAAATGCTATGATGGCTCTTTGAGCCTTATCTATATGGAGTTGTTAAGTTATGCTTTGTGATGCCATGTTGTACAACACATACTTGCATGTTATGCGACGTGTAATGTGTATTGCTATGTGTGGGATCGACTATCTAGTTGTTTATCCTTAGTAGCCTCTCTCTTACTGGGAAATGTCTCCTAGTGCTTCCATCGAGCCATGGTAGCTTGCTAATGCTCCCGGAACACTTAGGGCTGGCGGCATGTGTCCTTCTTTGTTCCTCGTGGTCTGTTCTTCGGGAAATGTCACGCAGGTGTTTACCGGAGTCCTGCTAGCCCAGCTGTTACAGCCGGATTCACTCGGCCGATGGCCAACACGCGTTCGTTCTGGGTCATGTATGCCCGTCTCCGTAAGTTAGTGCCACTTTGGGTTCACGACTAGCCATGTCACCGGGTTCTTTGTCATATGGATGCTAGCGACACTATCATATCGTGTGCCAAAAGGCGCAAACGGTCCCGGGCATGGTAAGGCGACACCCGTGGGAATACCGTGCGTGAGGCCGCAAAGTGATATGAGGTGTTACATGCTAGATCGGTGTGGCATAGAATCGGGGTCCTTACACTAGCATTGGGCTTCAAATGTTTTTATTGAAGATCGGAGTACCACAGACATGCTTCGAGATAGCATTGACATGGTCTTCAAGCAAGGTCGGATTTTGGATACACAAAGGATCCATCAGGGACGACTTATAGAATAAGTCTTACAATTTCCTCTTGGAAGAATGGATAACCTCGCAGAAAAGGAAACTATAACAATAGGTCCTCCGGTTAGGTGTGCTAGGCATGACATCACTTTACCGGGTCATGTAAAGATGTTATAACTCTTGGTAATATGTTCTAACCATCATATCAGACCAAGATTCAGTTCGGATTGACGTCAGGATACCTCATACTCAGGATACCTGAGAAGAAAAGGTGCAACACAAATTGACGAGACGACATTGTAAGATTCTCGGTAAATGAACTATGGAAGCAAGTCCCGAATCATGAGTTCATTATTAAATCAAGGAGAGAAGGAGGAGGTGGATGATGAACTCAGAGACAATTCATCGAGATTTCCAAAAGATGGATTTCCACAATTATGTGAACAAGGAGATAGCTTTTGTCAGTTCAATGATATAATGAGGTATGCTCGAGGAAACATACATGATTAAACATTGGTTGATGGTGCACCCGAAATACGGACTTAGGTAGCACAAACAATGTTAGAATGGCGATTCGATAACCAATGGTCTAAGAATGAAATGTTGACCATTAACTTCAAAGCAATAAGGTTACTAAAACTGTTGAAGTGGCACATCATAGTTCAATTCTCAAAGCAATAAGGTTTTCGATTAGGAACAACACGGGGACCAAGGAATGAACGGATATGGCAAGAAGTATCACCTGTATCAAGAATTCTTAAGAGGTGGTGAAATTCTCACGACATTCTTGACATAAAAGATGGTAATACTCCAAGGTAAAGAACAAATGCTGAATAGAAAGGAACTCAAGGTACAACACAGAACACGAACAAGTTTGTGTTAAAGGGAAGGCAATAAAGTGGTCGATGACAACACAAATCATCTAAGGCAAGGATGGTATTTCTCATCATGAATTCAATTGATATCCTGAAAGAGCTCAGAATGCTGATGATGATCACGACACATTTGTCGAGAGATTTCATTAAGATGTAATCGATCGGTGATGATATCAAGTCAAATGAATGATTGAGTGAAAGGTTATTGAAACCACTAGTGCAATACAAACTTGAAATCAAAGATTGTTGTTCAAGGCGAAATGATATGACGACGAAAATTGACGCAAGCTTAGCTCATCGTTGAAACTTGTGCTCCGGGAATAAGGACCAGGTAGCACAGTTAAAATTAGCTCGATAATGATATAGCTGATCAGGCTAGGAATGACATGAAGGATTAATAAATTTGTAGCGATGAAGGGTTCAAATAGTTGTTGAATCACAATGCGAACTCGATTCGATTATCGGTGTCTTTGAGTTTATAATAACTCGTGAGCCGTGAATCGATGAGAATGTAGTACTTGATGAACTCATAAAAAGTTATGCAGTTCCATAATAATCTCGAGATACCGAGGGGGTAATAAGATGATGCGAGATCAAAGTAGAGATTGGATGGGGCATTGCTCTGCAGAAGACAAGTGCTTAAACTTGCATGAGAAATGGTATTTAATGGAGAACATGGTCGGAACCACGATTGCAAAAAGGTCAGATCCCAGATATAAGATGATCTTATGCCAAGGGAATAATTAATTTTAAAAGAAGCTTCGATGAGAAGATGTACATCGTGTCCATGGGCATGAACACAAAGTTCAAGGTCGACTCCACTTCTCCAATGCACAACCTTTCATTCACTTCTCGCGTTCAATGAAGTTGTAGTGTTGAAATTTTATCTGGCAAAATACTAGAAGAGTACGACTCGTGAAAACTTTCGAGTTCACACATATTAAGGAAGGCATAGGTTCAACCCATCGTGGCATCTTAGAATCATATACCAGAATCTTTAGAAGTAATTAACTCAAGCTCGAAGGCAGAGCATGGTTGAGAAAGTAGAGGATACAATTTACCAAAGGCATTATGTATCGAGGAAAGGCTCACAAGGTTATTGAATATGAAGGCGTTGTCGATAAAATCCAACAAAGGATCTGGTGGTCCACAAGGGATCTGACGTGAGCATCGGTACTCAACTAGAGGAAGAAGAATGCAAGGAGATCAGATTATAGAAACAACTGACTAACTCAATTGTCAAATGCAAAGGAATTATGATTTCCAAATCAAGGGATCAGAAGCAATGCTTTGATTAGGGATGGATAAGTTGAATAGCCTTAGGGTACAATCAACGATAATTGGATTGGTCGAGAACCAATTCCAGTTAAAAGAATGGCAGCTCAGTCGGAAAGGTAATTTATAAGGATCAATGATGATTGTGTGTACTTGCAAACCTATTGAGTCAACAGACTCAAAATGATAATGACAAGGAATGTCAATAAGACTACGAGACTTATGGGATTAACCATAATGCAAGCAAGCAAGAATTTCGAGAGCAAAAGGCTCCAGAGGATTTTTGGAAGATCGAATATTATTTTGAAGACTTTTGTGAAACACATGAACAACTGGGGATGAGCGGATACTCGACAAGTGCGAGGATTTATTTAAAGGGGTATTCATGTGGCAAGGAACTGCTAGGCAGTAGGCACAAAGTATTCTCGGAACAATAGAGAAGACTTCGGGGTATCTTGTAATAACAAGATCAATGGGGGATGATCGTATGAATGGCAAGAGTAAGTAGTTATCCATAAGGATTTATCAGTGGTCAGGAATAGCAAAAGTGATGGGCACAGAGTCTCGAGAGAATATCAAAGAGTATCTTCGGAATCTTCTGGTGAAGCAGGCCATCATCTGGAATGAAGGGGCTCTCCGGGAGAAAGTATTTACGAGAACCTAGAGTTAGAGTTAGCAAAACCATTTAACCCGAATAGAAGAGAGATCAGGGTCCCAGAGTAAAGGCGAGGAATAAAAGATCCTAATACCACCCAATGGCGACGTGGGCCCATGGGCCGCAGAGCCATGTTAGTAAAACAGTTTTCATCGACTAGACCCAACTTCGGCCAAGGAGTTGGAAAGGGGGATTCCTACAGCAAATCGGCTCGATACCAATCTTGGACGCCCGATTCAATCGTACACTAATCATGCACGCAAACGCAGTACGATCAAGATCGAGGACTCACGGGAAGATATCACAACACAACTCTAAAACATAAATAAGTCATACAAGCATCATAATACAAGCCGAGGGGGCCTCGAGGGCTCAAATACAAGTGCTTTCGATCATAGACGCAGTCGGCCTAAGCAACAATATCTGAGTACGGACCTAAGTTAAACAAGTTTGCCTTTAAGAAGGCTAGCACAAAGCCCCGAGATCTGGTCGATCGAAAGAGGCGCGGGCCTCTGCTCGGATCCTCCTAAACTACTCACAGTGGTCGTCGTGGGCTGCTGCGTAGTAGTAGGCACCCCAGTGTAGTAGTAAATCGCTGCCGACGGTGGCGTCTGGATCACTGGCTCCGACATCTGGTTGCGACAAACTGGTAGAAAGGAAAGGGGAAAAAGGGGAGAAAGCAACCGTGAGTACTCATCCAAAGTACTACTTAAAGCAAGGAGCTACACTACATATGCATGGGTATATGTAAAGGGCCATATCGGTGGGTGAACCGCGAGAATGCCGAATAAGAGGGGATAACTAATCACGTCAAGACTACGCTTCAGCAGCCTCCGTCTTTGACATGAAGATGTAGAAGAGAGTAGGCTGAAGTCCTCCAAGTAGTATCGCATAGCATATTCCTACCCGGTGATCCTGTCCTCGTAGCCCTGTTAGAGAGCGACCACCGGGTTGTATCTGGCACTTGGAAGGGTGTGTTTTATTAACTATCCAGTTCTAGTTGTCATAAGGTCAAGGTACAACTCCAAGTCGTCTCATATCAAGATCACGAATATTGAATAGATTAACTTCTCTGCAGGGTGCACCACATTACCCGACACGCTCGATCCCATTTGGTAGGACACACTTTCACAGGTCATGCCCGGCCTCGGAAGATCAACACGTCGCAGCCCCACCTAGGCACAACAGAGAGGTCAGCACGCCGGTCTAAACCTAAGCGCACAGGGGTCTGGGCCCATCGCCCTTAGCTTGCGAACGCGGCCGGAAGTAGAACTAGCCCCCTTAATACAAGAGCAGGCTTACGTTCCAATCCGGCACGCGTCGCTCAGTTGCTGACGTCAAGAAATGCTTCGGCTGATACCACGACGCCGGTTGCCCATATCTTGTCCCACGTGACGGTTAGTGCGTATAAGGTCAACGACCCAACTCAGATCAAATACCAAGATCTCGTTAAGCGTGTTAAGTATCCGATGAACGCATGAACAGGCCAGGCCCACCTCTCTCCTAGGTGGTCTCAACCTGCCTGTCCACTCGCCACAAAGATCCACACGAGGGCCGTTGGGACAAAGGTCCTTTCAGCCCCAACTGCGTGAATCACTCATGGGTGCTCCACGAGCCGACCCGTCTTTAGTCACCACATGTATCATGTATAAAGTATATAGTATATACCGTGACCACCTCCCGAGTGATCACGGCCCGATAGTATAGCATGGCGAGCGGACAAGAATGTAGGGCCTTGATGGAATACTAGCATCCTATACTAAGTGTAGGATTGCGGTAAAGGTATCAGCAGTAGTAGCAAGGACAAACTATGGATCAGGATAGGAATAATGTAAAGCGATAACATGCTACACTACTCTAATGCAAACAGTATAGAGAAGAATAGGCGATATCCGGTGATCAAAGGGGCTTGCCCGGTTGCTCACGGGCAAGAGAGAGGTCGTCAACACCGTAGTCGTACTAGGTGGCGGCGTCCGGGTCTCGGTTGTCTAAGCGGAAGAAGAGGGGAAGAAACAATGAATACAATGCAAACAGATGCATAACAATGCATGACAAAGCAATGTGTGATGCTAGGCGTGCCCTAACGCGGTATGAGGTGATACCGGTGAAGGGGGGAAACATCCGGGAAAGTATCCCCGGTGTTTCGTGTTTTCGGACAGATGAACCGGAGGGGGAATGTTGCGTGTTTGCTATGCTAGGGATGTGTGGCGGACGAACGGGCTGCGTATCCGGATTCGCCTCGTCGTTCTGAGCAACTTTCATGTACAAAGTATTTTCATCCGAGTTACGGTTTATTTTATATGATTTTTCAAAGTTTTATTCATTTTACAAAATTATTATTAATTGAAATAAATGTGAATTGCTAGGTGCACCCAGCTGGGTGCATAAGTGTACGAGAGGGGCTGATATGTGGGTCCAAGGGCTTCAGTTGACCAGTCAAACTTTGACCGTCAACAGGGGGTGGGTCCCCCTTGTCATATACTATCTTACTATCCTAACAGATTAAATAGACTAATTAGGTTATCAGTTTAACTAACACAGGTTAATTAAGTTAATTAACTCTTTAATTAATTAATTAATTAATATATATTTTTATTATTATTTAATCTCTTTTTTTAATAAATGTTTCAGGGACGTGGGGCCCCTTTGTCATAGGCCCCTGGGGGCTTAACGGGGCGGGTTAACGGGCGCGGGTGCGTGCGCTGCGGCACCCAGAGGGGCGCCGACGGGCACGTTGCCGGCGGGGAGGGGGGAGGCGAGGCCACGAGGGGGCAGGCGACGGAACGGGGAGTATGGCCCCGGCAGGAGCTGCCAGCCAGGCGGTGGCCAGCAGCAGTGTGGTCGAGGTCAAGCGTCTGGGCGCACGGGCGGCTAAGCGTGGCGCAGGTGTGCTGCGAGGCGGTGCAGCAAGGGCTGTAGCAGGGCAATGGGCAGCGGCAACGACGTCTGCAAGTAGAGGGAAGAGGAGGTCGGGGCCTCACCACCGTGTAGGGACAAGGCGGTGGGGCTCGAGGAGGAGACGATGAGGTCCGTAGGGAGGCTCGGCGAGGTCCAGTGACAGCCATGAGTGACGGGCAGGCAGTCCTGGGGCGGGATCCGCGATGGCGCGGCTTGTCGGGCGACGGAATGGCATGGAGCTGTCCGGCGAGGCGCTGGCGTAGTGGCGACAGGAATCGGCGATGGCGCGTATGGCGTGGCTTGGGGAGGCCGTCGCCGAGGGCGAGGTGAGGAGGGGGGTCGGCGACGGGGTGAGGGCGGCACCGGCGGCGAAGGCTGGGCCCTCCCGATCCAGATCCAATGAGAGAGGAGTGAACGAGAGACGGGGCGAGTGGGGAGTGACGCTAGGGTTTGGTCGCCTGTGGGTGTAGGCGCCACTGGGCCGGGTCTGGTTGGCTCGAGGCCATCTGGCCGTGGCCCAAGAGGTTGGTCTGTTTCTTCTTCTTTTTTTCCTTTTTTATCTTATTTCTTTTCTGTTTTATTTTACTTGCATTTTATTTTAGTTTTAGTAAAAATTATCACTAACACCTAAATTGGTACTTTTAAATAAACTACTGCCACATTAATTCTTATCCCAACTAAAATAGTTTAATATTTTATAAAATTCAAAAGGCATTTATTTTATTATTTAACCTACAGTTTTAATTATTTTGAACACTTAAACATTTTATTAAAGTTAGGTTTCTCCACCATAATTAACTATGCATTAGCTGGATCACTCCGAACATATTAGTTTTAATATTTGAAAACTTTTATTGTTTGATTGATTTTGAATTTGAATCTAGATTGATTTTAAACTAACACGAGATTAACAACAGTAATCGTGGTGAGGTGACATCATTACGAGGGCGTTACTGTAGCTTAATTACCCGGGCGTCACACGCCCCCATTGCTGCCCTAGGTTCAGGCGTCAGAGAAGATACCTAGCAAATTGAGCATGCAAATTGCAAACCCAGCACCCAGCCCATGATCAACGGTTCAACACACCATGCATGCACATGACCGATCGAGCAATAATAAACTATGGAGAGATGACACGCACGAGTAAGTCCATCCCGTCTCCGTGGCGAGTGGAAGCGACGAGCGCCATGGCCATGAAAGCCAGCAGCGCGGCAGCG
Source organism: Aegilops bicornis (assembly GCA_021605145.1). Classification (NCBI taxonomy): domain Eukaryota; kingdom Viridiplantae; phylum Streptophyta; class Magnoliopsida; order Poales; family Poaceae; genus Aegilops; species Aegilops bicornis. The sequence continues at coordinate 546,805,474 of CM038672.1, forward strand.
GCGCGCAGCACGAGCCATGCTTGTATTGGTTTCATGATGAATCGGCGGTCAGGTCTCCACCGAGCTTCATCCAACCAGCAGCTTAGGCAAAAAATCGAACGTCCTTTACGAGCCGGGCAGACGGCCCGTGGGCCACCCCGTTTTATAGCACTGGGCTTTCCGTTTGGGCCATATAAAAGCACCCACGGTAAGGTTGTGTTGTTGTATTACAAAAATACAGTACCATTTTATTAGGACCACATCGCTTACGGAGAAGAGATGGCAGCTGTTTATATGCATGTTTCGTGACGAAGAGTTCACCAGGCATGCAAGCACATCTCAGGGTCTGACGCCATGATTGTAGTACAACTTGCGATGCAAGCGGCTCTCATGCGTCTATGAGCCCTGATTGAAAAACTTGACATGCCACACACCACTCCGACATGGAGGGCCCGAGCTTTTTTTTTCAATTTCAGAAGATATACACGGTTCATGAGATGTTTCAAGTTATTTATCACCAAGTATAGTGTCACGGGCCTAACACTCTCTTAGATAATTCTGAGATCAGATACAAATGGATACAACAATCTTAGCAGCGAGAAGGAGGATTCGAGAGGAGAGCCTGGAGGTGGGAGAGGGGATTCGCCACATGCGGCCGGGTCTAGGGTTCTGATCTTCCATCCCCTCACTCTCTCCCTCGCCAGCTATTAATACACTTGCTCACTTAGTCTAGGTCGGCCCAGTGTAGCGTGAGTTGGGCTGGGCCAACCGTCTGGGCCGACTGGGCTCCACTTGATTCTTCTGGGCTTCACGGTCTTCACCAGTTTTCATGACATTTCCTCGCCGTTTACGTTTGGCTTGTCCCCAAGCCAAAGCTCAAGGGAAGCGTGTCCGAAGCGGCACCAGATCTTCCCAAGTTGTCAGGGATGTGGGGAACCCGGACGATTTCAGAAGATATACACGATTCATGAGATGTTTCAAGTTATTTGCCACCAAGTATAGTGTCACGGGCCTAACACTCTCTTAGATAATTCTGAGATCAGATACAAATGGATACAGCAATCTTAGCAGCAAGAAGGAGGATTCGAGAGGAGAGCCTGGAGGTGGGAGAGGGGATTCGCCACAGGCGGCCGGGTCTAGGGTTCTTGATCTTCCCTCCCCTCACTCTCTCCCTCGCCAGCTACTAATACACTTGCACACTTAGTCCAGGTCGGCCCAGTGTAGCGTGAGTTGGGCTGGGCCAACCGTCTGGGCCGACTGTGCTCCACTTGATTCTTCTGGGCTTCACGGTCTTCACCAGTTTTCATGACATTTCCTCGCCGTTTACGTTTGGCTTGTCCCCCGGCCAAAGCTCGAGGGAAGCGCGTCCGCAGCGGCACCAGATCTTCCCAAGTTGCCAGGGATGTGGGAAACCCGGACCAGTGAATCTTCCCCTGTTCCACTTGGCGATGCCCCCTTCTGATCTGCCTCTTCTCCAGAATTGCAAGAGGAACCTGGAGAGGCAGCAGGTCTTCGTCGAGTACCGGCAGTACCGGCATGACTAGAGTCGAAGGAGGCAGTCCCGAACGAAGTTCCGATACATGGATCACCGGATGGATCTTGGCGTGGTCCGGCAGGTCCAGCTTATAGGGCATTTCTCCCACCCGACGCAGCACCTGAAAGGGACCAAAGAACCGAAATGCCAGCTTGTGGTTAGCTACGCGCAACCGACGATTGCAAATAAGGTTGGAGCTTCAGGTACACCTCGCCTTTCAAAGAAAGACTTCGGTCCGAGCGCTTCTTGTCAGTTTGTTCTTTCATGTATTGGCGAGCCCTGTTGAGATGTTGACGAAGCAGCGAGACCATATTGGTGCGATCCCGAGTCCAAGTGGCCAGATCAGTCACCAGTTTTCATGACATATAGGTTAAAAAAAAATTGAACTGCAATATACTCCCTCACTGTTGTCTAGGGACCTCACGACTTTTCCTACGATTTCCATAGAGTACAGCTAAAGACGAACCAAATTATGTGATAATATTCTCAAGGACATCATGAAGAAAAACATATTGACACCATAAGATTCCTGGTGAGAGAAGATTTGGAAACGACATGAAGATTTTAAAGGATCCATTAAAACTAATTGGGTATTAAGGTTTTAGCAACTACGAACTTCTAATCTTTAAAATAACTAAGCCAATACACATCTGACATTCCTCCTGGGGTGTGTCCAGAGTGAATTATTGTTCCCTCAGCTATAGGGGAACAAGAGAACATGCTCATTCACTAGGAGATCCACGCCCCTCCCCCCCACCTCCCGCGCCCCGACAGGATCCAACGCTGAACAAGTCGGCGTTGAAAAACGTAAAATGGACTCTCGAAAAAAATTGCAACCAACCCCACCGCCACCCCTCCTCACGTTTACTTTGAGAGTAAGCAAGGCAAAAATGTCCAGAAACTATGCTATATACAAAGACATAGGTTTCACATGATATATACAAATACTTTTTGCCATGATATATGTAATTGTCAGGGATGAACAAATTAATTGCAATCGTATGCACAAGTATATTGCCAAAAAATCCATAGTAAAAATCACCATGAATAGTTAAAACCCACACATAGAAGAGGCTGCGGCATGCACTTGCGGCATCTGGGCTTATGTATTGTAGACACACATCAGTGTTTGATGTACAATCTCAAAAGCGTTTTAGCTCCTAATTCATCCTACACTAACAAAAACAAAAAGAGAAATCGGATTTGAATAGTTTCAAAATACTGTTCACCCAAAGGTGTCACTATTCACATTTGAAAGTCTTCTCTGATTCTCTAACTATGCATAGATTTTTGAGCTGTTTTTTTCAGGGTTGCGGACACACCCCATAGATATGTTGTCAAATAATTTCAGAAACTTTTGAAATGTCTAAATATAATTTTTATAGTTGATCTCATTGATCTCACCTAATGTGAGATCCTATACTAGCCTCCCCCGCCCGAGCTTTTGATGGTATAAGTTGGAGGTTTGATCTTAGTTACTTATGTATCATCCAAAAGTATTTTTTAAAGGAGGTTAAACTCCCGGCTTCTGCATCAATTGATGCATGCAACCATCTTTATTAATTATTCCACAAAGGTCCGACAAGAACATACATCAATCCATCTGAAGCCACCACTCACACCTACAAACTCGATAATATGGAGTGCTCTCACTCCCCATATCTAAAACCGGTGCCGTCGCCGATCCATCCACATAACGTATCGGGACCAATAGCCGGTGTAGCCTACCTAAAGCGCACATCACATGCACACGTTTTAGAAGCCGCCATCATCATCGGACCACTAACCCGTGTTCAGGAGAGAGATCCGCATCATCCTTGCCAGTCCGGACATTCGTCGACGCCACCAAGGCGCCCAATGGCGCCACCGCCCTGAGCTCGTCCGTCCAGACGCGAAGACTCTGGAAGATCTGTCGTGCGTTGCACCTGCCAACCAGGCATGACTCAGCATAGCACTTGCCAGCCAGGCATGACTTGACAGCTCCACTGAAGCTCCGTGCAAGACGAAACTGCTCCACCTCCTGCCTCTGTCTTCCGGAGCTGCTCCACAAATGATGCTCCCAAGAAAGAAACGACGTCGTAGTACCGCCATCGTCCGATCTGGAAGACCAATTCCTAGGGTTTCCCCCGAAGTAGCACGAGTGGGTCGACAACAGTTACATGACGATGCCTTCATCCAGGTAATGACGCAAAATGCCGCCATCGCTCGCCAACGGCTCGGTTTTCACCGGCAACTATGTCTCCCCGACTCGTAGCCAGGACTAGATGACAAATCTCGAGATCCGACCACCCAGCCGCAGGCCGACCACCTCTAACGGAAGAGATGACCACAACCGTCGGCTGCACCGGTCAGAACAGATCTGACCGGAGGTGCCGCCGATGCAACCACCAGGCCTCCACGCCGCCACCGCCGTTCCAAAGGCAGATGGCGCGCCGTCGCCCGAACAGGGCTGGCCGCCGCGCCCGCAATCCGCGCCGCCTCCAACGCCGCTGCGCCACAACCATTGTCGTTGTGCCGATCGGATCGGGCGCGCCTCCACATGATTCGGGGCCCCGCACAACCCCAGAGCCGCGGGAAAGAGGCGATGTCCTCCGCCACCTCGATCGGGCCCCGGGCTTAGACCGGCGGCATCCCCCTGCGGCGGCGGAGGGACAGAAGGAGGGACCGTGTGCCCCCGACGGCTGGGTTTAGGGCGCCGCCCGAGTGGCCCTAGTGGGACGACGCGAGGGCTGCGGGGGATCACCAGTCCACAATCAGTTTGCCAAATAAGTATTCTCAAATAAGAATCATTTATTGTTTGTTTTATCGATCCTTTAGGACAGTCAGTTGATGAGTAAAACACCAACTTTAGGCAATATTTCCTGCAGCAACGCACGAGTTATCATCTAGTTATTACTGAGATGAAGGGCTTGTTGGAGAATAGGGTATTTAATCCTTTTAAGATTTCTCATGAACAAAATTGAGTTGCACATTGCTTAGTTAATTATGGCCGTCGTGGGATAGCACCGCGTGTTGGCTTAACCAATCCCCCGTTTTATTGTTGAACTAGTCATGAAAGATTGTATCTTATCCATATTTTTTGTTTTGAGAAGTCTGTGCTCCGTTACATATTTTTTTGCTGCTCAGTTTCATGCTAGGACCAACCACATTTGGCGCGTGGGTCACTGGTTAGCAACCACACACGCACCACTAGCTCCCTGCACCCAATGCCGTATTTTCTCTTTTTTTGTGCGTTGTTTTATTTTCTATTTTTTTCTTTTTCTTCTTTTAATTTTTTAGTTTTTCAAACATATTTTCCCCAATTTTGTTAACACTTTACTTAAATAATGAACTTTTCAAATTCATCAACATTTTTATGTCCCCGTGAACATACTTTAAATTTGACGACATTTTATACAAATTCGTGAACAATTTTTAGACTTGTTAACATATTTTGAATTTGCGAATATTTTTTATTAAATTATCGATTTTTTTCTAAATTATATGATCATTTTTTCAAAACTGATGAACATTTTTAAGTCAAGATTTTTTTGGCGAACAGTTTTCTAAATTCATGAATTTTTTTGTTTAATGAACTTTTTTCCTGATGGTTGATTATATTTTCTAATTCACGTACATTTTTTGAATCGATGATCTTTTTTCGTAATTGATGGACATTTTTGAATTTTCATGAAAATTGTTTATGAAATTTATGAACATTTTTTAATACTCGATTTTATTTCAAAATCATGAAATTGTTTATGATTTCGTGATTTGTTTTGGAAATCATGATCATTTTTTTATTTCTGAGAACTTTTTTGAATTATAAGCTTTTTTTATTTCAAGAACAAATTTTCAAACTCATTCACATTATTTTAAATTTTAATTTTGTTTTGAAATCTCAACCATTATTTGAAATGCAGAACTGTTTTTAGACCCCGAACAATGTCTTCAAACTCATTCATTTATTTCATGCAAACTCGACCGGATTTAATACAAATCAGATGCAAACAATTACATTTGGAAATACTTTAACTAAAAAAGTAAAAACTATGTGCACGTACGGTCGCACGGAGCTACACTCCCACGACACGGATACATTACACTAGTATATGGCCAGCCGCGGCGGATCCCTTCGTCACCGAACTGCCGGGAGTCCCTGAGGCATATTCTTCCCCCGTATCTACCCTCTGTCCAGTTGCGCCTCTCATCGGAGTGTGGCAAAGAGGGTGCTTCAGCCGGAGGGGCAGGGTGCTTCCGTGGACGCCCAAGCCAGGGTGGTCTAAGGTAAAGTAGAAACCGTTCATGTCACCGTTTGTACAAGCCGGGCGACGCTACCGGGCAGTGGCCTTCCACAGGACCCAAGCGGCGTGACCTCCCATGTTTTACTTTCCCTCGAAGTTGCCAGCGGACGTGGACGCAGATGCGCTGGCCACCGACTCGTCTTTCTCCTTTGTGCACCCACCTTCTTTCTCTGTTCGCATGGCCAAGCGGCTACTGCTTGCTGCGTCGGCCAGGCAGAGATAAGCGTCGTAGGGCACTTGAGTGATCTGACGGCGTCGGAGTCCATTATTTGTGCCACCGTGCTCCACTCCTTGCCGACATGGAGCAACTTGCCACTCCTCTACAAGCTGGCTTGGAGCGGCGAGTTGCTGAACCATGCACCAGATTGGGGCGGCAACTCGCTCCGTCAGCCTAGGAGGGAGGTGGAGCAGCGAGCTGCTGCGCTCGTATCTGCCGGGCTCGATGGGTTAGCATGCCGACTTTTACGCCAGAGAACTCCTCTTCCTGCCCGTCAGATGCCATCAAAATAGTGAAGAAAATGGTCAAGCAGGAGATGGGGGGACCGGCGGAGGGGTGTGGTTTTTGCCCGATGCCTGCCATCGCTTTGTAACATCCTAAATTTTCAATTTGGAATGTTACACATAGAGCATCATTGCATATCATATTTTTTCGTTGTATTCTTGCTTGATCCTAGAAATTCTACGCAACTCAAGGACCCACGGAGAGAGTTGGGGATTTCGAAATTTTCATATTTGAATTTTCTCAAATTTTGAAAATAGGATCATTTGATTTTATTTATTTTATGTTTAATTATTTCTACTAACAAAACAAGAGAGAGGGAATAAAATGATTTTACCAAAATAAAGAAATAATGAAGATTTAATAATAAAATCAAATAAGATTTTATTTTGAAGTTTTTCGCCTTTTTATTTGAATTTAGGAAAAATGCGCGTTTTTCAAAATTGCATTTAGACCCCAAATAAATGTTCATTAAATCCGTCTTGATTTTACAAGCCCGGGAAAATTTATTTCGGGGTTTTTGGAGTCTATTTAGTATTTTTTTTTACTTTTTTTCTGTGCGTTATTATTTAAAAAAAACGCGCACCGACCTATGGGCCGTGTCCGCCCGGGACTCTGGCCCGAGGAGGCTTTATAAGCCGGGGGAGGCCAGCCCGAGGCCCAGCCGCTTCAGCCCGCCCGAACCCTAGCGCCGCCCAGCTGCCGCCGCCGCCCGCCATTGTCGCCGGACCCGCCGACCTCCGCCGGACCCGCCGCCATCGCCGCCGACTCGCCGGACCCCGCCGCCTCGATCCGCATGCCGCCGGTTTTTCTAAAAACCGGGCGGTTTTCTTTCGGTTTTTTTATTTTTTTTATTTTCGTTTTTTTATTAGTTCCGGTTTTTTTTCGGTTTAGGCTAATTAGCGGACGTTCGTCCGTTAGTTCGTTTAAACGAACGCGTTCGTCAGATTAGTTTAGTTAACGAACGTCCGTTCGTTAACCTGTTTGTCATTTTTCTTTCTCTCGGATTTAATCCGTGATTTTTTCTGATCGCGATTCTTGATCCGATTTTCGTTTTAGTATAACTTTTCGCTCGTTTATCGGAATCAGGCGATTCAAGCGCCTAGAGTTTCGTCTCGAAATCCTCTTTCCGAATAATCTACTTAAACAAGTTTTTGCTTCTGTAAAATTAGACCTAGATCCAGATTAGTAAAACGAAGCTGTTTTCTTCCGCGTTTGACTTTCGTTGCTTCGTTTGATTTGATTCTTTTTGCAAACCGGAGTTCTTAAGTTGAACTATCTGGTTAGATCTATTTGAGTTTTACCTGTGCATTAGATGAGTACTTATTGTATGCTTGTTTTTTTGTCTGCGATAGGATACCCGGAGTGCGCCGCTTGTTACTTCGAGTGTCTAAGTTTCGCGGATCATCAGCAAGGCAAGTAACACTGATCATACCTTTCCTACTACCCAATCTTATGCATTAGATCTATCCTCAAACACTGCATGATTAGGATCTAATTAAATTTGGGGATGGGAAGTAGTTGAGGTAGTACCTATTACATTCTATTATCAAACCCTTGGGAGTTACTTCTACGTTTGCTTATATTGCCATGCTATGCTAGTAGAGCGTGGATTGGGTGAGTGTATCCATGATAGATGTGAGATTGTTAATTAATGGGTTATTTAAGGTGGCAACTTAAACACACATCCTGGGTGGATTGAGGCACTGGTTTCTATCGAGGACTTGCACAGTATTTCTTGGACCGCCACCCAGGCTCAAAGGGATCATGAGATTATTCATGCTAGAAACTTACGTGTGCAGCCACAAGCCATTATGGGCTCTAGCATAGTTGATTAAGTTGTGCGAACTCTTACGGGTAGGCTAGCAGATGTAGGGATTGTAGGTGGTACGGTCTACCCACATGTAAGGTGCTAGCACTTCTGAAAGACTATGTCTCGGTCATCCGTTTTTCAAACACCTTGTAGTGCGAGAAATCAAACGGAGGCGATCGAGTCTTGTGGGGAAAAGTGCGCAAACCTCTGCAGAGTGTATAAACTAATCATGGTTAGCCGTGTCCCGGGTTATGGACATCTTGAGTATCTAGTACTTGGATATCATGTGAATCTCATCATGTTACTTCTAATTAATATTGTTGGGTTTTAATGAGTACTTTTAATTGGGATTGAGAATGCTGTCAACCATTCTCAATGTTTCACAACCACCATGATAGTTAAATAAATTTATTCCTTTGCAGTAGGGAAAAATTGGCTTTTCGCAAAACTGTAACCATAGAGCTTTCCGGCAGCCAAATATGCATGTAGTATAGCTTATTCCATTATTTCTCTATGTGTTACATTGCCAGCATATTCCATGTCTTGACCCGTTTCGGGCTGCAACGTTTCATTTTGCAGACTTTTGAGAATGACGAGTAAGGTGCTTAGGTCGGTTCTATACTCGATTGATGCCGTTGGAGTTGATGGACTCGCTTATTCTTCCAAGCCTTCGCTGTTATCGTATTTAGATGGCCTTAAGCCATATTTACTTTATTAAGCTCTCTCTTGAGACAATCGATTGTAATAAGTGTGTGATTGCTACTCTGTTATAAATCCTCCGAGTCTCGTGTGGTGTCGGCATTCTTGATCCGGGGATGACACTGAGCACGAGATCGGTATTTGAGGTCTGGTCGCTACAGAGATGGTATCGAGCACACGCCGATCAGAGGACACGACCACTAAGCTAAAGCCCTAGATCACTACTCTTTCTTCTCATTTCGACTCCTCATCTTTTCTATTCTTTTAGGATCACGGAAGCAAGGAACAAGTTCACCCAACGGATGAAGATACACCCTTTGGACGACACCTGAAGGAAGTGACTAAGTACCTAAATATCGGATTACCAAGCTTCACCGGGACTTTCAATGCCACTTTACCCGAAGAGGAGCACTGGATGATTCAATTCTACATTCCAGGAAGGACGTTTGCGCCAATTACGGAGCCCATAGAGTGTGTTTTCAATGCACCAACCTGGAGTCTGGGAAGGAGTATGGCAGCTCACATAACCATGGGGCGCATTGGAGAAGTCTACAAAGAAGACCTCAAGGATACTATCTACCAGATTTGCGGACGCCGAGACGAACAATGGGAGATAGTTGTCACTAAGAAGGATCGATCCATTGCAGCTTTCATCCAGGAGTTAAACCAGCACATTCGACGCCAGGAGAACCAGATGTGCGCAGACATGATGGAGTTGAAGACCGCAAAAGCTAAGATTATCGAACTAGAAGGAGGCTGAAGGCCACTCGCAAGGACTACATGGAGGAGATTGTAGCTCTAGTGGGACAAAACGGCGATCTTAAGGAGAAGATTGAAGAACTCATGGGAAATTGACACCGGAGGAGAAGATGAAGGTAGCACTGTCGAGAGAACTACATCATCATCGACAACACCGATTCCGATCCTAGTGATGATGATTTGAAGATGAAGCTGGAAGCGAGATATTATGGAGTCTTCATCGGAGCAGTTTTTCTAGTTGACCACCATAACAGTAGTAGATTTCCCCCATTCTAAATTAGGTTTTAGTTGCAGCACTTTTGTAACGATAGTTAGATCGTTGTATGCCTTTGTTTGAATTGATTGGAGTGATATTGTGTGATTGTCTCATGTGCATATGGGTAGTGTTTCTCGCTAGACCTCATTCTATTCTTAACTCTCGTCTTTTCTATAAACCCTCAGATGCCTCCGAGACGCGACCCCGGATTTGTTTTCCCGCCAGAGATCACTCAGTTGATTCAGTAGCAGAATGCCTTGATTCAAACATTGGTACAGAACCAAGGCAACAACAACAACAACAACAACCCACCACCACCATCCTCTGTTGACCATTTGACCCGTTTCTTAAGGCTGAATCCGCCGGTGTTTTCCAGTAGCACCGAGCCGATAGTAGCAGATGATTGGCTCCATAAGGTAGGGAGGAGTTGACCCGCTGCGGGATGTCTGAGATGGAAAAAGGGTGAAGTTTTCCGCACATCAGCTCGAAGGACCCGCGGCAGCATGGTGGGAGAATTTTACTGACCACTTACCACTGTGACACAACGCCACATGCGATCGGTTTAAGAAGCTTTCCGTCGCCCATGTTTCAGCAGGAGCTATGGCCATGAAGAAGCGTGAGTTTCGCAACTTGCGCCAAGGAGGGCGGACAGTTGGCCAATATGTGGATGATTTTAGTAAGCTAGCATGTTATGCCCCAGATGACGTTGCTACAGATGCAGCTAAGCAGGAGAAGTTTCTAGAAGGACTGAATGATGAGCTGAGCATGCGGTTGATGGTAGCCACTTTTAATAACTACCAGGAGTTGGTAGATCGTGCTCTTATGATTGAAGGGAAGCAGCAGTGATTGACAATCGCAAGAGAAAGTGTGGACAGAAGTATGGAGCTTCGGCAGAGACTTCGCTTTACCCGAAGCCGGAGGACAATTTCAGCATACCCATGGAGGAGGTAGCTCGCACAACCATAATGGCGCCCGGGAATGGGAGCAGGGAATGGAGGAAGCAATGGACAAAACCGCACCAACCCGTCCAACACCATCCAAGGTAGACTGAGCCACATCACTTGCTTTAAGTGCCGCAAGACCGGGCATTATGCAAATGATTGTCCGGAAGGCCAAAATGGTAATGGTAATGGAAGCTCGAGGAAAGAATCCGAACCCTTTCAAAGGGACAAGTGAACCACGTTACCGTGGAGGAGGTTGAAGCTTCAGCCAGATGCGATAATAGGTAAGTTTTTGGTTGAGTCATTTATCGCAGTTGTTCTTTTTGATACTGGTGCATCGCATTCATACATATCAAGGGGATTTGTGGATAAGTATAAATTACCAACCCAAGCCCTTAGGTCACCCATGCTAGTAACCTCACCCGGAGCAGAATACATGGCTAGTTTATGGTGTGATCGACTGCCATTAAGGATTGGACACTATGTATTTCCCTCGGACCTAATAGTTCTGGAATCGCAAGGATTGGATGTGATATTAGGCATGGATTGGTTATCGAAGTATGGAGGGAACATAGACTGCGTCAGTAAGTCGATTTTGCTTACCACCCCAGAAGGGAGGAGGATCAAGTTTGTATCACGACATGAGCCGAGGAGAGCCCATGTAAATTCCTTAGCAGGAGTTGTGCAGAGGAAGTGCGGTGGTAAGGGATTACCGGACGTGTTTCGAGAAGAGTTACCGGGCATGCCACGGATAGGGACATTGAGTTTACGATTGAACTATTGCCGAACCTTTGGCCGATATCTAAGAGACCGTATAGGATGCGGCCCAAGATTTGGAGGAAATTAAGAAGCAGATTAAGGAGTTCTTGGATAAAGGTTTTATTCGCCCAAGTTCTTCACCTTGGGGATTACGGTACTTCTAGTGGAGAAGAAGGATGGATCATTAAGAATGGTTGTTGATTATCGCGGATTGAATGAAGTGACCATTAAGAACAAGTACCCACTAGATGATCAATGACTTGTTTGACCAATTGCAAGGAGCTAAGGTGTTTTCCAAGATCGATTTACGATCGAGGTACCATCGATTGAAGATTCGAGAGCAGGATATACCTAAGGCGGCTTTTACCACCAGGTGCAAGCTGTAGTATGAGTATACCGTTATGTCATTTAGTCGACTAACGACCTGCCTATTTTATGAACATGATGAACAAAGTGTTTATGGAGTTTTTGGATAAGTTCGTCGTGGTGTTCATTGATGATATTTTGGTTTACTCGAAGAATGAAGAAGAACATAAGGAGCATTTGCGTTTGGTACTCAAGAAGCTCAAAGAACACCAGTTATATGCCAAGTTCAGCAAGTGTGAGTTCTGGTTGAAGGAAGTTGGATTTCTCGGACATGTTATATCCGGGAAGGTATAGGAGTAGACCCCACTAATGTTGTCCTTTGTGACAAAGCGGGAAGCGCCTAACAACAGCTTGGAGAGATCCGAAGTTTCCTTGGACTCATGAGGATACTACCGGAGATTCATTGAGAATTTCTCAAGAATTGGCGAAGCCTATGACAGAATTGTTGAAGAAGGATACTAAGTTTATACGGGTGAGGTGTGAAGCTAGTTTCCAAGAGTTGAAGAAAGCGCTTGGTTACCTCACCGATATTAATCCTGCCGGATCAGACCAAGGATTACGAAGTTTATTGCGACGCTTCACGCCGAGGACTTGGGCGGTGCTCATGCAGGAGGGAAGAGTCGCTTTCGTATGCTTCACGACAGCTTAAGCCTCATGAGTTAAACTATGCCACGCATGATTTGGAGTTAGCGGCCGTAGTGCATGCATTGAAAACATGGAGACATTTCCTCATTGGAAATCATTGTGAGGTGTATCACGGATCACAAGAGTTCAAAGTACATCTTCACGTGAGAAGGAGTTAAATCTCAGGCAGAGGAGATGGTTGGAACTCATCAAAGATTACGATATGAGATTACATTATCACCCCGCAAAGGCCAACGTTGTAGCAGACGCGTTGAGCCGTAAGAGCCACGTCAACACACTAATGGCGGAGAAATACCAAAGGAGTTAGCCGAGGATCTTGAGAGCTATGTTTGGAAATAGTTCGAGAGGCTATGCAGCAGCATTGGAGATTCAATCTACCTTGATGGATAAAATCAGGGAAGCTCAGAAGACTGACAAAGAGATTGCCTCTATAAAGAGAAAATGAGCGAAGGAAAGGCTAAGGGATTTCGTGAGGATGAGCACGATACCCTATGGTTTGAAGACCGTGTTTACGTGCCCAATGACCCGGAGATCAGGAAGTTTATTTTACAAGAGGCACATGATTCACCATATCCGATTCACCCAGGGAATACCAAGATGTATTTGGATTTGAAGAATACTTTCTGGTGGACCGGAATGAAGAAGGACATTGCGTAGTACGTAGCGATTTGTGATGTAAGTCAGAGGGTGAAGGCAGAACATCGAAGCGGCCAGGATTGTTACAACCATTGCCGATACCGAATGGAAGTGGGATAAACTAGGCATGGACTTTATCACGGGTTTACCAGGACTCGCTCGAGCTATGACTCGATTTGGGTTGTAGTCGATCGTTTGACAAAGGTAGCTCATTTCATTCGATAAAGACTACCTACTGGCCGGTGCCAAATTGGCTAAGATATACATGACAAGGATTGTATGCTTGCATGGAGTTCCGAGGTATCAGACGTATCGAGATAGAGGAACCCAATTCACCTCAAAGTTACGGAAGCGATTTGCACGAAACTTTGGGAACCAGGCTGAGTTTAGCATGATTTTCATCCATGCAGACGGATGGGCAAACCGAGAGAGTCAACCAGATTTTGGAGGATATGCTTAGAGCTTGTGCCTTGGATTATGGATCCAGTTGGGACGAAAAATTAGCCATATGCGGAGTTTTCTTACAACAATGATTATCAATCGATGCGAAGATGGCACCTTCGAAGCCTTATGCGACGGAGATGCAGGACCCCGTTGTTGTGGGATGAAGTTGAGACCGCCCGATTGTTTGGACCGGATTTGATTAAGAGTCTCGAGCGGAAAGTAAAGTTGATTCGTGATAGACTCGAGAAAAGTTATGCTGATTCAAAAGCATGAAGGGGACGAATACGAAGTTGGAGACGAGTTTATCTTGAGTATCGCCACTTCGAGGAGTTAAAGCGTTTTGGTGTTAAAGGAAAAGTTAAGCGCCCGATTTGTAGGACCTTATCGTGTTTTGGAACGCATGGGAAGAGGTTGCGTACAAGTTGGAGCTACCGAAGGTTTGTCAGTGTTCATGATGTGTTTCATGTTTCTCGATTGAAGAAGTGTCACGCAGAGATGGCTGATATACCATTGAGAGATCTTGTGCCACTAGAAGCGATTCGGTTGAATGATGATTTGACCTCTGAGGAGAAACTTGATTAAGATTCCGGAGTTTGCCACCGAGTTACTCGCAACAAGGTTATCAAGTTCTGCATAGTTCAGTGGAGCCACCACACTGAGGATGAAGCCACCTGGGAGCGAGAGGAAGATTTTCTTAAGGACCACCCTCACCTATTTTCTAGCCAACCCGAATCTCGAGGGCGAGATTCATCTTAAGGGGGTAGGTTTGTAACATCCCAAATTTTCAATTTGGAATGTTATACATAGAGCATCATTGCATATCATATTTTTCGTTGCATTCTTGCTCGATCCTAGAAATTCTACGCAACTCAAGGACCCACGGAAAGAGTTGGATTTCAAAATTTTCATATTTGAATTTTCTCAAATTTTGAAAATAGGATCATTCGATTTTATTTATTTTATGTTCAATTATTTCTACTAACAAAACAAGAGAGAGGGAATAAAATGACTTTCCCAAAATAAAGAAATAATGAAGATTTAATAATAAAATCAAATAAGATTTTATTTTGGAGTTTTTCGCTTTTTATTTGAATTTAGGAAAAATGCGCGTTTTCAAAATTGCATTTAGACCCCAAATAAATGTTCATTAAATCCGGCTTGATTTTTAGAAGCAGGAAACTTTATTTCGGGATTTTTGGAGTCCGTTTAGTATTTCTTTTTATTTTTCTTCAGCGTTATTATTTAAAAAACGCCAGACCGACTCTGAGCGTGTCCACTTGGGACTCCGGCTTGAGAGGCTTTTATAAGCGAGGGAGGAGGCCAGCCGAGGCCCAGTAGCCGCCCAGCCCCGAACCATAGCGCCGCCGCCGCCGCCGTGCCTCCTCAGCCGCCGTCATTGGGACCCGCCGACCCCGCGGACCCGCCACGCGCCGCCCGACTTCGCGGACCCGCCGCCGAGGTTCGCCGCCGCCTCGATCACGCGTGCAGCCGGTTTTCTAAAATCGGCGGTTTTCTTTGATTTTTATTTTTTATTTTTGTTTTTTTATTAGTTCCGGTTTTTTTCGGTTTAGGCTAATTAGCGGACGTTCGTCCGTTAGTTCGTTTAAACGAACGCGTTCGTCAGATTAGTTTAGTTAACGAACGTCCGTTCGTTAACCTGTTCGTCGTTTTTCTTTTCCTCGGATTTAATCCGCGATTTTTCTGATCGCGATTCTTGATCCGATTTTCGTTTTAGTATAACTTTTCGCTCGTTTATCGGAATCAGGCGATTCAAGCACCTATTGTTTCGTCTCGAAACCCTCTTTTTGAATAATCTTCTTAAACAAGTTTTTGCTTCTGTAAAATTTGACCTAGTTCCAGATTAGTAAAACGAAGTTGTTTTCTTCCGCCGTTTGACTTTTGTTGCTTCGTTTGATTTGATTCTTTTTGCAAACCGGAGTTCTTAAGTTGAACTATCTGGTTAGATCTATTTGAGTTTTACCTGTGCATTAGATGAGTACTTATTGTATGCTTGTTTGTTTGTCTGCGATAGAAAACCCGGAGTGCGCCGCCTGTAACTTCGAGTCTCTAAGTTTCGCGGATCATCAGCAAGGCAAGTAACACTTTGATCATACCTTTCCTACTACCGAGTTTATTGCGTTAGATCTATCCTCGAACACTGCATGATTAGGATCTAATTAAATTGGGGGATCGGAAGTAGTTGAGGTAGTACCTATTACCTGTTCTATTATCAAACCCTTGGGAGTTACTTCTACGTTTGCTTATATTGCCATGCTATGCTAGTAGACGTGGATTGGGTGAGTGTATCCATGACAGATGTGAGATTGTTAATTAATGGGTTATTTAAGGTAGCAACTTAAATACACGTCTGGGTGGATTGAGGCACCTGGTTTCTATCAGGACTTGCATGTATTTCTTCGGACCGCCACCCAAGCTCAAAGGGATCATGGGATTATTCATGCTAGAAACTTACGTGTGCAGCCACAAGCCATTATGGGCTCTGGCATAGTTGATTAAGTTGTCACGAACTCTTACGGGTAGGCTAGCAGATGTAGGGGTTGTAGGTGGTACGGTCTACCCACATGTAAGGTGCTAGCACTTCTGAAAGACTATGTCTCGGTCATCCGTTTCTCAAACACCTTGTAGTGCGAGAAATCAAACACAGGCGATCGAGTCTTGCGGGGAAAAGTGCGCAAACCTCTGCAGAGTGTATAAACTAATCATGGTTAGCCGTGTCCTCGGTTATGGACATCTTGAGTATCTGGTACTTGGATATCACGTGAATCTCATCATGTTACTTCTAATTAATATTGTTGGGTTTTAATGAGTACTTTTAATTGGGATTGAGAATGTCATCAACCATTCTCAATGTTTCACAACCACCATGATAGTTAAGTAAATTTATTCCTTTGCGGTAGGGAAAAATTGGCTTACGCATAAGCTGTAACCATAGAGTTTTCCACCAGCCAAATATGCATGTAGTATAGCTTATTCCATTATTTCTCTATGTGTTACATTGCGGCATATTCCATGTCTTGACCCGTTTCAGGCTGCAACTTTTCATGTTGCAGACTTTTTGAACTGACAGTAAGGTGCTTAGGTCGTGGTTCTATACTCAATGATGCCGTTGGAGTTGATGGACTCGCTTATTCTTCCAAGCCTTCCGCTGTTATCGTATTTAGATGGCCTTAAGCCATATTTACTTTATTAAGCTCTCTCTTGAGACAATCCATTGTAATAAGTGTGTGATTGCTACTCTGTTATAAATCCTCCAGTCTTGTGTGGTGTCGGCATCTTGATCCAGTGGATGACGCGAGCCGCGAAGATCGAGACTGTTTGAGGTCTGGTCGCTACAAGCTTAAATAGAGGGTGGACGGGAGGAGCTCGGCTGGCGTTGCATTTAGTGTCGTCCCGCTCATGAATGGACCTGTGCCCAGAGTAGTGTTCGACGACTTTTTTTGTTCAATGTTGCATAAAATATATATTTTTTTCTAATGAGTTTTTGATGCAGGATATATATGGAAAGGCAAGTTATTAATAATGCAAAGACAAGATGCTACTGCATGTGCGTGCACACACAAGTACTCTACCCACATGCAATAATGCTTGGCTTATTATATTGTGCACATAGCTTATGCATGCACGTTCAAAAAAAAGAGGGTTTTGCATGCACGTGACAAGCTTTGCCTTGACTTGGTATTTATACAGTATATGTGTGTATTTGGGTATATCGGGCGGCCGGCTGGCACGCGTATACATACTTGAATACCCACATCAGGCAGAATGTTTTTGGGATGGTCGGGCTGTTCCAGAGTTTGAAAATAAAACTTGGAAGGGTAAGCTTAGTTGCAGTACACGCATTAGATGGCTGGTCATTCCTTGTAATCGTGCAGGCTTGTAGGACAAGAAGAAGAACGTATTGGAAAGGAAAAAGAAAAGATGGAAAGCTTCGGATCAAGCAGTCCTTGGAAAGTTTTGCAGCGACGTGTATGGCAGCCTCCCGACTATAAATATGCGAGGATCCATAGGCTTGAGGAAAAAAGGAGAGACACCCAGCCACCACGGTCGCCGCCATCATGTGCACAACAAACCCACGCAGCAACACATTCACAAATCCATCGACCACATCCACGGCACGCGGAAACATCCGGTGACCAGAACTCACGCAGCAAGAAGTAGAAGGAGAGAAGAGAGATCGGTCTCGACATCTCGTCACAACAACGCCGACAATCATCCGTACAAGAAGCAGGCGCCTCGACAGCAACATGAACACCAAGTCGATATTCCCGAATGGTAAAGTTATCATCTAATCGCTCCTTCATCCTTTATTATTGCATGCATGCACAGCACCTGGTGGCGCGGTGGAGCTCGCGATCATGCAGCACTTCGTTGGCGTTATCATCATCTTCCTCAAGCTAACCAAGACGACGATGCTACTCCCGGACTTCACCATGGCGTGGAAGATGAGGGCGTGTCGATGGGGCTGCCAACGCGCAGCCCGTTGGCCTCCTTTGTCGTGGCTACCCTTGGTGGTGAGACAGATGACGTCTACTTCATCAAGCTGGAGTCCCGGAGGCGCGGAGCTCGCAAGGATTCTGCCGTGTGCCGTGGAGGATGCTGCCGCCGTGCATAGCCGGATCGCGCGGCCAATTTTGCCAAGATGACGCCAGTTGTCAACTTCATCAAGCGGCCGCTATGGAGGACGAAGGTGTGAAGGCTCGGGATGATGGCGCCACGAGTTCGCCAAGATGACGCCAATGTCGCTAGAACATCAACTCCGGTGCCGCAAGGATCGTGAATCGGTGCGCGACGGAAAGCTCGCCAACGAGAGCCCAACCATGCACATCTACAAAGTCACCTTCCTTGGTCTTGTGAGGCAGCGCCCTTGTCTTGGCGGACCACCCAATACGGCGGCGTCGACCAAGGCGAGGTGCACTCTTCATGGCTTATAGGCCTCGGCGTACAGGCCGTGTGCTCCTTGTCTTAGCAGACCACCGAATACCGCATCTAGCTGAGACGAGGCATCAACCACGCCCCTCCATGAAGCCATCCTTCTTCAACAACACAATGTTTCACCCTTGTCTTGGTGGACCACCGAATATGGCGTCTGACCAAGACGAGGTGCACTCTTCATGGCTTATAGGCCTCGGCGTACAGGCGGTGTGCTCCCTGTCTTAAGGTAATTCACGAATACAGCGTCTAGCCGAGACGAGGCATCAACCACGCTCCTCCATGAAGCCATCCTTCTTCAACACCACAATGTTTCACCTTGTCTTGGTGGACCACCGATTACGGCGTCACCGAGACGAGGCACACCCTTTCCGTACAGTGTCTCATTGTCATACAGCGGCGTGCTCCTTGTCTTTGAGCGGGACCACCAATACGGCTGCGTTTAGCTGGGACAGGCATCAATCACGCCCATGTCATCCTTCTTCGTCCGCTGATGTTCGCCTTTGTCTTGGTGGACCACCGAATACGGCGTCCAGCCAAGACGAGGTGCACCCTTTGTTGCATACAGGTCTCATCGTCGTACAGGCGGCGTGATCCTTGTCTTAGCAGACCACCGAGTACGGCGTCTAGCTGAGACGAGGCATCAACCGTGCCTCTGCATGATGCCACTTTTCTTCGGCCCCGCGGCATGATCTTTGTTTTGTCAGACCAGCGAATATGGCGTCTAGCCAAGACGAGGCATCCACCATGCCCCTCTAAGGCGTTACCTCTCACGGCCTTGTGAGGCGGAGTCTTTGTCCCCGCAGATTGTCGTAACCTCGACGTCTAGTCGAGATGAGACGCAAACCACACCGGCCATGCCGATGCGAGTGTGCGTTGGTTTTACACTGACGACAGTCTCCACAAAAGAATACTCCCGTGAGGCAACCCCTTCGCGCACTTCGACGGTTGCTACATCATCAAGAAGTCCGAGCCAAGCAGGATCCATGCTACCCCAACACCGATTACATCAACGCTATCAACACCGATGAGGCGCGACGGCGAGGGCGGACGTGGCTTGCACAAAGCCATGTTTTGAGCGGCACGTGTACCGACGAGGACACGGGCTTTGCCGCTGCCCGCACCTACACACACCATCATCATATGCATGGAGAACGTGAAGCAAAGATGACGAAGACGACCACACAGCTTAATCGGAGGTATCTCGCGGAGCAACCCGCGGGAGTAATTAACCGGGAGCCTTCCGAGGCCCCGGGAACCAGGAGACCGCACAACGCTAGTCAGGCAGGCCGCGCTAGTAGGCCTCGGAGCGCATATCGAGAATTGTATTTGTTATCCTTGAGATTAATAAAATACTGTTCCCATCTCTTTGTTTTCTTTGTATACTACGGTACACTGGCACGCCCGCATTTTTCTTCTCCCGTCGCATGAGAGAAATCTACACTCCTTCTCTTCCCTTCTCACGGAGCGTTTTAAAGATTTTTCTCGTGTCAAACAAATTGGGATGCCCGGTGGGACATGGTTCTCCTCCCATCTTTTCTATGCAATAATGGTCGTCGAATTCGTCTTCAAGTCTTCTTCAACAATATGAGATGGCGCCAATCCTTGGGTGCAATTTTAATTTGCCTCATCATCGTCAGGAATTGGAGGCCAAATTCGTTTCTGTGAGATTTTGCTATTGTCCTGGGCATTCATTGCTATGGGCATGAAGTGATGTCTATAAATGAAGGCGGGTCTATCGAGCAAGGGGGGCACTCTATGCCCAAGTTCCTTGCTAAAAGTCAAAGTCACCGCCAACAATTAAGAGGCTTGGTAACTTATGGATGCGTGCCAAGCACTCTTTATTGGCCCACACGGTCGACGAGGAGGTGGTACTATGCCTGGCTCGGCAGACACGCCGGCGACGGCAATGCCATGCTGCAAGAGGCGTAACAATGCAATTTTTTCCCTCTGCTTTAATCTTCTTTCTTGTAGAAGCGCATGTGCATCCAGAGGAAGTTCGTCTACATGGGCATCGGCTTGCATCTGGCAGAGACTCACTCAAGGTGGGCACCCAGCCAGGAGGAGACTTCGCCCAAACCCCGTGGTGACAGCGTCGAGGAAGATGCGCCGACAGAGACTAGCTGACAGCGGCGCCACGCCACTGATGGTGCGGACTACGTACGAGCTTGAAGATTGCACCAATTACGGCGATCGGGGGAACTTGCATGAAGGGCAACTCACCCAGGTAAAGATGCACCCATGACGGCAGCGTCAAGGTGATCGCGAAGATGCGCCCACGGTGATAGCATGCTCGCAGGTTGGCGTTGCGGTGGCACCGGCGCCCTCACACACACACACACACACATCTTTATCTTCTAACTCACACTGATGGGCCTACGGATGAAGATAGTGAAGCACAACACGTACAAATGTGTGGGCATGCATGTGTACGCAAGCTACATGAAGAAACTTCATTGGCCCCATGCTACTAATGTGGGCAAGCCGAGTGCACCGAAGGATGTGGGCGTCAACGAGAAGGCGCCTGTGGCGGCGGCGGCCTCGACACGCAGAGGAGCCTTGATAAGGGGTGCCACAGAAAAGAGGCACTACTACTTGGTGCACTTGCACCCAACGCAGTTGTGGACGACGTGCCGGCGACTGCAGCTCCATGGACGTACCACGACGTCGACAGACATCTGCCGGAGAGCTCGCCGGTGGTATCTTCTTCCATGTACGCTTCTACGACTATGGTGGAGACGCTGCCGGCAAGTAGCTCAGCGCCAACTCCACCTTGGCGACGACATCGGAGGGGCTGCCGGCGTATAGCGCGGCGCCATCTACACTACTGCGACAATGTAGGAGCTGCTAGCACGCAGCCCGGAGCCATCTCCTCTTCCTCGAACTACCGGACGCCGCCCCGAGCCAGACCACATCCACGTGGTGATCAAGTGCAGTTGTACACAAGCAAGTAGGAGAAGGCCGACATCCAAGGCTGCACCATCCTCTATCCGCGACGAGGGAAGAACAAATTCATGACGTCCATATTCATGGAGACGCCTTCATGTGTCTTCTCTCTTTCTCTTTGTCTTCCTCTTATTTCAGCGTATCCATCAGTCGGACGAACACCCGGGAGCGGGAACACAGGGTGCGCCCCGGGGGGCAACACACAGGCAGGTGGAGATCAGGAGATGGGCGTGGTTGTTGCTGCGGCGGCAGCGACCAGACGCACCAAGATGTGAAGCCACGGACAAACACAACGTCCGGCAGTACCAGCGCCCTCGCACACACACGTCTTGTGTGAAGCTATATGGACGTGCCGGCGATGGGAAGAATAAAATGCCATGCAACGCTACAGGATAGTCAGATTTGTTTTATCACATGGACTGCAGATGCCCTATGCATGAAGATTGGCCCAAGCACGTATGCATGCGTTGTGCATGCGTGCGTACACCCCAGTGCCCTTTCGCGGCTCGTCCGTGCACGTCGAATGGCGCTGCACACCAACGCTGCCGGCGCACCCAGGCAGCGACTACACACACGTGCCGACGGAGGCCGCGGGCACCGCGCCGAGGAGGACCATGCGCTTCATACACTCATAGCTGGGACGGCTGCAGATGACGCGCCGGCTGCCGGGGCGCTATGGACATACCACGACGATACTGGAGGATGCGCTGGCGATGACTTCTTTCATCTACACTGACACACTACATCGACACACATTCGGGAGCACTGAAGCAAAGAGCACCCCAGACGGAGTGCCGGCACGTCCCCAAGGTGGTCGCGGTCGGCACGCCGGCGACTAGGCCGTACGTCCAATCAGTGAGGCATCCATCTTCATGTGAAGAGGTGAAACCGGGTACAATCAAGGAGGAGGAGGCCAACGTCCAAGACTCCATCACCACCTACCTCAACTACGCGAAGACTGAAGTCATGGCATCATTCTCTTTGATGCTAGTGAGCGATGCGGATAGCGACAGAGGGGAGATCGGAGCCGGCCACGTGCAACCGGTTGCTAATTCTGTCCCACACTACATCACCAAATATGAAGATCATACGACGGTGTTGCCGGCGAGCGATCTGGCCTCGCGGCGGACCTCATGGAAGAAGACGGAGGAGGAGTTACCCGTTTACAACCTACCCTGCTTCGTCTTCACATCTTCATCAACCTCGCTGGTGCCGTCATCACCAACCTCCGGCTCGATGAGGAATGCTTCTACATCAACATGACTTCGCCGTCTTCATCAACTTCTCTGGCAAGGACGCTGACCACCTCAGTGCACCGCACCTACACCGACATGGGATCGTCAACTTCATCAAATCTTCATGTGGGGAGGACGTTGTCTATAGCGTCCCTACCGAACACCGACATGATTTCGCCATCTTCACTGGCTTATCACCCGGCAAGGACACTGACTGCATCGGCACGCCGCCATTCTTCTACTCAACTGTTTACACTGAGCAAAGGTCGTCCCCGTAATTGCAACGCCCCGAGGGCTACATCGACGAGCTCGTATCATCGTCACCTTCAAGCAACGCCCCATGCAGTGACACTCAGTCTACTCCAAATTCTACATCAACACACTTCACCAACATCGTCCAAGCTCCGACGAGGCGAAGACACTTCACCGACATGTCTTTCTCCAATGAAGCTATCCACATCTTGCCACGCACTGACGAGGCAAAGGCAAGTCATCCAGTCTGACACCAACAAGGCGGACACCACCAGGCCGGGCACCGACGAGGCGAAGGCCACCCACTTCATCATCGGACAATGACAAGACGGAGGGATAGGGCTAAGCAGAACCGGAGTGATGGGCGTACAGCTCTCCCTTTTAGTTCATCACCACATCCCCACCATCTACACCGAGCCAACGGAGCAATCGAAGCCTTCAACAAGACACTCGGCAAGATACTCAAGAAGACAGTGACAAAGAAAAGGAAGGAATTGCATGATCATCTCTTCGAGTCCCTCTGGGCGTACCGCGTTACGGTTCGTACAACAACACATGTAACCTCGTTTTCTCTCGTTTACTGGAGTGAGGCGGTCCTACCACTGGAGGTCCAGCTACACCCTTTGAGTGTGGCTATCAAAGATGAGATCACCCAAGACGAACAGGTACAACTGCGGTTTCAGGTGCTCGACGCCCTTGAAGTGGGGTAACTTCATGCCCTACAGAACCTGGAGATTTACCGCCAGAATATGGTGAGAGCTTACGACAAGCTCGTCAAACAATGGATGTTTCGAAAAGGTGAGTTGGTCCTCGTGTCAGGCGGCCCATCGTCATGATGCACAAGATGAAGGGCAATTCTGAGCCAAAGTGAGAAGGACCATACGTCATCGAGCAAGTCTATGATGAGGGAGCATACTAGCTCATTGATTCCCAGGGAGTTCGGCCTATGCCCCCAATCAACGGAAGGTACCTCAAAAAACATTTTCTTAAAATTTTGCTCTTTTGTTGCCTTCCGGATTTCCATTGGGGAAACTTTTTCTGTGTGCTATCAGATCCATGATGCATTCTCCTTAGCATTTCGTGGATACATCTAGTTTTCCCCAATTTTTATGGACTAAGTCCAACAAAAAAATTGGCTTCCCCCTATCGCGCTACGCTATTGATTGAAGTTTCGACTACCCTAGGACTTGTTGGAGAGCGGCACAATGTGTCGATTTGCAGGTGGAGCGGCTCTTACACCCACAATGCACGACACGTACCAGGTGTATGCTTCCGGAGGCAGCGGAGATGATTACTTGGGCACTTCTGAGTATTGAGACCCCGCGCTCTTCATGTTTCCTAAGCATGCCTCATGTTCACAGAGGCTCGCACTCCAGGGAAGACCATAGGAAAAGATCATGGAGGGCTGCCTGACCCAACACAGGTTGTTTGGGTGCGTAGTCACATGGCAACCCTGGGGTGCGCCACCATAAGCCCTAGATAAAGTGCTAGAGGGTTTTTCCTAGTCCACAGAGGTGACGGTTCCCTTCCAAGTTCCCAAGGTGGGTCCCGAAGAATCCTGGAAGAAGAGTCCCCAAGAAGTTCGAGCCGAATGTCAAAACAAGTCCGTGAAGTCCGCGGCCAATCAATCATCCGCGTGAGCAATAAGATGAAATTCCGAAAGTCCAAGAAGCAAATTCAAGAAAGAAAATCCCAACAGTCCAAGAAACAATCAAGCGTTCCCAAGCAGTAAGGAACCCACTGGAAGGAAGGAGGGAGGTAGCTATTCACCACCCCTCAATATGCACGAAGAAAAATCGCCAACCTGTTGTCCCAAAACCATTTAACCTGAACTTACCACACCCAAGTCTCTGGGTTCATGAGGTACGTGCAAGGGGCATGTCAAGTTGTGGGGCTCTCAATATGATGATGGGCTAGAGTATGAATTTATGTTACCTCTCGGAAGCATCCCGAAACACGGCGTCTTCATTCACGTACACCGAAGCTTATTTAAGTTGTTGAGTTGCAATCGTCAAGGTCTTTCGACGGTTCCCAATGACAAGTCCTTCGGTAGCCTTCTCGGATAACACGCCTATAGCTCGTGTATAACAGGAAAGCCAACATTTTAAAACCCACATTTTGTTCCCTCCCTCTTTTTCACCTGTTTTCGTTGGTGTTCCTAGTTGTGCTCCTCCAACATCTTTGCAGCCATGGAGAGGCACTCTCTATCATCGTCAGTGACTTTCCGACAACAACCACTACATCGAACTATGTCCTGGGTACAGCAATTCCCATGCATCCCTGACAACACCGACGACAGCCCGACAACCAATGGTCTACACCGACACGCACGATGGGCGCCAGAAGGCAACACCGGCGCTCACGAAGGTGGAGCCGGTTCGTCTCGGCAGCCTCGTCTCCAACAACAATGAAGTATGGGGGCAACGTCAACCCCTCGATTATTCGTAAGTCCGATGGCGTCCCGGCGCACCACCAGAATTATCACACCATGGATGGTGTGACGGTTCGCTCAACGAAAGGGTGCTATCGACGGTCTACCGATGCGTCGCCTAGATCAACACAAAGAGATCACGGGAGCAGTGCAGCGCGCCAGTGCGGCCAGCGTGAATCTGTGAAACCCTCCAATCTAGTCGGCTGGCACCGTAGCAGCTAGACGGTTGCAACGAGATTGGTAAACAAATTCTTTTTATTTTCAGGATAAGGCATGTTGTTTCGCCATGGAATGAAGACAGAATAGGGTTGCTCTCGTTGACTGTCATCGTGCCCATTATACGATCCAACGAGCTCCTTAAAAGAATGCAAGTGTGGATGGACGTGCCTACACTAAGTCATGTTGTTATCTCATCATTTTTCGGAATGGTGCACATGAAGTCACGGAGATGTCAACTCCGAACCGGTTCTTCAGGCTGCATATAAATTATGCGCAAAGAAAAGAAAAGAATTTCGTCAAGTCAAGCTCGGTTTGCTTCGCACTCAAACTCGACTCGACGAGGGGGCATTTGTTCGACGATTTTTTTTTGTTCAATGTTGCATAAAATATATATTTTTTCTAATGAGTTTTTGATGCAGGATATATATGCAAAGGCAAGTTATTAATAATGCAAAGACAAGATGCTACTGCATGTGCGTGCCCACACAAGTACTCTACCCACATGCAATAATGCTTGGCTTATTATATTGTGCACATGGCTTATGCATGCACGTTCAAAAAAGAGGGTTTTGCATGCACGTGACAAGCTTTGCCTTGACTTGGTATTTATACAATATATGTGTGTATTCGGGTATATCGGGCGGCTGCCGGGCTGGCGTGATACATACTTGAATACCCACATCGGGCAGGATATTTTTGGGATGGTCGGGCTGTTCCAGAGTTTGGAAATAAATCTTGGAAGGGCAAGCTTAGTTGCAGTACACGCATTAGATGGCTGGTCATTCCTTGTAATCGTGCAGGCTTGTAGGACAAGAAGAAGAACGTATTGGATAGGAAAAAGAAAAGATGGAAAGCTTCGGATCAAGCAGTCCTTGGAAAGTTTTGCACCGACGTGTATGGCAGCCTCCCGACTATAAATATGCGAGGATCCATCGGCTTGAGGAAGAAAGGAGACACACCCAGCCACCACGGTCGCCGCCATCACGTGCACAACAAACCCGCACAGCAACACATTCACAAATCCATCGACCACATCCACGGCACGCGGAAACATCCGGCGACCCGAACTCACGCAGCAAGAAGTAGAAGGAGAGAAGAGAGATCGGTCTCGACATCTCGTCACAACAACGCCGACAATCATCCGTACAAGAAGCAGGCGCCTCGACAGCAACATGAACACCAAGTCGATCTTCCCGAACGGTAAAGTTATCATCTAATCACTCCATCCTATATTATTGCATGCATGCACAGCACCTGGTGGCGCGGTGGAGCTCGCGATCATGCAGCACTTCGTTGGCTTTATCATCATCTTCCTCAAGCTAACCAAGACGACGATGCTACTCCCGGACTTCACCAAGGCATGGAAGATGAGGGCGTGTCGATGGGGCTGCTAGTGCGCAGCCCGTTGGCCTCCTTTGTCATGGCTACCCTTGGTGGTGAGACCGACGACGTCTACCTTATCAAGCTGGAGTCCCGGAGGCGCGGAACTCACAAGGATTCTGCCGTGTGCCGTGGAGGATGCCGCCGCCGTGCCGCAGCGGATCGCGGCGCGAATTTTGCCAAGATGACGCCAGTGTCAACTTCATCAAGCCGGCGCTATGGAGGACGAAGGCGTGAAGGCTCGGGACGATGGCGCCACGGAGTTCGCCAAGATGACGCCAATGTCAGCAGCATCAACCTGGTGCCGCAAGGATCGTAATCGGGTGCGGACGGAGCTCGCCAACGACGGAGCCCAACCACGCCCATCTATAAAGTCACCTTCCTTGGTCTTAGAGATAGTCCCTTGTCTTGGCGGACCATCACGAATCACGGCCCCGACCAAGACAAGGTGCACTCTTCATGGCTTATAGGCCTCGGCGTACAGGAGGTGTGCTCCATGTCTTAGCAGACCACCAAATACCGCGTCTAGCTGAGACGAGGCATCAACCACGCCCCTACATGAAGCCATCCTTCTTCAACAACACAATGTTTCACCCTTGTATTGGTGGACCACCGAATACGGCGTCTGACCAAGACGAGGTGCACTCTTCATGGCTTCTAGGCCTCGGCGTACATGCGGTGTGCTCCCTGTCTTAGCAGACCACCGAATACGGCATCTAGCTGAGACGAGGCATCAACCACACTCCTCCATGAAGCCATCCTTCTTCAACACCACATTGTTTCACCCTTGTCTTGGTCACCGATTACGGCGTCCAGCCGAGACGAGGCACACCCTTCATTGCACAGGTCTCATTGTCATACAGGCGGCGTGCTCCTTGTCTTAGCAGACCACCGAATATGGCGTCTAGCTGGGACAGGGCATCAATCACGCCCCTCCATGTCATCGTGCTTCGGTCCCGCGATGTTCGCCTTTGTCTTGGTGGACCACCGAATACGGCATCCAGCCAAGACAAGGTGCACCCTTTGTTGCATACAGGCCTCATCGTCGTACAGGCGGCGTGATCCTTGTCTTAGCGTATCACCGAGTCAGCACGGGCGCCTAGCTGAGATGAGGCATCAACCGTGCCTCTGCATGATGCTACTTTTCTTCGGCCCCACGGCATGATCTTTGTTTTGGCAGACTACCGAATATGGCGTCTAGCCAAGACGAGGCATCCACCACGCCCCTCTAAGGCGTTACCTCTCACGGCCTTGTGAGGCGGAGTCTTTGTCCCCGCAGATTGTCCTAACCTCGACGTCTAGTCGAGACGAGACGCCAACCACACCGGCCATGCCGATGCGGGTGTGCGTTGGTTTTACACTGACAACAGTCTCCACAAAAGAATACTCCCGTGAGGCAACCCCTTGCGTACCCCGACGAAGCTGCTACATCATCAAGAAGTCCGAGCCAAGCAGGATCCATGCTACCCCAACACCGATTACATCAACGCTGTCAACACCGACGAGGCGCGACGGCGAGGGCGGACGTGGCTTGCACAAAGCCATGTTTTGAGCGGCACGTGTACCAGCGAGGACACGGGCTTTGCCGCTGCCCGCACCTACACACACCTTCATCATATGCATGGAGAACGTGAAGCAAAGACGACGAAGACGACCACACAGCTTAATCGGAGGTATCTCGCGGAGCAACCCGCGGGAGTAATTAACCGGGAGCCTTCCGAGGCCCCGGGAACCAAGAGACTGCATAACGCTAGTCAGGCAGGCTGCGCTAGTAGGCCACGGAGCGCATATCGGGAATTGTATTTGTTATCCTTGAGATTAATAAAATACTGTTCCCATCTCTTTGTTTTCTTTGTGTACTACGGTACACTGGCACGCCCGCATTTTTCTTCTCCCGTCGCATGAGAGAAATCTACACTCCTTCTCTTCCCTTCTCACGAAGCGTTTTAAAGATTTTTCTCGTGTCAAACAAGTAGATTTCTCAGCTTCCATGCAGGGTTAATGGGGGCGTATGAATGCGGCGAGGAGGCGTGTTCAGCCAGGCGTGCAGCGGATGGTGCCCTCTGCCGGCACGCCGCTTCAATGGCGGAGGCTGTGAGAGGTCGCGTCTGCGTTAAGCCGTCTTTAATGCGGATTTTCGTGCTGAACATTTTGATATATTATACGTTTTTTTCCGACATCGTATGCAAATGTTATTTCCGTTTTACTTTTTCATAACACTTTTTTTGCAAAACATGTCCAAATTTAAGTTTTTTAATTTTCCTAACTAGTAGATGCAGTAATATAACTACATCTCGAAGAATTTTATTTTTTGAATTTTTTTATCATTTTCTTTTGTTGTTTTCAAAACTAAAATGGCGTTACAGGGGGGGGGGTAGAGTTTGAAAATTGCCCTGTAGTCCCGGTTTGTGCCTGCAACCGGGACTATATATCAGAACCCTTTAGTCCTGGTTCGTGGCACGAACCGGTACTAAAGGTTAGCCCTTTAGTACCGGTTTGTGCCATGAACCGGGACTAAAGGGGCTCGTGGGGCCCCGGCCTAACGTCAGCCTGCCACCACCCCTTCAGTACCGGTTCGTGGCATGAACCGGTACTAAAGGTTCAATACGAACCAGCATTAATGCATAGCCGTTCGAATGGGAACTAATGGTACCATTAGTACCGGGCCAAAATTGAACCGAAACTAACGTGTCTCAGATTAGGTCCTTTTTCTACTAGTGCTCATGTGCATAGGAGGTGAGCTAGAGCATCCCAAAGCTCTTCCCTCGCCGGCAGAAAAAACAAAGCACTCACTAGTAGAAAAAGGGCCTATTGTCCCGGTTCGTAAGGGCCATTTGTCCCGGTTTTTGAACCGGGAGTAAAGTGTCGGTACTAATGCCCTAGATGTTGGGGAACGTAGTAATTTCAAAAAATTTCCTACTCACACACAAGATCATGGTGATGCATAGCAACGAGAGGAGAGAGTGTTGTCTACGTACCCTCGTAGACCGAAAGCGGAAGCGTTAGCACAACGCGGTTGATGTAGTCAGACGCCTTCACGATCTGACCGATCAAGTACCGAACGCACGGCACCTCCGAAGTTCAGCACACGCTCATCTCGATGACGCCCCTCGAACTCCGATCCAGCTGAGCTTTGAGGAGAGTTCCGTCAGCACGACGGCGTGGTGACGATGAGGATGTTCTACCGACGCAGGGCTTCGCCTAAGCACCGCTACGATAATATCGAGGTGGATAATGGTGGAGGGGGGCACCGCACACGCCTAAGAGATTCAAGGGATCAATTGTTGTGTCTATGGGGTGCCCCCCTCCTCCGTATATAAAGGGGGGAGGAGGAGAGGGCCGGCCAAGGGGAGGAGACGCGCCCAAGGGGGGCAATCCTACTCTAAGTAGGATTCCCCCCTCTTTCCTAGTCCAAGTAGGAGAGGGGAAGGAAGGGAAGGAGGAGAAGGAAGGAGAGGGAGGAAAAGGAAGAAAGGGGCCCCGGCCCCCTAGTCCAATTCGGTTTTGGCTAGGGGGGCCGCGCGCCCTGCCTCCTCTCTTTCACCACTTGGCCCATGAGGCCCATTGCTTCTTCCTCGTATTCCCGTAACTCCCCGGTACTCCTGAAAATACCCGAATCACTCGGAACCTTTCCGATGTTCGAATATAGTCGTCCATTATATCGATCTTTACGTCTCGACCATTTCGAGACTCCTCGTCATGTCCCCAATCTCATCCGGGACTCCGAACTACCTTCGGTACATCAAATCACATAAACTCATAATACAATTGTCATCGAACTTTAAGCGTGCGGACCCTACGGGTTCAAGAACTATGTAGACATGACCGAGACACGTCTCCGGTCAATAACCAATAGCCGAACCTGGATGCTCATATTGGCTCCCACATATTCTACGAAGATCTTTATCGGTCAAACCGTGTAACAACATACGTTGTTCCCTTTGTAATCGGTATGTTACTTGCCCGAGATTCGATCGTCAGTATCTCAATACCTAGTTCAATCTCGTTACCGACAAGTCTCTTTACTCGTTATGTAATGCATTATTCCGTAAATAACTCATTAGCTACATTGCTTGCACGGCTTATAGTGATGTGCATTACCGAGAGGGCCCAGAGATACCTCTCCGACAATCGGAGTGACAAAACCTAATCTCGAAATACGCCAACTCAACATGTACCTTTGGAGACACATGTAGAGCTCCTTTATAACCACCCAGTTACATTGTGACGCTTTGGTAGCACACAAAGTGTTCCTCCGAAACAGGAGTTGCATAATCTCATAGTTGTAGGAACATGTATAAGTCATGAAGAAAGCAATAGCAACATACTAAACGATCAAGTGCTAAGCTAACGGAATGGGTCAAGTCAATCACATCATTCTCTAATAAGGTGATCCCGTTAATCAAATGACAACTCATGTCTATGGTTAGGAAACTTAACCATCTTTGATTAACGAGCTAGTCAAGTAGAGGCATACTAGTGACACTATGTTTGTCTATGTATTCACACATGTACTAAGTTTCCGGTTAATACAATTCTAGCATGAATAATAAACATTTATCATGAAATAAGGAAATAAATAATAACTTTATTATTGCCTCTAGGGCATATTTCCTTCAGTCTCCCACTTGCATTAGAGTCAATAATCTAGTTCACATCACCATGTGATTTAACACCAATATTCACATCTGTATGTGATTAATACCCATAGTCCACATCGTCATGTGATCAACACCCAAAGGGTTTACTAGAGTCAATAATCTAGTTC
Source organism: Aegilops bicornis (assembly GCA_021605145.1). Taxonomy (NCBI): domain Eukaryota; kingdom Viridiplantae; phylum Streptophyta; class Magnoliopsida; order Poales; family Poaceae; genus Aegilops; species Aegilops bicornis. Next base: position 546,837,268 of record CM038672.1, read on the forward strand.
ACATCGCTATGTGATTAACACCCAAAGAGTACTAAGGTATGATCATGTTTTGCTCGTGAGAGAGAATTTTAGTCAGCGAATGGTCCTGTCACATTCAGAGCCGTATGTATTTACAAATATTCAATGTCTACAATGCTCTGCACGGAGCTAATCTAGCTAATTGCTCCCACTTTCAATATGTATCCAGATTGAGACTTAGAGTCATCTGGATTGGTGCAAAAGTTTGCACCGATGTAACTCTTTACGACGGGCTATTTTATCACCTCCATAATCGAGAAATATTTCCTTAGTCCTCACTAAGGATATTCTTGACCGCTGACTAGTGATCTACTCTTAGATCAAAATTGTACTCCCTTGCCAATACTCAGAACAAAGTATACAATATGTTTGGTACACAGCATAGCATACTTTATAGAACCTATGACTGAGGCATAGGGAATGACTTTTCATTCTCTTTCTATTTTTTGCCATGGTCGGGTTTTGAGTCTTACTCAACTTCACACCTTGCAACACAGGCAAGAACTCCTTCTTTGACTGTTCCATTTTTGAACTACTTCAAAATTTTATCAAGGTACGTACTTCATTCAAAAATCTTATCAAGCGTCTTGATCAATCTCTATAGATCCAGATGCTCAATGTGTAAGCAGCTTCACCGAGGACTTTCATTGAAAAACTCTTATTCAAGTATCTTTTTATGCTATCCAGAAATTCTATATCATTTCCAATCAACAATATGTCATCTACATATAGTATTAGAAATGCTACAGAGCTCCCATTCACTTTCTTGTAAATACAGGCTTCTCCAAAAGTCTATATAAAAACATATGCTTTGATCAACTCATCAAAGCGTATATCCCAACTCCGAGATGCTTGCACCAGTCCATAGATGGATCGCTGGAGCTTGCACACTTTGTTAGCACCTTTTGGTTCGACAAAACCTTCTCGTTGCATCATATACAACTCGTCTTCCAGAAATCCATTCAGGAATGCAGTTTTTACATCCATTTAACATGTTTCATAATCATAAAATGCGACAATTGCTAACATGATTCGGACAAACTTAAGCATCGCTACGGGTGAGAAAGTCTCATCGTAGTCAACTCCTTGAACTTGTCGAAAACCTTTTGCAACAAGTCGAGCTTTTGTAGATGCTTAAATTGCCATCAGCGTCTGTCTTCTTCTTGAAGATCCATTTATTCTCGATGGCTTGCCGATCATCGGGAAAGTCCACCAAAGTCCATACTTTGTTCTCATACATGGATCCCATCTCAGATTTCATGGCCTCAAGCCATTTTACGGAATCTGGGCTCATCATCGCTTCCTCATAGTTCATAGGTTCGCCATGGTCAAGTAACATGACTTCCAGAATAGGATTACCGTACTACTCCGGTGCGGATCTTACTCTAGTTGACCTACGAGGTTCGGTAGTAACTTGATCTGAAGTTTCATGATCAATATCATTAGCTTCCTCACTAATTGGTGTAGGCGTCACAGGAACCGGTTTCTGTGATGAACTTCTTTCCAATAAGGGAGCAGGTACAGTTACCTTATCAAGTTCTACTTTCCTCCCACTCACTTCTTTCGAGAGAAACTTCTTCTCTAGAAAGGATCCATCTTAGCAACGAATATTTTGCCTTCGGGTCTGTGATAGAAGGTGTTCCCAATAGTTTCCTTTGGGTATTCTATGAAGACGCACTTCTCCGATTTGGGTTCGAGCTTATCATGTTGAAACTTTTTTCACATAAGCATCGCAACTCCAAACTTTAAGAAACGACAGCTTAGGTTTATTGCTAAACCATAGTTCATACGGTGTCGTCTCAACGGATTTAGATGGTGCCCTATTTTAACGTGAATGCAGCTATCTCTAATGCATAACCCTAAAACGATATTGGTAAATTGGTAAGAGACAACATTGATTGCACCATGTCAAATAAAGTGCGGTTATGACGTTCGGACACACCGTTACACTGTGGTGTTCCAGGTGGCATGAGTTTGTGAAACTATTCCACATTATTTTAACTAAAGGCCAAACTCGTAACTCAAATATTCATCTCTACGATCAGATCATAGAAACTTTATTTTCTTGTTACAATGATTTTCCACTTCACTCTGAAATTCTTTGAACCTTTCAACTATTTTAGACTTATATTTCATCAAGTAGATATACCCATATCTGCTCAAATCATCTGTGAAGGTCAGAAAATAACGATACCCGCCACGAGCCTTAATACTCATTGGTGCGCATACATCGGTATGTATTATTTCCAACAAGTCGATAACTTCGTTCCATTGTTCCGGAGAACGGAGTTTTAGTCATCTTGCCCAAAAGGCACGGTTCGCAAGCGTCAAATGAATCACAACCAAGTGATTCCGAAAATCCATCTTTATGGAGTTTCTTCATGCGCTTTACACCGATATGACCCAAACGGCAGTGCCACAAATAAGTTGCACTATCATTATCAACTTTGCATCTTTTGGCATCAATATTATGTATATGTGTACGATCGAGATCCAATAAACTATTTTCATTGGGTGTATGACCATCGAAGGTTTTATTCATGTAAACAGAACAACAATTATTCTCTGACTTTAAATGAATAACCGAATTGCAATAAACATGATCAAATCATATTCATGCTCAACGCAAACTCCAAATAACATTTATTTAGGTTTAACACTAATCTCGAAATATAGGGAGTGTGCGATGATGATCATATCAATCTTGGAACCACTTCCAACACACATCGTCACTTCACCCTCAACTAGTCTCCGTTTATTCTGTAACTCTGATGACCCACAAGTGTAGGGGATCGCAACAGCTTTTGAGGGTAAAGTATTCAACCCAAATTTATTGATTCGACACAAGGGGAGCCAAAGAATATTATTGAGTATTAGCTTGTCAATTCAACCACACCGGGTAACTTAGTATCTCGCAAAGAAAGTATTTAGTAGCAAAGTAGTATGATAATAAAGGTAACAGTAGCAAAAGTAATATTTTTGGGTTTTGTAGTGATTGTAACAATAGCAACGGAAAAGTAAATAAGCAAAGCACAATATGTGAAAAGCTCGTAGGCAATGGATCAGTGATGGATAATTATGTCGGATGCAATCCCTCATGTAATAGCTATAACAAAGGGTGGCACAGAACTAGCTCCAATTCATCAATGTAATGTAGGCATGTATTCCGTATATAGTCATACGTGCTTATGGAAAAGAACTTGCATGCCATCTTTTGTCCTACCCTCTCGTGGCAGCGGGGTCCTAGTGGAAACTAAGGGGTATTAAGGCCTCCTTTTAATAGAGAACCGGATCAAAGCATTAGCACATAGTGAATACATGAACAAGAACACACATATATTCATGAAAACATAATAGGTTCAGGTCTGTAATCATGGCACTCGGGCCCTAGTGACAAGCATTAAGCATAGCAAAGTCATAGCAACATCAATCTCAGAACATAGTGGATACTAGGGATCAAACCCTAACAAAACTAACTTGATTACATGGTAAATCTCATTCAACCCATCACCGTCCAGCAAGCCTACGATGGAATTACTCACGCACGGCGGTGAGCATCATGAAATTGGTGATGGAGGATGGTTGATGATGACGAAAGCGACGAATCCCCCTCTCCGGAGCCCCGAACGGACTCCAGATCAGCCCTCTCGAGAGAGATTAGGGCTTGGCGACGGCTCCGTATCGTAAAACGCAATGAAACATTCTCTCTGATTTTTTTCTCCGCGAGACGGAATATATGGAGTTGGAGTTGAGGTCGGCGGAGCCTCGTGGAGGCCCATTTGAGGCAGTGGGCGCGCCTTGGGAGGGGGGAGGGCGCGCCCCCACCTCGTGGACGGGTGTGGGCCCTGGTCTTGATTCTTTCGCCATTATTTTTATATTTTCCAAAAAGTGCCTCCGTGGATTTTCAGGACATTCCGAGAACTTTTGTTTTCTACACATAAAACAACATCACGGCAGTTCTGCTGAAAACAACGTCAGCCCAGGTTAGTTTCATTCAACTCATGCAAGTTAGAGTCCAAAACAAGGGCAAAAGTGTTTGGAAAAGTAGATACGTTGGAGACGTATCAACTCCCCCAAGCTTAAACCTTTGCTTGTCCTCAAGCAATTTAGTTGATAGACTGAAAGTGATTAAGAAAAACTTTTACAAACTCTGTTTGCTCTTGTTGTAAACATGTAAAGCCAGCATTCAGGTTTCAGCAAATACTATGAACTAGCCATACTCACAATAACACCTAGGTCTCACAATTACTCATATCAATAACATAATCAACTAGCGAGTCATAATAATAAAACTCGGATGACAACACTTTCTCAAAACAATCATAACATGATATAACAAAATGGTATCTCGCTAGCCCTTTCTGAGACCACAAAACATAAATGCAGAGCACCTTTAAAGATCAAGGACTGACTAAACATTGTAATTCATGGTAAAAGAGATCCAGTCAAGTCATACCCAATATAAACCAATAGTAATGAATGTAAATGACAGTGTGCTCTCCAGCGGGGGCTTTTTAATAAGAAGGTGATGACTCAACGCAAAAGTAAATCGATAGGCCCTTCGCAGAGGGAAGCAGGGATTTGTAGAGTGCCAGAGCTCGATTTTAAAACAGAGATTGAATAACATTTTGAACGGCATACTTTCACTATCAACGCAACAACTATGAGATGGATGTATCTTCCATACTACATGCATTATAGGAAGTTCCCAAACAAAATGGTAAAAGTTTATACTCCCCCAACGACCAACAAGCATCAACCCATGGCTTGCTCGAAACAACGAGTGCCTCCAACTAACAACGGCCCTGGGGGAGTTTTGTTTAATTATTTTGATTTGCTTTGATCTTTTTGGATCATGGGACTGGGCATCCTCGTTACTGCCCTTTTCTCGTGAATGAGGAGCGAGTCCACTCCTCTTGAGAATAACCCACCTAGCATCGAAGATATAGGCAGCCCTAGTTGAAACATGAGCTGCTCGAGCATACAAAACAGAATTTCATTTGAAGGTTTGGAGTTTGGCACATACAAATTTACTTGGAACGGCAGGTAAATACCGCATATAGGAAGGTATGGTGGACTCATATGGAACAACTTTGGGGTTTAAGGAGTTTGGATGCACAAGCAGTATTCCCACTTAGTACAAGTGAAGGCTAGCAAAAGACTGGGAAGCGACCAACTGAGAGAGCGACAACAGTCATAAACATGCATTAGAATTAATTCACACCGAGTACAAGCATGAGTAGGATATAATCTACCATGAACATAAATATCATGAAGGCTATGTTGATTTGTTTCAACTACATGCGTGAACATGTGCCAAGTCGAGTCACTCAACTCATTCAAAGGACGATACCATCCCATCATACCACATTATAATCATTCTAATAGCATGTTGGCACGCAAGGTAAACCATTATAACTCATAGCTAATCAAGCATGGCACAAGCAACTATAATCTCTAAAGTTCATTGCAACTATGTTTACTTTATAATAAGCTGAATCAGGAACGATGAACTCATCATATTTACAAAAACAAGAGAGGTCGAGTTCATACCAACTTTTCTCATCTCGATCAGTCCATCATATATCGTCATTATTGCCTTTCACTTGAACGACCGAACGATGAGTATAATAATAATAGTGCACGTGTATTGGACTAAGCTGGAATCTGCAAGCATTCAACTCAAGAGAGAAGACAAGGTAATATGGGCTCTAATTAAATAAACAATCATGCATATGAGAGCCACTAAATATTTTCAAGATGGCCTTCTACTCTCGACCCCCAAAGGAAAGAAAAGAAAATAAAACTATTTACACGGGAAAGCTCCCAACAAGTAAAAGAAGAACGAGAAATCATTTTGGGTTTTAATTTTAATTACTACTAGAAGCATTGAATTTAAACTAACTATTTTTTTGGTTTTTCTTAAAGTTTATCAAACACACAAGAAGAAAGCTAGAAAAAGAAAATTAAACTAGCATGGATTATACAATGAAAGAGTATGAGCACCGATGGCTAGAATATTGTGGGAACATGAATGTAATGTCGGTGAGAAATACGTACTCCCCCAAGCTTAGGCTTTTGGCCTAAGTTGGTCTAGTGCCAAGGGTAACCTGGGTGATATCCGTATTTGTAACTGGGGTCGTACTGAGATGCAGCAGCAAATGCCTCCTGAGCTGCGGCATGCTAACGAGCCACCTCCGCCTCCCTCGTGTTCACCGCTTCCTCCCGGTAACAACATATCTTCCTTTTGCCCGGTAATCAAAAGGAGATGAGTAGGAAGAGTAACATGGACAGCATTGCATCTGTCATAGATTAGTCGATACTGGAGGAATTGTTCATTCCTCTTAAGAAAATGATGTTGGACCATAGCGTCATAATCTAAATAAGTAGAGGGTAACATCATATCCCCCTCTCGTGGGGCTATACCAAGATAATTAGCCACACAGGTCGCATAAATTCCTCCAAATAAATCTTCAGCAACCTTCATGCAACTATTGCCCCCAAGTTGTAATCTTTATTTCCTAACACGACACTCTTGAGGACACTAAGATCAGGGACACACATATGACATGCTTCATCTTTACCGTTAATGCATCTACCAATGAAGAGAGCAAAATAATGTATAGTAGGAAAATGAGTGCTCCCTATGGTAGCTTGTGCTATGTCCCTGGATTCTACAAGTTTCTTTGGTATTCCACCCTTAAAAGTGTAATTAGCAAGCTTGGTGGAAATTTCAGCTTCCGGTATCTTTCTTTTATTTGTAATGATATCCTTCATATATTTAGCATAAGGGTTTACTTTAAGCATATCAGTTAAGCGCATACGTAAGAAGATAGGTCTAATCATTTCAGCAAAGCGCTCAAAATCCTCATCATCCTTTGTCTTGGATGGTTTAGGAGGAAAGGGCATGGGTTTCTGAACCCATGGTTCCCTTTCTCTATTGTGCTTCTTAGCAACAAACTCTCTCTTATCATAACGTTGATTCTTTGATTGTGGGTTATCAAGATCAACAGGAGGTTCAATCTCTGCTTCATTATTTTTGCTAGGTTGAGCATCAACATGAACATTATCATTAACATTATCACTAGGTTCATGTTCATCACCTGATTGTGTTTCAAAGATCGAGATAGAAATATCATTGGGATTCTCGTGTGTGTCTACAACAGGTTCACTAGAAGCATGCAAAGTCCTATCGCTTTTTCTTTTTCTTCTTTTTAGAAGAACTAGGTGCCTCTAAATTATTTCTCTGAGAATCTTGCTCGATTCTCTTAGGGTGGCCTTCATGATACAAAGGTTCCTGAGTCATTCTACCAGTTCTAGTAGCCACTCTAACAGCAAAGTCATTTTTATTATTTAATTCATCAAGCAAATCATTTTGAGCTTTAAGTACTTGCTCAGCTTGAGTAGCAACCATAGAAGCATATTTGCTAACGAGTTTAAGTTCACCTTTAACTCTAGCCATATAATCACTCAAGCGTCCTATTTCAACAGCATTATTCTTTAATTCTTTACCAACATAAGCATTAAAACTTTCTTGTCTAGCCATAAAGTCATCAAATTCATCTAAGCATGGGCTATGAAATTTAGTAGAGGGAATTTCAACTTTATCATAGCTATAGAGAGAATTTACCTTTAGTACCTATGTCGGGTTATCAAGACAATGTGGTTCTTCAACAGACGGTATATTAAGACCATGTATTTCTTCAATAGGAGGTAAATTCTTAACATCTTCAGCTTTAATACCTTTTTCTTTCATTGATTTCTTTGCCTCTTGCATATCTTCAGAACTGAGAAATAAAACACCTCTCTTCTTCGGAGTGGGTTTAGGAATAGGCTCAGGAGTTCGCTCAATTGGTTCAGGAATTGCCTCAGGAATTGGCTCAGGAAGAGTCCAATTATTTACATTAGTCAACATATTATTCAATAGTAATTCTGCTTCGTCGACTGTTCTTTCCCTGAAAACACAACGAGACAACTATCCAAGTGGTCCTTGGAAGCATCGGTTAGTCCATTATAAAAGATATCAAGTATTTCATTTTTCTTAAGAGGATGATCAGGCAAAGCATTAAGTAATCGGAGAAGCCTCCCCCAAGCTTGTGGGAGACTCTCTTCTTTGATTTGCACAAAATTATATATTTCCCGCAAGGCATCTTGTTTCTTATGAGCAGGGAAATATTTAGCTGAGAAGTAATAAATCATATCCTGGGGACTACGCACACAACCAGGAGCAAGAGAATTAAACAAAGTCTTAGCATCACCTTTTAATGAGAACGGAAATATCTTAAGGATATAATAATAGCGAGACTTCTCATCATTAGTAAACTGGGTGGCTATATCATTCAACTTGGTAAGATGTGCCACAACAGTTTCAGATTCAAGGCCATAAAAGGATCAGATTCAACCAAAGTAATAATCTCAGGATCAACAGAGAATTCATAATCCTTATCAAGAATACGTATAGGTGAAGTAGCAAAATCAGGGTCAGGTTTCATTCTAGCATTAAGAGACTGCTGCTTCCATTTAGCTAATAATTTCTTAAGATCATATCTATCTTTACAAGCAAAGATAGCTCTAGCAGCTTGCTCTTCCATAACATAACCCTCAGGAACAACAGGCAATTCATAATCACTAGGAGAACCTTCATCATCACTATCATCAATAATAGCATCTTCAATAATTTCATTCTCCCTAGCCCTAGCAAGTTGTTCATCAAGAAATTCACCTAATGGCAAAGTAGTGTCACGCACAGAAGTAGTTTCATCATAAGTATCATGCATAGCGTATGGCATCATCAATAACATGCGACATATCGAATTCATAACAAAGAGCGAGTTTAGGTGTCGCAAGCTTACTCAAAATGCAGACGGAGAATCTAGTGCGGAGCTAGATGGCAGTTCCTTACCTCCCCTCGTAGTTGAGGGAAAAATCGTAGTTTTTGCGTCTTTCAAGTTCTTCATAGTAATCAACAGATATAAATCCCAAGTGACTCAGATAATACAACTATGCTCCCTGGCAACGGCGCCAGAAATTAGTCTTGATAACCCACAAGTGTAGGGGATCGCAACAGCTTTCGAGGGTAAAGTATTCAACCAGAATTTATTGATTCGACACAAGGGGGGCCAAAGAATATTATTGAGTATTAGCAGTTGAGTTGTCAATTCAACCACACCTGGATAACTTAGTATCTGTAGCAAAGTATTTAGTAGCAAAGTAGTATGATAATAATGGTAACAGTAGCAAAAGTAATATTTTTCAGTTTTGTAGTGATTGTAACAATAGCAACGGAAAAGTAAATAAGCAAAGCACAATATGGGAAAAGCTTGTAGGCAATGGATCAGTGATGGATAATTATGTCGGATGTGATTCCTCATGTAATAGCTATAACATTGTGGTGACATGTAACTAGCTCCGGTTCATCGATGTAATGTAGGCATGTATTCAGTATATAGTCATACGTGCTTATGGAAAAGAACTTGCATGACATCTTTTCTCCTACCCTCCCGTGGCAGCGGGGTCCTAGTGGAAACTAAGGGATATTAAGGCCTCCTTTTAATAGAGAACCGGAACAAAGCATTAGCACATAGTGAATACATGAACTCCTCAAACTACGGTCATCACTGAGAAGTATCCCGATTATTGTCGGTTCGGGGTTGTCGGATCATAACACATAATAGGTGACTATAGACTTGCAAGATAGGATCAAGAACACACATATATTCATGAAAACATAATAGGTTCAGATCTGAAATCATGGCACTCGGGCCCTAGTGACAAGCATTAAGCATAGCAAAGTCATAGCAACATCAATCTCAGAACATAGTAGATACTAGGGATCAAACCCTAACAAAACTAACTTTACTACATGGTAAATCTCATCCAACCCATCACCGTCCAGCAAGCCTACGATGGAATTACGCACGCACGGCGGTGAGCATCATGAAATTGGTGATGGAGGATGGTTGATAATGAGGACGGCGACGAATCCCCCTCTCCGGAGCCCCAAACGGACTCCAGATCAGCCCTCCTGAGAGAGATTAGGGCTTGGCGGCAGCTCCGTATCGTAAAACGCGATGAAACTTTCTCTCAAATTTTTTTCTCCGCGAGATGGAATATATCGAGTTGGAGTTGAGGTCGGCGGAGCCTCAGGGGGCCCACGAGACAGGGGGCACGCCCAGGGGGGTGGGCGCGCCCCCCACCCTCGTGGACAGGGTGTGGGCCCCCTGGTCTTGATTCTTTCGCCAGTATCTTTTATATTTTCCAAAAAGTGCCTCCGTGGATTTTCAGGACATTCCGAGAACTTTTGTTTTCTACACATAAAACAACATCATGGCAGTTCTACTGAAAACAGCGTCAGTCCGGGTTAGCCTCATTCAAATCATGCAAGTTAGAGTCCAAAACAAGGGCAAAAGTGTTCGGAAAAGTAGATACGTTGGAGACATATCAACTCCCCCAATCTTAAACCTTTGCTTGTCCTCAAGCAATTCAGTTGATAGACTGAAAGTGATAATGAAAAACTTTTACAAACTCTGTTTGCTCTTGTTGTTGTAAACATGTAAATCCATCATTAAGGTTTCAGCAAATACTATGAACTAGCCATACTCACAATAACACCTAGGTCTCACAATTACTCATATCAATAACATAATCAACTAGCGAGCCATAATAAAAATACTCGGATGACAACACTTTCTCAAAACAATCATAACATGATATAAGAAAATGGTATCTCGCTAGCCCTTTCTGAGACCGCAAAACATAAATGCAGAGCACCTTTAAAGATCAAGGACTGACTAAACATTGTAATTCATGGTAAAAGAGATCCAGTCAAGTCATACCTAATATAAACCAATAGTAATGAATGTAAATGACAGTTTGCTCTCCAGCGGGTGCTTTTTAATAAGAAGGTGATGACTCAACATAAAAGTAAATCGATATGTCCTTCGTAGAGGGAAGCAGGGATTTGTAGAGGTGCCAGAGCTCAATTTTAAAATAGAGATTGAATAATATTTTGAGCGGCATACTTTCACTGTCAACGCAACAACCATGAGATGGTTGTATCTTCCATATTACATGCATTATAGGCAGTTCCCAAATAGAATGGTAAAAGTTTAGACTCCCCCAACCACCAACAAGCATCAATCCATTGCTTGCTCGAAACAACGAGTGCCTCCAACTAACAACAACCCTGGGGGAGTTTTGTTAAATTACTTTAATTTGCTTTGATCTTTTTGGATAATGGGACTGGGCATCCCGGTTACCGGCCCTTTCTCGGGAATGAGGAGCGGAGTCCACTCCTCTTGAGAATAACCCACCTAGCATGGAAGATATAGGCAGTCCTAGTTGAAACATGAGCTGCTCAAGCATACAAAACAGAATTTCATTTGAAGGTTTGGAGTTTGGCACATACAAATTTACTTGGAACGGCAGGTAAATACCGCATATAGGAAGGTATGGTGGACTCATATGGAACAACTTTGGGGTTGAAGGAGTTTGGATGCACAAGGAGTATTCCCGCTTAGTACAAGTGAAGGCTAGTAAAAGACTGGGAAGCGACCAACTGAGAGAGCAACAACAGTCATAAACATGCATTAGAATTAATTCACACCGAGTACAAGCATGAGTAGGATATAATCTACCATGAACATAAATATCATGAAGGCTATGTTGATTTGTTTCAACTACATGCTTGAACATGTGCCAAGTTGAGTCACTCAACTCATTCAAAGGAGGATACCATCCCATCATACCACATTATAATCATTCTAATAGCATGTTGGCACGCAAGGTAAACCATTATAACTCATAGCTAATCAAGCATGGCACAAGCAACTATAATCTCTAAATGTCATTGCAAATATGTTTACTTCATAATAAGCTGAATCAGGAACGGTGAACTCATCATATTTACAAAAACAAGAGAGGTCGAGTTCATACCAGCTTTTCTCATCTCGATCAGTCCGTCATATATCGTTATTATTGCCTTTCACTTGCACGACCGAACGATGTGTATAATAATAATAGTGCACGTGTATTGGACTAAGCTGGAATCTGCAAGCATTCAACTCAAAAGAGAAGATAAGGTAATATGGGCTCTAATTAAATAAACAATCATGCATATGAGAGCCACTAAACATTTTCAAGATCGTCTTCTACTCTCGACCCCCAAAGGAAAGAAAAGAAAATAAAACTATTTACACGGGAAAGCTCCCAACAAGGAAAAGAAGAACGAGAAATCTTTTTGGGTTTTCAGTTTAATTACTACTACAAGCATGGAATTTAAACTAACTATTTTTTTTGGTTTTTCTTAAAGTTTATCAAACACACAAGAAGAAAGCTAGAAAAAGAAAATTAAACTAGCATGGATTATACAATGGAAGATTTTGAGCACCGACGACTAGAATAGTGTGGGAACAAGAATGTAGAGTCGGTGAGAAATACGTACTCCCTCAATCTTAGGCTTTTGGCCTAAGTTGGTCTAATGCCAAGGGTAACCTGGCTGATATTCGTAGTTGTAACTGGGGTCGTACTGAGATGCAACAGCAAATGCCTCCTGAGCTGCGTCATGCTGACGAGCCGCCTCCGCTCTCCCCTCGTGTTCAGCTGTTCCTCCCTGGTAACAAAATATCTTCCTTTTTCCTGGCAATCAAAAAGGAGAGGAGCAGGAAGAGTAACATGGACAGCATTGCGTCTGTCATAGATTAGTCGATACTGGAGGAATTGTTCATTCCTCTTAAGAAAATGATGTTGGACCATAGCGTCATAATCTAAATAAGCAGGGGGTAACATCATATCCCCCTCTTGTGGGGCTATACCAAGATAATTAGCCACACAGGTCGCATAAATTCCTCCAAATAAATCTCCAGCCCTACCATTATTATGCAACCTTGGTGCAAATATTGCCCCCAAGTTGGAATCTTTATTTCCTAACACGGCACTCTTGAGGACACTAAGATCAGGGACACACATATGACATGCTTCATCTTTGCCGTTAATGCATCTACCAATGAAGAGAGCAAAATAATGTATAGCAGGAAAATGAATGCTCCCTATGGTAGCTTGTGCTATGTCCCTGGATTCTCCCACAGTAATACTAGCAAGAAAATCTCTAAATTCGGATTTGTGGGGACCATTAATATTACCCCACTGCAGGAGTTTGCAAGCAGTTGTAAAATCCTCTAAGTCCATGGTATAAGATGTAGCATAAATATCAAATAAGACACTCGGAGAATTACGCGTACATTTATATTTAAACCTTCGCACAAAGGAATCATTGAATTGATAGTACCGAGGACACTTATCTTGTAAGAAGTCCTCTAGATCAGCATTACGCACATACGCATCAAATTCCTCCTTGAAGCCTGCTTCGACCATAAAATCGTCAGATGGCCACTCACAAGCTTCAGACGCTCGCTGGGCCCCTCGGTAATTCAACGCCTTGCTCACGATAGCAATCCTGGGCCCTTTCTTTACCGAGGAACCACCTTGGTACATTCTCCTAGACATAATTCTTTTTTCTGAAAAAATTCTGAAATTTTAGTAACTTCAAAATAAAAGTGAGTAAAACTAAACAAGATTGGTAGCAACTACTCCTACAAGTTCCTAGAGCCTATATCATGCATTAGAATTACTTGGGACCTCGTAAATTTAACATGCAAGCTCAAGAACATGGTCACAAATGTAGCAAAAATTTGCAATGAATAAAGCACTAGAACAAAAACTAATTGGACCAATGGAGGAGTCACATACCAAGCAACAATCACCCAAAGCAGTTTTGTGAATGGAGCTTTGAGTAAGGAGATCGAAAATCGCAGCAAAACGACCTAGAACTCATGCTTGAGCTGGATGGGGATTGTTTTGGGAAGAAGATCGAGTGTGTGGGTGTTGGCATAAGTGGAGGGGGGCCACCAGGGGCCCACGAGACAGGGGGCGCGCCCAGGGAAGGTGGGCGTGCCCTCCACTCTCGTGGCCTGGTGCTTGCCCCTCCTGAAGTGATTTCAGTGCCTAAAATCCTCAAATATTCCATAAAAAATCATACTAAATTTGCAGGGCATTTGGAGCACTTTTATTTTCGGGATATTTTTTATTGCACGGATAATTCAGAAAACAGACGGATAATACTATTTTTGCTTTATTTATTCTAAATAACAGAAAGTAAAAAGAGGGTACAAAAGGTTGTGCCTTCTAGTTTCATCCATCTCATGATCATCAAAATGAATCCACTAACAAGGTTGATCAAGTCTTGTTAACAAACTCATTCCGAATAACACGGAACCGGAGAAATTTCGAATAACACTAGGTTACCTCAACGGGGATATGAACATCCCCTATAATAAGAATGTCATACCTTTTCTTTGACAGTAGGGAGAGGAAATTCAAAACCTCCAATAATAATAGTTGGAACTTTTCCAATAGAATTGATGCTATGAACTTGAGATTGTTTCCTCGGAAAGTGTACCGTATGCTCATCACAATTAACATGAAAAGTGACATTGCCTTTGTTGCAATCAATAACAGCCCCTGCAGTATTCAAAAAGGGTCTACCGAGGATAATCGACATACTATCGTCCTCGGGAATATCAAGAATAACAAAGTCCGTTAAGATAGTGACATTTGCAACCACAACAGGCACATCCTCACAAATGCCGACAGGTATAGCAGCTTGATTTATCAGCCATTTGCAAAGATATTTCAGTAGGTGTCAACTTATTCAATTCAAGTCTACGATATAAAGAGAGAGGCATAACACTAACACCGGCTCCAAGATCACATAAAGGAGTTCTAACATAATTTCTTTTAATGGAGCTTGGTATTGTTGGTACCCCGGGGTCTCCATGTTTCTTTGGTATTCCACCCTTAAATGTGTAATTAGCAAGCTTGGTGGAAATTTCAGCTTTCGGTATCTTTCTTTTATTTGTAATGATATCCTTCATATATTTAGCATAAGGGTTTACTTTAAGCATATCAGTTAAGCGCATACGTAAGAAGATAGGTCTAATCATTTCAGCAAAGCGCTCAAAATCCTCATCATCCTTTGTCTTGGATGGTACTCCTAAAGGGCATGGGTTTCTGAAACCATGGTTCTCTTTCTCTATTGTGCTTCTTAGCAACAAAATCTCTCTTATCATAACGTTGATTCTTTGATTGTGGTTTATCAAGATCAACAGCAGGTTCAATCTCTGCTTCATTATTTTTCCTATGTTGAGCATCAACATGAACATTATCATAAACATTATCACTAGGTTCATGTTCATCACCTGATTGTGTTTCAGCATCAGAGATAGAAATATCATTGGGATTCTCAGGTGTGTCTACAACAGGTTCACTAGAAGCATGCAAAGTCCTATCGTTTTTCTTTTTCTTCTTTTTAGAAGAACAAGGTGCCTCTAAATTATTTCTCTGAGAATCTTGCTCGATTCTCTTAGGGTGGCCTTCAAGATACAAAGGTTCTGAGTCATTCTACCAGTTCTATTAGCCACTCTAACAGCAAAGTCATTTTTATTATTTAATTCATCAAGCAAATCATTTTGAGCTTTAAGTACTTGCTCAGCTTGAGTAGCAACCATAGAAGCGTATTTGCTAACGAGTTTAAGTTCACCTTTAACTCTAGCCATATAATCACTCAAGCGTCCTATTTCAAAAGCATTATTCTTTAATTCTTTACCAACATAAGCATTAAAACTTTCTTGTCTAGCCATAAAGTCATCAAATTCATCTAAGCATGGGCTATGAAATTTAGTAGAGGGAATTTCAACTTTATCATAGCTATAGAGAGAATTTACCTTTACTACCTATGTCGGGTTATCAAGACAATGAGGTTCTTCAACAGATGGTATATTAAGACCATGTATTTCTTCAATAGGAGGTAAATTATTAACATCTTCAGCTTTAATACCTTTTTCTTTCATTGATTTCTTTGCCTCTTGCATATCTTCAGGACTGAGAAATAAAACACCTCTCTTCTTCGGAGTGGGTTTAGGAATAGGCTCAGGAGTTGGCTCAATTGGTTCAGGAATTGCCTCAGGATTTGGGCTTTATTTTCCACTTTTATATTACTTTTGGGACTAACCTATTAACCGGAGGCCCAGCCCAGATTTGTTGTTGTTTGCCTATTTCAGTATTTCGAAGAAAAGAAATATCAAACGGAGTCAAAACGGAACGAAATCAACTGGAGAAGTTATTTTTGGAAGGAAAGCTACCCGATGGACTTGGACCCCACGTCAAGGAAGGAACGAGGAAGCCACGAGGGTGGGGGGTGTGCCCACCCCCCTAGGGCGCGCCCCCTGCCTCACGGGGCCCTCGTGGCTCCCCTGACGTGCTTCTTCCGCCTACATAACTCCAATGCACTCCTAAAACTTCCAGCAGAGATTAGATCGAGTTCCGCCGCAAAAACCTCCAGAGCCACCAAAACCAATCGGGACCTGTTCCGGCACCTGCCGAGGAGGGAACCTCACCGTAGCCATCTTCTTCATCCCGCGCTCTCCATGACGCAGGAGGGAGTAGTTCATCCTCGGGGCTGAGGGTATGTACCAGTAGCTATGTGTTTGATCTCTCTCTCTCGTGTTCTTGATTTGGCACGATCTTGATGTATCGCGAGCTTTGCTATTATAGTTGGATCTTATGTTTCTTCTCCCCCTCTACTCTCTTGTAATGAATTGAGTTTTCCCGTTGAAGTAATCTTATCGGATTGAGTCTTTAAAGATTTGAGAACACTTGATGTATGTATTGACGTGCGTATCTGTGGTGACAATGGGATATCACGTGATTCACTTGATGTATGTTTTGGTGATCAACTTGCGGGTTGCGCCCATGAACCTATGCATAGGGGTTGGCACGTTTTCATCGTGATTCTCCGGTAGAAACTTTGGGGCACTCTTTGAGGTTCTATGTGTTGGTTTGAATAGATGAATTCAGATTGTGTGATGCATATCGTATAATCATACCCACGGATACTTGAGGTGACATTGGAGTATCTAGGTGACATTATGGTTTTGGTTGATTTGTGTCTTAAGGTGTTATTCTAGTATGAACTCTAGGACTGTTTGTGACACTTATAGGAATAGCCTAACGGATTGATTGGAAAGAATAACTTTGAGGTGGTTTCGTACCCTACCATAATCTCTTTGTTTGTTTTCTGCTATTAGTGACTTTGGAGTGACTCTTTGTTGCATGTTGAGGGATATTTATACGATCCAATTATGTTATTATTGTTGAGAGAACTTGCACTAGTGAAAGTATGAACCTTAGGCCTTGTTTCCTATCATTGCAATACCGTTTACGCTCACTTTTATCATTAGTTACCTTGCCGTTTTTATATTTTCAGATTACAAAAACCTTTATCTACCATCCATATTGCTCTTGTATCACCATCTCTTCACGAACTAGTGCACCTATACAATTTATCATTGTATTGGGTGTGTTGGGGACACAAGAGACTCTTTGTTATTTGGTTGCAGGGTTGCTTGATAGAGACCATCTTCATCCTACGCCCCCCACGGATTGATAGACTTTAGGTCATCCACTTCAGAGAAATTTGATACTGTCCTACAAACCTCTGCACTTGGAGGCCCAACAACGTCTACAAGAAGAAGGTTGTGTAGTAGACATTAAGCTCTTTTCTGGCGCCGTTGCAGGGGAGGTGAGTGCTTGAAGGTGTATCTTTCGATCTTGCAATCGAATCTTTTAGTTTCTTGTTTTATCACTAGTTTAGTCTATAAAAGAAAACTACAAAAAATGGAATTGAGTTTGTCGCATACACTTCATCTTTTTAATATCTTTCGTGAGTATGATGGAAAGGAAAATTGTGCCAAAGTGTTAGAAAAAGAATGCATTAAAATGTTTGGCACTAAATATGTGAATGATGAGCATGATTGCAATGTTGTTAGTATGAATTCCTTGAATATCCATGATGCTAATGATACTCAAAGCCACAAGCTTGGGGAAGCTATGTTTCATGAAGATGATATTTTTTGTCCCCCAAGCTTTGATGAGCAAATTTACTATGATGAAAGCATGCCTCCTATCTATGATGATTATTGTGATGACAGTTATGCTATAAAGAATAATGATAACCATGAAACTTGTCATGTTGATCTTAACTTTCAATCACATGATAATTATTTTGTTGAGTTTGCTCCCACTAATATTGTTGAGAAGAAATTTGCTTATGTGGAGAGTAGTAAAATTTCTATGCAAGTAAATCATGAAAAGAATGCTTTAGGTGCTGGTTATATTGTTGAATTCATTCATGATGCTACTGAAAATTATTATGAGGGAGGAATATATGCTTGTAGGAATTGCAATAATATCAAGTTTCCTCTCTATGTGCTTAAAGTTTTAAAGTTATGTTTGTTTTGCCTTCCTATGCTAGTTGGTTATTGTTCCCATAAGTAGTTTGCTCACAAAATCCCTATGCATAGGAAGTGGGTTAGACTTAAATGTGCTAGTCATATTCTTCATGATGCTCTCTTTATGTTTCAATTCTTATGTCTTATGTGAGCATCATTGAAATCATCATGCCTAGCTAGGGGCGTTAAACGATAGCGCTTTATTGGGAGGCAACCCAATTTTATTTTAGTTTCTTGCTTTTGGTTCTGTTTAGTAATAAATAATCCATCTAGCTTCTGTTTATATGTGGTTTTATGTTTTAATTAGTGTTTGTGCCAAGTAGAACCTTTGGGAAAAACTTTGGGTGAAGTCTTTATGATCATGCTGTAAAAACAGAAACTTTAGCGCTCACGAGATTAGCTAGAAATTTTTACTGGAGAGTGCTATTTAGTTGATTCTTTTTTCAGATGATTACTAGACAAATTCCTCAGGTCCACCAATTTATTTTATAATATTTGGAGTTCCAGAAGTTTGCGTTAGTTACAGATTACTACAGACTGTTCTGTTTTTGACAGATTCTGTTTTCATTGTGTTGTTTGCTTATTTTGATGAATCTATGGCTAGTAAAATAGTTTATAAACCATAGAGAAGTTGGAATAAAGTAGGTTTAACACCAATATAAATAAAGTATGAGTTCATTACAGTACCTTGAAGTGGTGTTTTGTTTTCTTTCGCTAACGGAGCTTACGAGTTTTCTGTTAAGTTTTATGTTGTGAAGTTTTCAAGTTTTGGGTAAAGATTCGATGGACTATGGAATAAGGAGTGGAAATAGCCTAATCTTGGGGATGCCCAAGGCACCCCAAGGTAATATTCAAGGATAACCAAGCGTCTAAGCTTGGGGATGCCCGGAAGGCATCCCCTCTTTCGTCTTCGTTCATCGGTAACTTTACTTGGAGCTATATTTTTATTCACCACATGATATGTGTTTTGCTTGGAGCGTCATGTCATTTTATTTTGTTTTGATTGCTGTTTGAATAAAATATCAAGATCTGAAATTCTTAAATGTTAGAGAGTCTTCACATAGTTTCATAATTATTTGACTACTCATTGATCTTCACTTATATCTTTCGGAATAGTTTGTCATTTGCTCTAGTGCTTCACTTATATCTTTTAGAGCATGGTGGAAGTTTTATTTTGAAGAAATAGATGAACTCTAATGCTTCACTTATATTATTTTGAGAGTCTTAAATAGCATGGTAATTTGCTTAAATAATCTTAATATGCTAGATATTCAAGACTAGTAATAACTTTCTTATGAGTGTGTTGAATACTATGAAAAGTTTGATCCTTGATGATTGTTTTGAGATATGGAGGTAGTGATATTAAAGTTGTGCTAGTTGAGTAGTTGTAAATTTGAGAAATGCTTGTGTTGAAGTTTGCAAGTCCCGTAGCATGCACGTGTGGTAAACATTATGTAACAAATTTGAAACATGAGGTGTTCTTTGATTGTCTTCATTATGAGTGGCGGTCGGGGACGAGCGATGGTCTTTTCCTACCAATCTATCCCCCTAGGAGCATGCGCGTAGTGATTTGGTTTTTGATGGCTTGTAGATTTTTTCAATAAGTATGTGAGTTCTTTATGACTAATGTTGAGTCCATGGATTATACGCACTCTCACCTTTACATCATTGCTAGCCTCTTCGCATGCGTGCATTGCCCTTTCTCACATTGAGAGTTGGTGCAAACTTCACGGTGCATCCAAACCCGTGATATGATACGCTCTTTCACACATAAACCTCCTTATATCTTCCTCAAAACAGCCACCATACCTACCTATTATCGCATTTCCATAGCCATTCCGATATATATTGCCATGCAACTTTCCACCATTCCGTTTATTATGGCACGCTTCATCATTGCCATATTGCTTAGCATGATCATGTAGTTGACATAGTATTTGTGGCAAAGCCACCATTCATAATTCTTTCATACATGTCACTCTTGATTCATTGCATATCCAGTACATCACCGGAGGCATTCATATAGAGTCATACTTTGTTCTAGTATCAATTTGTAATCATTGAGTTGTAAATAAATAGAAGTGTGATGATCATCATTTAATAGACCATTGTCCCAAAAAAAAGAGAAAGGCCAAAGAAAAAAAAAGGCCCAAAAAAATTTAATAAAAAGGGGCAATGCTACTATCCTTTTTCCACACTTGTGCTTCAAAGTAGCACCAAGTTCTTCATATAGCGAGTCTCATATATTGTGCTTCAAAGTAGCACCATAATCTTCATGATAGAGAGTCTCTTGTTTTGTCACTTTCATATACTAGTGGGAATTTTTCATTATAGAACTTGGCTTGTATATTCCAACGATGGGCTTCCTCAAATGCCCTAGGTCTTCGTGAGTAAGCAAGTTGGATGCACACCCACTTAGTTTGTTTTGTTGAGCTTTCATACATTTCTAGCTCTAGTGCATCCGTTGCATGGCAATCCCTACTCCTCGCATTAATATCAATCGATGGGATCTCCATAGCTCATTGATTAGCCTCGTTGATGTGAGACTTTCTCCTCTTTTGTCTTCTCCACATAACCCCCATCATAATACTCTATTCCACCCATAGTGCTATGTCCATGGCTCGCGCTCATGTATTGCGTGAAGGTTTATAAGGTTGAGATTACTAGAGTATGAAACAATTGCTTGGCTTGTCATCGGGGTTGTGCATGATGAGAGCATTCTTGTGTGACGAAAATGGAGCATGACTAAACTATATGATTTTGTAGGGATGAACTTTCTTTGGCCATGTTATTTTGAGAAGACATAATTGCTTAGTTAGTATGCTTAAAGTATTATTATTTTTATGTCAATATGAAATTTTGTCTTGAATCTTTCGGATCTGAATATTCATATCACAATTAAGAAGAATTACAATGAAATTATGCAAACTAGCATTCCACATCAAAAATTATCTTTTTATCATTTACCTACTCGAGGACGAGCAGGAATTAAGCTTGGGGATGCTTGATACGCTCCAACGTATCTATAATTTTTGATTGCTCCATGCTATATTATCTACTGTTTTGGGCAATATTGGGCTTTATTTTCCACTTTTATATTACTTTTGGGACTAACCTATTAACCGGAGGCCCAGCCCAATTTGCTGTTTTTTGCCTATTTCAAGATTTCAAGAAAAGGAATATCAAACGGAGTCAAAACGGAACGAAATCAACTTGAGAAGTTATTTTTGGAAGGAAATCTACCGGATGGACTTGGACCCCATGTCAAGGAAGGAATGAGGAAGCCACGAGGGTGGGGGCGCGCCCACCCCCTAGGGCGCGCCCCCCTACCTCGTGGGGCCCTCGTGGCTCCCCTGACGTGCTTCTTCCGCCTATATAACTCCACGTACCCTAAAACTTCCAGAACAGAAAATAGATCGGGAGTTCCGCTGCCGCAAAATCTCCAGAGCCACCAAAAACCAATCAGGACCTCTGTTGAAGACTCCTCACGGAGGGGGGAACCTCACCTGTGGCCATCTTCATCATCCCGGCGCTCTCCATGACGAGGAGGAGGAGTAGTTCTCCTTGGGGCTGAGGGTATGTACCAAGAGCTATGTGTTTGATCTCTCTCTCTCTCGTGTTCTTGATTTGGCACGATCTTGATGTACCGCATGAGCTTTGCTATTATAGTTGGATCTTATGTTTCTTCTCCCCTCTACTCTCTTGTAATGAATTGAGTTTTCCCTTGAAGTAATCTTATCGAATTGAGTCTTTAAAGATTTGAGAACACTTGATGTATGTCTTGCCGTGCGATCTGTGGTGACAATGGGATATCACGTGATTCACTTGATGTATGTTTTGGTGATCAACTTGCGGGTTCCTCCCATGAACCTATGCATAGGGGTTGGCACACGTTTTCGTCGTGATTCTCCCAAGTAAACTTTGGGGCACTCTTTGAGGTTCTATGTGTTGGTTTGAATAGATGAGTTGAGATTGTGTGATGCATATCGTATAATCATACCCACGGATACTTGAGGTGACATTGTACTATCTAGGTGACATTAGGGTTTTGGTTGATTTGTGTCTTAAGGTGTTATTCTAGTACGAACTCTAGGGCTGTTTGTGACACTTATAGGAATAGCCCAACGGATTGATTGGAAAGAATAACTTTGAGGTGGTTTCGTACCCTACCATAATCTCTTCGTTTGTTTTCTGCTATTAGTGACTTTGGAGTGACTCTTTGTTGCATGTTGAGGGATATTTATACGATCCAATTATGTTATTATTGTTGATGTAACTTGCACTAGTGAAAGTATGAACCTTAGGCCTTGTTTCCTATCATTTGCAATACCGTTTACGCTCACTTTTATCATTAGTTACCTTGATGTTTTATATTTTCAGATTACAAAACCTTTATCTACCATCCATATTGCACTTGTATCACCATCTCTTCATTGAACTAGTGCACCTATACAATTTATCATTGTATTGGGTGTGTTGGGGACACAAGAGACTCTTTGTTATTTGGTTGCAGGTTGCTTGAGAGAGACCAGCTTCATCCTACGCCTCCCACGGATTGATAAACCTTAGGTCATCCACTTGAGGGAAATTTGCTACTGTCCTACAAACCTCTGCACTTGGAGGCGCAACAACGTCTACAAGACGAAGGTTGTGCAGTAGACATCAATAACCCACAAGTGTAGGGGATCGCAACAGCTTTCGAGGGTAAAGTATTCAACCCTAATTTATTGATTCGACACAAGGGGAGCCAAAGAATATTATTGAGTATTAGTAGTTGAGTTGTCAATTCAACCACACCTGGATAACTTAGTATCTGCAGCAAAGTATTTAGTAGCAAAGTAGTATGATAATAAAGGTAACAGTAGCAAAAGTAATATTTTTTGGTTTTGTAGTGATTGTAACAATAGCAACGGAAAAGTAAATAAGCAAAGCACAATATGTGAAAAGCTCGTAGGCAATGGATCGGTGATGGATAATTATGTCGGATGTGATTCCTCATGTAATAGCTATAACACAGGGTGACACAGAACTAGCTCCAGTTCATCAATGTAATGTAGGCATGTATTCCGTATATAGTCATACGTGCTTATGGAAAAGAACTTGCATGACATCTTTTGTCCTACCCTCCCGTGGCAGCGGGGTCCTAGTGGAAACTAAGGGATATTAAGGCCTCCTTTTAATAGAGAACCGGAACAAAGCATTAGCACATAGTGAATATATGAACTCCCCAAACTACGGTCATCACCGGGAAGTATCCCGATTATTGTCACTTCGGGGTTGTCGGATCATAACACATAATAGGTGACTATAGACTTGCAAGATAGGATCAAGAACACACATATATTCGTGAAAACATAATAGATTCAGATCTGAAATCATGGCACTCGGGCCCTAGTGACAAGCATTAAGCATAGCAAAGTCATAGCAACATCAATCTCGTAACATAGTGGATACTAGGGATCAAACCCTAACAAAACTAACTTGATTACATGGTAAATCTCATCCAACCCATCACCGCCCAGCAAGCCTACGATGGAATTACTCACGCACGGCGGTGAGCATCATGAAATTGGTGATGGAGGATGGTTGATAATGACGATGGCGACGAATCCCCCTCTCCGGAGCCCCGAACGGACTCCAGATCAGCCCTCCTGACGGTGTCCTGGACTAGGGGGCACTCACCACGTCGTCTCCCGATCAGTTGGATTGAGCCGAGGATCCCCATGGCTGTATACTCATGGGCCAGTCCGGACAGTTGCCGCATACAAGGAAGATTCCACAAGACTTGGCGATCAAGACAAGGACTCCTCCCCCACCGGCGTATTCGGCTAGGACTCTTGTTATCCTAGGCCTCTGGTGCATTATATAAACTGAGGCCAGGCTAGTCGACAGACGAACAACAATCATACCATAGGCTAGCTTCTAGGGTTTAGCCTCCTTGATCTCGTGGTAGATCTACTCTTGTACTACCCATATCATCATTATTAATCAAGCAGGAGTAGGGTTTTACCTCCATCGAGAGGGCCCGAACCTGGGTAAAAACATCGTGTCCCTTGTCTCCTGTTACCATCCGCTTAGACGCATAGTTCGGGACCCCTACCCGAGATCCGCCGGTTTTGACACCGACATTGGTGCTTTCATTGAGAGTTCCTGTGTGTTCGCAAAAGGTCGATGGCTCGCCATGCCAGCTCAACCGCGACTTCAAAGATCTTCGTCACCAGCTCAACTGGTCACCTTGGTTCGACCAAGGGTTACGCCCTACCTCCGATCGTCATGTTCGGATGAGGGCCTTCATCAACATCAACTCCGATCTCTATCAAGATCATGGAGGAATCATCCAGGGAGCCCGGGGGCTCAACGTCAACATTGCCCTCGGGCGATCGTACTGTTTTTCTGGACAGCGGACTTGTGTCCGCCGCCACCGCCTCCTCAAGTGTCGTTTTAACGATTGCTTCAGTGGAATTGTGCGGAATTGAGTCTACAACAACCCTGGAAAATTTCGTCGAGTTCCTATGGAGGAATCTCTGGCAATCTCGATATACCGGAGCCACATTGAATCTGGACGAGAATCCGGACGAGTTTAGGGCGTGGTGTCCAGCTTCTAGCTTGGACTTCCTTTGGAAGATCCAACCGTTGATCGGCTGCGGAATTCCTATATCTACCATCCCTCAAAATTTCAGCTCGATCCGACCATCCAAACTCCGGGAACCTTACGATTAGTGCATCACTTTTCAGACCTGTTTTCTGCGCAAAAACGAATCCGGCCCGAGTTCGTCTTTTTTATGAACGGGATTTCGGACATCCTTTTTGAAGGAAGTTTTGTATGGGGTGTTGTGTTTTGTTTCTGAACACATCCCACTAACTTTAAAATCTTTTGAATATGATCTTCAACATCATGCTGGTGTCAAACCAGTCCGCAATATTGCTCCACGTCACCAACTGCGCTAAACACGTCGCCGCTTTGTTGAGCCGAGCTCAACTTCTTCGGATCATCATCTCGGCAAGCCGAACAAGAGTTCGGCATCGCGAAGGATTAATCATCACCAACATCGCCGCCCCACGGATTACACAGGGCGGGAACACCGGCGTCGCCGCACGGCCACTTCATCGAGCCGGCATTGACCACGTCACGACCTGCATCGGCAGGGCCGCACTGTTGCTTCTTCAAGCCGGTGTCCATCACGCCGACCTACTTCGACTCATCGGCCGGAATTGAGGCTTCGACATCTTGGCTGGACCAGGGGCTTTGACATCTCTTCATCAACCTACTCCGGAGACTTCGGCGTCACTAGCCGACCAGCTCCGTCCACATTAGCCGGACCGAGGGCTTTGCCTCGGCAAGCCAACCTCTCGCCAAAGATCGCCATGCCGTCGCTTTATCGCCCATCAGGCAATGGGTGTGCGGATCGAGTCCCAATTTTGGGAATCACCTTCCTTCGGATTGCTACAACAAATAAACCAGGTGCTATTAATCCTAGTATTTTTTTTGCTTGTTTGGGTTCATTTTTCCCAAGGAATTATTACTCTGGTTTGTTCATCATATGTACACAGGTCAGTCAAATGGTGGCTGCATTAACGACAGTCGCATGGTGCTTCGTCGGTTTCAGACATAGTCCGCGAACGCCAGATCCGGAGCTTGGACCGACTGTGAATTCAGGCTTTGTCACGCCTTTTCATCTGCGTACACGCCGATGCCCCGTCAGATCGACATTGACTTCGGCGCCCGGCCATATTTCTTTCATTACTCACCTTGCATAAATTATTTATTATGCAACATTTTTTTAATTATTACTATTACTATTACCCCCGGTTTGCACTATTTTTTGTGCACAGGAAAATGATCCAGCAGGACTATATCCATTGGCGTCACCTCGGCTGGACGGGGGCTTCACAACACTTCATTACCCCATGCCGGGACTTCGGCATCACTCTGCCGGGTCTGCATTGACCGTGCTATGTCACCACTTCAGCGTGTCGAGCTCTCCGCCTCCGCCACCTCAGGACCGGGCTTGGGGATGGAACCTTGCCCGTATCAAGCTCGGACTGCGTCATCAATACCGAACACATTCACCAGCTAAGTCGCTTTCATGCTCAAAGCTTTAATTTCTAACTTGTGTTCGGTTCGACCAAGCATTATACTTTTTTTGAAAAATGTTGCTTGTAAAAAAAAAAATTGTCCAAACTTTGTTTGTGACGGACAAATTTAAATACCCAATTCATTTGGGGGCTTCCTTCATGAAGCTTTTCCTCTTGCATATGATTATACTTGTACGGCTTCGTTCCTTGTTCGTGTATTACGCCACAATATGCACAATATTGACTTAAGCGATTTGCAAGCTGGGTTGTCGCTCCTGTGCTTACCCCACGTTCCGGATTGTTCGGCTAGGGAGTAAAGGGAGCACCTCTGCGATTGTCACGATCGGGTCAAATTTTGAGCCGGACCTCGGGACCGGTGAAGCCGAAAGCTAGCGCTCTTATTGTTTTCAATCATGGTCGGCACACAATGTAACTCATGAGTACAAAAATCTATTGCACAAGTCCCATAATAACAATGAGCACCAAAGAAAGGTATCGGTGGGGTACTATTTTCTTTGAAGATGCTTCTTACACTTCGCAGTAATATAGCATAAGTTCCACTGGCGGCGCTTTATGCATATTACAGCCTTATGGCCTGATTGCCCGGTTATTGGAAACACCGCCGATATTCTCGACGGATGGAGTACATAACACTTTTCGGTCCTTGAATCAAGAGGGAGAAGCCGATGGTCGGTTAAGACGCTGCTTAAAGTTTCTATTGAACATAGATATGATATAAGTACTTCGCACATGCAATCATTCTTTTACCCAAGTCACTTGGGGCTCTTAAGTTTATTTGAGCTGTTTTATAATAAGTGTTCTTCTTATTAGTCGTTGCAAAGTCTTTTCTATCACTCCTTTCTAGATGCAAGTGTGTGGTCAATAGCCGGATAGCCTTGCTTCTCTCTAAATCCGCCGAGTGCAGTTTGCTAAACTAGCCTCGGAGAAGCACTCCGCCTTCGGGATAAGGAGGTTAAAGCCGTAGGCTGACCCGCTTGAAGTCTTGAGATAGGATGTGTCATTATAAAGCATGGCAGGAAACACAATTTTGTTTTTCTAAGTCCAATTTTCGATTTGGCACCGAACACTCGATTTAGTTCGGACGTCCAGTTTTTACTGAAGTTTTTTTTGGCTTTTCGAGCCTATGGCACTTTTAAACTATTTGTGTGTTTTCAGCACAAGTCTCGCAGTGCAACGCCGGACACCTTTAGAGATTCGGCAAAAACATTCTCGGATATTGCTCTATATGCATCGGTTTCGAATTGTGTCTTCGGTCAATAGTTGGGTTGCCCGGCTCGCGCTTGCCCCCTACGTTCCGCTTTGTTCGGCTAGGTGTGCAAAGGAGAACCATCGCGATTGTGCTTCCAGCTCACATGGTTAAGCACCTCGCTGGAGAAAGCCAAAACCGATCGTCACAATACGCTGCAGAACCGGGTCAGCCGATCCGATGATGGTGTTAAACGACGGGCCATTCATAACAATGGTCAAGTGTTTACGGCTTGACCTCGATCGTCACGAACACTACCGGGGGCTATTAACTGGCCTCCCCAACTAAATCCTCGGAATTTTGCTCTTACATTGGAGCTGAGGTTTCCTGATCATGCTTAGCATGACAACCCAAAGAAAGGAACTGATAGCGGGACTATTTTCTTTGGAAGGCATTTCTTCTGTTAAACAGTAATATAACATATCTCTCCGCGTACCTTTGTTTATAAAACCGTATGGCCAGATATCCTTGTTTGTTGTAAATCTTTGCCCTCATAAAGGCTTTATAAAGTAGGACAAACACTCCTCGGCTATTGGCCGAGGAGGTGGAAGCCGATGGTCGGTCAACAAAGTTTTGTACAATGCGGATCCGAGCTTTAATGGCGTAAAAGTACTTGGATACATTGAGTCATTACACATAATTTGTGATTTTACTATGGATATCGATCCTGATTCGCCACCTGCATTCGCATTAAGGCTCGGGGCCTCTGGGCTTCGGGCTTCTCATTTACAAATATTAAAGGGTCACATCGATCCCCCGATTCGTGTTGCCACCCGACCAGTGTCTCGGGGGCTACTGCATTGCCTGTCCAATGCAGAAAATTTTAAGTGTAATACAGTCTCCGAGGAGATTTTGATCCTCAGGTTGGTCGGCCGCACCCAACCTGTTGGGGATGTACCTACTGAGTGTAAACCGCCCAGGAGGGGCCGGTTCACCCTCAGCTATATTGAAGCCCACTTAGACTCAGAAGATGGCGCTTTACTATTAAGCTTAGAGGCCCGAAAGCCCAAAGGCGGATTAGGGCCCATAATGGTAGAACCGCCATAGTCATGTAACTTGTGTTGTAAGAAAAGGGAAGGAGAGACCGAGCGAACACCGGTATGAGTCGGCCTCGGGACTCTGAGGCCGGCCGAGGTCAGCCCATGTATATAAGGGGACGACCCGGCGGCGGTTTAGGGACAGACAACAACAATCCGAGGCTTAGGCGAAGCTATTGCTCCCTAATCGCCGGAATCACATCAATCCCATCACAAACTAGACGTAGGCTTTTACCTTCATCGAAGGGGCCGAACTAGTATAACTCTCGTGTCTTTGCGTCCGCTTTAACCCCTCTAAGTTAACCCGTTCGATGGCCTCGCGACTAAGTCCTTCTATGAGGACATCTGCCGTGACAAATCCACGATAGTTGGCGCCCACCGTGGGGCTATCGCACGATGGTTTGATGATCTTAGAGGGCAAGTTTGAAGGACTCGAAGGCTATGTAGTGGGCCGGATGACCAAGAGTCGTCAAGGCAAGCTCTACATCGACGATGCAGGCCGGGCCCCGAGGCCGGCTCGATTGAGTACGGGTACCGGGTCCCCTTTGGCGGCATACACGTGTTCATCGGCAAGATCAGCGAACCAGGGCCTGGGCCGGACATCTGCACCGACCTCATCGAGACGGCTCAGCGGGCGAAGAAGAAACCTGGCCTGGTTAAATCGGCTGTCAAGCGTGCTTTCGTAGGAGTCATCCACGGAGGAGACTATGAGGGCGAATCAGCATCCGTGGCGAAACCGCTGGTTCTACTCTGGCGACGAAGTCGTCGATCGGGAAACCGAGTCTGTATCAGCCGCAAGAGGGCCAGATCGGGGCTGTTCCGACGGTGAGAGTATTCCGCCTCCTTTGATCCGCCCAACCGGTTGGAATATTCATGGCGATGCAAACGCTTCATTCTTCGACCATAGCGCCGATGGTCGCCAGTTCAACCGCGGCGATGGCGGCAGGGCAGGAGGCCCCGCTACCGCCTTGACTCAAGTTTTATCAGAACTGTTTGATGCATTGGCTGTGCTTATGGCAGAAGGTAACCCGGCAGATCAAGACCTGCATAACGCGGAGAATGCAAAGGTGAAGGAACAAATCACTCAGGCTAAAGCGGATCTGGCAGCCACAGACGTTAGGATGGCGGCGGAACGGGCCGCTTTGGATGCGCAGGCTTATAAGCTCATGCTGGATCAGAACGCGTCGCATGAAGTCATGAAAAGAAAGTACAGATCCCGTTTGCCCTCGGTTTTCGAGGGGAGAGACCTCTTCAACACCCCAGGAGCGGGACACAGCAGCTGCTCGCTCGGCGATTTACCAACAGGATCTTCGTCGTTACCATAGTCGCCGGGTCAGAACCAGAACTTTTCAAGAAGGAGATTTGGTGCTTCGGCTCATCCAACACCAGACTGGTATGCACAAGTTATCCCCACCTTGGGAGGGACCTTTCGTGGTCAGCAAGAATCTGCTCAATGGGTCATACTATCTGATCGATATTCGAGAGCATAAAGACTCACGCACGTCAGAGGAGGAGGCCAACAGGCCGTGGAACATAGCTCATCTTCGGCCTTATTATACCTGTGCCATTGGCTTTACTTATGTACATATTATGACAGTGTATATATTATGAACAAAGTAATAAACCGGAGCCTCAGCTAAAGTGGGGTATCTGTTCTGTTACATCATGCGTGGTTACATGGAGTTGTTCCGTTTTAAAGCGGCCTCCGGTTTACCCCTTGAGTTTGCTTTTCAAAAGCTTTGTGATATCACTTGGGGGCTTGGTCATGTCCGAACCAATGCAACACCTTTTGATAGGCGAAAGCCACTGAACACTTGGGGACATGGTCAAGTCTGAACCAGTCACGCCTCTTGGTCGGCCTAAGGTCATAGAGTCACTTGGGGGCTTGGTCGAACCCGAACCATTGCCACGCCACTTGATCGGCATAATGCCACGGTTTCAGTTGGGGACCTAGCTGACTTGAACCATAGCTACACCTTATTGGGAGCTTGGTCGTGTCCGACCATGGTAACGCCATCTGATCGGCTCAGTAAGGCCTCTTTTCGCAAACGGTTTTATCATTGCCTTTGCTTCCGTATTTTTTTCATAACTATTATTAAAATCGGTTCAACCTTGTCCATTGACGGCATTTGGTTTATTTTCTTAATCCGGAGATAACTCTTCCGGTTTGATTTTTCCTGTTAAACGTCCTATTATGGAGTAACAGGGGGCTTAACATGACCCGGCATTTGGTTTCTAAAAACAGGAGCTGTTGTCTCCTGTGACGGTAATGGTTTATACAACCTCCGTTTCAAGATTGGTTCAGCCAACTGCAGGCCCGACGTGGCAGGTATTTTTGTATCACAAATTTTTTGATCATATGCCTCAATACTTCCTTACATATACATATGAGCGTCACAAACCGGCTGGCGACACAAGCCGCCGTGGCAGGTTAAAGACTTTGTGATTGCAGGCAATATAGGTTGGAGGTTTCGACTAGTCAATTCAAAATATCAGCGCCTCTGCGCGAAATTTGCAGTCTGAAGGCATAAAGGCATATCCAAAACAATGGTAATGCGACTATTCTATTACAAAGCCTTCAGAGGCCCAAAGATTTTGAATGGCATTATAACTAGCGATTATGATGCATCGCCCGGCTTGACGGATTAAGCTTCCTCGCCGGGTTGACGTGAAGAAGATGGGTCGTCTGGCGTTGGTTCTGCTTCTTCCTCTTCATCCCCCAATGGCCGGAGGTTATCGGTGGACCAGTCAATCCGGTTTAAAGCCTGAAACACAGCCTCTTCACTTATAAGCTCAGCCGGATCAACGTCAGGGGCATAAGTGTGCTTACGGATTGGGGAACAAGGCTGCACTACGGAATAACAAACTCCACCCGCTTGTTGTTGGCATCATAGAAGAGCGGTAAACCGCCAGTTGGCTTCACGCCAATTGACTCGCCAGAGGACGCATCTCCTTTGTTATTCGTTTGAGGGCGTCATTATCAAAAACTTCGCCATTTTCTTGAGCACTGGGGAAGCCCTTGGCTATGTCAGCCGGATCAAGATCCGCTATCCATGCTTTGGCACGAGTTAGAGCCAAGAAAGTGCCAGCCGCCGCATGGATCGCTTCAACTCTTCAAGTTGTGCGGAATCATGGATAGCCGGGTCCGGTGTATCTTTGATCAGGGACGGAGCTGTGTTATCATCTGACGAGCAGCATATATGACTCATTGGGTGCCGTATACAAATGCTCAATCAGCGCAGTATGCAGCCTTGAGCTTCTTCCGCTGATATCGTGAGCCTGGATGAGCAATCGTTCCCTTATATCAGTTTAAGACAGCTCAAAGTTAAACCGGGCGGAAATATCAAAATGGAATATTAATTAGGAAAAATCTCTTACCAAAGATCGCAGAGGTCATGGCATTAATTTGGCGCTTTAGCCGGTGAGTTCTTCGTCACACGGGTTTCAGAGCCGCTTTCAAAGATCTTCCGCCCGCTTTAGCAAACCAGCCTTCTCGGTGTCCCAGTTGGTCTGCTCGGATTTATACCACTCCTTCAGCTGTTCCATGGTGATCAAGGCAGTTTTCAATTCATCTTTTTCTTTGGTGGCTTCTGCTTGTTGAGTCTTCAGATTGGCATGAAGGTCCTTGAGTTGTACGGTTTGCTGGTATATCTCATTCTGATACAAAATAGATCACGTTAGTTGTTTCATTACGAAGTCCCAAGCTCAATACAGGTATTCAACTTGGCACTTGGGGGCTAATGGCTAATTGATCTCATCTTGCTATGATGATACAAGTTATGGTCCCGGTTTAATTATGCTAAGTTGAACCGGCCCTTGGGGGCTACAGCACTGAAGTTTGAGATGGATGAGTTTTATATTAAAGTCCCGGTTTAATTATGCTAAGTTGAACCGGCCCTTGGGGGCTACAGCACAAACAAAGGTACAAGAGAGGTAGAGCTCCTTACCTCATAGCGTTCCTTCATACGATTCACCAGACCGGCTTCGAAGTCACGGCTTGTGAAGAGTCGGTTCAAGAAGCTGGAGTTAAGTTCTTGAGCAGATAAGTTGTCATAAGGCAGCGATGATCAGTTTTCCCTTCTACGTATTCATGGCGGTATACTCTTCCTTGGCACTTGTGTTTTGATAGAGCAACCGGATTGCCGTGGGCGGTATAGGCGGTGCCCGCTACTACGATAGATTCATCTTTGGCGGGCTGGCGGATTGGCATTCTTTCTTGGGCTTGGCGGTTCAGCACCGCAACCTGTTTCGCTACTGGTGACTCGGTGGAGCAGGATGATGAGGTTTCCACTTGGGCGTCCGGTCAACCTCTCAGCGGGTTAGCGTTGTTGTCTTGGTTCAACCCGCAGAACTGTTTTAGCAACCTCGGGCTTTTCGCCATGCTGCTCGAGTCTTCTCCGGATTAACATCCGCAGAGGGTCAAGGGTTTTCGCCTTCTTACTTAAGCGAGCCTTGGTGCTGCAATACTCAGAGTTAGGGTATGGTACATCAACAAATGCGAAGGAAACAAAAAAAAGGGGGATTATGCTTACCCCGCAGCAACTTTAAGAGGAGGCAGTTGGGTGGTTGATGAACCGCCAGATGAATTGGAAGAGGCCTGATAATTCGGATCGGACGGATTGAGAGGGCATCGGAAGAAACCTTTCAAAGGATAATGTTTTTCAGGAGAACAAATCACCTCGACGGCGCTTCCGGGTTGGGGTGCAGTAAACCGGACGATGTAATTTGCTGTCATTGTGGCCGGGTTGTACGGGCGCTCTTCGGTCTGCTGTGTCTTCAAAGAAAGGTTTGGATTCAAATGAGCACAGGGGCGAGATTTTTTCACTTTCCGACTGTCCGGTAATTCTTTTAACCGGCACAAGATCGAGAGTCGGAAGAAAGAAGGATTACCTCATCAGATCGGCATGACTAGCTTCAAAGATCGCCCCGGGAATTGTAGCTGTCAATAGGATGAAGGATAAAGGGACGAGGTAAATCAAGCTTTACCTCGCCTTGACTCTTCTCCTTCCCATGACTCGGAAGAATCGGCGTGTTTTCCTCTTACCAGTTTTCTTGGTGGTCTTGGACTTTACACGAGGTACCCGGGCGGTTTGGTTCGTTTCGTATGAAGGCTGTTAGCCCGAGAGGTAACAAGGATTAATATACATCAATAAGACATTAGTATCGGAAGGGTGATGATCGGAGCCTTACATGAAGCGGTTTGTTGGAAACACGAGCAGGGGCCAGCCGGTTTGGCTGCAGACGGAGACCGATTCATCGAGCATCCTCTTCCTTTGTCTCGGTGATTTCAAGTTCAGTTATTGGTAGCTCGTGACGTCTTTGAGGGTCTTTGACGCTGCCGGTGTACTCGTGCATCAATCCGGGGCGGCGGCTTAATGGCAAAATGCCCCAAGAAACCCAACATCGAACAAGGTCAACACCGGTTAAGCCATTGGCCATTAGAGCCCGGAGTTTGATAATCTGAGGTGCAAAGTTCTTTTCGTTCTGCGGCGGTCAAGCGGGAAGGCAATGGGTGATGGTTGCTAAGCGGTGAGGGCGGTAGCCCGGCAAAGGGTTCTCGCTGTCGGAGCGGTATTCGGCAATAGAACCAGGTTTGGTTCCAATCTTCGGATGGCTATGGTGTTTTGCGTGAGGAAAATCTGCTTCCTTTCTTTTTCCGATGGAAACGCCACCCAGTTCCGTAGTAGGGACCATCCGAGAACTCCGTCTGACGGTTCGGATGAAAGAAGTCCCGGAATAGCTCTACAGACGGTTCTTCTTGAAGGTAGACTTCACAGAAAACTTGGAAATTGCATATATTGGACACAGAATTCGGACCAATATCTTGTGGGTGGAGTTGGAAACTTGCAAGGACATCCCGGAAGAATTTTGATCCGGGCGGGCTGAATCCCCGGTCTAAGTGTTGCAGGAACACAATTACTTCTCCTTCTTGAGGTTCAGGAGGGCATTCAGCATCCGGAACACGCCAATGAAGGACATTTTTGGAGGCTAAAGCGCCGGTGGTGACATATCCGTTGAGTTGCGTCTCAGTAATTTTGGACCGGACCCAGTTGCAAGCTGCGAATTGTTTGGCCATTCTGGAAGAAGAAACTCCGAAAGGAAAAGTAAAAGCCGGTTCACCGTTAAGCAATCTATTCGAGATATATGATGCAATGCTAAACCGGCAATCGGCATTAGGTTCGTATTTCGGTTTAACTAAGGGCTAATGAGGTATGGCGGATTATCTTTCAAAAGTTAAACCGCCCTTAGGAGGAAGGGACAAGGTTGAAAAATCTGCTAAGTGTTACGTAAACAGGTTTTGCACATCGACGGAATTAATTTGGATCTACCAAAGGTTCAGTAAGAAAAAATTTCTGCGATCTATGAAGGCTTCAGATAAGGGCAGAGAAGTTCGTGCGTTCTATCAAGGGATTCTGAACAAAAAAGAAGATCTACTAAATGATAAACTGAAAGCGGAGCGACTACCGTACAAGATGTATGCTACAGTTGAGTTAAAAGAAACCATGGCAGAGCGAATGCGAAGAACTAGGGATGAACACCTATGAACGCCGATGAGAACAGGAGCCCTAAAGATACGGATCTAGGGGTATGAGGAAGAACCTTACCGGATGTGCAGGATAGCGGAGGAACGCCGACGATCTTCGGGTACAACCAGGTTGATGCGCGGCCTTTGTTGATGCGGCGTTCGAAGGTCGACGCAATGACGGGCGGAGCTTCAGAGCTGGAGCGACGCGAGGAAGAAGAAGCGGAAGGAGAAGAAGAGAAAGGGCCTTCCGGTCTATTTATAATAAGGCGGAATAGTTAATGATGCGCGAGAATCGAGGAGTTGAAAGCGGATAGATGTTATAGCAGTCGCCTCGATTTCCGGATAGCATTAAATGAAGGGAATCTTACTGTTTGGGCTTCTTTAATGAAGATGACGTCAAGATGCTCTATCACGGTGGTCGGAGGATGACGTCACGCGGTTTAACAAGATGGCGGTTTACGAGGAATGGAGGATGATGTTCAGAATTTTCTCTAAAGTGTTGAAGATTGACATGAACAGGTTCAAATCAATCTGGGGCCTAATGTTGGGGATGTACCTACTGAGTGTAAACCACCCAGGAGGGGCCGGTTCACCCTCAGCTATATTGAAGCCCACTTAGACTCAGAAGATGGCACTTTACTATTAAGCTTAGAGGCCCGAAAGCCCAAAGGCGGATTAGGGCCCATAATGGTAGAACCGCCATAGTCATGTAACTTGTGTTGTAAGAAAAGGGAAGGAGAGACCGAGGCCGAACACCGGTATGAGTCGGCCTCGGGGACTCAGTAAACCCGGCAGGCGTCAACCCATGTATATAAGGGACGACCGGCGGCGGTTTAAGGACAGACAACAACAATCCGAGGCTTAGGCGAAGCTATTGCTCCCTAATCGCCGGAATCACATCAATCACATCACAAACTAGATGTAGGCTTTACCTTCATCGAAGGGCGAACTAGTATAACTCTCGTGTCTTTGCGTCCGCTTTAACCCCTCTAAGTTAACCCGTTCGATGGCCTCGCGACTAAGTCCTTCTATGAGGACATCTGCCGTGACAAATCCACGACACAACCTGAGTCTTGAGGACTGAGCAAACCGCTTTTTGTGTCCCGAAGTATTCTGCCGATCTAGAACTTGATCCTCAGACCGATTTTGCAAATCAACCTGAGTCTCAGCGGCTACGGGGATCAGTTGTCTTATGTCATCCTTCATGTGCATCTCGGGTTTTAGACCGGTACCCACTTTGAGGGCTACTGGCTATGTATCTCGGCAGAGAATAAATTGCACCAATCAAAAATATTGACAAAGATCGGCCCACATTCGGGGTGGTGCACCACCTCGGAAGCAGTTCGGCATAAAGCTCGGGCGCTAGTGGCTAGCTCCGTAGAGCACATTTCCGGCATTAAGCTCGGCTAAACTCCTTCAAACTTCTTTGAACCAAGGTGATTTACGACACCTCGGATACAGTCCGGCGTTGGAGCTCGGATACATAGTCCGGCGTTGCAGCTCGGATACATAGTCCGGCGTTGGAGCTCGGATACATAGTCCGGCGTTGGAGCTCAGATACATTCCGGCGTTGGAGCTGGGAAGCGGTCCGGCGTTGGTGCTCGGCTGCGAAAGATACCTCGAATGCAGTCCGGCGTTGGAGCTCGGAAGCAAGAGGACGCTGCCGCCCGGAAACAACTTCAAACCTGAGGTGTGGCATAAAAAGGCATTGATAAAGGCCGGAAACTTAAAGGGGCTCCTCGGATACCCGACGTGTAAACTCGTCGAATGCATTTCGGCGATCCTCAAGATCGAAGATGAGAAGATTTGTTGAACCAGTTTTCAAGACCGACGCAATCAAGATGAAGAGCAGTTCGGAAGAATCGAGGAGCGTCCCCAACTTGAAGACCGGTTCAGGGGCTCCGACGGTGTCTGGACTAGGGGTGCTCACCACGCCGTCTCCGATCAGTTGGATTGGGCCGAGGATCCCCATGGCCGTATACTCATGGGCCAGTCGAGACGGTTGTCGCATACAAGGAAGATTCCACAAGACTTGGCGATCAAGACAAGGACTCCTCCCCACCGGCGATTCGGGTTAGGACTCTTGTTATCCTAGGCCTGCGGTGCATTATATAAACCGAGGCCAAAGCTAGTCGATGACGAACAACAATCATACCATAGGCTAGCTTCTAGGGTTTAGCCTCCTTGATCTCGGTGGTAGATCTACTCTTGTACTACCCATATCATCAATATTAATCAAGCAGGAAGTAGGGTTTTACCTCCATCGAGAGGGCCCGAACCTGGGTAAAAACATCGTGTCCCTTGTCTCCTTTTACCATCCGCCTAGACGCACAGTTCGGGACCCCCTACCCGAGATCCGCTGGTTTTGACATCGACACCTCCCGAGAGAGATTAGGGCTTGGCGGCGGCTCTGTATCATAAAATGTGATAGATCTGGA
This sequence comes from Aegilops bicornis, assembly GCA_021605145.1. Classification (NCBI taxonomy): domain Eukaryota; kingdom Viridiplantae; phylum Streptophyta; class Magnoliopsida; order Poales; family Poaceae; genus Aegilops; species Aegilops bicornis. The sequence continues at coordinate 546,874,974 of CM038672.1, forward strand.
TACATCAAGATCGTGCCATAGAGGGAACACGAGAGAGAACACGAGAGAGAGAGAGAGAGAGAGAGAGAGAGAGATCAAACACATAGCTATTGGTACATACCCTCAGCCCCGAGGGTGAACTACTCCCTCCTCGTCATGGAGAGCGCCGGGATGAGGAAGATGGCCATCGGTGATGGTTTCCCCCTCGGTGGTGCGGAATGGGCTCGGAGAGGTTTTGGTGGCTCTGAGGCCTGCGGCGGAACTCCAGATCTATCGTCTCCGTGGATGTTTTTAGGGTACGTGGGACTATATAGGCGAAAGAAGTCGGTCGGGGGAGCCTCGAGGGGTCCATGAGACAGGGGGCGCGCCCAGTAGGAGGGGGGCCCTATCTCCTGGCCTCCTCGAGGATCTTCTGACTTGAACTCCAAGTCTCCAGGATGATATTCTTCCCAAAAATAACGCTGCCGAAGGTTTCATTCCGTTTGGACTCCGTTTGATATTCCTTTTCTTGAAATATCAAACAGGCAATAAAAACAGCAATATAAAAATTTGGGCCTCCGGTTAATAGGTTAGTCCCGAAAGTAATATAAAAGTGAATAATAAAGCCCATAATCATTCAAAACACATAGTAATATAGCATGGAACAATCAAAAATTATAGATACGTTGGAGACGTATCAAGCATCCCCAAGCTTAATTCCTGCTCGTCCTCGAGTAGGTAAATGATAAAAACAGAATTTTTGATGTGGAATGCTAGTTGGCATAATTTCATTGTAATTCTTCTTAATTGTGGTATGAATATTCAAATCCGAAAGATTCAAGACAAAAGTTCATATTGACATAAAAATAATAATACTTCAAGCATACTAACAAAGCAATTATGTCTTCTCAAAATAACATGGCCAAATGAAAGTTATCCCTACAAAATCATATAGTGCGGCTATGCTCTATCTTCACCACACAAAGTATTTAAATCATGCACAATCCTGATGACAAGCCAAGCAATTGTTTCATACTTTTGACATTTTCAAAACTTTTTCAATCTTCACGCAATACATGAGCGTGAGCCATGGACATAGCACTATAGGTGGAATAGAATGGTGGTTGTGGAGAAGACAAAAGGAGAAGATAGTCTCACATCAACTAGGCGTATCAACGGGCTATGGAGATGCCCATCAATAGATATCAATGTGAGTGAGTAGGGATTGCCATGCAATGGATGCACTAGAGCTATAAGTATATGAAAGCTCAACAGAAGAAACTAAGTGGGTGTGCATCCAACTCGCTTGCTCACGAAGACCTAGGGCATTTTGAGGAAGCCCGTCATTGGAATATACAAGCCAAGTTCTATAATGAGAATTCCCACTAGTATATGAAAGTGATATCATAGGGGACTCTCTATCATGAAGATCATGGTGCTACTTTGAAGCACAAGTGTGGTAAGAGGATAGTAACATTTCCCCTTCTCTCTTATTCTCTCTTTTTTTTTCTTTGGGCCTTTTCTCTTTTTTTATGGCCTCTTTTTTTTGTTATTTTGTCTTTTTTTTTATTTTTCATCCAGAGTCTCATCCCGACTTGTGGGGGAATCATAGTATCCATCATCCTTTCCTTACTGGGACAATGCTCTAATAAATGATGATCATCACACTTTTATTTTCTTACAACTCAAAACTTACAACTCGATACTTAGAACAAAATATGACTCTATATGAATGCCTCCGGCGGTGTACCGGGATGTGCAATGACTCATGAGTGACATATATGAAAGAATTATGAACGGTGGCTTTGCCACAAATACGATGCCAACTACATGATCATGCAAAGCAATATGACAATGATGGAGCGTGTCATAATAAAACGGAACGGTGGAAAGTTGCATGGAAATATATCTCGGAATGGCTATGGAAATCCCATGATAGGTAGGTATGGTGGCTGTTTTGAGGAAGATATATGGTGGGTGTATGATACCGTGAAGGTGCGCGTTATTAGAGAGGCTAGCAATGGTGGAAGGGTGAGAGCGCGTATAATCCATGGACTCAACATTAGTCATAAAGAACTCATATACTTATTGCAAAAATCTACAAGTTATCAAAGAAAAGTATTACGCGCATGCTCCTAGGGGGATAGATTGGTAAGAAAAAACCATCGCTCGTCCCCGACCGCCACTCATAAGGAAGACAATCAATAAATAAATCATGCTCCGACTTCATCACATAACGGTTCACCATACGTGCATGCTACAGGAATCACAAACTTTAACACAATTATTTCTCAAATTCACAACTACTCAACTAGCATGACTCTAATATCACCATCTTCATATCTCAAAACAATTATCAAGCATCAAACTTCTCTTAGTATTCAACACACTCATAAGAAAGTTTTTACTATTTTTGAATACCAAGCATATTAAGATTATTTAAGCAAATTACCATGCTATTTAAGACTCTAAAATAATATAAGTGAAGCATAAGAGTTCATCTATTTCTTCAAAATAAAACCATACCGTGTTCTAAAAAGATATAAGTGAAGCACTAGAGCAAACGACAAACTACTCCAAAAGATATAAGTGAAGATCAATGAGTAGTCGAATAATTATGTAACTATGTGAAGACTCTCCCATTTAATAATTTCAGATCTTGGTATTGTATTCAAACAGCAATCAAAGCTACATAAAACTACATTGCAAGGATAGCACAACTCATGTGAAGAAGCAAAAACTTAGGTTCAACCGATACTAACCGATATTTGTTGGAGAAAGGTGGGATGCCTACCGGGGCATCCCCAAGCTTAAATGCTTGAGACTTCTTAAAATATTATCTTGGGGTGCCTTCGGCATCCCCAAGCTTGCAATTTTGTGTCTCCTTAATTCCTCTCATATCATGGTTTCTCTTTTTATCAAAAGCTTCATTCACAACAAACTCAACAAGAACTCATGAGATAGGTTAGTATAAACCAATGCAAAACCTTGTCATTTTCTACTGTAACAAATCACTAACATTATTATTCAACATTGCATACTAAATTCCTCTGCATATTTAATACTCCTATCCTTAAATAGAATCATTAAAAAAGCAAACATATGCAAACAATGCAAACATAACAGCAATCTGCCAAAACAGTACAGTCTGTAAAGAATGCAAGAGTATCAATACTTCCCTGACTCCAAAAATTATGAACTAAAATTCCCACTGTAATAAATTTATCATAGCTCAATATTAAAAAAGATTCAACATTATACCACTCTCTAACTTTTCTAGGGAATTTTTGCAACAGTGGTAAACTTTCTATTATCAAACAGCAACATGTATAGTAGCAAAATAAGCATGGCAAAGGCTATCCTTGACTTTTTTATTGAAACTAAAGATGCAAAACATTATTATAAATAACAGCAAGCAAAAACTAACAAGAGAAAATTACGCTCCAAGCAAAACACATATCATGTGGCGAATAAAAATATAGCTCCAAGTAAAGTTACCGATGTACGAAGACGAAGGAGGGGATGCCATCTGGGGCATCCCCAAGCTTAGGCTCTTGGTTATCCTTGAATATTATCTTGGGGTACCTTGGGCATCCCCAAGCTTAGGCTCTTGCCACTCCTTATTCCATAGTCCATCGAATCTTTACCCAAAACTTGAAAACTTCACAACACAAAACTTAACAGAAAACTCGTAAGCTCCGTTAGCGAAAGAAAACAAAGCACCACTTCAAGGTACTGTAATTAACTCATTATTTATTTATATTGGTGTTAAACCTACTGTATTCCAACTTATCTATGGTTTATAAACTATTTTACTAGCCATAGATACATCAAAATAAGCAAACAACACAATGAAAACAGAATCTGTCAAAAACAGAACAGTCTGTAGTAATCTGTAACTAACGCAAACTTCTGGAACTCCAAAAATTCTAAAATAAATTGGTGGACCTGAGGATTTTGTCTAGTAATCATCTGCAAAAAGAATCAACTAAATATCACTCTCCAGTAAAAGGTTGAAGCTAATCTCGTGAGCGCTAAAGTTTCTGTTTTTTACAGCATGATCATAAAAACTTCACCCAAGTCTTCCCAAAGGTTCTACTTGGCACAAACACTAATTAAAACATAAAACCACATCTAAACAGAAGCTAGATGGATTATTTATTCCTAAACATAACCAAAAAGCAATAAACTAAAATAAAATTGGTTTGCCTCCCAACAAGCGCTATCGTTTAACGCCCCTAGCTAGGCATGATGATTTCAATGATGCTCACATAAGAGATAAGAATTGAAACATAAAGAGAGCATCATGAAGAATATAACTGGCACATTTAAGTCTAACCCACTTCCTATGCATAGGGATTTTGTGAGCAAAAAACTTATGGGAACAATAATCAACAAGCATAGGAACACAAAACAAGCATAACTTCAAAAATTTAAGCACATAGAGAGGAAACTTGATATTATTGCATTTCCATCAAGCATATGTTCCTCCCTCATAATAATTTTCAGTAGCATCATGAATGAATTCAACAATATAACCAGAACCTAAAGCATTCTTTTCATGATCTTCAAGCATAGAAAATTTACTACTCTCCACATAAGAAAAATTCTTCTCATTCGGAATAGTGGGAGTATCATAAGAGACTTGAACACTAAAAATTGTTTCCACATTAAAAGAGTAATGATCAGAAAAAGGTAATCATAATCATGACAAGATTTGTAAATATAATCATCACTAATTTTTGTAGCATAAGTTTCATCACAATAATCATCATAAGTAGCAACTTCGTTCTCATCATAATCGATTGAAACCTCTCCCAAGATAGTGGAATCACTAAATAAAGTTGACACTCTTCCAAATCCACTTTCATATTCATCACAATAAAATTCAACATCCTCCAAAATAGTGGGATCACTACTTCCTAAAGTTGACACTCTTCCGAACCCACCTTCATCAATATAATCATCATAGGTAGGAGGCATGCTACCATCATAACAACTTTGCATATCAAAACTTGGGGTGCTAAAAATATCATCTTCATTAAAATAGCATCCCCAAGCTTGGGACAAACATTAATTTCAGCAAATATATTCTCAAATATTTCATCCTCATCAAACATAGCTTCCCCAAGCTTGGGCTCTTTCATATCATAAGCATAATCACTCTCATCATTAAAAATATGGATAGCACCAATAGTAAAGCAATTATCATCATCACAATGAGTAGTAGGAGCAACATCATTTGGGAGGGATACCTTTCTACCTTTGTTGCTCCTTCTTTTCTTTTTCTTCTTCACATTATGTGTAGGTTCAACCTTCCTCTTTGAGCTCCTTGAGATTGGTTGAATAGAAAGCTCCTCCTCGTTACCTGATTCATCATAAGAAATAATAGGAGGAGATTGTGAAGTCTCTTCCCTTTCATTAGTATTCTCATCATCTTCCATTTGCTTTCTTTTCTTTAGGTAATTGGCAATATAAGGATTTTCAATGCAATTCTCCGCACCAAGCATATAAATCTTTTCTAGATCAATATCAAGAAAATGCTTAAGATTAAATTATGGAATAGGCTTAGTTAAACGTTTCAATTCTTCACAACCCAAAAGCAATCTAAGTTCATTGTAATGAGAAAGGGAGATCAAATCATCACAATTTTTGGACACGATCCGATCATGAAACAATTTGCATTGGAGATGTAAATGATCTTGTTTATCATAAAAATTCACAACGGAAAGATATCTTAAATTCTCCGCACTCTTATCTAGCCTTTCTTGCAACTTCTTAGTTTCTAAATACTTATGCCTCTTGCAATATATATCTTCTCTATTTGGTGTGTTCATGCAAACATGCACTCCACAAAAGTTGACATGCTCATAAGAGATATTTTCTTCATGACTAGAGCAATCATCATTAATACTATGGATATTCAAGGAGTTTATACTAACAACATTGCAATCATGCTCATCATTCAAAGATTTAGTACCAAGCATTTTAAAGCATTCTTCTTCTAGCACTTGAGCACAATTTTCTTTTCCATCATACTCACGAAAGATATTAAAAAGGTGAAGCGTATGAGACAAACTCAACTCCATTTTTTTGTAATTTTCTTTTATAAACTAAACTAGTGATAAAACAAGAAACAAAAAGATTCGATTGCAAGATCTAAAGATATACCTTCAAGCACTCACCTCCCCGGCAACGGCACGAGAAAAAGAGCTTGATGTCTACTACACAACCTTCTTCTTATAGACGTTGTTGGGCCTGCAAGTGCACAGGTTTGTAGGACAGTAGCAAATTTCCCTCAAGTGGATGACCTAAGGTTTATCAATCCGTAGGAGGCGAGGGATGAAGATGGTCTCTCTCAAACAACCCTGCAACCAAATAACAAAGAGTCTCTTGTGTCCCCAACACACCCAATACAATGGTAAATTGTATAGGTGCACTAGTTCGGCGAAGAGATGGTGATACAAGTGCAATATGGATAGTAGACAAAGGTATTTGTAATCTGAAATAATAAAAACAGCAAGGTAACTAATGATAAAAGTGAGCGCAAACGGTATTGCAATGATAGGAAACAAGGCCTAGGGTTCATACTTTCACTAGTGCAAGTTCTCTCAACAATAATAACATAGATAGATCATACAACAATCCCTCAACATGCAACAAAGAGTCACTCCAAAGCCACTAATAGCAGAGAACAAACGTAGAGATTATGGTAGGGTATGAAACCACCTCAAAGTTATTCTTTCGGATCGATCTATTAAAGAGTTCGTACTAGAATAACACCTTAAGACACAAATCAACCAAAACCCTAATGTCACCTAGATACTCCATTGTCACCTCAAGTATCCGTGGGCATGATTATACGATATGCATCACACAATCTCAGATTCATCCAACCAACACAAAGTACTTCAAAGAGTACCCCGAAGTTTCTACCGGAGAGTCAAGAACGTGTGCCAACCCCTATGCATAGGTTCATGGGCGGAACCGGCAAGTTGGTCACCAAAACATACATCAAGAGGCACGTGATATCCCATTGTCACTGATAAGCCACAAGTATAGGGGATCGCAACAGTTTTCCAAGGTAGAGTATTCAACCCAAATTTATTGATACGACACAAGGGGAGCCAAAGAATATTCTCAAGTATTAGCAGCTGAGTTGTCAATTCAACCACACCTGGAAACTTAGTATCTGCAGCAAACTGTTTAGTAGCAAAATAATATGATAGTGGTGGTAACGGTAACAAAAGTAAAGACAGCAAATGTAATGTTTTTGGTATTTTGTAGTGATTGTAACAATAGCAACGGAAAAGTAAATAAGCTAGGACCATTATATGGAAAGCTCGTAGGCACCGGATCAATGATGGATAATTATGCCGGATGCGGTTCGTCATGTAACAGTCATAACATAGGGTGACACAGAACTAGCTCCAATTCATCAATGTAATGTAGGCATGTATTCCGTATATAGTCATACGTGCTTATGGAAAAGAACTTGCATGACATGTTTTGTCCTACCCTCCCGTGGCAGCGGGGTCCTATTGGAAACTAAGGGATATTAAGGCCTCCTTTTAATAGAGAACAGGAACAAAGCATTAGCACATAGTGAATACATGAACTCCGCAAACTATGGTCATCACCGAGAAGTATCCCGATTATTGTCACTTCGGGGTTGTCGGATCATAACACATAATAGATCAGCCCTCCCAAGAGAGATTAGGGCTTGGTGGCGGCTCCGTATCGTAAAACGCAATGATTTCTTCTCTCTGATTTTTTTCTCCCAAAAGCCAATATATGGAGTTGGAGTTGGCGTCGGAGGGTCTCCAGGGGGCCCACGAGGTAGGGGGCACCCCCAAGAGGGGGGGCGCCCCCACCCTCGTGGACAGGGTGTGGGCCCCCTGGTCTTCATCTTTGGCAAGGATTTTTTATTATTCATTCTAAGATGTACCGTGGAGTTTCAGGTAATTCCGAGAACTTTTATTTTCTGCACATAAAACAACATCATGGCAATTCTGCTGAAAACAACGTCAGTCTGGGTTAGTTCCGTTCAAATCATACAAGTTAGAGTCCAAAACAAGGGCAAAAGTGTTTGGAAAAGTAGATACGACGGAGACGTATCAGTCACCACAGATAAACACGGCAAGACATACATCAAGTGTTCTCAAAGTAAAGACTCAATACAATAAGATAACTTCAAGAGGGAAACTCAATTCCACACAAGAGAGTAGAGGGGGAGAAACATCATAAGATCCAACTACAATAACAAAGCTCGGGATACATCAAGATCGTGCCATAGAGGGAACACGAGAGAGAACACGAGAGAGAGATCAAACACATAGCTACTGGTACATACCCTTAGCCCCGAGGGTGAACTACTCCCTCCTCGTCATGGAGAGCGCCGGGATGATGAAGATGGCCAGCGGTGATGGGTTCCCCCTCGGTGAAATCTTGGGAGCAGGCTCCCGAGAGGTTTTGGTGGCTACAGAGGCTTGCGGTGGCGGAACTCCAGATCTATCTTCTCCGTGGATGTTTTTAAGTGCACGTGGGACTATATAGGCAAAAGAAGTCGGTCGGGGAGCCTCGAGGGGTCCACGAGATGTGGGCGCGCCCGATGAGAAGCGCGCGCCCAGTGAGAAGGGGCGCCCCTCATCTCCTGGCCTCCTCGAGGATCTTCTAACTTGAACTCCAAGTCTCCAGGATGATATTCTTCCCAAAAATAACGCTGCCGAAGGTTTCATTCCGTTTGGACTCCGTTTGATATTCCTTTTCTTCGAAATATTGAAACAGGCACTAAAACAGCAATATGGGTTGGGCCTCCGGTTAATAGGTTAGTCCCAAAAGTAATATAAAAGTGAATAATAAAGCCCATAATCATTGAAAACACATAGTAATATAGCATTGAACAATCAAAAATTATAAATACGTTGGAGACGTATCACCAGCCACCTGTGTGCAAAGCACGTCGGTAGAACCAGTCTCGCGTAAGCGTACACGTAATGTCGGTCCGGGCCGCTTCATCCAACAATACCGCCGAACCAAAGTATGACATGCTGGTAAGCAGTATGACTTGTATCACCCACAACTCACTTGTGTTCTACTCGTGCATATAACATCTACGCATAAAACCTGGCTCGGATGCCACTGTAGGGGAACGTAGTAATTTCAAAATAAATCCCACGCTACACGCAAGATCATGGTGATGCATAGCAGCGAGGGGAGAGTGTTGTCCACGTACCCTCATAGACCGAAAGCAGAAGTGTTAGCACAATGCGGTTGATGTAGTCGTACATCTTCACGATCCGACCGATCAAGTACCAAACGCACGGCACCTCCGAGTTCAGCACACATTCAGCTCGATGACGTCCCTCGAACTCCGATCCAGCCGAGTTTTGGCGGAGAATTCCGTCAGCACGACGGTGTGGTGACGATGATAATGTTCTACCGACGCAGGGCTTCGCCTAAGCACCGCTACTATATTATCGAGGTGGATAATGGTGGAGGGGGGCACCGCACACGGCTAAGAGATCCAAGGGATCAATTGTTGTGTCTATGGGGTGCACCCTCCTCCCAGATATAAAGGGGAGGAGGAGAGGGCCGGCCATGGGGAGGTGGCTCGCCCAAGTGGGTCAATCCTACTCCAAGTAGGATTCCCCCCTCTTTCCTAGTCCAAGTAGGAGAGGGAAGGAAGAGAAGGAGAAGGAGAAGGAAGTAAAGGGAGGAAAAGGAGGAAAGTGGGGCCGGCCCCCTAGTCCAATTCGGTTTGGGCTAGGGGGGCCGCGCGCCCTGCCTCCTCTCTTCCACCACTTGGCCCATGAGGCCGATTGCTTCTTCTTCGTATTCCCGTAACTCCCCGGTACCCCCGAAAATACCCGAATCACTCAGAACCTTTCCGTCCGAATATAGTCGTCCAATATATCGATCTTTACGTCTCGACCATTTCGAGATTCCTCGCCATGTCCCCGATCTCATCCGGGACTCCGAACTACCTTCGGTACAACAAATCACATAAACTCATAATACAATCATCATCGAACATTAAGCGTGCGGACCCTACGGATTCGAGAACTATGTAGACATGACCGAGACACGTCTCCGGTCAATAACCACTAGCGGAACCTGCTCATATTGGCTCCCACATATTCTACGAAGATCTTTATCGGTCAAACCGCATAACAACATACGTTGTTCCCTTTGTCATCGGTATGTTACTTGCCCGAGATTCGATCGTGGGTATCTCAATACCTAGTTCAATCTCGTTACCGGCAAGTCTCTTTACTCGTTATGTAATGCATCATTCCCTAACTAACTCATTAGCTACATTGTTTGCAAGGCTTATAGTGATGTGCATTACCGTGAGGGCCCAGAGATACCTCTCCGACAATCGAGTGACAAAACCTAATCTCGAAATACGCCAACTCAACATGTACCTTTGGAGACACCTGTAGAGCTCCTTTATAATCACCCGATTCACGTTGTGACGTTTGGTAGCACACAAAGTGTTCCTCCGGTAAACGGGAGTTGCATAATCTCATAGTTGTAGGAACATGTATAAGTCATGAAGAAAGAAATAGCAACATACTAAACGATCAAGTGCTAAGCTAACGGAATGGGTCAAGTCAATCACATCATTCTCTAATAATGTGATCCCGTTAATCAAATGACAACTCATGTCTACGGTTAGGAAACTTAACCATCTTTGATTAACGAGCTAGTCAAGTAGAGGCATACTAGTGACACTATGTTTGTCTATGTATTCACACATGTACTAAATTTCCGGTTAATACAATTCTAGCATGAATAATAAACATTTATCATGAAATATGAAAATAAATAATAACTTTATTATTTCATCTAAGGCATATTTCCTTCACTAGACCTTTAGTCCCGGTTCTTACACAAACCGGGACTGATGGGCCTCCATGTGGCCAGTGCGGCGAGCCCAGGCAGGAGGCCCTTTGGTCTCGGTTGGTGGCACCAACCGGGACCAATAGGCATCCACGCGTCAGCATTTCACGTCCTGGGGTTTTTGTTTTTTTAAAGGGTCGGGGGTTGGGGGTTTTGGGGGGTTAATTTAGGTGTTTCATATATTGTGTTAGCTAGCTAATTAATAGAGAGAAGTGTCCTCTCTTGTCTCCGTGCTTTGTCGACGCTACGTACTATACGTATAGAGAGGACTAGACACGCTAGCTAGTAAGCAAATGAAGGAAGCAGAAGATAAATCATGAACATATGCATACAGAGAGAAGTGATATCAACCACCTCTCCTTCTACGAGAGATTGGTCGAACAACAAGTTCTTGTATATCTATCCGACGCTACTGGCTACATATATACAATATAAGTATCTCTTACAATATAATCTCCTAATTAAAAAAGAGCTAATCAGGGTCCACATGGTATTCTCCGTCTTTAGCGATCACGTGGTCAAGAAAGAATGCCGTCAATTCCTCTTGAATTCCTCGCATACGATCTGGTGGTAGGAGTTCATCCCGCATCCGAAATATCTAATTTGAAGAAGGGGTCAATACATATATATGAATAAATGAAACTGAACACAAATGATGGTAATAAAATAAAATTGTGAATATTATTGTTTACGCACTTCATATTGTTTGTCAGAGTAGCCCCGCTCACAGGTCGTGTGGCGGATGGACTCACAAATATAATATCCACAGTAATCATTCCCTTGTTCCTGCCACAACCACTTTACAAGAAATAGAGGTCAATCAAACTGATAATTAGCAAGAATGCTAAATGGTATTGATGAAACTAGCGCTTGAATCACTAGGAGATGCGTGGAACATGCTACTATAGTACTTACTTTGGTGTCTAAATTGCAGCTTCTTGGCGGTCTTGGAGTTTTGAAGTGAATTTTTCCAAACCCTGCTGCATAAAGAAAACAATTACTTGATATCAGGAAATGAACAAAGTTTCCCATATGGTGCGATAATGATCGATTTAACTTACTTCTCTAGAATTTCAGTCATGTCCGCATACTCCTTGGGATATTTTTGTCTCGAGTCTAAGACGGTTACTAGTCCTTGCTCAAGCTTAATCTCTAGGAGAATATAGTGGAAGCTGTGCATGCTTGCATAACTCATCAATTACATTACTATAACATCGACTAATAAGGGAAACCGAATATGCACAAGACAGTAACACTCACTAGAATTCGTAAGGGAAGAGTATTATAGCTTTGTTTTGATTTAATACAAACGACTGTAGCAGCTTGGCCTCGGTAACTTTGGCCTGAAATTCAACCATATATGCATCTATGAGATTTGTGTTAATGAACCCAATATCATCGATTTGTCTTTTCTTCAATTCGGCGATCTTCAATCTACATAATATAGTTCAATTCGGCGATAATTAAAAATACATGCAATGAAAGAGCTGACCTATATATAGAGACATAATGACAGAAGTAGTACTACTTACAGGCAGTAGCAAGTGATCATTTATTTATCGAGGGCCTTTAGATTGAAGAACGCGAAGAACTCCTCAAATGGAACATTCAACAGTTCAATTCCAACAAGGTCATGCTCCTTTCTAACTCCCAGCGTCAAAATATTGCTCCCCTCAGACTCTGCGGGTTTTCATGTACCAATCATGGAATCTTCGCATCATCGTTGTTAGAGATCTTTCATCTTTGACGAGAGGCTTCCCGTACACGTATTTGTGTTCATCCACCTCCAAGAAATCATAATGTACATCATCGGGCAGGTAATCTTCAAGATTATTATAACCGGGCACCATCCCGCCCGGATCATTAGCGAGATATCGCTAGACACCTGGAGCGGGGGGACGATTGGTTCGCTTGTTTGCCAAGCTGGGCAACTTTTTTCCCAGCTCGTCGTTCTGCTAACCTTTGACCACTGACAGTACTTCCCGACCGCGACGCTTCGATAAATGACTTTGTAATAATGCGCTCATAGTTGCCTTTTGCCAGAGACTTTCGTGGTTTCTTCAAGGCAGCCAAAGTACGCTTCGCTTTTACCGGATCTATCTTCTCCGCCAGAGGTGGATGTTTCTTTGCTTTCACCCCTTCAAAGAAGTTCTTCACTTCGGCTTGCATGATCTTCGTGTTTTCCTCCATGCGCCTCTCGTATGGTAACTTCTCTGGAGTCTTCAGAGAAGGACCGAATCTATGTGCCTCCGGCTCTGGCTGTCTTGCTAGATGCGGAGGCAGACCGGCGCTGCGGCTATCTTTCCTTTCTTACGAGGAGAGGAGAAGGACTACGACGCCACGGAGCAGCCGAGCGGGCGGCGGTCTCTTGATCCGCCCTTGTTGTGGCGGAGAAGGAGGAGGATGGCTGCTCGGGCACGCCGGCGCAGGCGAAGAAGGAGGCGGAGTGCTGCCACGCGCCGGAGAAGGAGGCTGAGTGCCCTGATCACTTGCCGGAGGAGGAGGCGGACTGCCCTCACTCGCCGGAGGAGGAGGAGGAGGCGGAGGCGTCCAGTTCGGAAGGTTGATGAGCTCCTTCCGCCATAGGCATGGAGTCTTCAGAGAAGAACCCAGCCAAATATCCCCTTCACCCGTAGGGTGGTCAAGCTCAAGGTCCTCAAATCCGTCCGTTATTTGATCCACCATCACCCTAGCATATCCTTCTGGAATCGACCGGCCGTGGTAGGTCGTGCGAGTTCGATGGGTAAAACAGAGCCAACAGCCGCCTTGACTTTCAATGTCATCCATCGCGTCATAAGGTGGCAATGTTGAGACTCCGTGATAGCATCCACGGGTAGCTAGCAGGAGCCATGAAGATAGGCTCCATTTCTTGAGTGCCTTTCGGTGGAAGCCACGCTGCTTCTCCGCCGAGATGGCGGGGTAGCCAGGGAAGCTTCGGCAGGTCGTTTGCTGCGATGCGCTTCTCGTTCCTCTAGCCCTTGTACCCTTTCGATGCAGCGCTGCGCAGTTGGCTATACTCCACTTTCTTCCTCCTCTCCGGCATTTGTAACCCCTGCGTCCGAAACCAAGCCTTCCACAGGAACGGAGCTGGCGTGCCTCTTGTCCGTCCAGGGTGCTCAGGACTCCCGAGGGCCATTGTGAGCTCGTCCTTCTCTCTCTCTGGAACGAACATCCCCTGCTGCGCTTTCTCGATATACTCCTGAAGCCTCGTGACGGGTATTCGCAGTTGCTCTTCCGTCCAAACGCACTTCCCTGATACAGGTTTCAAGGTTCCGCCAACCCGAAGAACCAAGTCCGCAGCGGTGCAGCGATTCAATGCCTCTGGTTCGACACCTTTAGCAATCAGGTCATTCCCAGCCTTGTCCCACAAAGGTCGGGCTTTGAGGTAGCCACCTGACCCCGTGCGATGGTGAAGCTTCTTCTTCGCAGCATTTTTCTTGTTTGTCGCTGACATCTTCTTACTCTTTTCCGATGTATTGTGGGCCACAAATGCGGGCCAGTGATCTCAGATCTTCTCATACTTTCCGGTGAATTCTGGTGTCTTTTCTTCGTCGACAAACCCTGTTTTCAGCTCATTCTTCCACCTCCTGAATAGTCCTGCCATCTTCTTAAGAGCATGAGACTTGATCAATTGCTCTTTAACTGGCTTCTCCGGATCCTCCTCTGGCGGCAGGGTGAAATTTTCCTTAAGTGTTGTCCAAAGATCTTCTTTCTGCATATCCAAGACATAAGACACCTCAGGGTCTTCATTCTTAGGCTTTAAGCATTGGTGGATACTGATCGGGATCTTGTCCCTAACAAGAACCCCGCACTAAGCACGAAATGCATCCCTTGTCCGGATGGGTTCAATCGGCTTGCCATCGCGCGCGATTGCTGTGATCTCAAACCTTTCATCCGAGCGCAACTACTTCTTCGGGCCTCGTTTCTTTACGGTTGTGCTTTCGATCCGGAGGGCTCTGAGAAAAGAAGAAAGATGAGAGTTAATTAATGTGTGTACATACGAAAACAATGAATGCATCAATTAGCTAGTCAACACAGGCTTAACTAATATATATACCTGGCCGGACTCGGTTCGGTCACCGGAGCCATCATCACAGTCTCCTTCTTGTACCGGCATTGGGTCATCAGAGCCATCATAATCATAGTCTTCTTCTTCACCCTGCCCTTCCAGACCATCGGTGTCGTTGAGAAACGACGAGACGGCATCACTTCCTTTGGCAATTATGTCCCCCAACATCGCTTCTGTTGCTTCGTCTCGGGGGTTCTCCATAGTTTATGCAAATATTTACAACATGGCAATTATTATTCAAACATGACAGATGGATATATTAGTGGCAAACGTAGAACTAGCTAGCTAATCACAATAAGGAATCATATTAATTAGTGGCCTCGACGCTGCTTCTCTACGGTTTGGGGTGGCCACGGCAACGCTTCAAGGGTTTGGGGTGGCCTCGACAACGCTTCAAGGGTTTGGGGTGGCAACGGCGACAACGCTCTTTTAACTTGGTAAATTTGGGTGGCCTCAAGAGAGTTTGTCGGGTAGGGGTGCGGCGGGAGGGGGTAGGAGACCGACATCGTTTTTTCTAGGGTTTGGGTGTCCTCGAGAGTTCTGGTCGAGCGAGAGGGCCGGGGGGTGCTCCCAAGTTATCGCGGTCGAGAGGGGGTATATATATCGACCGCCCCTCATGTCGAAGTTATCGGGGAGGGGGTTATTTCGACAATGACATACCCGATAAAAAATAAGAAGATGAAGAAGAAATAAAAAGAGGAGAAGAAGAATGGAATAGAGGAGAAGATCGAAGAAAATATTTTCTATTTTTTCTTATTCTCCTCTATTCCTTTCTTCTTCTCCTCTTCTTTTTCTTCTTCTTTACTCTTCTTGTTTATTTCTCCTCTTCTTTCTCTCCTCTTCTTCTCCTCTTCTTTCTCTCCTCTTCTTCTCATCTTCTTCCTCTCCTCTTCTTCTCCTTTCTTCCTCTTCTTATTTTCCTTTTTCCACTCCTTCTTTTTCTTCTTCTTCGTTATCTTCCTACCTAGATATATAATACTTTTCTAAAAATGTAACTTTTGCATATATAAAACTTTTTCTTCTTCTTCCTTCTTCCTTCTCTTCCTTCTTTTCCTAAATATATAAAACTTTTCTAAAAATGAAACTAACCTAAAATGTACTAAATCAGAGAACATATATAGATAAAACTAACCTAAAATGTACCCAAATGTACTAAAAATCTAACTTCTATATGCACAGAGAACATACATACATATATACATTTTTATAAAAATGTAAAAAACAAATCATCATATATATGAACAAAAAATCTAAAAATAATCTAAAAAACAGAGGAGAGGACACGGGGGTGGCGCCGGCCTGACCAAGGAGAGGTGCGGCGTGGTCGGGGCAGGGGCAAAGGCACGGCGTCGGCGTCGGTGTAAAGGGCGGCGACGGCGACGTGGTCGGGGCAGGGGCGACGGCGGCATGGTCGGGGCAGGGGCGATGGCGTCGACAGGGCAGAGGGCGGCGACGGCATCGACGAGGCGGGTGGGGCGGAGGCACAGCGAGGGCGTGTGGCGTGGTCGAAGGCGGGCGGCGGGCGTGGTGAAAGGGCGATGGCGTCCGACGGGCAGATGGCGGCGACGATGTCGACGGGTCGGGTCGGGCGCGGCAGAGGGCGAGGGCGTAGCGGCGTGGTTTGGGGCGGCAAGCGACGGCGGCGTGGTCGGGCGGGCAACGGCGGCGTGGTTTGGGCGAAGGCACGGCGAGCTCGGGCAGCCAGGCGGCGTCGTCGGAGGATCAAGAAGCGGCGAAATTTTCACAAGTGCTGGCTTATATAGCAAAGCCATTGGTACCGGTTGGTGGCACCAACCGGTACCAATGCCACCCTTTAGTCCCGGTTGGTGTCACCAACCGGGACCAAAGGTCTCTTTTCAGCAGCCTAAAGGGCGGGAAGCGAAGGCCTTTGGTCGGTTGGTGGCACCAACTGTGACTAAAGTGCATTAATGCGGTTGGTGGCACCAACCGGGACTAAAGGCCTTCTTGTTGGCTGATCTTGGTGGGATGTTTAGTCCCGCCTCGCTAGCTGAGGAGCGGCTACACCTGTTTATAAGCGCTGTCGCGCCATCTCCATTGAACTCCTCTAAATTGCAGGCTTATGGGCCAAATCTAACACTGCTATGCCTGTGGGCCTACTGGGCCTTCTACAGGCCTGAATCCTGGCCCATGGATGGGTCTCTAGTCGTATTCAGGCTGTGGTGGCCCTGTAGGTGGCAAATTTTTTATTTTTCCCAGTTTTTTTGTTTTCTTTTTTGCTATATTTATTTTGTTTTGTTTCTACTTACAACTAAATACTTATTTTTTTATTTTGTTTCTAATTACTTATTTATTTTATTTTCTGATAATTCTTTTTTGCTATTAAAGTTTCTAACAAGAAAAGTTCTTTATGAAAATTCTTTTTACTTCTAATGATTTTGAACAGAAAATACTTTGATATTTTTACTTGCATCAATTTGATATAATTTTAGTTTCAATAATACTAGAGGTTGCTTATAATGTTTTGAACAGAAAATACTTTGATAATTTTAGTTTCATAAATTTTATTAATGTTATTAAAGTTTATTTTATTTTGTTTCTACTTATATATTTTATTAAAGTTTATATTATTTTGTTTCAAATAACTTATTTATTTTATTTTATGATAATTCGTGAATAAAATGGACAATCTGTTTCGAAGTATCAGGGTTTCATACGGAAACTCGTCTGTTACAAAGGGATTTCAATTTTTTGAACTTATTTGAACTCCATAGTTTTTCTGTGTTCAAAATGCACCATTCAAAGCCACATCACCAATTTTCAACCCTTTACGACTTCATTTGTTATTTTTCATGCATTTCTTGATTATTTTGAGCTATAAGACCATGAAATTGAAAAGCATTTGAAATGAACTCTGAAAAGGTTGAAAGTTGGCATGGTATCATCATTTCACCCACATAGCATGTGCAAGAAAGTAGAGAGGGTTACGGCAAAAACTGGATGTAGTTCGTGTACAAAACGGAAAATCCGGTTCAAAGTATCAGGGTTTCATACGGAAACTCGTCTGTTACAAAGGGATTTCATTTTTTTGAACTTATTTGAACTCCATAGTTTTTTCGTGTTCAAAATGCACCATTCAAAGCCACATCATCAATTTTCAACCCTCTCATGAATAGATAAGTGACCAACTTAATAGAAGTTCATCGTCACATTAAAACCAAAGTACATACATAGTTCTCATTGAACAACATATAGCTCTCCAGAGCATCTAATTAAACCATACATTGAAATTACGTAAAACATTTCAATGCTACAACAAATCGATCATAATCGCAACCAAGGTAACAACTGATCCAACTGCATAACGATACCAAGCCTCGGTATGAATGGCATATTATCTAATCTTTTTAATCTTCAACCGCATTGCATCCATCTTGATCTTGTGATCATCGACGACATCCGCAACATGCAACTCCAATATCATCTTCTCCTCCTCAATTTTTCTTATTTTTCCTTCAAGTAATTGTTTGCTTCTTCAACTAAATTTAACCTCTCAACAATAGGGTCGGTTGGAATTTCCGGTTCAACAGCCTCCTAGATAAATAAAATCTATGTCAGGTTGGTCGGCATAATTGTCATAAACAATAAATGAACCAAATAGTTATCAAAAGATAATATATACCACATCTGAATCATAGACAGGACGAGGGCCGGCGAGGCGGATAGCAAAACCATCGCACTATATAATAACAAGGAATAATAAAAGTAAGAAAATTAGACAAGTATCTATCTGAAGTAAGAAATTTTTTCTTCGGAAAGAAGATAAGAACAAGAGGCTCACCACGGTGGTGCCGTGACGAGATCGGCGCGGGCGATCGAAGGCGGTGAAGACGGGGACGGGACGTGACGGACCGCTAAACCTAGATAAATCTCGGGGGAAATGGAGCTCGGAGGTCGAGTTTCAAGAGGAGAAAGATTAACTAGTGTGGCTCGGACATTTCATCGAACACCTCATGTGCATAGGAGGTGAGTAGAGCACCCAAATGCCCTCCCTCGCCCGGCCAGAAAAAGCGAGCCTTGTGGAGTGCTCTGCTGTGGCGATGGGGTATATATAGGCAACTCATTTGTCCCGGTTCATGGTAGAAACCGGGACTAAAGCCCGGTAATCTGTCTCGGTTCAAGCCACGAACCGGGACAAATTGTTGTGGGCCAGGAGCGAGGACCATTGGTCCCGGTTCGTGCCTAGAACCGGGACAAATGGGTCCAAACGAACCGGGACCAATGCCCACGAGGCCCCGGCCGGCCCCCTGGGCTCATGTACCGGGACTAATGCCCCCCATGGGTCCCGGTTCGTGAAGAACCAGGACTAATGGGCTGGCCAGGCCCGAACCAAAGCCCTATTTTCTACTAGACTGTGGAGTGCTCTGTCGCAGCGATGGGGTATATATAGCCACCTCATTGGTCCCGATTCGTGGCTGGAACTGGGACTAAAGGCCCCCCTTCTGTCCCGGTTCTAGGAATGAACCGGGACCAATGGCTGTGGCCCAGGAGCAAGGACCATTGTTTTAAATAGCGGGCTATGGTATATAGCGGCAGCCCTTAAAAACAGCTATAGCGGCAAATTGTACATGAAATCAAATAGCGGCAACATGCTCAAACAGCTATAGCGCGGCTATAGCAGGGCTATAGCCGGCTATTTAAAACTATGGCGAGGACCATTGGTCCCGGTTCTTGCCTAGAACCGGGACAAATGGGTCCACACGAACCGCGACAAATGCCTCCCGAGGCCCGGACGGGCACCTGGGAGCACGAACTGGGACGTATGCCTCCCATGGGTCCCGGTTCGTGACTGAACCGAGACTAATGGGCTAGCCAGGCCCCAACCAAAGCCCTGTTTTCTACTAGTGAACAACGAACTAGTTAGTCCGAACACACACGATTCAAATCAGTTTTTGAGGGAATTAAAAATAATGTTTTGGCTTACTGCCCGAAAATCCTTTTCTGAGCCCGGGCTCATCTGCACCTTTGTTGAATAAAAAAATCAAGACAAATACTAGAAAAAATCAAAAAAAATTCTATTTTTTTCCTATGGTGGACAATTTGATGCGTGTTCAAGTACTATATAGTGAAAAAAATGAATGGTCCTCCTTTCACATGTCATAGAGTGCCCCAAAAGATCCCTCCCGCGAGCGCCCGAGGGGGGACCCTAGCATGCAGCCTCCCCTCCCTCCTCTGCCCTCCTCCCTTGCTGCCGCCCACCGGCCACCAGCGCCGCATGCTGGAGCCCGGATAGCAAACTCCTCTCTCAGTGCGTCGATACCTGTGACCATTCATTAAAACTGAAGAATGACAACACTTTTTTTTTGCGAGGGTAAAGGGAGTTTTTATTGCAAATTCATAGAGTTACAGTCGAGAGGCCATACATCCTCAATACATGGAGGAATCGAGCCTAGCCACACAGCAGTGGCACGCTCCGTACGGCTATAGTATGCCAGCCGATCGACAACTCTATTCTGAACACGATTAAGTTTCTGAGGAACAAACTCCCTAATACCAGATAAGTGCTTGATCTCCATTACTAGCTGACCATAAGCTGACCGTTGGAGAGCATCCATGGCGAGACATGATAAAGCTTCGGATGAATCTGATTGAAGGATCACCGGGGCCTCGGAGTGCTCAATGGCCAACGCCATACTTTGCATCATCGCATGTAGTTCCGCCTCCAAGGGTCATTGCAGTGAAAAACGTATCTATAAGCTGCAAAGAGGATGACCCCCTCGCGGTTCCTGAGAATCATCCCGATCGCCGCAGAGCCGTCGTCAGCCTGGAAGGAGCCATCGACGGACAGGGCCACAGACCCTGGCGGTGGAGCCGGCCATGGTAGGGCAGGAGACACCCTTGTGTGGCACGGTGCCACCGGGGCTGCCGAGGACATTTTACCTTTGAGAATCTCCTCCACAGAGAACTTGCCAGCCAAGTTGATAGATTTGTAGTAACTGTCCAAGAACTCAACAGAGGCCAATACTGGGGGTGCTTCCTTGCCATGATACAGATCATTCCGAACCTGCCAAATCCTCCAAATCAACAGGAGTACCATATCTGCGACTGTCTTTGAGCAAACGCTGAGGAGTGTCAAGAGCCATTCCTGTCCGTTATCAACCAGAGCATCATCCTCCGGCAGAGGCCACCTTCGATGCATGTTGACCCACAACGTTCTGGCCTGTGTGCAGGCCACCAAAGCATGAAAAGTAGACTCCTCCTCAATCCCACAAAGCGGACATAGGGATCTGGTCGCCAAATGCCTCCGATTTTTACATCGTTGTGTTGCAAGCGTACCGGTTGCCACTCTCCACGCATGAATTTTCATTTTCTGTGGAACGTTGGCCGCCCAGACGCAATTCCATACCACGCCATCTCCAGCCGGGTGCGTGCTCGACGACCCATTGGCAAAAGCGATATTGTGATCGCATGTGGCCAGCTTATATGCACTTCTTACTGAGAATAGACCAGACCTCTCCGGGAACCATGCAACGAAATCCTCGCGGTTACGCGGTGAAGCCCTGATCTTTAATATGAAGTCCACACCCATCGGCCAGAAAAACTCCCGAAGACGAT
This sequence comes from Aegilops bicornis, assembly GCA_021605145.1. Taxonomy (NCBI): domain Eukaryota; kingdom Viridiplantae; phylum Streptophyta; class Magnoliopsida; order Poales; family Poaceae; genus Aegilops; species Aegilops bicornis. The sequence continues at coordinate 546,896,479 of CM038672.1, forward strand.
CGACACGCCAAGCACCGTTCTCGTCAATGAAATCAGCCACTCGGTTCAGTCGACAAGTCCCCTTCGGGGTGATAGGACGAAGCGATGACGGCCGAGGGATCCAGGGGTCCCTCCATGTGCGTATGGTAGCACCATTGCCTACCCTCCAGATAACACCTTGCTTCAGCAGGTCAAGACCATGAAGTATGCCCTTCCAAGCAGAAGAGCCATTACCAGAGAACGAGGTATCCAAGAGTTGTCCCGTCGGGTAGTAACGAGCTTTCAAGAGCCGTCCAGATAGGCTATCCGGTGAAACCAGCAATCTCCAAGCTTGCTTGGCCAGTAAAGCTTGATTGAAAGCCCGCATATCCTTAAACCCCATTCCACCCATAGATTTTGGTAGTCGCAATTTGTCCCAACTCATCCATGCCATCTTCTTCTTCCCATTCTCAACGCCCCATCAATACTGGCGGATCATGCTAGTCAGCTCATCGCATACCGACGCCGGTAACTTAAAGACACTCATGACATAAGTAGGTATCGCTTTGTCATCGCCTTGATCAATATTTCCTTATTTCCATGGAACCACGTATTGTTCGCTCCAATCAATAAGTTTCTTTCGTAATCGATCCTGGAGGGTTTCAAAGTTTCCCCTATGTACTCTTCCTTCCGGGACCGGGAGACCCAAATACTTAGGCTCAAAAACTTCCTGGGTTATTTCCAAGACCGACTTCACCTCATGTATCACAGATGGCAAACAATTTTCTGAAAAGAGGAGGAGCACTTCGACGGGTTAATCAATTGTCGATGCGCCCGAATACGTGTTCAACACACTCTTAACCAAATTAGCTTGCTGTTCCGAGGCTTGAAAAAATAGGAGTGAGTCGTCTGCAAACAAAAGATGTGTAATCACCGGTGCAGACCTGCATATCTTGACCCCTTGTAGGCCATCCTCTCTCACTGATTTATGTAACAGGGCAGACAGAGTATCAGCCACAAAGAGGAAAAGAAAGGGTGATAAGGGGTCACCTTGACGGAGCCCTCTTGAGGGGGAAAAGGCCTCCAGCAACTTGCCATTGAATTTCACAGAATACCTCACAGATGTAACGCATGACATAACACGGGCTATCCAAGCATCACAGAAACCCCACTTGGATAGAGCCCTCTCCAAAAAGTTCCAGTCTACACAATCATACGCCTTTGAAAGATCCAGCTTGTAAGAACACCATGGAGAAGAATTTTGCCTGACGTTTTGTATGTGGTGGATACATTCAAAAGCAATTATGGAGTTGTTAGAGATAAGCCTACCAGGGACGAAGGCACTCTGATTTTCAGAAATTAGCTCATCCAACAGTGGCCGAAGCCTATTTACCATGCATTTGGAGACAATTTTGTACACCACATTGCATAAGCTAATGGGTCTAAAATCTTTGAGTTCTTGCGGATGTTGCACTTTGGGAATTAGCACAATAGTCGTGTCATTAACACCATCCGGCATGATTCCCGTAGTAAAGAACTCCTGTACCGCTGCCATGATTTCCACCTTAAGAGTCTCCCAATTCCGTTGGTAAAACCTGGCCGGGAAACCATCACATCCCGGGGCTTTCAACGGACCAATCTGAAACAATGCATTGGATATCTCCTCTTCCGTATACGCTCTGCATAAGGCCTCATTCATCTCCAGTGAGACTTTAGGGGTGATAGTATCCAGAACCTCGGTCGGATCCAGGGTCGGATCCTTGGTGAAAACCTCTTTGAAGTATGAGCATGCCATTCTTTCCATCTCCGACGGCGCCACACACCAGGACCCATCTTCTTTCCGAAGTCTCTGTATAAGATTTCGCCTCGCCCGCCACACTGCCCGACGGTGGAGGTATTTAGTGTTACGCTCCCCCTCCTTCAACCACGTGATACGAGACCGCTGCAGCCACAGCATCTCCTCCCGGTACAGCAACTCATCAAGTTTAAACATCTTTGACCGGATTTGAGCTCGGTCCGCTCCTGATAGCTACAGGTCAGAGAGCTGGCCCCGCAACCGCTCGATCTCTTTCAAGACATTCCCGAAGGTAGATTTGCTCCATTGCTCCAAATCTCCCATGACTTGTTGCAGTGAGATGGCAATTGATCCCAAGTCACCAGCTGGCCGGTGCCTCGCCCACGCCTCAGAGATGATCGAGGGGAGCTTCACATCACGCTCCCACATGATCTCATACCTCGATACAGTCGGCTTACGTCCCGGCTCTTGCACCCCCTCGAGGTTTACTAAAAGCGGGCTATGATCCGAGCAGGAGGTGGCTAAGTGCACAACTCGGGCCGCCGGAAAAAGATCCCGTAGAGCCTCATCAGCACATACCCTATCCAGACGCACTTGGACATTGCGATGGCCGTCCTGGCCATTATTGTATGTATAGGGGAGCCCCGAGAACCCTAGGTCTTGTAGCTCACATGTTACCAAGCAATCCCTAAACGATTCCATTTGAGATTCTGATCTAGTCGCTCTTGAGAGATGTTCATGCTGCCATAAGGCTTCATTGAAATCGCCACACACCACCCAAGGATCTTGAGACACTGCCCTCAGACGACAAAGATGATCCCACATGCGATGACGATTTTCCACACGTGGTTCCCCGTAGACAAAGGTTCCTCTCCAAGTCGTACCAGAGCCCACATCATAAACTCGAACATCAATAAATCTGTTACATGATTCAAGCACTGTCACTGACAGTGTCTCCTCCCAGAACAGAGCAAGGCCACCACTTCGTCCGTCACTGCTAACACCATGAAAGCCTTTTAGGCCTAATCTCCACTTCAACTTCTCCACTTTAGCTGCTTCTTGCCTAGTCTCACAAAGAGAGACTAGCTTGGGGTTATTGGCTTTTGAGAGGGCCAACACCTCACGAACTGTCCGGCGGTTCCCCCCCCCCCCCCCGGCAGTTCCATGATAGGATATTCATTGCGTCCGGCGGTCCTCCTTGAGGGAGGCCGCCGATCTCTCGTTGTTGTCGCTAACCGTATTCACTTTCAACCTCTTGCTGCTTGAGTTACTTCCGGTAGGAGAGCCAGCCCCCTCCGGAGCAATTTCCTTACCATCAGTGATGGCCAGCATTGTTTTTGGGGCTCCAGGACTGTCACCTAGTGGCTTCCCTGCCTCCTCCAAGTCCAACCTCCTTTTTGGGACTAACACCCCATCCGTTCTGACACCAGTTTTCTTGATCGGGCTCGTTGCTGTGTCCAACACATCAGCGTCATCGGGAGCATACTGAGGTTCCGATCTACCGGGCACCTTGACATCATCCTTCATTGTCGCATATCCAGTAGGTTTAGAAGTACGCTCCTCTTGCCTGGGTTTATTGGGAGCATCTGCATAGATCCATTCACCAAACTTGAGATCCTTCTCCTCGTGGATACCCAGACCGCACTCTTTGTGATCATGACCAATCAAACCACAGAACTTACAAAATCTAGCAAGTTTCTCATATCTAACCAGGTAAACCTGGCGCTCCTTAGCGCGGAGGATACTGACGTACTTTGTGAGGGGCTTGCGGATATCATGTCGCACCCGAACCCTAACATAGTCACCGCAGATGTTCCCGTTCAACCGCATCTCCATGATTTCTCCCGCATCCTTCAGCAGCTTTTCCACGATGTTTTGCTTGCAATAAGGGTCTGGGAGCTTGTGAATCTGCAGCCAGATGGGGATGTGGAAGAATTCCACCTCCTCCGTCTTGCTGAAGCCATCGTACGGGCATAGAAGCACCGCCATGTTACGAAAGAGCCAAGGACCTTGCTTCATCATGCGGTCCCAGTCCCCCAAACAGCATGCCTGGACGACGAATCGATTAGGGCCAACAGGCCTAAATCTTATTTCCTGAGCAGGGTTCCATGCCGCCCTCATGTCCTTGTAGAAGGCCTATGGGCTAAAATTCCTGTTAGTATGAACCCTAGCCAGGGCAAGCCAGCGGACGCTCTCTTGAATCTCAGGATCTTCCTCATCGATCACCACATCCGCGAAGTCATCGTCGTTCAGATCCAACTTTTCCAGAAAGTCACCCAGATCCGATCATGCAGCCGCGGCGGCGCCGCTGCCGCCCGTGGCGGAGTGAGCGTCAGAGGGAGACGCCATCGCCGTCGCTATCCCGGTGTGGATACGCCGAGAGCAGGGAGGGGCGAGGGCGGACGTGAACCAAGGTCGATCGGTGGTGGAATTGCCGGGTAGGACTCAGAGGCGAGGGAGATCGCCTAAGAGGAGAGAAACCCTAGCCGCCAGGCGTAGGGGAGAACGCTTTAAACAATCTGTCCTGAAGAATGACAACACAAGGAAGGGCCAAAACAGAAAGTAGCTTGTGGAAGCTGTTAGATTTCTCCATGAGCTTATTTAGTGCGTGGTGCTGTAGGATTAGCTTGTGTCCGGCTTTTGTTGGGAGGTGATTTGGTAGGATGATATCGAATGTTTCATCTAGTGTATGGACTAACTTGGAAATTTTAGAATGAACAACACGGCATGTTTCTTGTTGATTTGGATTCTCCCCCATGTGTTATGCTGCCGAAATTTCTAGCGAAAATCTGTACGGCTTGTCAAAATTTTGGCCTTGTTTGTAAGGAAACCAACACTTTTGGGTCTTGTTTCTAAAAAAACACTTTGTTTGTAAGAAAACCAACACTTTTGGGTCCGAAAAACAATGGCACTCACTCCATCCCTTTTGCATTCGAGTTTATTTTACCGCCTGATTCTATCGCCACGGACGAGGATGATGGAGCATTTTAAACAAATTCATGAACAATTTTTAAATTTGAAGTGGATCTCATTGATCTCACCTAATGCAAGATCCTATACTAGCCTCCCCCGTCCAGGCTTTCAATGATATAAGTTGGAGGTTTGATCTTAGTTACCTATGTATCATCCTAACACTTGTCTTTGCTCATTTATATGGTTCCACAAATACAGCATCCCCAAAACAAACTGCATGCCAGCTCGTTCTAGCAAGGAATGCCGCCGAGCTAGCCAGCTTGCTAGGTAGTACTGTCAGCAGTGGTCATGGCCGGTGAGGTGGTGGCAGCTTGGACCAACTCCGCGCTATAAACTCTAGCATCTGACCGGGTGTGAGTGCACCAGGATCATCGCCGCCATTGTTGCTCATCATGCTTTCCGTCTTCTCCATCAGCGAGGCGATGTTGCTCCTGAACTCGTTCATCTCCTCGAGCCGCTTGTTCATGCACACCACCCTCTGCTTCGCCTCTTTAACCTCATCTTCCGTCCGGCACACCAGACGGGTCAGGCCGGATACCAGGCAGCGCAGCTCCTGCAGAACATGGACGGTGCATTCGCATAACCATATACAGTATCATCGAACAAACGGATCATCCAACGAAGGAATGAACATATGGATGGACTGGGATAGAAGACGCTGGATAAACTGAACTCTCTAAACCTTTTGGTCCTTATCATGGATGCAGTCGTTCCAAAGATACTCTGCCACGTAGAAGTTGATAATGCTCTCATGTCCGAAGGTTTCGCCGCACTGCGGGCACTGGAAATCGATGCATGCCGATGCATCAAGAGGGAGCAGATCATCAAGGGAGATTCATTCGAATAAATTCAGTTAATCCTTTTGAAAAGAAGAAAAAAGTTCAGTTAACCCTGAATAAACGATCGAGGAGAAGTGAAATGAAATTAACCTTGGCCGTGGTTCCTCCGCAGCGGCGCAGCCACTTCTCCAGCCACGACCTGCCGTGCACATGGCCACAGGGGATGGAACTACAAGCGCGTAACGCACGGAGTTGAGGATGAAAATGGAAGCACGCGCGTACGGGTTGCGTCAAACTAAAACTAGTACGTACGGATCAAATCATAAAAAGATGTGTGCATCAGATGCGAAAGCGCGCCATCGGAGGTCCACGGCTCCATGCAAACGCAGCAACTGGCCGCCGCCGGCTTGGTACCGCCATGATCCGCCGCTGCCTTTTTCTCGGTGCTTCTGAATGTCCGAACCAGGGCCATAAGCTCCTGCCGGTCAGTCATCGTCAAATTGCTCCCCGTCGGGTTCCTGCGAGGAAGCGGAGCTCATCTCGATGTCCACGTCGTCTCTTTCCCTGACCTCGAATTCGTAATCATCGTCATCGTCCATATCGTCGCTCCCTTCTCCGTCATCTGAGCCGGCCGCCTCCACGTTCGAAGCCGGCGTGGCAGCTCCGTCTTCCCCGGCGCCGTTCACGGCGGCGGGCAGTAGAGGAGCATCTCCTCTTCGTCCAAAGTGGGCGCTAGAGGCGAGGAGGACATGGACCGAGAAGGGAGATGGAGTGGAAGCGTCCTCGACCAGTGCCTTCCTATATACTCCATTCGTCGGTGAAGAGCGTATGTTTAGAAATTTTAGGACAAATTATGAAGTAAAGTGAAAAATTTATTGAAAAGCTGCAAGTCATCATCTCTTCTATTTAATTAACCAACCCCCAATAAGCTAAGTGCACGTAGTAAGCTTCACCGCGTGCCGAGCCCTTCAGAAATCGGGAGATCATTTATTCTCGGCTAAACTCTTCGGGTTGCATGCACGCACACCGATGGGACACCTTGAGAGGAATCATGCACAAGACTTACAGGCCAGGCCACGTCCACGACTGGCCTTGATTTGATAGTGCAAACACGAGACAGGACAGGCCCCAAACACAGGCGACACTGCACCGAACTTGGATGCAGTTGTGCCGGGCGGGGCCAACTTGACAGAGGGGCTGACTGCCCAAGAGGTAGTGCCGTTCGACGGACTCAAGACCTTCTGTGCTAAGAGCATCTCCATCAGACCATTTAAAACGGCGATCCATAAAAACACGTTGAAAGGTCCTTTAAACCGTTTTTACGGTGCGAAACTAGGCCCAAAAAAAAGATACCGTATTACGAACTGTATCCGGAACGATACAACACGCAATCGTCCCGCTCCGGCCGTGCTGCACCTTGACCATGCCCGCCCCGGCAGCCACCCGCCCGTCCAGCCCCGGCCATGCACGCCCGTCCCAGCCGTGCCCGCCCCTGCCATGCTTCGCCCCGGCCATGCCCGCCCCGGTCGTGCCTCTCTCGCCCTTCTCCGGCGCCGCCCCGCCTTGATTCTGGCCGCCGGCGGTCTGCCACCCCACCCGTGGCCGGCCTCGCACGTGGCGGTGAAGGTCGAGCCAGCCACAATTTGGACCAATAGCGACAAATCCCGGTGTGCGGCGACGGATTCGGCAAGTTTCGGGTTGATTCGACTAGTTCCGCAGCGGCGCATCTGCCCCGACAAGGTTTGACCGTTTACGGGTTGAACTGTATAGTGCCTTCCAAACTGTACCTTTGAGGTTCTCGTAGATGGGTTCTCGGTGTCTCTTAAAAAATTAAAGGGTCGATCGAATTTTACGGGATCTGCTAGGGACCGCTTTTTCGACCAAAACTGTAAATGCAAAAAAATATACGGTTTTACTACTTTTAAGATGTCTGCTAGAGATGCTCTAACATTGTGAAGAAACTGACGCCCCCATTGCTGCCGGAGGTTCACGCGTCAGAGAAGATACCTAGCAAATTGAGCATGCAAATCGCAAACCCAGCACCCAGCCCATGATCAACGGTTCAACACACCATGCATGCACATGACCGATCGAGCAATAATAAACTATGGAGAGATGACACGCACGAGTAAGTCCATCCCGTCTCCGTGGCGAGTGGAAGCGCCATGGCCACAACAGCCAGGAGCGCGGCGCCGGCTCGCAGCACGAGCCATGCTTGTAATGGTTTCAGAGATGAATCGCCGGTCCGGTCTCCACTGAGCCTCATCCAACCAGCAGCTTAGGTAAAATCGGACGTCCTTTACGAGCCGTGGTTCATCCGGTTTTGTTGCACTGGGCTTTCCGTTTGGGCCATATAAAGGCACGTACGTAAGGTTGTGCTGTTGTATTACAAAAATACAGTACCGTTTTATTAGGACCACATCGCTTATGAAGAGGAGATGGCAGCTGTTTATATGCATGTTTCGTGACGAAGAGTTCACCAGGCAGCAAGCCTGGTAAGCTATCTCAAAAAACAACAACCAGCAGAATAATCGGTTATAGGCATGGCGGCCCGGTCTAGGGTTCTGATCTTCCATCCCCTCGCTCTCTCCCTCGCCAGCTACTAATACACTTGCTCACTTAGTCCAGGTCGGCCCAGTGTAGCGTGGGCTGGGCCAACCGTCTGGGCCGACTGGGCTCCACTTGATTCTTCTAGGCTTCACGGTCTTCACCAGTTTTCATGACATTGATCTTCTGATCTTCCATCCCCTCACTCTCTCCCTCGCCAGCTACTAATACACTTGCTCACTTAGTCCATGTTGGCCGACTGGGCTCCACTTGATTCTTCTGGGCTTCACGGTCTTCACCAGTTTTCATGACATTTCCTCGCCGTTTACGTTTGGCTTGTCCCAAGCCAAAGCTCGAGAATCTTCCCCTGTTCCACTTGGCGATGCCCCCTTCTGATCTGCCTCTTCTCCAGAATTGCAAGAGGAACCTGGAGAGGCAGTAGGTCTTCGTCGAGTACCGGCAGTTCCGGCATGACTGGAGTCGAAGGAGGCAGTCCCGAACGAAGTTGCGATACATGGATCACCGGGTGGATCTTGGCGTGGTCCGGCAGGTCCAGCTTATAGGGCATTTCTCCCACCCGACGCAGCACCTGAAAGGGACCAAAGAACCGAAATGCCAGCTTGTGGTTAGCTCTGGCCGCAACCGACGATTGCAAATAAGGTTGGAGCTTCAGGTACACCCAGTCGCCTTCAGCAAAGACTCGGTCCGAGCGCTTCTTGTCAGTTTGTTCTTTCATGTATTGGCGAGCCCTGTTGAGATGTTGACGAAGCAGCGAGACCATATTGGCGCGATCCCGAGTCCAAGTGGCCAGATCAGTCACCAGTTTTCATGACATATAGGTTAAAAAAAATTGAACTGCAATATACTCCCTCACTGTTGTCTAGGGACCTCACGACTTTTCCTACGATTTCCATAGAGTACAGCTAAAGGCAGAACCAAATTAAGTGATAATATTCTCATGGACATCATGAAGAAAAACATATTGACACCATAAGATTGCTGATGAGAGAAGATTTGGAAATGATGCGAGCATTTTAAAGGACATAATTAAACTAATTGGGTATTAAGGTTTTGGCAACTACGAACTTCTAATCTTTAAAATAACTACGCCAATACACATCTGACATTCCTCCTGGGGTGTGTCCAGAGTGAATTATTGTTCCCTCGACTAGGGGGGAACAAGAAAACACGCTCATTCACTCGGAGATCCACGCCACCCCCCTCCCCACAGGATCCAACGTTGAACAAGTCGGCGTTGAAAAACGTAAAAGGACTCTCAAGGAAAATTGCCACCACCCCCACTGTCACCCCTCCCTTACGTTTACTTTGAGAATAAGCAAGGCAAAAATGTCTAAAAACTATGCTATGTGCAAAAACATAGGTTTCACATGATATATACAATACTTTTTTCCATGTTCTATGTAATTGTCAGGGATGAATAAATTAATTGCAATCGTATGCACAAGTATATTGCCAAAAAATCCATAGTAAAAATCACCATGAATAGTTAAAACCCACACATAGAAGAGGCTGCGGCATGCACTTGCGGCATCTGGGCTTATGTATTGTAGACACACATCAGTGTTTGATGTACAATCTCAAAACGTTTTAGCTCCTAATTCATCCTACACTAACAAAAACAAAAAGAGAAATCGGATTTGAATAGTTTCAAAATACTGTTCACCCAAAGGTGTCACTATTCACATTTGAATGTCTTCTTCGATTCTCTAACTATGCATAGATTTTTGAGCTGTTTTTTCAGGGTTGCGGACACACCCCATAGATATGTTGTCAAATAATTTCAGAAACTTTTGAAATGTCTAAATATAATTTTTTTAGTTGATCTCATTGATCTCACATAATGTGAGATCCTATACTAGTCTCCCCCGCCCGAGCTTTCGATGGTATAAGTTGGAGGTTTGATCTTAGTTACTTATGTATCATCCTAAAGTATTTTTTTTAAAGGAAGTTAAACTCCCGGCTTCTGCATCAGTCGATGCATGCAACCATTTTTATTAATTATTCCACAAAGGTCCAACAAGAACATACATCAATCCACCCGAAGCCACCACTCACACCTACAAACTCGATAATATGGAGTGCTCTCACTCCCCATATCTAAAACCGGTGTCGTCGCCGATCCATCCACATAACGTATCGGGACCAACAGCCGGTGTAGCCTACCTAAAGCGCACACCACATGCACACGTTTTAGAAGCCGCCATCATCATCGGACCACTAACCCGTCTTCAGGAGAGAGATCCGCATCATTCTTGCCAGTCCTGACATCCGTCGACGCCACCACGGCGCCCAACGGCGCCACCGCCCTGAGCTCGTCCGTCCAGACGCGAAGACTCTGGAAGATCCATCGTGCGTAGCACCTGCGAACCAGGCATGACTCAGCATAGCACTTGTCGGCCAGGCATGACTTGACAGCTCCACTGAAGCTCCGTGCAAGACGAAGCCGCTCCACCTCCTACCTCTTTCTTCCAGAGCTGCTCCACAAATGATGCTCCCAAGAGAGAAACAACACCGTAGTACCGCCATCGTCCGATCTGGAAGACCAGATCCTAGGGTTCCCCCGAAGCAGCACGAGTGGGTCGACAACAGTTACATGATGATGCCTTCTGAAGGAAATATGCCATAGAGGCAATAATAAAGTTATTATTTATTTCCTTATTTCATGATAAATGTTTATTATTCATGCTAGAATTGTATTGACCGGAAACATAATACATGTGTGAATACATAGACAAACATAGTGTCACTAGTATGCCTCTACTTGACTAGCTCGTTAATCAAAGATGGTTAAGTTTCCTAACCATAGACATTAGTTGTCATTTGATTAACGGGATCACATCATTAGGAGAATGATGTGATTGACTTGACCCATTCCGTTAGCTTAGCACTTGATCGTTTAGTATGTTGCTATTAGTTTCTTCATGACTTATACATGTTCCTATAACTATGAGATTATGCAACTCCCGTTTACCGGAGGAACACTTTGTGTGCTACCAAACGTCACAACGTAACTGGGTGATTATAAAGGACCTCTACAGGTGTCTCCAAAGGTACATGTTGAGTTGGCGTATTTCGAGATTAGGTTTTGTCACTCCGATTGTCGGAGAGGTATCTCTGGGCCCTCTCGGTAATGCACATAACTATAAGCCTTGCAAGCAATGTAGCTAGTGAGTTAGTTACGGAACGATGCATTACATAACGAGTAAAGAGACTTTCCGGTAACGAGATTGAACTAGGTATTGAGATACCGACGATCAAATCTCGGGCAAGTAACGTACCGATGACAAAGGGAACAACGTATGTTGTTATGCGGTTTGACCGATAAAGATCTTCGTAGAATATGTAGGAGCGAATATAAGCATCCAGGTTTCGCTATTGGTTATTGATCGGAGACGTGTCTTGGTCATGTCTACATAGTTCTCGAACCCGTAGGGTCAGCACGCTTAAAGTTAGATGACAGTTATATTATGAGTTCATGTGCTTTGATGTACCGAAGGTAGTTCGGAGTCCCGGATGTGATCACGGACATGACGAGGAGTCTCGAAATGGTCGAGACATGAAGATTGATACATTGGACGACTATATTCGGACACCGGAATAGTTCGGGGTTATCGGATATATACCGAATCTGGGAGGGTTCTTGGAACCCCGGGGTTAATGGGCCTCATGGGCCCAAAGTGGAGAAGAGGAGGGGCGGCTGGGGAGGCCGCGCCTCCCCTCTAGTCCGAATAGGACAAGGAGGGGGGCGGCGCCCCTCTTTCCTTCCTCCCATCTCTCCCTTCCTTCCCCCTCTCCTAGTTGGACAAGGAAAGGAGGGAGTCCTACTCCCGGTGGGAGTAGGACTCCTCCTGGCGCACCCCTCCTGGCCGACCGCCCCCTCCCCCCTTGCTCCCATATATGCGGGGGTAAGGGGCACCTCTAGACACAACAACAATTGATCCTTGAGATCTATTAGTCGTGTGTGGTGCCCTCCTCCACTATATTCCACCTCGATAATATCGTAGCGGTGCTTAGGAGAAGCCCTGCGTCGGTAGAACATCATCATCGTCACCACGCCCGTCGTCTTGTGGAACTCTCCCTCGACACTCGGCTGGATCGGAGTTCGAGGGGCGCCATCGAGCTGAGCGTGTGCAAGAACTCGGAGGTGCCATGCTTTTCGATGCTTGATCGGTCGGGCCGTGAAGACGTCGACTACATCAACCACGTTGTGCTAACGCTTCGCTTTCGGTCTACAAAGTGCGTGGACAACACTCTCCTCTCGTTGCTATGCATCACCATGATCTTGCGTGTGCGTAGGAACTTTTTTGAAATTACTACGTTCCCCAACACCTTCATCCAGGTAACGACGCAAAATGCCGCCATCGCTCGCCAACGGCTCGGTTTTTACCGGCAACTATGTCTTCCCGACTCGTATCGAGATCCGACCACCTAGTCGCAGGCCGACCACCTCTAACGGAAGAGATGACCACAACGTCGGCTACACCGGTCAGAACAGATCTGACCAGAGGTGCCGCCGACGCAAACACCAGGCCTCTACGCCGCCACCGCCGATCCAAGGGCAGATGGCGCGCCGCCGCCCGAATAGGACTGGCCGCCGCGCATAAGCGCGCCGCCTCCAACGCCGCTGCGCCACAACCATTGTCGTTGTGCCGATCGGATCGGGCGCGCCTCCAAATGATTCTGGGCCCCGCACAACCCTAGAGCCGCGGGAAAGAGACGATGTCCTCCGCCACCTCGGTCGGGCCCCGGGCTTAGACCGGCGGCATCCCCCTGCGGCGGCGGAGGGAGAGAAGGAGGGAGTGTGCGCCCCCGACGGCTGGGTTTAGGGCGCCGCCTGAGTCGCCCTAGTGGGACGATGCAAGGGCTGCGGGGGATCACCAGTCCACAATCAGTTTGCCAAATAAGTATGCTCAAATAAGAATCATTTATTGTTTGTTTTATCGATCCTTTAGGACAGTCAGTTGATAAGTAAAACACCAACTTTAGGCAATATTTCCTGCAGCAACGCACGAGTTATTACCTAGTTATTGCTGAGATGAAGGGCTTGTTGGAGAATAGGGTATTTAATCCTTTTAAGATTTCTCGTGAACAAAATTGAGTTGCACATTGCTTAGTGAATTATGGCCGTCGTGGGATAGCAATGCGTATTGGCTTAACCAATCCCCCGCTTTATTGCTGAACTGGTCACGAACGATTGTATCTTATCAATATTTTTTTGTTTTGAGAAGTCTGTGCTCCGTTATATATTTTTTTTTCTGCTCAGTTTCATGCTTGGACCAACCACATTTGGCGCGTGGGTCACTGGTTAGCAACCACACACGCACCACTAGCTCCCTGCACCCAATGCCGTATTTTCTCTTTCTTTGTGTGTTGTTTTATTTCCGCTTTTTTTCATTTTTCTTCTTTTAATTTTTTAGTTTTTCAAACATATTTTCCCCAATTTTTTTAACACTTTACTTAAATAATGAACTTTTCAAATTCATCAACATTTTTATGTACCCCGTGAATATATTTCAAATTTGAGGACATTTTATACAAATTCATGAACAATTTTAGAATGGTTAACATATTTTGAATTTGCGAATATTTTTTATTAAATTATATATTTTTTATAGTTTATATGATCATTTTTCCAAAATTGATGAACATTTATAATACAAGATTTTTTTTGGGAACAGTTTTCTAAATTCATGAATTTTTTGTTTAATGAACTTTTTTCCTGATGGTTGATCATATTTTCTAATTCACGTACATTTTTTGAATCGATGATCTTTTTTCGTAATTGACCGACATTTTTGAATTTTCGTGAAAATTGTTTATGAAACTTATGAACATTTTTTAATACTCGATTTTATTTCAAAATCATAAAAAAAATTATGACTTCGTGATTTTTTTTTGGAAATCATGATCATTTTTTTATTTCTGAGAACTTTTTTGAATTATAAGTTTTTTATTTCAAGAACAAATTTTCAAATTCATTTATATTATTTTAAATTTTAATTTTGTTTAGAAATCTCGACCATTATTTGAAATGCAGAACTGTTTTTAGACCCCGAACAATGTTTTCAAACTCATTCATATTTTTCATGCAAACTCGACCGGATTTAATACAAATCAGATGCAAACGGTTACATTTTGGAAATATTTTAACTAAAAAGTTAAAACTATGTGGATGTACGGTCGCACGAAGCCACACTCCCACGACACAGATACATTACACTAGTATATGGCCAGCCGCGGCGGATCCCTTCGTCACCGGACTGCCGGGAGTCCGTGAGACATATTCTTCCTCCGTATCTACCCTATGTCCGGTTGCGCCGCTCATCGGAGTGTCGCGAAGAGGGTGCTTCAGCCGAAGGGGAAGGGTGCTTCCGTGGATGCCCAAGCCAGAGTGGTCTAAGGTAAAGTAGAAACCAGTCATGTCACCAGTTGTACAAAGCCGGCGCTGCGCCGGCAGTGGCCTTCCTGGGACCCAAGCGGCAGCGGCCTCCCGTGTTCTACTTTCCCTCGAAGTTGCCAGCGGACATGGACGCAGATGCGCTGGCCACCGACTCGTCGATCTCCTTCGCGCACCCACCTTCTTTCTCTGTCTGCATGGCGCGGCTACGCGCGCGTGGACGGCAGATGGCGTGGTCGTAGGCACTGGAGGGCGGTACGACGCGGCGTCGTCCATTGCCGTGCCACCGTGCTCCACTCCTTGCCGGCATGGAGCAACTTGCCACTCCTCTACGAGCTGGCTTGGAGCGGCGAGTTGCTGAACCATGCACCGGATTGGGGCGGCAACTTGCTCCGTCAGCCTAGGGGGGAGGTGGAGCAGCGAGCTGCCGCGCTTGTATCCGCTGGGCTCGACGGGTTAGCATGCCGGCTTTTATGCCAGAGAAATTCTCTTCCTGCCCGTCGGATGCCATCAAAATAGTGAAGAAAATGGTGAAGGAGAAGATGGGGGGAGCGGCGGAGGGGTGTGCTTTTTGCCCGATGCCTGCCATCTTTTATATGGAGGGCGGACGGGAGGAGCTCGGCTGGCATTGCATTTAGTGTCGGCCCGCTCATGAACGGACGTGTGGCCGGAGTAGATTTCTCGGCTTCCACGCAAGGTTAATGGGGGCGTATGAATGCGGCGAGGAAGCGTGTTCAGTCGGGCGTGCAGCGGATGGCGCCCTCTGCCGGCACGCCGCTTTAATGGCGCAGGCGGTGAGAGGTCGCGTCTGCCCTAAGCCGTCTTTAATGCGGAGCAGCATGAATGCGGGCACCGGGCGGGAGCGTGTGTGAGAGGGGGGAGGGATTTTCTGGTGGGACAGGGCAGTCAGAAGCGGGCTTGGGAGCGGTCCGGACTCCTGCAAACTTCCCCCACTTTTTTCTCCGGTTTGCGGGAGAAATCGCGTCAGGACCGCTCCGCGAACCGATACAGGTTGATGTTGAATGGCTTCTGTGAAATCAAAATATTAGAGATTTTGCTACTCTAGTGAAATGAACTGGACGGTGATTCAGCTCCACTCCACCCGATGGATAGCGACATCTGCATGCGCCTACTCTCCGCATTGAAGTGACATCTGCCCTCCCCGCCTTCCTCCATTAAACCGGTGCGTCAGCCGAGAAACCTATTCCGATGCCCCGAGCAGCATGGCATCTGCCAGCTATTTAAACATGGCCAGGCTCTGGGCAAAAGCTGCACCACACCTCCACACTCCATCTCCTCTATGCACCAAATCTTCCATGGTCTCGAGCTCTGAAGCCCCGTGAGACGACATCACCGGCAAGCAAAAGAAGGAGCTCTCCGGTATTGCTGCCGAATGGTTGGTCCGTCGAGCTACCCGGATACATGCTCGTGTTGGGAAACGTAGCATGCAATTTCAAAAAAAAATTCCTACGCTCACGCAAGATCTATCTAGGAGATTCATAGCAACGAGAGGGGGAGAGTGTGTCCGCGTACCCTCGTAGATCGAAAGCGGAAGCGTTTGACAACGCGGTTGATGTAGTCGAACTTCTTCTCGTTCCGAACGATCAAGCACCGAACGTACGGCACCTCCGAGTTCTGCACACGTTCAGCTCGATGACGTCCCTCGAACTCTTGATCCAGCAAAGTGTCGAGGGAGAGTTCCTTCAGCACGACGGCGTGGTAATGGTGATGGTGAAGTGATCCACGCAGGGCTTCGCCTAAGCACGACGAGAATATCACCGGAGGCGTAAATTGTGGAGGGGGGCGCCGCACACGGCTAACAATTGTTGGTGTGTGTTCTAGGCGCCCCCTCCCCATGTATATATAGGTGGGAGGGGGAGGGGAGCTACCTTGGACACCCCAAGTAGGAGGAATCCTACTTGGGGACCTATTCCAATTCGGGCCCCCTTTCCTTTTACCGGAAGGGGGGAAAAGGGAAGAGAGGGAGGAGGAAGGAAAGGAGGGGGGGCGAACCCCCTCCTTCTTCTCCTATTAGGCCTCCTTCCTTAGGGGGGGCGCCACCCCATGTGGGCTGGTGTACTCCCCTCCTATGGCCCATAAGGCCCATTATCCCCCCCCCGGGGGGGGGGGGGGAGGGTCCGGTAACCCCCCCGGTACTTTGATATGTACCCGATATACCCTGGAACACTTCCGATGTCCAAATACTATTGTCCTCTATATAAATCTTTACCTCTCGACCATTTTGAGTCTCCTCGTCATGTCCGTGATCTCATCCGGGTCTCCGAACAACATTCGGTCACCAAATTCACATAACTCATTTAATACAAAATCGTCACCGAACGTTAAGCGTGCGGACCCTACGGGTTCGAGAACTATGTAGACATGACCGAGACACCTCTCCGGTCAATAACCAACAGCAGAACCTGGATGCTCATATTGGTTCCCCCATATTCTATGAAGATCTTTATCGGTCGTACAGTAATGATAGTATACATTATTCCCTTTGTCATCGATATGTTACTTGCCCGAGATTCGATCGTCGGTATCTCCATACCTAGTTCAATCTTGTTACTGGCAAGTCTCTTTACTCGTTCCGTAATACATCATCTCGCAACTAACTCATTAGTTGCAATGCTTGCAAGGCTTAAGTGATGTGCATTGCCAAGAGGGCCCAGAGATACCTCTCCGATACTCAGAGTGACAAATCCTAATCTCGATCTATGCCAACCCAAGAAACACCTTCGGAGATACCTGTAGAGCATCTTTATAATAATCACCCAGTTACATTGTGACGTTTGATAGCACATAAGGTATTCCTCCGGTGTCTGGGAGTTGCATAATCTCATAGCCAAAGGAATATGTATATGACATGAACAAAGCAATAGCACTAAAACTGAACGATCAATATGCTAAGCTAACAGATGGGTCTTGTCCATCACATCATTCTCCTAATGATGTTACCCTGTTTATCAAATGACAACTGATGTCTATGGTTAGGAAACTTAACCATCTTTGAATAACAAGCTAGTCTAGTAGAGGCTTACTAGGGACACGGTGTTTTTTCTATGTATCCGCACATGTATCAAGTTTCTGCTTAATACAATTCTAGCATGAATAATAAACATTTATCATGATATAAGGAAATATAAAATAATAACTTTATTATTGCATCTAGGGCATATTTCCTTCAGCTAGCTCTCTAGCGAGCACTTCGAATGGCTGCGACACTGACAAGCCAACGGAGGACAAGCCGACACCACCCCCATCGCTGGTTCAGGCCGGCATCACCATGGGCGAGGCGCGAGAGGACGACAAGGGCACTGTGGTGGACAAGCAGTGGCACACAGAGGAGCAAGTCGATGACATACTCATCATGGTGGATGCTATGTCTTGAGCTTGCGTTGGTTTTCCTTGAAGAGGAAAGGGTGATGCAGCAATGGTAGCTTAAGTATTTCCCACAGTTTTTGAGAACCAAGGTATCAATCCAGTAGGAGGCTCCTCAAAAGTCCCAGGCACCTACACAAACAAACAAAGAACTCGCAACCAACAGAATAAAGGCGTTGTCAATCCCTTCACGGCCACTTGCGAAAGTGAGATCTAAAAGAGATAGTATGATAAGATAAATATATTTTTGGTATTTTATAATATAGATGCAAAAAGTAAAGATGCAAATAAAAGTAGTTTGAAAGCAAATATGATAAAAGATAGACCCGGGGGCCATACGTTTCACTAGTGGCTTCTCTCAAGATAGCATAAGTATTACGGTGGGTGAACAAATTACTGTCGAGCAATTGATAGAAGAGCGAATAATTATGAGATTATCTAGGCATGATCATGTATATAGGCATCACGTTCGTGACAAGTAGACCGACTCCTGCCTGCATCTACTACTATTACTCCACACATCGGCCGACTCCTGCCTGCATCTAGAGTATTAAGTTCATAAAGAACAGAGTAACGCATTAAGAAACATGACATGATGTAGAGGGATAAGCTGAAGCAATATGATATAAACCCCATCTTTTTAACCTCGATGGCAACAATACAATCGTGCCTTGCTGCCCTAACATCCTTTGGGAAAGGACACCGCAAGATTGAACCCAAAGCTAAGCACTTCTCCCATGGCAAGAAAAATCAATCTAGTAGGCCAAACCAAACTGATAATTCAAAGAGACTAGCAAAGATAACTCAATCATACATAAAAGACTTCAGAGGAGATTCAAATATTATTCATAGATAAACTTGATCATAAACCCACAATTCATCGGATCTCGACAAACACACCGCAAAAAAGAGTTTACATCGAATAGATCTCCACAAGAGGGGGAGAACATTGTATTGAGATCCGAAAAGAGAGAAGAAACCATCTAGCTAATAACTATGGACCCGAAGGTCTGTGGTAAACTACTCACAACTCATTGGAGGGGCTATGGTGTTGATGTAGAAGCCCTCCGTGGTTGATAAACCCTCCGGCGGAGCACCGACGAAGGCTCCAAGATGGGATCTCGCGGATACAGAAGGTTACAATGGTGGAAATTGTGTTTCGTTGGCTCCTGGATGTTTTGAGTGCGTGAGGCTTATATAGGAGGAAGAAATGCGTCGGTGGCGCCCGAGGGGCCCACGAGATAGGAGGGGCGCGCCGAGGGGTGGTAGCGCCCCCACCCTAAATGGCCGCCTCGGCTGCTAACAGCTTGCACTCCAAGTCCTCTGGATCACGTTCGTTCCAAAAATCACGCTCCCGAAGGTTTCATTCCGTTTGGACTCCGTTTGATATTCCCTTTCTGCAAAACACTGAAATAGGAAAAAAAACAGCAATTTGCACTGGGCCTCCGGTTAGTAGGTTAGTCCCAAAAATAATATAAAAGTGAATAATAAATCCCATTAAACATCCAAAACAGATAATATAATAGCATGGAACAATCAAATATTATAGATACGTTGGAGACGTATCAAGCATCCTCAAGCTTAATTCCTACTCTTCCTCGAGTAGGTAAATGATAAAAACAGAATTTTTGATGTGGAATGCTACCTAGCATAATTCTCAATGTAATTTTCTTCATTGTGGCATGAATGTTCAGATCCAAATGATTCAAAATAAAAGTTCGTATTGACATAAGAAATAGTGATACTTCAAGCATACTAACCAAAGTAATCATGTCTTCTCAAAATAACATGGCTAAAGAAAGTTATCCCTACAAAATCATATAGTCTGGCTGTTGCTCTATCTTCATCACACAAAGTATTTAATCATGCACAACCCCGATGACAAGCCAAGCAATTGTTTCATACTTTAATAATCTCAAACTTTTTCAACTTTCACGCAATACATGAGCGTGAGCCATGGACATAACACTATATGTGGAATAGAATGGTGGTTGTGGAGAAGACAAAAAGGAGAAGATAGTCTCACATCAACTAGGCGTATCAACGGGCTATGGAGATGCCCGTTAATAGATATCAATGTGAGTGAGTAGGGATTGCCATGCAACGGATGCACTAGAGCTATAAATATATGAAAGCTCAACAAAAGAAACTAAGTGGGTGTGCATCCAACTTGCTTGCTCACGAAGACCTAGGGCATTTTGAGGAAGCCCATCATTGGAATATACAAGCCAAGTTCTATAATGAAAAATTCCCACTAGTATATGCAAGTGATAACATAGGAGACTCTCTATCATGAAGAGCATGGTGCTACTTTGAAGCACAAGTGTGGAAAAAGAGATAGTAGCATTGTCCCTTCTCTCTTTTTCTCTCATTCTATTTTTTTCTTTTCTCTTTTTTTTCTTTTCTTTCTCTTTTTTTCTTTGGACTTTCTTTTTTTTACTTTTTTTTCTTTTTGGCCTTTCTCTTTTTTTCCCTTTTTTTAAAGTCCGAAGTCTCATCCCGACTTGTGGGGGAATCATAGTCTTCATCATCCTTTCCTCACTGAGACAATGCTCTAATAATGAAGATCATCACACTTTTATGGATTTACAACTCAAGAATTACAACTCAAAGGTAGAACAAGATATGACTCTATATGAATGCCTCGTGATGTGCGGGATATGCAATGAATCAAGAGCGACATCTATGAAAATTATGAAGGTGGCCTTGCCACAAATACGATGTCAACTACATGATCATGCAAAGAGCAATATGACAAAAGTAATGCGTGTCATATGAACGGAACGGTGGAAAGTTGCATGACAATATATCTCGGGATGGCTATGGAAATGCCATAATAGGTAGGTATGGTGGCTGTTTTGAGGAAGGTATATGGTAGGTGTATGGTACCGTGAAAGTTGCGCTGACACAAGAGAGGCTAGCAATGGTGGAAAGGTGAGAGTGCGTATAATCCATGGACTCAACATTAGTCAAAAGAACTCATATACTTATTGCAAAAATCTACAAGTATTCAAAAACAAAGTATTACGCGCATGCTCCTAGGGGGATAGATTGGTAGGAAAAGACCATCGCTCGTCCCCGACCGCCACTCATAAGGAAGACAATCAATAAATAAAATTGTGCTCCAACTTCATCACAAAGCGGTTCACCATACGTGCATGCTACGGGAATCACAAACTTCAACACAAGCATTCTTTAAATTCATAATCACCCAGCTAGCATGAATTTAATATCACTACCTCCATATCTCAAAACAATTATCAAGCATCAAATTGATCATAGCATCCAATTCACTTTCTATGATAGTTTTTATTATACCCAACTTGGATGCCTACCATTCTAGGACCAACTTTATAACCATAGCAAATAACATGCTGTTCTAAAAGACTCTCAAAATAATATAAGTGAAGCATGAGAGACTAGCAATTTCTTCAAAATTAAGCCACCGCCGTGCTCTAAAAGATATAAGTGAAGCACTAGAGCAAAAACTATCTAGCTCAAAAGATATAAGTGAAGCACATATAGTATTCTAATAAATTTCAATCAAGTAGGCTTCTCCCAAAAGGTGTGTACAGAAAGGATGATTGTGGTAAACTAAAAAGCAAAGAATAATATAATACACAACGCTCCAAGCAAAACACATATCATGTGGCGAATAAAAATATAGCTCCAAGTAAAGTTACCAATGAACGAAGACGAAAGAGGGGAGCCTTCCCGGGGCATCCCCAAGCTTAGGCTTTTGGCTATTCCTGAATATCTTGGGCTGCCTTGGGCATCCCCAAGCTT
This sequence comes from Aegilops bicornis, assembly GCA_021605145.1. Lineage (NCBI taxonomy): Eukaryota > Viridiplantae > Streptophyta > Magnoliopsida > Poales > Poaceae > Aegilops > Aegilops bicornis. The sequence goes on from CM038672.1 coordinate 546,918,119, forward strand.
AGGCTCTTGCCACTCCTTATTCCATATTCCATCAAAGCTTTACCCAAAACTTGAAAACTTCACAACACAAAACTCAATAGGAAATCTTATAAGCTCCGTTAGTGAAAGAAAACAAAACCAACACATAAGGTACTGTAATGAACTCATTCTTTATTTATTTTGGTGTTAAACCTACTCTATTTCAACTTCTCTATGGTTTATAAAATATTTTACTAGCCATAGATGCATCAAAATAAGCAAACAACACACGAAAAACAGAATCTGTCAAAAACAGAACAGTCTGTAGCAATCTGTAACTAACGCAAACTTCTGGAACTTTAAAAATCCTACCAAAATAGGAAGTCCTGGAAAATTTGTCTATTGATCAGAATCAAAAAGAATCAACGCAGCAGCACGTTTATGTGATTTAACAAAACAAATTTCGTGCGCGCAAAGTTTCTGTTTTTCAGCAGAATCAGATTAACTATCATCATAGGTTATCCTATAGGTTCTACTTGGCACAAACACTAATTAAAAGATAAAAAACATCTAAACAGAAGGTAGATGCAAAATTTATTACTAAACAGAAACAAAAATAAAAAACAAAAATAAAATTGGGTTGCCTCCCAACTAGCGCTATCGTTTAACGCCCCTAGCTAGGCATAAAAGCGAAGATAGATCTAAGTAGTGCCATCTTTGGCACTCAATTCATAAGTAGCTCGCTTGATAGATTCCTAAGGTAATTTGACTTTCTTTCTTGGGAAGTGCTCCATGCCTTTCTTTAATGGAAATTGGAATCTAATATTCCCTTCCTTCATATCAATAATCGCGCCAATCGTTCTAAGGAAAGGTCTACCAAGAATAATAGGGAAAGAAAGATTGCAATCAATATCAAGAACGATAAAATCAGAAGGAAATATGCCCTAGAGGCAGTAATAAAGTTATTATTTATTTCCTCATATCATGATAAATGTTTATTATTCATGCTAGAATTGTATTAACCGGAAACATGATACATGTGTGAATACATAGACAAACTTAATGTCACTAGTATGCCTCTACTTGACTAGCTCATTAATCAAAGATGGTTATGTTTCCTCACCATAGACATGTGTTGTCATTTGATTAACGGGATCACATCATTAGAAGAATGATGTGATTGACTTGACCCATTCCGTTAGCTTAGCACTTGATCGTTTAGTATGTTGCTATTGCTTTGTTCATGACTTATACAAGTTCCTATAACTATGAGATTATGCAACTCCCGTTTACCAGAGAAACACTTTGTGTGCTACCAAACGTCACAACGTAACTGGGTGATTATAAAGGAGCTCTATAGGTGTCTCCAAAGGTACATGTTGAGTTGGCGTATTTCGAGATTAGGTTTTGTCACTCCGATTGTCGGGAGAGGTATCTACTGGCCCTCTCGGTAATGCACACCAATATAAGCCTTGCAAGCAATGTAGCTAATGAGTTAGTTACTGGAATGATGCATTACGTTCTGAAGTAAAGATACTTGCGGTAACGAGATTGAACTCGGTATTGAGATACCGACGATAGAATCTCGGGCAAGTAACATACCGATGACAAAGGGAACAATGTATGTTGTTATGCGGTTTGACCGATAAAGATCTTCATAGAATATGTAGGAGCCAATATGAGCATCCAGGTTCCGCTATTGGTTATTGACCGGAAACAGTTCTAGGTCATGTCTACATAGTTCTCGAACCCGTAGGGTCCGCACGCTTAAGGTTTCGTTGACAGTTTTATTATGAGTTTATGAGTCTTGATGTACCAAAGGTTGTTCGAAGTCCCGGATGTGATCACGAACATGACGAGGAGTCTCGAAATGGTCAAGACATAAAGATCGATATATTGAACGACTATATTTGGACACCGGAAAGGTTCCGGGTGAGATTGGGACTATGCCGGAGCTCCGAGAGGTTATCGGAACCCCCCGGTAGGTATATGGGCCTTATTGGGCCTTAGTGGAAAGGAGGGAGAAGGAGCAAAGGAGGCGCCTCCCCAAGCCCAATCCGACTGGGAGGGGGCGGCCCCTTTCCTTCTTCCCTCCCCCCTCTTCCTTCCCTCTCCTACTCCTAATAGGAAAAGGGGGAGTCCTAATCCCGGTTGGGGTTGGACTCCCCCCTAGGGCGCGCCACCCCCTTGGTCGGCCTCCTCTCCTCCACTCCTTTATATACGGGGGAAGGGGGCACCCCATAGACACAACCATTGATCTCTTGATCTCTTAGCTGCAAAAGCGGTGCCCCCTCCACCAAAGTCCTCGATAATATTGTAGCGGTGCTTAGGCGAAGCCCTGCGACGGTAGAACATCAAGATCGTCACCACGCCGTCGGGCTGACGGAACTCTTCCCCGACAATATGCTGGATCAGAGTCCGGGGATTGTCATCGAGCTGAACGTGTGCTAGAACTCGGAGGTGCCGTAGTTTCGGTGCTTGATCGGTCGGGCCGTGAAGACGTACGACTACATCATCCGCGTTGTTCTAAAGCTTCCGCTTTCAGTCTACGAGGGTACGTGGACAACACTCTCCCCTCTCGTTGCTATGCATCACCATGATCTTGTGTGTGCGTAGGAAATTTTTTGAAATTACTACCTTCCCCAACAAAGGCATCCGAGCCAGGTTTTATGCGTAGATGTTATATGCACGCAGTAGAACACAAGTGAGTTGTGGGCGATACAAGTCATCTTGCTTACCCGCATGTCATACTTTGGTTCGGCGGTATTGTTGGATGAAGCGGCCCGGACCGACATTACGCGTACGCTTACGCGAGACTGGTTCTACCGACGTGCTTTGCACATAGGTGGTTTGCGGGTGTCTGTTTCTCCAACTTTAGTTTAACCGAGTGTGGCTACGCCCGGTCCTTGCGAAGGTTAAAACAGCACTAACTGGACGAACTATTGTTGTGGTTTTGATGCGTAGGTAAGAACGGTTCTTGCTCAGCCCGTAGCAGCCACGTAAAATTTGCAACAAAGTATAGGACGTCTAACTTGTTTTTGCAGAGCATGATGTGATGTGATATGGTCAAGACGTGATGCTATATTTTATTGTATGAGATGATCATGTTTTGTAACCGAAGTTATCGGCAACTGGCAGGAGCCATATGGTTGTCGCTTTATTGTATGCAATGCAATCGCCCTGTAATGTTCACCATTGAAAGCTACTCCATTTCACGTGATGATCGGTTATGGTTTAGTTGATTTGGATCACGTGATCACTTAGAGGATTAGAGGGATATCTTTCTAAGTGGGAGTTCTTAAGTAATATGATTAATTGAACTTAAATTTATCATGAACTTAGTACCTGATAGTATCTTGCTTGTTTATGTTTGATTGTAGATAGATGGCCCATGCTATTGTTTCGTTGAATTTTAATGCGTTCCTTGAGAAAGCAAAGTTAAAAGATGATGGTAGCAATTACACGGACTGGGTCCGTAACTTGAGGATTATCCTCATTCTTTGCACGTAAGAATTACGCCCTGGAAGCACCGGAGTGCCGTGCCCGCTGCAGATGCTGACGCAGCGTTAAGAACGTCTGGCGAGCAAAGCCGATGACTACTCGATAGTTCGATTGTGCCATGCTTTACGGTTTAGAACCGGGTCTTCAACGACGTTTTGAGCGTCATGGAGCATATGAGATGTTCCAGAGTTGAAGTTAATATTTCAAGCAAATGCCGGATTGAGAGATATGAAGTCTCCAATAAGTTCTATAGCTGCAAGATGGAGGAGAACAGTTGTGTCAGTGAGCATATACTCAAAATGTCTGGGTATAATAATCACTTGATTCAACTGGGAGTTAATCTTCCGGATGATTGCATCATTGACATAATTCTCCAATCATTGCCACCAAGCTACAAGAGCTTTGTGATGAACTATAATATGCAAGGGATGGACAAAACAATTCCTGAGCTCTTCGCAATGCTAAAAGATGCGGAGGTAGAAATCAAGAAGGAGCATGAAGTGTTGATGGTTAACAAGACCACTAGTTTCAAGAAAAAGGGCAAAGGGAAGAAGAAGGGGAACTTCAAGAAGAACAGCAAGCAAGTTGCTGCTCAGAGAAGAAACTCAAATGCGGACCTAAGCCTGAAATCGAGTGCTTCTAATGCAAGCAGACTAGTCCTTTGGAAGCGGAACTGCCCCCAAGTATTTGGCGGATAAGAAGGATGGCAAGGTGAACAAAGGTATATATGATATACATGTTATTGATGTGTACCTTACTAGAGCTCGCATAGAACACAGGTATTTGATCTTGGTTCTGTTGCTAATATTTGCAACTCGAAGCAGGGGACTACGGATTAGCGAACAACTGGCGAAGGGCGAGGTGGCGCGCGTGGGAAATGGTTCCAAAGTCGATGTGATCGCGGTCGGCACGCTACCTCTACATCTACCATCGGGATTAGTATTAGACCTAAACAATTGTTATTTGGTGCCAGCGTTGAGCATGAACATTATATCTGGATCTTGTTTGATGCGAGACGCTTATTCATTTAAATCGAGAGAATAATGGTTGTTCTAATTATATGAGTAATATCTTTTATGGTCATGCACCCTTGAAGAGTGGTCTATTTTGATGAATCTCGATAGTAGTGATACACATATTCATAATGTTGAAGCCAAAAGATGCAGAGTTGATAATGATAGTGCAACTTATTTGTGGCACTACCGTTTAGGTCATATCGGTGTAAAGCGCATGAGGAAACTCCATACTGATGGACTTTTGGAACCACTTGATTATGAATCACTTGGTACTTGCGAACCGTGCCTCATGGGCAAGATGAATAAAACGCCGTTCTCCGGTACTATGGAGAAAGCAACAGATTTGTTGGAAATCATACATACGGATGTATGTGGTCCGATAAATGTTGAGGCTCGTGGCGGATATCGTTATTTTCTCACCTTCACAGATGACTTAAGCAGATATGGGTATATCTACTTAATGAAGCATAAGTCTGAAACATTTGAAAAGTTCAAAGAATTTCAGAGTGAAGTTGAAAATCATCGTAACAAGAAAATAAAGTTTCTATGATCTGATCGTGGAGGAGAATATTTGAGTTATGAGTTTGGTCTACATTTGAAACAATGCGGAATAGATTCGTAACTCACGCCACCCGGAACACCACAGCGTAATGGTGTGTCCGAACGTCGTAATCGTACTTTACTAGATATGGTGCGATCTATGATGTCTCTTATAGATTTACCGCTATCATTTTGGGGTTATGCTTTAGAGACGGCCGCATTCACGTTAAATAGGGCACCATCAAAATCCGTTGAGATGACGCCTTATGAACTGTGGTTTGGCGAGAAACCAAAGTTGTCGTTTCTAAAAGTTTGGGGCTGCGATGCTTATGTGAAAAAACTTCAACCTGATAAGCTCGAACCCAAATCGGAGAAATGTATCTTCATAGGATACCCAAAGGAGATCATTGGGTACACCTTCTATCACATATCCGAAGGCAAAACATTAGTTGCTAAGAATGCATCCTTTCTAGAGAAGGAGTTTCTCTCGAAAGAAGTGAGTGGGAGGAAAATAGAACTTGATGAGGTAACTGTACCTGCTCCCTTATTGGAATGTAGTACATCACAGAAACTGGTTTCTGTGACACCTACACCAATTAGTGAGGAAGCTAATGATGATGATCATGAAACTTGGATCAAGTTACTACCGAACCTCGTAGATCAACGAGTAAGATCCGCACCAGTGAATGCGGTAATCCTGTTACGGAAGTCATGTTACTAGATCATGGTGAACCTCACGAACTATGAAGAAGCGATGGTGAGCCCAGATTCCATAAAATGGCTAGAAGCCATGAAATCTGAGATGGGATCCATGTATGAGAACAAAGTATGGACTTTGGTTGACTTGCCCGATGATCGGCAAGCAATTGAGAATAAATGGATCTTCAAGAAGAAGACGTCTTGTGGTAATGTTACTGTCTACAAAGCTTGACTTGTTGCAAAAGTTTTTCGACAAGTTCAAGGGATTGACTACGATGAGACCTTCTCAGCCGTAGCGATGCTTAAGTCTGTCCGAATCATGTTAGCAATTGCCGCATTTTATGATTATGAAATTTGGCAAATGGATGTCAAAACTGCATTCCTGAATGGATTTCTAGAAGAAGAGTTGTATATGATGCAACCGGAATGTTTTGTCGGTCAAAGGGAGCTAACAAAGTGTGCAAGCTCCAGCGATCCATTTATGGACTGGTGCAAGCCTCTCGGAGTTGGAATAAACGCTTTGATAGTGTGATCAAAGCATTTGGTTTTATCTGAGACTTTTGGAGAAGCCTTGTATTTACAAGAAAGTGAGTGGGAGCTCTGTAGCATTTACGATATTATATGTGGATGACATATTACTAATCGGAAATGATATAGAATTTCTGGATAGCATAAAGGGATACTTGAATAAGAGTTTTTCAATGAAAGACCTTGGTGAAGCTGCTTACATATTGGGCATTAAGATCTATAGAGATAGATCAAGACGCTTAATTGGACTTTCACAAAGCACATACCTTGACAAAGTTTTGAAGAAGTTCGAAATGGATCAGGCAAAGAAAGGATTCTTCCCTGTGTTACAAGGTGTGAAGTTGAGTAAGACTCAATGTCCGACCACAGCAGAAGATAGAGAGAAAATGAAAGATGTTCCCTATGCTTCAGCCATAGGCTCTATCATGTATGCAATGTCGTGTACCGGACTGATGTGTGCCTTGCTATAAGTCTAGCGGTGGAGGTACCAAAGTAATCCAGAGTGGATCACTGGACGGTGGTCAAGAACATCCTGAAGTACACGAAAAGGACTAAGGATATGTTTCTCGTATATGGAGGTGACAAAGAGCTCATCGTAAATGGTTACGTTGATGCAAGCTTTGACACTGATCCGGACGATTCTAAATCGCAAACCGGATACGTGTTTACATGAAAAGGTGGAGCTGTCGGTTGGTGCAGTTCTAAACAAAGCGTCGTGGCGGGATCTACATGTGAAGCTGAGTACATAGCTGCTTCGGAAGCAGCAAACGAATGAGTCTGGATGAAGGAGTTCATATCTGATCTAGGTGTCATACCTAGTGCATCAGGTCCAATGAAGATCTTTTGTGACAATACTGGTGCAATTGCTTTAGCAAAGGAATCTAGATTTCACAAGAGAACCATGCACATCAAGAGACGCTTCAATTCCATCCGGGATTTAGTCCAGGTGGGAGACATAGAGATTTGCAAGATACATACGGATCTGAATGTTGCAGACCCGTTGACTAAGCCTCTTCCACGAGCAAAACATGATTAGCACCAAGGCTCCATGGGTGTTAGAATCATTCTTGTGTAATCTAGATTATTGACTCTAGTGCAAGTGGGAGACTGAAGAAAATATGCCCTAGAGGCAATAATAAAGTTATTATTTATTTCCTTATATCATGATAAATGTTTATTATTCATGCTAGAATTGTATTAACCGAAAACATAATACTTGTGTGAATACATAGACAAATAGATTGTCACTAGTATGCCTCTACTTGACTAGCTCGTTAATCAAAGATGGTTATGTTTCCTAACCATAGACATGTGTTGTCATTTGATTAAATGTGATCACATCATTAGGAGAATGATGTGATTGACATGACCCATTCCATTAGCTTAGCACCCGATCGTTTAGTATGTTGCTATTGCTTTCTTCATGACTTATACATGTTCCTATGACTATGAGATTATGCAACTCCGTTTGCGGAGGAACACTTTGTGTGCTACCAAAGCGTCACAACGTAATTGGGTGATTATAAAGGAGCTCTACAGGTGTCTCCAAAGGTACATGTTGGGTTGGCGTGTTCGAGATTAGGATTTGTCACTCCGATTGTCGGAGAGGTATCTCTGGGCCCTCTCGGTAATGCACATCACTTAAGCCTTGCAAGCAATGCAACTAATGAGTTAGTTGCGAGATGATGTATTACGGAACGAGTAAAGAGAGTTGCCGGTAACGAGATTGAACTAGGTATTGAGATACCGACGATCGAATCTCGGGCAAGGAACATACCGATGACAAAGGGAACAACGTATATTGTTATGCGGTCTGACCGATAAAGATCTTTGTAGAATATGTAGGAGCCAATATGAGCATCCAGGTTCCGCTATTGGTTATTGACCGCAGACGTGTCTCGGTCATGTCTACATTGTTCTCGAACCCGTAGGGTCCGCACGCTTAACGTTACGATGACTGTTTCATTATGAGTTTATATGCTTTGATGTACTGAAGGTTGTTCGGAGTCCTGGATATGATCACGGACATGACAAGGAGTCTCGAAATGGTCGAGACATAAAGATAGATATATTGGAAGCCTATATTTGGATATCAAAATCGTTCCGGTGAAATCGGGATTTTACCAGAGTCTGGGTTACGGAACCCCCGGGGGGTTAATGGGCCTTCATGGGCCCTAAGGGAGAAGAGGAGGGCGGACAGGGCCGGCGCGTGCCCTCCCCCTAGTCCGAATAGGACAAGGAAGGGGGGCGACGCCCCCCTTTCCTCTTTCCCCCTTCCCCTTTTCTTCTCCAACAAGGCAAGAGGGGGGAGTCCTACTCTTGGTGAGAGTAGGACTCCTCCAGTCGCACCCCTAGGGGGCCGGCCGCACCTTCCCCTCCCTCCTTTATATACGGGGGCGAGGGGGCACCCCAAGATACACAAGTTGAACTTCGTGATCGTTCCTTAACAGTGTGCAGTGCCCCCTTCCACCATATTCCACCTCGATCATATCGTAGCGGTGCTTAGGCGAAGCCCTGCGATGGTAGAACATCAAGATCGTCACCACGCCGTCGTGCTGACGAAACTCTTCCCCGACACTTTGCTGGATCGGAGTCCGGGGATCGTCATCGAGCTGAACGTGTGCAAGAACTCGGAGGTGCCGTAGTTTCGGTGCTTGATCGGTCGGGCCGTGAAGACGTACGACTACATCAACCGCGTTGTTATAACGCTTCCGCTGTCGGTCTACGAGGGTACATGGACAACACTGTCCCCTCTCGTTGCTATGCATCACCATGATCTTGCGTGTGCGTAGGAATTTTTTTGAAATTACTACGTTCCCCAACAAGAATATCACATAAAGTTTTTGGAATCGTGGAAACACTAGCACCCAAATCACACAAAGCAAAACACTCATGATCTTTAATTCTAATCTTTATAGTAGGTTCCCACTCATCATTAAGTTTTCGAGGTATAGAAACTTCCAAATTAAGTTTTTCATCATAAGATTGCATCAAGGCATCAACGATATGTTTGGTAAAAGCTTTATTTTGACTATAAGCATGAGGAGAATTAACAACGGATTGCAACAAGGAAATACAACCTTCTAAAGAACACTTATCATAATCAAATTCCTTGAAATCCGAGATAGTGGGTTCAATACTATTTAAAGTCATCACCTCTCCAATCCCACTTTTACCAAATTTAGCATCAAGATCAAAAACTCCGAATTCTTGGGACGCCTTCTAACTAAAGTTGACTCATCTTCAGTCCCATTATTATCAAGATTCATATTGCAAAACAAAGATTTAATAGGACACACATCAATAACTTTAAGATCTTCATCATTATTTTCATGGAAACTAGAAGAACACGCCTTTACAAAGCAATCTTTCTTAGCACGCAATCTAGCGGTTCTTTCCTTGCACTCATCAATGGAAATTCTCATTGCTTTGAGAGACTCATTGATATCATGCTTAGGAGGAGAAGATCTAAGTTTGATAGAATCAACATCGAGCAAAAGTCTATCAATGTTCCTAGCCAAATCATCAACTTTGAGCAGTTTTTCTTCAAGCAAGGCATTAAAATTCTTTTTAGAAATCATAACTCTTTCGCACTATTCTCAAAATCAGAGGGCATCTTATTAAAATTACCATAAGAATTATTGTAGGAATTTCCATAATTATTAGAGGAATTACTAGGGAACAGTCTAGAATTAAAGTTTCCTCTATAAGCATTGTTTCCAAAACTATTCCTACCAACAAAATTCACATCCATAGATTCATTATTATTCTCAATCAAAGTAGACAAAGGCATATCATTGGGATCAAGAGGAGTATTTTTAGTAGCAAACAACTTCATAAGTTCACCATCTTTCCACTCAAAACATTGATTTCTTCTATAGCATGCACTTTTTTACTAGAAGATCTTTCAGTGTGCCATTGAGAATAATTAGCCATAATATTATCAAGAAGTTTTGTAGCATCTCCTAACATGATTTTCATAAACGTGCCTCCCGCGGCCGAATCTAAAAGATTTCTAGAAGCAAAGTTCAAACCGGCATAAAAATTTTGTATGATCATCCATAAATTCAAACCATGAGTAGGGCAATTGCGAATCATCAATTTCATTCTTTCCCAAGATTGAGCAACATGCTCATGATCAAGTTGTTTAAAATTCATAATATCGTTCCTAAGAGTGATAATCTTAGCGGGAGGAAAATACTTAGAGATAAAAGCATCTTTGCACTTGTTCCAAGAATCAATACTATTTTTAGGCAAAGGCGAAAACCAAACTTTAGCACGATCTCTAAGTGAAAACGGAAATAACTTCAATTTGACAATGTTATTATCCGTATATTTCTTCTTTGCATATCACACAAATCAACAAAGTTGTTTAGATGAGTAGCGGCATCTTCACTAGGAAGGCCGGTAATTGATCTTTCATAACAAGATTCATAAAGTAGTATTGATTTCACAAGACTCAACATCATTAAGAGGAGCAATCAGTACTAAGGAAATCGTTATTATTGGTATTGGACACAATTTGGTATTATCTTGTGCCATGGCAACAAGTAATCCAACACACAAGCAAACAGAAAAAGGCAAGCGAAAAAGAGAGGAGGAGATTGGGAAAGAGAGGGCGAATAAAACGGCAAGGGTGAAGTGGGGAGAGGAAAGCGAGAGGCAAATGGCAAATAATGTAAATCACGAGGGAGATGAGTTTGTGATGGGTACTTGGTATGTCTTGACTTGAGCGAAGACCTCCCGACAGCGGTGCCGAGGAAATCCTTCTTGCTACGTCTTGAGCTTGCGTTGGTTTTCCTTGAAGAGGAAAGGGTGATGCAACAATAGTAGCGTAAGTATTTCCCTCAGTTTTTGAGAACCAAGGTATCAATCTAGTAGGAGGCTCCTCAAAAGTCCCACGCACCTACACAAACAAACAAAGAACTCGCAACCAACGCAATAAAGGGGTTGTCAATCCCTTCACGGCCACTTGCGAAAGTGAGATCTAAAAGAGATAGTATGATAAGATAAATATATTTTTGGTATTTTATAATATAGATGCAAAAAGTAAAGATGCAAATAAAAGTAGATTGAAAGCAAATATGATAAAAGATAGACCCGGGGGCCATAGGTTTCACTAGTGGCTTCTCTCAAGATAGCATAAGTATTACGGTGGGTGAACAAATTCTTGTCGAGCAATTGATAGAAGAAGCGAATAATTATGAGATTATCTAGGCATGGTCATGTATATAGGCATCACGTCAAGTGACAAGTAGACCGACTCACCTTTGCATCTACTACTATTACTCCACACATCGACCGACTCACCTTGCATCTAGAGTATTAAGTTCATAAAGAGCGAGTAGCAGCATTAAGAAAGATGACATGATGTAGAGGGATAAGCTCAAGCAATATGATGTAAACCCCATCTTTTATCCTCGATGGCAACAATACAACACGTGCCTTGCTGCCCCTACATCACCGGGAAAGGACACATAAAGATTGAACCCAAAGCTAAGCACTTCTCCCATGGCAAGAAAGATCAATCTAGTAGGCCAAACCAAACTGATAATTCGAAGAGACTTGCAAAGATAACTCAATCATACATAAAAAAATTCAGAGGAGATTCAAATATTATTCATAGATAAACTTGATCATAAACCCACAATTCATGGATCTCGACAAACACACCGCAAAAAGAGTTTACATGAATAGATCTCCACAAGAGAGGGGAGAACATTGTATTGAGATCCAAAAAGAGAAGACGCCATCTAGCTAATAACTATGGACCCGAAGGTCTGTGGTAAACTACTCACAACTCATCGGAGGGGCTATGGTGTTGATGTAGAAGCCCTCCATGGTCGATTCCCCCTCCGGCGGAGCGCCGGCGGAGGCTCCAAGATGGGATCTCGCGGATCTGAGGAAGGATTCTGGCGGTGGAAATTGTGTTTCGTTGGCTCCCTGTATGTTTTTGAGTCGTGAAGCTTATATAGGAGGAAGAAATACGTTGGTGGCTTGGGGAGGCCGACGAGACAGGAGGCGCGATCTGTAGGGGTGGGCGCGCCCCCACCCTGGTAACGCCTCGGCATTGCATAGCTTGCCTCCATGTCCTCTGGATCACGTTCGTTCCAAAAATCACGCTCCCGAAGGTTTCATTCCGTTTGGACTCCGTTTGATATTCCTTTTCTTGAAATCTTTGAAATAGGCAAAAAAAAGCGATGTCTGGGATGGGTCTCCGGTTAGTAGGTTAGTCCCAAAAATGATATAAATGTGTAAAATAAAGCCCATAAACATCCAAAAGGAGTAATATAATAGCATGGAACAATCAAAAATTATAGATACGTTGGAGACGTATCAGTGGACGTGGACGTGCTTGAGCGGGAGGCTTTGCTCCTGTCCTATTGGCTGACGCAAGTTTAAGACGGCATGGACGACGTTGCTAGCTCCATGTCGGTCGTGCCCCGCTGCCATGATGACGAAGTCGGCATGTCCGTGGGCGCCACTCGCATCGAGGATGAGTAGACCAAAGGAGGCCACCGCCGCTCGGGTCCCAAGAAGGCCACCACCACCGCTACCCCAGGCCTCATAGCCGGTGACTTGCCTAGTTTGCGAAGGCGTAGTCCACCGTCATCGTCTTCCACCGTTCTAAAACCAACTGATGATCCGGGCTTCATGGAGGCGGATGTTATTCTTCCCCTCCCGTCGAAGCATATTCTCAAGGGCTCACGGCGTTCCGGTTAGCTCGCTGCCGGACATAGATATGGGGGTGGGAAACGGGCGCCGAGCCAGCTGGTCATAGACTAGGTTAGAATAGGCTAGCCTAATCCGCTATATTTTAGTTCAAATATGTCTGAAATGTAAATGTTTTCATGGACGGATGCGGACATAGATATGCGTTGGAGACGCCCTTACCAAGGGTTGTGTAAATCTTTTTTTGGGGAAAACTTATGACCTATTCATCTTCAATTATGAAAGTACAACGAACGTCAGAAATAATCAAAAAATTACATCCAGATCCATAATCCACCAAGCGACGACTACAAGCACTGAAGCGAGCCCAAAGCGCGTTGTTGTCATTGTCTCTCCCTCGCCAAAGCCGAGCAATAGTTGTTGTAGTAGATAATCGGGAACTTGTCGTGCTAACGCCCCATAGGACTAGCGCACCAAACTAGCACCCGCCACCATTGAAGAATAGATCGGAAGGATCCAACCTGAAGACACGCGAACGTAGACGAACTATGATCAGATCCGAGCAAATGCATTAAGGGCAGATCTGCCAGAGACACACCTCCACATGCCCACCGATGATACTAGACGCTCCACCGGGACAGGGACTAGGCGGGGAGAACATTATTTCATCTTCAGAGAGGCGTCGTCGTCTCGTCTTTTTGAGTAGGACACAAACCCTAACAAAATACGAAGGAATATCTAACGAAACCCTCCCGCCAGTAAGGACCGGGATCCACCGCGCCACCGTAGCCCTAAGGCCACCGGAGACGAGACGGACCGGGCGGCGGTGCCGGCAGGAGGTAGAGGAACCCATCAAGGGTTGTGTACATCTCTGTCCATATTCTTGTCCAAGTAAAAAAAGAAACACATTAAGAAGAATATATTTACTTGCACCTTTTCTCCAACATGAATTTCATAACTATCCAGTCTTAGCATGTGAGTAATCGGGGTTTCAAGCACTATCAAATAAGCAAGTCTTAGTAAGGCTGTCATTAGGAAGAAAACAACATTGGGGTGGTGGCGCAGTTGGCTAGCGCGTAGGTCTCATAGCTATACGTGAGTGATCCTGAGGTCGAGAGTTCGAGCCTCTCTCACCCCAAACCTCATGAAGTGGTGATGAAAATGCTCTCTTGACAACTTGGGTCGTCATGCAAACATCTGATCATCAGATGCCACGAGCAGCTCTGAACTTTGTTCTTTTTTTCCTCTCTTTTTTGTGCTCGCTGTCTGGAAGGCTTGCAGCCGGAGAGCGTGCCGGACAGGGCGAGCACCGCAAAGGCCATGTAACCGAGGCAGATGGACGCCGCGATGGCGCTCGTGAAGACGTTCACCACCGCCGAACTCAAGCGGATTGTGATCGGGAGAGCCACGCTCGTGAAGACGTGCACCACCGCCGAACTCAAGCGGATTGTCATCGGGAGAGCCACGCTCGTGAAGACGTGCACCACCGCTGAACAGCGGGTATATACGCATTCATTCAGGTCACAGGGCTACACACACACGATTGTTAGAACTATGTACACACACATGCGTACATACATACTCGGCTAACCAAAACTTAAGCTACTAGCTAGTCACCGCACAGCTCCCTTGCTGCATCAAAAATGGTCTCGTAGCAAGATTCTCTGCACTTCACCTGATCGCCGGCGATATCAAAAAAGCTGGCATGGGCAGCGCCGCGGCGCATCCGGCGAAAGTTCCTCCTGCGCCGCAGAGTACACGAACGCCACCATGGAGACCCCGAGAAGATACCTAGAAAATTACGCATGCAAATTGCAAAGCCAGCACCCAGCCCATGATCACTCTCAAGAATGGTGACATGACCGATCGAGCAATAAGACGCGCACGAGCACCATGGCCACGAACGCCAGGAGCACGGCGCCGGCGCGCAGAACAACGAGCCATGCTTGTATTGTTTTCAGAGATGAATCGGTGGTCCAGTCTCCACTGAGCTTCATCCAACCAGGCTAGCCAAAATAGAACGTCCTTTACGAGCCGGGCAGACGGCCCGTGTGTCACCTGGTTTTATTGCACTGGGCTTTCCGTTGGGCCATATCAAGGCACACACGTAAGCTTGTGATGTTGATATGATATTACAATACAGTAC
Organism: Aegilops bicornis; assembly: GCA_021605145.1. Taxonomy (NCBI): domain Eukaryota; kingdom Viridiplantae; phylum Streptophyta; class Magnoliopsida; order Poales; family Poaceae; genus Aegilops; species Aegilops bicornis. The sequence continues at coordinate 546,933,179 of CM038672.1, forward strand.
CGTTTTTATTAATACCACCTCGCTAATGGAGAGGAGGTGGCAGCAGTTTATATGCATGTTTCGTGACGTGGTGGCCACCAGGCAGCAAGCTTGGTAAGCTATCTCAAAAAACAACAACCAGCAGTCTAATTGGTTATTAGGCATGCAAGTAGCTCTCAGAGTCTGACGCCATGATTGTAGTACAACTTGCCATGCAAGCGGCTCTCAGGTGTCAATGTGCCCTGAGTGAAAAACTTGACATGCCACACCACTCCGACATGGAGTGCCTGAGCTTTTTTTCTTTCGAGTTCAGAAGATATAGAGTGTCAGGAATTTTTTTGTACAAAACACCCTCATATTTTATTTTATCACGTAGGAGAAAATGCGTGAAGCAGGAGCCCTCGTGATCACCGACTGCATTGCACACAGAGGTTCTCCACCGTGCCATACTATGCTCAATTCATATTGAAGAGGTCGAACTCTATATATTGCATTGATATGCAAATAGTAACTTTGGAGCACGGGCATATTGTGTCCTTTTTTTTCAAAGTTCAAAGAAACGGATTTTTACAGCTAAAATATTTCTAATTTGTTTGTACATGCACACATAGAAGTGTAACACATTCATGTTTTTTATATCAAAATCTAAGCTTTTGTGTGAGAGATAAAAAGATAAGTAATTTTGAGCAAAATTTGAAAGTCACTTAGAGCAAATGCATACGCTTTTGTGTGAAAAAAATCAACTCCTTTTGAAACTTTTTAAGTGCTGGTTTTAGAAACGTGCTTAGTGGCCACCGTGCTCCAAAAATCCACTTTCGTTGCTATGTACATCTTCATGCAATTCTTTTTTATATATGGCGCTTGTATGGACCCGCACAAGTTTTATTTTTATTTTTTCAAGTTCTTTATTTTATTTTTCATATTATTTTCACCATTCAAAAAAATAAATGTAAGAGAAAATTACAATTGCCATAAAATTATAGAAAATGTTAGTACATTTGAAAAATGTTCAACATGTTTTTGGAAAATCTTTCACATGTATTAAAAATTATAACGTGTTTTTGGCAAATGTTCTTCTTGCATTAAAAAAATTTGGCAATGTGTATTTAAAACAGCTCAACGTGCATTAAATTATTCTATTACATTTTGAATAGTTGGATTAAAAGTTCAAAACTACATTTTAATGCATGTTGAAAAGTTTACAAAATAGAACATTATCAATTTGTTAGTAATTAGGTATTTTAGAAATACAAGAAAGATAAACAATAATAGTGTGTGCTTGTGGTCCAGAATGAACATATAAATATTTACACAATAATTTCTAATATAGGTTGGACTATTTCAATCCCCACAAATTTTTGAAAACGTTCATGTCTACCTCTTCAAAGTATGCAATAATGAAAATAGAAAAGTACTTAAAATAAAAAATAATTGCATATAGTATTTTTCATATGGGAGAATTTACGTGCCATGAAAGTAAACAGGAATTTACAAAATAAACGATAGATAATGCATTAGGAAAATTGCAGAGAGATATGTGGAAAGCGTCTACATAGCTTAGTGGAGGTGAAATCTTTCATCGACACCATGATGAAGATATAGTGATCCGACGGCCTACACTTCTAGGGGATCATCCCCGGCCAATGTACGTTCATCGATTAAGGCTTTCCATATTTTTGGATGGACGACTCAAGGCGTTTTCAAAAACCATTATTGGTAATGTTCGTGCGGGTGAAAGAGTGAAAATTTGCATTCTCTTTACATAAGTCTTTGGAGTATTAATTCGAACAGAAATTGACACTCTTTACATAAGTCTTTGGAGTACGCGGCATCCGGAATTATGAATTGTAGACACACATCAATGTTTGATGTATAATCTAAAAGTTTTAGCTCCTAATTTGACCTACACTAATAGAAACAAAAAAGAGAAATCGGAGGTGAATAATGTCAAAATACTGTTCACCCAAAGCTCCACTATTCACATTCGAATTTGTCTTTTTAAATTCTCTAACTCTACATCAATTTTTGTAATTGATCTCATTGATCTCACCTAATGTGAGATCATATACTAGCCTCCCCCGTCCAAGCTCTCAATGATATAAGTTGGAGGTTTGATCTTAGTTACCTATGTATCATCCTAAAGTATGCTCAAATAAGAATCATTTATTCTTCGTTTTATCGATCCTTTCAAGAGAGTCAATTGATGAGTAAAATACCAATTTTAGGCAATATTTCCTACAACAACATACGGGGTATCATCTAGTTATTGCGATGAAGGGCTTGCTGGAGAATAGTGTATTTAATCCTTTTAAGATTTCTCGTGATCAAAATCGAGTTGCACGCTTCTAAGTGGATTATGGTCGTCGTGGGGATAGCACCACATGTTGGCTTAACCAATCCCCCGCTTTATTGCTGAATTGGCATGAACGATTGTATCTTATCAATAATTTTTGTTTTGAGAGCTCTGTGCTCCGTTTTCATGCTTGGACCAATGCTATTTGGCGCACGGGTCACTGGTTAGCGACTACGCGCGCACCCCTAGCTCCCCATGCGTACATTTTTTAGCCAGCCCAATTAGCTTTTTCCCGGTTACCTTCCTAGACCATGTTTTCTCTTTTTTTGTGTTTTTTATTTTCACTTTTTTCATTTTCGTTCTGTCCTTTCTGTTTTTCTTTTGTAGTTTCCATTTTTCAAACATATTTTTCCAAATTTTGTGAACATTTTTCAAAATAATGAACTTTTCAAATTGATGGACTTTTTTATGTACCCGTGAACATCTTTCAAATTCGAGGAATTTTATACAAATTCATGAACAATTTCTAAAATTGTTAACATATATTAAATTTGCGATTTTTCTAATTAAATTCATGCTCTTTTGTAAATTATGTGAACATATTTTTGAATTCAAGAACAATTTTTCAAACTCATTCACATTATTTCTTAATTTTTTAAATCCCAACCATATTTGAAGTGCAGAACTGTTTTTAATCCTCAAACAATTTTATATAGAAGAAAAAACAGAAAATAGAAAAATTAACGAAAAGAAAACAGGGGCACCGCGCTCTTATGGGCCGGCCAAAAGCACGCATGCGAAATAGGAGCTTCCATCGGGGAGCTCCTATTCAGCGCCTTAAGCGTCCGAACGGGTTCCTGCCGCCCGCGGCAGCGCCTTGTTGGGCTAGTCCGCGACGGGAAAGGCAGCGAACAGAAATCAAGAATCGTACTCGCATCGCTCGCGCAGGCAAGGCTTCTTCAAGCTTAGCTGACTACCACAGTGATTAGACACCTGTGATTTTAATTGCGCTAACTATGCATGAAGTAGTATGGTCGTGCTATTTATTTATCATTTATTTTTTATTTACTTTTATAAAATCATGAATTTTAAAAAGTTCATCGATTTTGAGACAAAATTTCACATACTAAAAAAAGTTCATTGATTCTGAGAAATAGTTCACCGATTTTGGAAAAAAGTTTATGAAAAAGTTTAAAAAGTTCATCATTTTGAAGAAAGAGTTCATCATTTTCAAAAAAAATAATTGGTTTTGAAAAATATATATCGTTTCTGCCAAAAAGTTCGTCGAGTTTGCAAAAATAGTTCATCGATTTGAAAAAATGTTCACAAATTTAAAGGAAAAATTCATCAATCTTGACAAAAAGTTCATCGAATTAAAAAAAGTCCATCGGATTTGGAAAAAGCTCATCAAATTGAAAAAAAAAAGTTTATCAAATGTGAAAAAAATTCGTCAATTTAAGAAAACGTGGATGTATTTGAAAAATTCATGGAACGAGGTAGAAGGAAAAATAAAACAGAAAAACAAAAACAGAAAACAGAAAAAATGAAAAACAAAAAACAGAGAAAAACAAAAGAAATGATGATAAGGTGAAAAGGTGATTGAACTTACTGCATCAAGTTACTGCAGTGCGCTCTGATCATGATTCCTTGGTTCGATTCTCACCTCTGGCGAAATTTTTGCGCTTTGATGAATACGCGAGGGAAATGGGCCGACCCCAGCTCAGACGAAAAATAGGGTTTGCCTCCCATCGAGCCCAAATAGGGTTTGCACTTTTGGTCGAGGAGTTGTTGGAAACAAAAAAAAAATTGTAGTACCGTTTTACTACTTTGTTAGTGCCACAGCTCAAAAAGGAAAAAAGTGCTTTATTGCCACATCGCGTATGGAGAATCGCTGGAAGCTGTTTATATGCACGCGTCGTGACTAGGTTTTTTTTTTAAATCTCACAAAGCTTTATTACTGAATCATAATGTTCATAAATACAAAAAGAAGATCGCCGGGTTGTCCTAGCCAGGTGTGTCGGTCAAACCCTAAAGATAACGCATGCTTTGCGAGATTATGGGCCTCCGTATTGGAAGTCCTATATTCATGAGTAAACGAACATGAAATAAAGGTAGTTGCTCTAGCCTTGATTTCTTCGACAATGGCTCCAAAGTCTGCTGAGCTTCCTTGCCTGGTTGCATCTACCACCACCTTGCAATCGGAGGCCACCAGCAATCGTGACTAGGTGTTCACCAGGCAGCAAGCTCTGCCTGGTAAGCTATGAAAAAACATCATGGATAATTGGCATATCTGTAAGCTTGCGGGCAGTTCTCAGGATATGATGCGCCCGATAAAATAGGATTAGGTAAGCTGCTCTCGGGCCTCATCAACCCTGGTCGCACAAAACTGCTTGACCTGCTAAATAGCACTCCGTCATGGAGTGCCTAAGCTTTTCTTTAAGATATATTTCGACTGCCAAAAGATGTATATATACAGGATTGTCTAAGCTTTTTCTTATATATATTTCGAGTTCCAGAAGATGTACATATAAAGGATTCTGATCAGTTTTTGAGGGAATTGACGACGTTTCAGCATAGTGCCTCCATTCTTATTCGAAACTAATTTCCTTTTCACATGGTCGCTGGGCAAAGAATACATGTTTATATGTAGACGAGGAAAGCAATATACAATGATTTAACAGTGGTGCAATACCGACCTTGCACAACTCCGTATCTAGGGGCCTTGAGAGTTTTCATGCTATTTGCCACCAAGTATGTCACCGAAAAAAAGTACGACAAACTGCAAAAAAATATACGACAATATGGTAACTGCTTTATTGTAAGAACACAACGTGTGCATTCGTTTCAAAAGTATAAATTGTTTCCTTAGCATAGATAGTACATTATTTTTTCCCGCGAAACAATGTAGATTATTTTAGTGTGATGAGTTGAGCAAAAAGAATTAGTAGATTAAAAACTTATTGTCATGTTTAAAAATGTTGATCATAGACACAGTACTAACCTTAGGTGGTTAACCGCTCTCACTGTTATGTAAGTACGTTGAAACTTTACGCACTAATTGCCTGTGACTATAGCTAACAACGAACAAAGAGAAAATGATGATAATTTCAAGAACATCCTAATGAAAACATAGACACCATAAGATTGTTGGTGCGAGAAGATTTAGGAAAGTCAAAAATATTTTAAATGATATATTAACAAAAATTAGCTGTTAAGTTTTGCGTCAACATTGAAAATCATGACACAAATTATGACAACATTTCCGGATACAAGAATGGATCATTTTATCTTGAAAGGGAAATCAAAATATTAGAGATTTTGCTACTCTAGTGAAATGAACTAGACGGTGTTTCAGTGCCACTCCACCCGATGGATAGCGACATCTGTCAATGATTCATTCTATTTGTGAATACATGTGTCAAAGTATGATATGCCTGTGGCTCTTTGGCTATGTCTCAATGAACATCACATATTTACCTCCTAGCTTTCTTCCTTGCTGCCCACTGCTAGAAGTAGGCTCTATTTATCACAGTAAAAATCTCCTGCAAATAAAGAAAAATCACAGTAAAAATCAACGGAGGTCGTAAGAGTGACGACGAACACACTTGCAAATTTGCAACATTAGGGCATCTCCAACGCAGACCCTCAGACCGCACACATCCGGACTGTGTGGTCGAAACATGTTTTGCCATCCACGGGGTCATATATCTGTCCGTTGGTAGTGCGGACGTCATTTTTTTCGCAAACCCGAGGGGGAGAGGGGTTTGAGGGAGTCCGGACCGCTGCCATCCACGCCTCTGACAAATTGGCCCACCCAAAACACTTTTCCTCGCCGCGCGCTTTCTCGCCCGTAGCAGTCAGCGCCGCATTCATGCCTGCCCAAAGCGGACGCACCATTTCTGGAGCCGGCAGTGAAGCGGCGCACCGACCGACATCACCGCCCGTTGCATGTGCCTTCTCTCCGCATTGAAGCGACATCTGCCCTCCTACCTTCCTCCATTAAACCGGCGAGTCAGCCAATAAACCTACTCCGACGCCCCGAGCGACATGGCATATGCTCGCTATTTATACATGGCCAGGCTTTGGGCAAAAGCTGCACCACAGCTCCGCTCTCCATCTCCTCTATGCACCTGCCATGGCCTTGAGCTCTGGAGCCCCGTGACACGACATCATCGGTGAGCAGAATAAGAAGCTCTCCGGTATTGCTGCCAGATGGCTGGCCCATTGAGATAGCCGAATACATGTTGGCTTTCCAGCAAGCTCTCTAAATGGCTGCGACGCTCACGAGCCAACGGAGGAAAAGCCGACGCCACGCCAATCGCTGGTGTAGCCGGCATCACCATGGGCGAGGAGAGGACGACAAGGGCATCGTGACGGACAAGCAATGGCACGCAGAGGAGCAAGTCGATGACATAGTCATCATGGTGCACGTGGACGTGCATGAGCAGGAGGCTTTGCTCATGTCCTACTGCGCTACCTGCGAAATTCACCATGAGCAAATGCGGCATCACATATTGCGGGCAGAGAAAGAAGCCGCATATGCGGAGATCGACGAGGCGGTGACGCAAGTTTACGACGGCACAAACGACACTGCTAGCTCCGTGTCGGTCGCACCCCGCCGCCATGATGATGAAGGCGGCATGTCCGTGGGCACCACTGACATCGAGGATGAGTAGACCAAAGGTGGCCATCGCCGCTCGGATCCCAAGAAAGCCACAACGCCGTTGCGCCAGGCATCATAGCCGGCGTCTTGCCCAGTTCGTGAAGGCATATGCCACCATCACCGTCTTCCACCGTTCTAAAACCAACCACTGATTTGGGCTACATGGAGGCGGATGTTATTCTTCCCCTCTTGCCGAAGCATATTCTCTAGGGCTCACGGCGTTTCCGTGAGCTTGTTGCTGGACATAGGGAAGATATGGGGTGGGAAACGGGCGTCGAGAAGCCGGTCATAGACTAGGTTAGAATAGGCTAGCCTAGTCAGTTATATTTTAGTTCAAATATGTCTGAAATATAAATGTTTTCATCCGGTTTAGATGAAAATTATCTGGTTTGCATGTAATTCGTCTCCTTTGGTCCCACATCAGTTTCCGCGTATTGGTCCCCCTCTCCACCAGTCCGCCGACAAATTCGATGTTTGGGCTGGAGATGCCCTTACCTAGAGTAATGTACATCTTTTTTTTGGATTTTTTTTGATCTATACATCTTCAATCATAGCAGTATAGCAAACATAAAAAATAATAAAAATTACATACAGATCCGTAAACCACCTAGCGACGACTACAAGCATTGAAGCGAGCCTAAAGTGTGATGCTGTCATCGCCCCTCCCTCGCCAGAGCTGGACAATAGTTGTTGGAGTAGACAGTCGGAAAGTCGTCATGCTAAGCCCCAGAGGCGAGTCTAGTAGGGGGGCTTCAACAGGCTCTAGCCTACCCTCCAAAAATACAAACTTTTTTACTACTATGCTTCGTCCCAGCCTAGCAACGGAATCTCCCAGCCTCAGATGAACAACACCAACAGCGCACAGGCAAGTAGCAAACATCACATCGAGCCGGCAACCATGAGAGCGAGATGACGCACGCTCACACTCCACGGCTCGAGACTAGCGCTGCCCCGGTGGCGGACCAGCTGAGCAGAGAGCCGGCATGAGCGGCAGACAAACATAGCAATTTTGGTCGGTTTAAGCAGGCAATACCAAATATATAATTCAATTTGATTTTCAAAATATTCAGAACAATTTTGAGCTTATTTGATGAAAAATGTTTCAGAGATAATGGCAATATTTTGCTAAAGAAATTCAAAATTTGGTTCAAAATTACGTCAATTAATATGATTCTGAGGGGGTACTATTTAAAAAAATCAAAACATCCAGAAAAATACTACATGCTTCCAGTAGTAATTAATCTAGAAAAGTTTGAAAAAAATGGACTTGTAGATAATGGCTATTTAGCTAGACAGATTTAAATTTTCATTCATAATTTGATATTTTCTTAAAAGTGAAGATGCCAGTAAATAATACATATTTTCAGTAGTATTTTAGCAAAATCTTTGCTTATATTTGGGAAAAAGGATTAGAAGATAATGGTTTTTTCTCTTCAAAAGAACGTTTAGTTTTCTCGCCGTTAATTTTGAGCCCACCCTTCATTTTCTCGCTGGATTCGCCACTGCTAAGCCCTCATATAACCAGCGCACCAGAATAGCAACCGTTGCCGTTGAAGAATAGATTGGAAGGATCCAACCTGAAGACACGCGAACGTAGATGAACTATGACCAGATCCAAGAAAAAATCTAGATCCATCGGAGACACACCTCCACATATCCACCAACGATGCTAAATGCTCCAGGGGGGCCTAGGCAGGGAGAACATTATTTTATCTTTAGAGATGCCTCGTTGTATTGTCTTCCTGAGCAGGACATAAACCCTAACAAAATACGAAGAAATATCTAAAAACAGAGTCCTCCTGCCGTTAAGGACCGGGATCCATCGCGCCACTGTAGCCTAAGGCGACCGAAGACCAGCCGGACCGGCGGCGCCGCCGGCAGGAGGCAGTGGAACCCATCAAGGGTTGTGTACATCTATGTCCATATTCTTCTCTATGTAAGAAAGAAACATCAAAAAGAATATATTTGCTTGAACCTTTTCTCCAAGATGAATTTCATAGCATCGCCCACTTCTGCAGATTGAATTGATCAACGAGTACCCATCCAGTCTTGGCATGTAAGTAACTGGGGTTTCAAGCACCATCTACTAAGCAAGCCTTAGTAAGGCTGTCATTAGGTAGCACTCAACATTGGGGTGGTGGCACAGTTGGCTAGCGCGTAGGTCTCATAGCTATACGTGAGTGATCCTGAGGTCAAGAGTTCGAGCCTCTCTCACCCCAAAACTCCACAAAGTGGTGATTCCTGACAACTTGGTTCGTCGTGCAAACATCTGATCTTCAGATGCCACGAGCAGCTCTGAACTTTGTTCTTTCTATTTCTCTCTTTTTTGTGCTCGCTGGATTGGCTAGCTAAGCAGATCTCAGGGCATTTAGTACGTGGTTGCTAGAACTGCACACACACATGCGTACATACTCCGCTAAGTAAACTAGAGCTCCTAGATAGATAGTCACCCCACAGCTCCCTAGCTGCATCAAATATCTGAAACGCAAGCACTGGTGGAAAAAAGGCCTTTGGTCGCGGTTCGCAACTGCCATTAGTCGCGTTGGGCAACCGCGACCAAATAAGCGCTGATTAAAGCCCCCACCTTTAGTCGCTGCTGCTTAAGAATCATGACTAACGGCCCGCCCACGTGGCGCCAAAGGCCGTCAAGGGAGGACCTTTAGTCATGGTTCTTTCCGCCAACCATGACTAAAGGCCGTCACAGGTTTAGGGTTTTAGCCCCCCCTAAACCTGTTTTCTGTTTAATTTGTATTGTTTTATTTCTTTTGTGCTTTATTTTAATTTTGAAGGAGTTCATATATTCTACGGTACTACATACATGCATATGAATGTACAATTTCAATTAAATTTGAAATTAGAACCAAAAGAATTCAAGAGGAATATACAATATATATTCAATATCATCGGATGACCATATACAATTTTGAACAAGTTTCCATACATGATTTAATGCATATAAAGTTCTACGACCTCGTAATAGTGTTCTCCTTTAGGATGGAGGACTTCCCTGCTGAACCATCCAGCTAGTTCCTCTTGAAGTGGTCGGAAGCGAGCTCGGACTAAGCATCATCCGGAGGTTATTCCTCGAGCATTGGTATCACTCGGAACCCGCCAGAGGTGTATCTCCGGATCATCTCACAGACATAGTATCCACATAGATTGGTCTCCGCTGGCTGAATATCCCCAGCATTCTTAGCCTTTGACCTTTTGAATTCTAGCTCTTTTTTGAATTCACCGACCTTTGTATCTACGAACCGTCTCCAAACCCTACGAGGCAAAGAAAATTAAATGAACAAGAGAGTTATTAGTTACTTGATATTAGGAAATGAAACGAAATAGGCCGATCGATATAGAGCGCAAATGAATGAAAATAATTACTTCTGCAGCATTCTTCTCATGCCGCCCCAAAGCTTTGGATCCATATTCAGAGAGTCGTGGACGAGACATTACGAGGTGTTAACTTTAATTACTAGCAGAATCCAGTGGAACTCGCGGACACGATACATGCACAAGACGTCATGCATAACTCATCGATTAGCCGCCACATACCATGCATGGAGTAAACAAAAGAGAATGTGCTCAAGATGTAAACACTCACCCAAAATGGTAAGGAAATAGAATATCACTTTTGAGTTCCTCGCTTTGTAAGAAACTGCCACAGTGTCTGCCTCCATGTCGGCGGGGTGACGCCCAACACATGTCCATTAACGATGTGTGGGTCAATGAACCCAACATCATGGATGTTCCTTTACTCGCATTCCTTAATCTTCATTACGCATGTATAATAGCGGACACAACAATATAGTTAGGACATATATATAGTGTGCAATATGAACGAGATGGGTAGAAATTAATAAATCACTTACGTAACGTAGTAAATCGATGATAGATTTGTCGAGCTCACAGATTGAAAAGCTGGAACAATTCACTCAGTTCAATTTGTACATAGTAATGTTTGAAGTGATGCTCATGTCTAACTTCCGCATAAATATATTCTTTGGCTTTTATTTTTTATGTAACCCTTGTACCATTTCAGCAGACCTTTCATTTGTGGAGGTAGATCCTTTTCTGCAGGCTTCGACGAGAGGCCATTCTTGACATATGTAATTACTACCTCCTTCATCGGGCGCCTCATCAAGGCCTAATAGTTCACTTAAAAGTAATACCTAAGTTGGCCGCTTGTTCTCCGGGCACTACATACTAATCCCCGGCTGCCGCAGCTTGTATGATCTCGGGGCATCCGGACCGGCGGCTTCCACTATAAGCGGGCAATCGATTGTTTACTTTGTTCCCCGAAATGGGCAACTTGTTTCCGCTTTTTTACTTTCGGCCTTCTCCGCTTTTTGTTCTCCTTGAACATGAGTGCCTGCCTCGCCAAGTTCACGTGCATAGTCGTTAGGCGCATTCTTCGGCGGCTTGGGACGGTGTGCTCAAAATGACTTAGCCCACTTCTTTTGCTCATCGTAAAATCGGGCTTGGGCTCGGGCTCTCTTTTCTTCTTGCAGTCCGCCTTCCATTTCTCCAAATCAGCAGCAGCGGCTGCCGACTTCCTCGGCACCACGCTCCCAAGGCCTTGTGGGGAGAGGCTTCATGATGGCTCCGTACCTTTTGTGGTCTTAGGTACATAAGGGTCCGGGTTAATAATCCAGGACTGCTTCGCTTTGCCGGAGGTGGATTGGGGGCGGCGTCGATCACCACGGACGAGGATCGGGGCGGCGCGGCCGATCACCACGGGACGTTAGGATCGGGGCGCAAGGCTGGTGACATGACGGAGGTGTAGGTGAACCGCCACCACCACCACCACCACCACCACCACCGCCACCGCCACCACCACCACCGGAGGGGGGTGGACTTGTTGTCCTTGGCGCCTCGCCTGGAAACATGATAAACTTCTTTTGCCATAGAATGAAATTGCGCTTGACATCTCCAAGTCTTTTCTCCCCTTCAGGTGTAGCAATGTCAATCTCCGTGTCCTCAAACCCTTGGACTATGTCCTCCACCGTGACACGAGCATAGCCATCTTGAATGGGGTTGTTGTGGTGGAGTGCTCTGTAAACATGGTAAAGCACCGCCGATGGCTACCTTCATGGACATGTTCCCGATAGGATAATACATGATGACATTCTTTCATCTCCTTTATATCGCCCACGGGTAGCGAGGAGGCTCCGTGCAGTAATTTCGACCACCAGAGGCTCCGTGCAGTAATTTCACCACCAGAGGCTCCGTGCAGTAATTTCGATTGCCGGTGCATCTCGCACTAGCCGGTGGGGCCTCCGTGGAAGCCACGCCGCTTCTCCGCCGCTGGCTTCCGAGATCCGCCGGATGATCTTCATGCCGCACCCGAGCTGCATCTCTTTCGCTACTAGTACACTCATGGTTTTCTTCATCACATCCATTTCCGGCGCCAACCGCGCCACAACATCTGCTTCGATCCATCTTTCTTACGGCTTCAGAATCAGTATGGGTCATCGCTCTGGGGAACCCTATTTTCCACGGAATGTGCCCCATGCCTCGCGACACGTCCTCCGTGTTCAGGATTCCCGAGGGCTTTTGTCAGCGCGTCGTTCTCTCTGTTGAACTTGATCTTCCCCTGTTGAGCATCCCTCATTGCGTTAATAAGGGCTTGGGTGGGTTTAATTAATTTGCCCCGGTAAACACACTTCCCTGTCTCCGGGTTCAGCGTTCCCCCATGCCCGCATTTCACCAGCTTTTGGCCCTTGGGTCCCATCCTCCAGACTGACGGATTCCTCGCGCCTCAGCCTCGTTCTCCATCTTCTCCAACCTAGGCACCCAAATGCGATACCCTCCTGGCCCCATAACATGATTGTACTCCTTCTTAGCCGTGATTTTCCTTATTTTTTTCGATATTTGAATGAACTGCTCCGATTTCTTTTTGCTTCACAAATTCTGGCCAATCATGTTTCAGTTTCTCATATTGTCCTTTGAAATCCGGAGTCTTGTTCTGCTTGACAAAGTCATGGGCTAGATTTTGCTTGAATTTCGAATGCGCGTCGCCATCTTATGAAGAGCGAACTGTTTGACTAGCCTCCTCCTCTCCTTGTTTTCCTCAATCTTGTTACCCTCCTCATCGAATTTGTTGTATTCCGGAGGTAGAACGAAATGTTCCATAAGCTTCTTGAAGCAATCTTTTTTGTTCTCTTATCGACAAAAGTGAAACCATCAATTCGTGCCTTCTTTGGCTCATTCCACTCGGACGGTGATCGAGACGTTGTCTCTAACAATGGCTCCGCATTGGCTGACAAACTTGGTGGCGTTCTTGCGGGGCTCCAGCTGACCGCCTTGATTTGCAATCGTCGACAACCTCGATGGTGCATGTTTCTCCTTGTTTCATCGTCTTGGTTGCGCCACGCTTTGACGACGTACTCGATTGTTTCAACGATCCGCCGAGGGCTAAAATAAGAAAGAGTCGCTGCTAGTACACACATATTTATTCAAATCAGTTAGTTTGTATCACCGAGGCTCAATGTATATATATACCTTTGCGCCGGAGGTGGTTGCTACTTCCATTTGAAGATCGCCGCTTATCGACGCTTGTTCGGCATCATCTTGCCGACGGGCGCCTTCATCTTCACCGTCAAGGTTCAGATAAGAAGAGATATCATCTTCTTCTTCTCCGGTCGGCACATATAGAATATCGCCGCTTATGATGCCAAACATATGTGCTTCACCGTCCGGATCATAGTTGTCCATAATCGGGTCAGCTCTATCGTCCGCCATTATGTCACCCTGAAAACATGTAGTAAAACAAATTAATTAAGTGAAGAAGGGGCGGTGGCGGTGGTGGTGGCGAAGGGCGGTGGCAAAAGGAGGGGGCGCGGACGGGGGGGGAGAGGGTGTCGCGGTAGAGCGCGAGACGGGCGGCAGACGACGAAGGCCATTGGAGAGGGGAGGCGAGGACAACACACATGTATAACCTCGCCGCCCTCTCGATCCCAAAACACACATGATCGCCACCCCCCTCGCCGCCCCCTCGCCGCCCCCTCCATTTTATTTTTTTGTTTTTCTTTGGCCGGTTTTCTGTTGTTTTTTGTTTTTTCACTTTATATGTATTTTTTGATTTTATTTCTCTTTCAAATTTCGTCAAATTTTCTTATAAAATTCTAAATTTTTTGAACTTCCAAAATTTATGATCTTTTTTCATGGCTGATCAACTTTTCAAATTTGTGAACATTTTTAAAATTGAAGAACTTTTTTTGTAATTCCTGAACCATTTTTAAAATTGAAGAATTGTTTTTCATTCTGTGAACTTTTAAAAAATTGATGAACTTTTATAATTTGGTAACTTTTCTTCAAAATTGATGAACCTTTTTCCAAAATCGTTATATTTCTTCAAATTTGTGAACTTTTCTTCAAACAGATGAACTTCTTTTTCCAAATGAATGAACTTTCTTTAAATGTTGGAACTTTTACTTAAAATCTATGAACAGGATTAAACGGGCAACCCAACGATCGAACTAGCTTCTTTTTAGCGTAACCGATCGAGCGAAGTGCACTCAATGGTAACAGGTCGCCTCACGTCGGGGCGGCGAGGAGGCTCGGACGGGCTTGAGGGCGGGCGAGCGAGGCGGCAAGACGAGGCCGGCTCGAAGGCTGGTGGGCGAGGCGATGGCGGCGGCCGAGGGCGAGGGCGACGGGCGGGCGCCGAGGGCGCGGGCAGAGACGAGGCGAGAATCGGAATCGGAGAAGACGAGAATCGAGCCTTGTATTTATAGCCCCCCTTTAGTCGCTGGGTTATTGGCGACGCGACTAAAAGGTACCCTTTAGTCGCTGGTCGCCCGCCCAACCGCGACTAAAGGGTTTTTGGCGGGTTTTTTTATGCTCCTTCGAGCTCCCCCCTTTAGTCGTCATGGGTTTAGGTTTTAGCCCCCCCAAACCTGTTTTCTGCTTTAATTTGTATTGTTTTCTTTTTAATTTGCATTGTTTTCTGTTTAATTTGTATTGTTTTATTTCTTTTGTGCTTTATTTTAATTTTGAAGGAGTTTCACATATTCTACGGTACTACATACATGCATATGAATGTAAAATTTAAAACAAATTTGAAATTAGAACCAAAAGAATTCTACAAGTTCTTCCGGCCGCCTCTGTCTTCCCACAAGTTCTTCCCGGCCAGCCTTCTTCCGCCAGCTTCTTTCCCGCCTATGTCTTCCCGCCATTTCTTCACGCCTCTATCTTGGCCATGACGATGCTCCTTTTATAGGCACGGCGCCGCTTCGCTTTGTCTTGTTCTCCGATGTATGCCGTGCGCTACCCACGCTGTCCCTGTTCAACCTTTAGTCCCGGTTGCACCAACCAGTGGACTAAAGGTTAGATGACCAGCTCGATTCCTCTTCTTCCCGCCATTTCTTCCCTGTCTTCCCGCCTCTTTCTTCCCGCCACTTTCTTCCCGCCTGCCTTTTCCCGCTTCCCATTTTTTCCCGCCATTTCTCACTACATATATGTAGCCCGGCTTGGCCAGCATTATCACATCTCTACAATCTCTCATCACTCTCTCATGGCTTCCACCACACCCACTCTAACCTACCAGCAGGTGGAGGAGCTTTGGCGCCTCGAACTACCCTTGTCCACCGGCTATCACAGCGTTCCCACCGGCTGGAGCCTAAGCGCCGGCGGCGTGCCGGTCCCTCCGTCCCTCCCGAGTGCTGGCAAGGCGGCCATCACGAACCACTACTACCTCGACCTCACGCCGAGCAGCGGATGAATCCTCGCCGGCATCCCGATAACCAAAGCATACTTGGGACGCCTTCTTCATCAATCGGCGTGAGAGGGCGCCGCCAGTATGAGGAGGACGGTCTGCCTCACAGGAACTTCCACGAGGCCGGGCCGTCGGCTATGGTGGTATGGCCGGACTTCGCAGAAGTCATGGACTACATCACGGTCGGCGATATCCCCGCGCGCTACCCTCGATTCGAGCGCGCACGGCAACGCGACGACAATGACGCGGCGAATGACGACAGCGGCGGCGGCAACTTAGAAGGCGCATTTACTACCAAGACAATGACGACGGCGGCTATGAAGACTACTTAGTATGCATATTATACGCCTAGGCAGGAGTATGACTAAATCACTCCAAATTTCATGTATCATCGGTGGTATCTCGAACCATTCGAAAATGGACACCAAACACATCACGGGTAATATAATTCACATGATCCGCTCAACAAAGTTTGGTACAATAAATTATTACACATCATTTCTTCCCTTGTGTCCCCGCTTGCTTACTTTGATTGTGCCGTATCCATGGAGCATCCTCATCATTTAACTTAATGCTTGGGTCGGTGTTCACTTTGAAGGGCGGAATTTCAGCAAACATATTATAATCTTGACATGTCCTGTCTTTGTCCTCCACTCCCACGATGTTTCTTTTCCCGAAAAGAACAATGTGGCGCTTTGATCATCGCATGATGTAATCGATCGCTTTTCTTATCTTTCCGCTTCCTCGGTTTGCTACTCATGTCCTTCACATAGAAAACCTGAGCGACATCTTCGCTAGGACGAATGGTTCGTCAAGGTAACCAAGATTGTTGAAATCCACCATTGTCATTCCGTATTGCTGGTCCACCTTTACCCCACCTCCTGTTAGCTTGAACCATTTGCACCGAACAAAGGGACCTTAAAGGAGGGTCCATAGTCAAGTTCCCATATCTCCTCTATGTAACCATAATATGTGACCTCTTGCCCATTCTCGGTTGCTGCATCAAAGCGGACACCACTGTTTTGGTTGGTGCTCTTTTTATCTTAGGCGATCGTGTAAAATGTATTCCCATTTATCTCGCACTTTGGAAAGTCGTTATAGTCGAAGATGGTGTCTTGGCCAACATGTACAGCTGATCTACAACATCATTGTCATTCATTAAATGTTTTCTCAACCAACCGCCGAAAGTCTCCATGTGGGCCTTCCTAATCCAGGATTCAGGCTTCCCGGGTTGTCGAACGTAAAATATTCTTGTGTTTCTCAAAGCACGGAGCCACCAAGCTGGAATTGGTCAAGACAAAGGTGGTGTGCTTCAAATGTAGAGAATGGTCATTCATACATATCGTTGATTTCCTTCCGATCGTGCCTTTTCCACTTAGTCTCCCCTCGTGCCGCGATCGAGGAAGACCAATCGGCTTAAGGTCGTGAACAAAGTCAACACAAAACTCAATTACCTCCTCATTTCCATAGCCCTTGGCGATGCTTCCTTCCGCCTAGCACGGTTACTTAACATATTTCTTTAATACTCCCATGAACCTCTCAAGGGGAACATATTGTGTAGAAATACAGACCGAGAACGAAAATCTCTTCGACTAGGTGAACCAGGAGGTGCGTCATAATATTGAAGAAGGATGGCGGAACACCAACTCGAAACTGACAAGACATTGGATCACATCGCTCAGTAACCGTGGTAGAACTTCCGGATTGATTACCTTCGAGAGATTGCATTGAGGAATGCACATAGCTTCACAATGGCTACTCGAACATTTTTCCGCAGGAGCCCCTCAAAGCAATCGGAAGCAATTGCGTCATAATCACGTGGTAGTCGTGAGACTTCAGGTTTTGGAACTTTTTCTCCGCCATGTTTATTATTCCCTTTATATTGGACGAGAATCCAGACGGGACCTTCATACTGCTCGCTGCATTCAAAAAGATGACCTTCTCTTCTTTGGTCGAGCGTAGCTGGTACGACCTTGAAACCATTCCGGATGCCGGTCATCGTGGTCTTTCAAACGTTATTGGTCCCGCCGTGCTTCCTTTGTATCATTTGTCTTCCCATACACGCCCAAGAAGCTTAGGAGGTTCACGCAAATATTCTTCGTAACATGCATCACGTCGATTGCAAGAGCGGACATCTAGGACTTTCCAATATTCTAGCTCCCAGAATATAGATTTCTTCTTCCACATGGCTGCGTTCGCCGCCTCCCTTCGAACTGATTGTCCGCCAGACCCTTTCCAAAGATGACTTTCAAATCCTTGACCATATCAAATACCTCAAGACCAAGCAGTCGTTCCGCAGGCTTCGCCGGTGATCTGCCTTGCCGCTGTAATGCTTGCCTTTCTTTCATCTGATGAATTTTCGGAAGAAATCGATTTATGCCCAAGGTACACGCTCTTCTTACAATTTGGCAAATGTACACTTTCAGTCTCATGTAAGCAAAGCGTGCATGCATTGTATCCCTTATTTGACAAATTCCGAAAGGTTACTAAGAGCAGGCCAATCGTTGATGGTTACTTAAAAGCAACGCCAGAGGTCAAATTCCTCTTGTTTGTGCTCATCCCACACACGGACACCACCCCACAGCTGTAAAAAGTTCATCAACTAATGGCCTTAGGTACACATCGATGTCGTTGCCGGGTTGCTTCGGACCTTGGATGAGCACCGGCATCATAATGAACTTCCGCTTCATGCACAACCAAGGAGGAAGGTTGTGGATGCATAGAGTCACGGGCCAGTGTTATGGCTGGAGCTCGCTTCGCCAAAAGGATTCATGCCATCCGCATTTAGAGCAAATCTTATGTTCCTTGCGTCCATTGCAAAATCTTTAACCATCCGTCGATCTTTCTCCATTATGCTCCATCTGCGTGTGTCTCAACTCCCCGTCCGACTTACGGTCCTCTTTTGTGCCATCGCAACAACTTGGCATGCTCTTTGTTCCCTAACAGACGTTTCAACCGTGGTATTATAGGAGCATACCACATCACCTTGGCGGGAACCCTCTTCCCGGTTTCGCCCTCAACATCGTCACCCGTGGTCATCGCCTCGATCTTATAACGCAATGCAAAGTGCATACCGGCATTCATTCAAATTCTCGTATTCACCGCGGTAGAGGATGCAATGTTGATGCATGCATGTATCTTCGTAACCTCTAAACCTAGAGGGCAGACAACCTTCTTTGCTTCAGACGCATCAAGCGGGCAACTCGTTATCCTTTGAAACATATTCTTCAACATTTTCAAAGCAAGTTTTCAAATGCCGAGTCAGCTACACCTGCCTCTGCCTTCCATTTCAAAGACAATCCAGTGTGCAGCCCAGCTTTTTTCAGACCATCATCGATCCGGTGGCGCCTTTACGTGATCCTCTAACATGCGATCCAAATTCTCCCTCTCCTTTTCAGTTTTGTTTGCCTCCGCATCAAGAATGGTCCCACCAAGATCATCAACGGGATCATCACGTGCCTCTTCTTCACCTTCCCCTTCACCTTCAGCATCCTCCATGAAAGTATCACCAAAATGAGCAAGATAGCTTTCATCGATGAAATCATCCCCTTCTTCATCTTCTTCCATTATAACCCCTCTTTCTCCATGCTTGGTCCAACAATTATAGCTTGGCATGAAACCCTTCAAGCAGATGCATGTGAACAACTCTTGAGGAAGAGTAACCCTTCTCATTCTTACAGATAACACATGGACAGATAACAAACCCCCGCTTGTTCGCATTAGCCACTACGAGGAAATCTTTCAAACCCGTGAGTGAACTCGCCGGAGAGTCGGTTACCGCAGACATCCATTGAAGATTCATATTCATTATTATAATATAAAATATATAATTAACCATCATGCATTTGTTAAACTAACTAGCTACAAACAATATAAATTAAACAATGAACTACACACATGCATATTTTATCAATGACACATCAAAGGGTCATCAAGTTGCTAACCGCATGATCGAGGAGTGTGGCTCCAACACTTCATGTCATGTTTGTTTCATGCTCTTGGGGCATTTCATCAAACACCTTATGTGCATAAGAGGAACCAAAAGCAAACCTACACCCACTTGTGAAGAGAATGGCTCCAAATGGCTAAGTGTTGGCTCTTTGGATGGGTATATATAGGGGAGGGCTTTAGTTGCGGTTGGCCTGGCAAACCGTGACTAAGCAGTGCCTTGAAGGCCTTTAGTCGCGGTTGTCCCGGCCAACCGCGACTAAAGACCCTCACGGCGCCAGCTGGCCACCGAGCGCCTGGCCCCAGGCCTTTTGGTCGCTGTTCACCTCCGTAATCATGCGATTAAAGGTCCCATTAGTCGCGGTTCCTACAGCTTCGCGACTTATGGGGCTGGACGGAAGCCTGTTTTTCCACCAGTGAAGTTATATGGTCGGTTTGTATCATTTTTCAAGTTTATGTATGAACTTGTTCATCGAGTGCAAGTTTATGTACCAATAGTGTAATTGGTTATTAATAGGCATGCAAGCCCCTCTCAGGGCCTGACGCCATGATCGTAGTACAACTTGCCATGCAAGTGGCTCTCATGTGTCAATGTGCCCTGAGTGAAAAACTTGACATGCCACACCACTCCGACATGGAGTGCCTAGCTTTTTTTTTTCGACTCAAATTTGCAATTATTCATCTACTACCGGTATTTGGATTTATTTTATTGATGCAAATTGGATTTGGATAGAAGGGTACATTCTTTCCAATATTTTAGATAGAAGAAGAATTTTGCTGATTTATTTATTGCTATTTGCAATTGTTCATCTACTATTGGAATTTGGATTTATTTTATCGATGCAAATTGGATTTGGATAGAAGGGTACATTCTTTCCAATATTTTAGATAGAAGAAATGTTTCTTCTATCTAAAATTCTTCTATCTAAAATATTAGAAAGAATTTTGCTGATTTATTTATTGCTATATGCAATTTATGTAATTGATACACAATTTAATTGATATCATTTAGCAAAATGAAACACAACATATGCATCCATCTTTTGGCTTGATAATTTCACGGGATAGAGATATGGTATAAGAAATAGACTATTAAGTAACTCTAAATGAATTGTGGATACATCTGTATCCTTACATACTGAAACGATTGTCATTATTCATATCAAACCAATAGCGATTCATACAAGGTAAATCTTCTAATCAACGATGGGCCGATAATGAATTTTTTTTTGCAAGCTGTTAGATTTATCCATGAGCTTATTTAGTGCGTGGTGCTGTAGGATTAGCTTGTGTCCGGCTTTTGTTGGGGAGATGATTTGGTAGGATGATATGGAATGTTTCATCTAGTGTATGGACTAACTTGGAAATTTTAGAATGAACAACACGGCATTGTTCTTGTTGATTTGGATTCTCCCCCATGCGTTATGCTGCCGAAATTTCTAGCAAAAATCCGCATGGCTTGTCCAAAATTTGTCCTTGTTTGTAAAGAAACCAACATTTTCGGGTCTTGTTTCTAAAAAAAACAAGGCTTTGTTTATAAGAAAAGTAGAAAACCAACACTTTTGGGTCTGAAAAACAATGGCACTCACTCCATCCCTTTTGCATTTGAGTTTGTTTTACCGCCTGATTCTATCGCCACCGGCAAGGATGATGGAGCATTTTAAACAAATTCGTGACCAATTTTTAAATTTGTAGTTGATCTCATTGATCTCACCTAGTACAAGATCCTATACTAGCCTCCCCCGTCCAGGCTTTCCATGATATAAGTTGGAGGTTTGATCTTAGTTACCTATGCCGCCGAGCTTGTCTTTGCTCATTTATATGGTTCCACAAATACAGCATCCCTCAAAACAAACTGCATGCCGGCTCGTTCTAGCAAGGAATATGCTGCCGAGCTAGCCAGCTTGGTAGGTACTAGGTAGTACTGTCAGCACTGGTCATGGCCGGTGAGGTGGTGGCAGCTTGGGCCAACTCCGCGCTATAAACTGTACCATCTGACCGTGTGTGAGTGCACCAGGATCATCGCCGCCATTGTTGCTCATCATGATTTCCGTCTTCTCCATCGCGAGGCGATGTTGCTCCTGAACTCGTTCATCTCCTCGAGCCGCTTGTTCATGCACACCACCCTCTGCTTGGCCTCTGTAACCTCGTCCTCCGTCCGGCACACCAGACGGGTCAGGCCGGATACCAGGCAGCGCAGCTCCTGCAGAACATGAACGGCGCATTCGCATAATTAACCATCATGCATCGAACAAACGGACCATCGAACGAACGAAAGAACGAGCATATGGATGGACGGGGATAGATCGAAGACGCTAGATGAATCGAACTCTATAAACCTTTTGGTCCTTATCATGGATGCAGTCGTTCCAAAGATGCTTCGTCGCGTAGAGGTTAATGATGCTCTCATGTCCGAAGGTTTCGCCGCACTGCGGCACTGGAAAACGATGCCGATGCATCAAGAGGCAGCATGCAGATCATTAAGGGACGAATACATGCATGCATGGATCCATTCGATGAATTTCAGTTAATCTTTTCGGAAAGAAAAGAAAAAAGTTCATTTAATCCCCAATATACTATTAAACAACAATCAAATAAGAACTTTTCTAAATGCACCCCACGAAATGTACACAGATCCATTACCACCGCATGATTAGACCCACTAAACTTAATCTAACAGCTAGCGTTAATCTAATCCGTATTCTGTGTGCACTTAGTAAATTGCATTGACTGACCGTACTCCACCTTTGAAGAAAATTACCCACCATGCCACCCGTAAGTGAAATATAACGATTCGATAGTAAGGCGTTTTTTTTTCATACTCCGCCTGCTCCGTCCCTCACATCCTTCCCGTTTCCATAGCCTCCCAACCCTAGCCAGTTGCGCCTCCGCAGAAAAGGAATCGGTGGTGGAGATGATAGATTGAACCCCGCAGGTCCTAGGCGTCGTTGCCGAAGAGAAAAGCAGCCCCAACACGACGAAGGGCACATCAGCGCGGCGAGCGCGCACGCAGCTGCAAGTCCCCCCCCCCCCCCCACCACCACCACCACCAATCCCCTATCTTCTCTGCTTCAAGACGCACGCCACCCTCACCTGCGCTGCCGCTGGATCATGGATGGCGGGGTGAAAGGGCCAAGACCTGCGACTGATTTGGCGGCGCATCAGCAGCGGGCGATGGCAGGCCTGTACGTGCCAGTGGATCTACATAAGGTGTCGGCGCAGGGCTGACACTCCGTCCAGGTGACGTCGCTACCGCCGCCGAGCACCATTCAGAGCAGCCGCACGAGCCGGCCCATGCCGATGCGCGAGAGCCGAGAAGTACTCGCCGCTGCCTTGCCCGACGCCGGACACCACGGTCCCTGAATCTCTGTTGCCGACGCCTCGAAGACCAGCGTTGTATTGCCGGCTTCAGGTCGGCACGGGAGATCGCGTGGCGGCCCGGGGATTCAAGGCGTAGGTGGGCGAGCACGTGGCACCTGTAGCTCTAGTGTCGGCCCTGCTCCTCCCGAAGGAAGGCCCTGGAGTCGAGCCGCAGGGTGAGCCCACTCTGGTGAAGGATTGGATCGCTGGAGAACGACCTGCTCTGTTCTTCAATCGCGTTCTGGTGAGGGAGTCGATCGCCGGTGAAATACGTAATTATGTTTGCTTTTCTCCTGCTATCTTCCCCATGAATCGCTAACTGGAACTAGGAACATGAGATTGCTTTCAACTTGGTCAATCTTTGCCCTTTTATTCGTGGAAGAAGCAACCGGTGAGGACGACCTACTCTCCTTTTATTCGTGGAAGAAGCAGCCGGTAAGGACGACCTACTCTCCTTTTCAATCTGGTGCGTAAGTCTGAAGTTTGCCTTTCTCATGCCATGTTTCTATGAATAGCTCACTAGAACTGACAGAATTTCAATCATAAGACTGATTTCAACTTGATCAAGCTTTGTCTTTTATAAAAGAAGAATCGGGTTGTATTTTGTCTATTGAGATGGAAGAAGAGGCTAACACATCGTACCATCTTACCTTGCGAATATGAGCTACCAAGCTTTCTCTTTCACATTTACTTTTCTCTCATCCTGAAATATGGCACTTGCACAAGTTTTTTGTGCTCATGATTACTTTTTAATTGCAGAGCTATATTGTCTGGTTTGGTACCTCATGTTGGCATGAAATTTAAAAACTCGGATGAAGCTTGGGCATTTTGGCTTAGCTGTGGTGGTCAAAAGGGTTTTGAGGTCCGAAAAAGTTATACGAACAAAAGGTCCGCAGATGGCAAGGTAACGTCATGTCGATTTATTTGTGCAAGGAAATGGAATGCTTAATCTCTTTTCCCAAAGTAAATTCAGTTATCAAGTCTAAAACTGAACAAGTAGCAAGGGCTACATGGGCTAATTCAGTTAACAAGTCTGAAAACAAAATTCGGTTATCAGCTAATAGGCCTGCAGCGGTACGACAACGACGGTGTTGCGCAGTCGACCACCACCATAGAGATGGGTGTCGGTGTCAAAACCGGCGGATCTCGGGTAAGGGGTCCCGAACTATGCGTCTAGGCGGATGGTAACAGGAGACAAGGGACACGATGTTTTTACCCAGGTTTGGGCCCTCTCGATGGAGGTAAAATCCTACTCCGCTTGATTAATATTGATGATATGGGTAGTACAAGAGTAGACCTACCACGAGATCGTAGAGGCTAAACCCTAGAAGCTAGCCTATGGTATGATTGTTGTTCGTCCCCACGGACTAAAACCTTCGGTTTATATAGACACCGAATAGGGTTAGGCTTACACAGTAGTCGGTTACAATTGGTAGGAGATCTACATATCCAGATCGCCAAGCTTGCCTTCCACGCCAAGGAAAGCCCCATCCGGACACGGGACTAAGTCTTCAATCTTGTATCTTCATAGTCCGTGAGTCCGACCAACGATGATAGTTCGCTATCGGGACACCCCTAGTCCAGGACTCCTCAAGAGCTCCCTGAACCAGGCTTCAATGACGCACGAAGTTCGGCGCGTATATTGTCTTCGCATTGCAAGGCGGGTTCCTCATCCGAATACTTCATAGAAGATTTTGAACACAAGGATGTTGTCCGCTCTGCAAGATAATTTCCACATAACACCGTGAGAGAGAATAATATTTACACAAAATCAATCTGGCCGACGTATTCCGAAAGGCCATCACGCCACGGCCAAGTCTTTTATTCGATTGTTTTTACCATACCACCTCAACAAGGCTTAGAGGCGGTTTCCTTGGCACATCTTGTCAAAGCAGAGATCGTGTCCCCTTATTCCGGGATTCTCATCAATACGGATGTGGTAATTCCAACTGCGTTCGCTGGCACGCCTCCTCTATCAAGACGAGTCCCAATCGGCCACGGGAGGGTCTTGGTATTCAACCTCTTTATAATGAGACCAAGGCCTCTTCTTTTTTTTCAATCTCAATCGAATCCGCCTTTGCTTCGAAGTTCCAACACCAAGCTCCAGATTCGCGCCGGACCTCCGAGGATGTCCGCTTCGACCTGCAAGGCCGGGTGGATGCCTTCCTCCGCTACGGAAGAAGACGTCAAGGCGAGAGAGACGCCGGTATTTAACCGGCAAATTTCTCAAGATAGCTGCCTGCCCAAGGGCAGGTTATTCCTACTCCCAAGCCTGGTGAGAGCGTAGTGTTCGTGGTCTCACTTCCTTCGGGGTTTAGGTTTCCGACGGATCCCTTTGTGCGGGGCTCATGTTTTATTACGGGCTGGAATTCCATGACTTGAATCAAAGTCCATCCTCCACATCTCGTCATTCATTGTCAGATGCGAAGCCTTTCCTCCATATTACCCCTCACTTCGGATTGTGGCTCAAGACCTTCAAGGTGGAGCCGAAGATGATCGAGGGGCAACAGGCAGAGTGCAGAGGGGCTGTCATAAGCAAGTGCGCTGATGCTCTGGGGACCGAGGGCTCTTTTCAAGAGGAGCTTGGTTTGTGGCAACGGGAGTGGTTTTATATCACCGCTCCCAGGGGCACCAAATGGGTGGCGCCACCCGCCTTCCGCTCAGGTCCACCACAGCGGCCGCATCATGGGTTAACCGGGGCTCGACTGGGGCCGCCCAAGGACGTTCCTCCACAGGTGGCCGTATTCGAGACCTCCAGAAAAGGGAGATAAATCTGGTCGTGGCGGCGCAGGTTATGCTAATTCGGCGGCTTCTACCCTGCAAACATCGCCCCCTCCGTCTGTGGGAGTTTAATCCGGAGGGACCACGAGCTATCCAACATTTTATGGATGCGACGCCCGTGGAGATGTATAAACTGTTCTTCGGATCACAAGAGAAGTGTCCGGACTTGACTGAGGACGCAGGACTAAGCTGCAATCGCCCAGATACTCAAGTAAGTACTCCTGTAACCGGACAGGCTGTTCATTCATTTATCATATATATGCCCTTTAAGGGAGCGTTTCTTGAACAGGAGTGGATAGCCAAGGCAAAGTTGATAAGGTGTCCGCTCCCTCCCGGAGACCACGCCGGGATCCTATGTCACTCAAGATGTTGAAGGCCGCGCCTTTGAAGAAGGCGAAGGGAGAGCCGGAAACAACTGCCTCCGCTGAAGGAGGTTTTCAAGGAAGGAGGAATCAAGGATCCTACCTTCCGAGGAGAGAAGAGGGCCGCCTTCAAGACCCGGAAGCCAAGGCCTCAAAGCCGGGAAAGAAGTCTTCGCTGACAGTCCGCGCTGGGAAATACCCCACCAAGACTATTTCCCCGAGGGATCAGCCTCCAAATGGAAATGTAAGTAAAAAGAAGGGGTCCTGTGAATAAAGGATATCCTCGTATTTATTTCAAGATAACCGAAATTGTACCTTGTAGTTCGGATCTCAGCCCTCTTCTCAGCAGAGCTCGCTCTTCGGGGATCTTTCGTCTCGAAATGATGGAGAGCGAAACGCCCACCTATCAGCGCGCCTTCATGTGAGGCGGGGATCTGAGGTGTCGCCACGGAGAGTTTCCCCGAGTCCGGGCGGCCGAAGGTCCGCGCCAATCGGGCGCTGGGTCGGAGGAGCTGAAGGACATGCTCGGGTGAGTGTCTATCTCAGAAGAACACCGTGCGCTGATGGCTACGGTGATTGAAAGAATTGCCTACCGAGACCGGATTGGTACAAGCCGCCGTAAGTTTATCGGACGGGGTTTGAGGTACGAGAGAAAAAAGATGATGTACCTTTCCGACGCTTATGCATATAGAATGCGCTCGTGTAGATAGTAGCCCCGAGACTCGTATGTTGTCAAAATCGACAGCGCGTCGAGGATCATAATCTCAAGATTAACATGTCGCTGCTCCTTATGCAGGTGGCGGGCGTCCGTGGCCGTACCGGATCGATTTAATTCGCCGAACTAGAGCGGGCGATTAGACGAGGCGTGACGCGGACATCGCGCTGGTCAATAAACGGTTTGACGAGTCACAAGGTATGCGATTCCTCCGCTGGCTCTGTTAAGGGAGCTTGACGCCCATGCCTTACTATTTGTATGCTTTGATGTAGATGGCGCCGCTGCTGCGGAGAGGCTGCGGGCTAACTCGCCAAGCTAAAGAGCAAGCCCGAAGAGTAATGCGGCTGCTTTAAAGGCGTCAAGAGCTGAAAGTCGAACGGGCTGCTCATCGCCGGGTTAAAGAGGAAATGGCCAACATGGCCTCAAGCTGAAGAATGCTACCGACCGCTGCGGGGTTCTTGAAAAAGAACGTCAAGCGGAACAAGAGGGCCTGAAAATGGCCACCGCCGAAGCCAAGGATGCCTGTTCCGCTACGAGAGCTGCCAAGGAGGAGCTGAGTCAGGCATGGATATTGCGGCCGGAAGACCGCTTTCGCGCGGAGGAGATATACGGATCCGGCATGCTCAGTTGGACAAGCTGTGGAGTTCGGAGGATGCTTATCTGGACTTAGCGGCGAGCGCTGCGGACGCGATTGAGCACTTCCGAGGCCAGAAGGGGCACAGAAGGGAAGAGCTATTTTGGTTGCAATTCCATAGTCCGGAGCGTCCTCTTCCGTTAGCCGATCGGTTGGCCGAATGGGCCGAGCTGAATCGATTATCCGGACTTGCCATGAAGCATGTCATGACACATTTGTGGCCAGGCGGACCCCAGCCGAAGAGTTATTTTGGCTTAGTGCAGCAGTTCCTTGGTGCGGTAGATTGCCAGACGACGCAATGAAGCGGTCGGGCGTGTATGGAGGATGCGCGGATGGCTCTTACCCGTGTCAAGACATACTGGGCGGAGATGAAGGCCACCGATGTTGCATCCCAGGATTCGGACAAAAGCCGAGTACCTGCCGAGCACTATTTTGAGGAAGTCCTGCAGGGCGCTGCTTAATAGAGACGCAAAGGTTCAAGGATGTTATGTTTGAATGACATGTGTAATTTTATGAAACATCGTTTTGATTTGATGTAAGAGCTTTTTATACTGTGCCTTCAAGTAGCAAACTACCTCATGTGCGGCCGTTAATGTATATGTGTATATAACTCGAAAGATGGCAGTCCTGATTCAGCCCCCACGCACATAGTGTGGGGTGTTTGCAAAAGGCATTTTCACACTTAATCCAACGCCTTGGTCTCGTAAAGGAGGTGATAGTGTAGCAAACTAGGCAACCGGACTATAATGCTTTATCACTTTCACTTAGCCATAGGGTTTGATGGTGGGCTACGATATAGTTCTCACGGCACCGTGACTCTCCCGAACGCTGGGTGCGATGTGCTCGACCGAAACGGTCCTTCGCCTATGCGGAGGAATTCTAAACATTCTTGTGGGTCATCGAGTGGTTGACCAGTCTCACGCTACATCATGACACCAGTTTTCAGCTTTCTCTCGTGGTGCTCACCAGACGAACCAGGGCACAATCGCAGTAGTTCTCCTGGTGCCGCGTTAGCCGATAAAACGGAACGTAAGGCAGCAAAACACAGGAGCCGGGCAAACCCAACATTTGACCAAAGACATGATTCGGAGCTGATGCATATAAGGCCTAACTCGAGACGCCAAACACTCCCTAAGGTATTCGGTCTTTATGAAAACGGGCAGAACAATGCCCTAAGCCCTTGGTGTTCGTGTATCGCCGAAAAAATTCCCGACGCCGCCGATGCCAAAATGCCAGCCTCCTCCTCGGTTATAGCAAGAAACCGGGGATGTGTATCAACAAGAGACAAAAAAAAGGTTTACGCAGGTCTTAATCTGAAAAGAATCCTTGCAACGGGTCCCCATCGCACGTCTGCGCTCGTGTCTCCGCGAAGTATCCTAGACGGGTGTAGCACGGTGTTCATCTCAGAAGAGAGAAGAACTTAGTTTGAAAAAAGATCATGCGGAAATGTAATTGGAAATAATCATAGTACGATTCAAAAATGAATAAAATTGAGCTTTATTATCTCTTGTTGTACATGCGTGAAGCCCCTTGCAAGGGGGGTACGCGGCTA
The DNA here is from genome assembly GCA_021605145.1 of Aegilops bicornis. Lineage (NCBI taxonomy): Eukaryota > Viridiplantae > Streptophyta > Magnoliopsida > Poales > Poaceae > Aegilops > Aegilops bicornis. The sequence continues at coordinate 546,962,179 of CM038672.1, forward strand.
GTAAGCATCATGTTTTATTTATGCCCCGACTCGCCTAATCGTGTCCGGGGTCCGAACGACCTGCTTTAGACGCTTTTGGCCAAGAAGGCCAGATTATTGTGAGGGTCATATATGTCTCACATTCTTTCCTTAAGGGACGCGCACAACTTCCCCTGAATGAAATGATGCCTCGTGGACCGGGTATTTTAAGTTTAAGAGATGCATAATGCGGTATTGCGTTAAAGCGGGCGAAAGCTTCGCGTCCCAGTAGTGCTTGATGGCTACTTTTAAATGGGGCGATGTGGAAGACCAACTTTTCACGACGCTAAGTTGTCGGGTGAGCCGAACATAACTTCCAATAGTAGGGAGCCCGCATAATGGGCGAGCGTATGCTCGCATTATTCCTTGAAAGGAAGTGTTGCTATGGCTAATCCTGTTTGGGTCTATCCCCATATTGCGGATTGTGTCCAGATATAGCAGGTTTAAATCACCGCCGCTGTCCATTAGGACTTCATGTAAATTGAAGACCGTTGATTATAGGTTCTAGTATCAAGGCAGTCCATCCTCATGCTCCGGATACCTTCGGAGTAGTCCCGATGGTCGTAAGGTTATTGGTTTTGACAACCAAGTGTTGGGACTCCGCTTAGGTAGACTATGCGGCGCCAGAATTCAATGGGCGCCATTTATTTTCCCCTTTGGTTGCTTGAAGTAAGTTTACTGTTTTGACCTCTTGTGGGAAATTCTTTTGTTTTCCGAGGCTCTGCTCATCATCATCCTCACTTGGTGTGTCGAGCCCCTTGTGTTCGGCGTTGAGTCTGTCGGACTGCTTGAAGACCCAACAATCTCTGTGGGTATGGTTTGCAGGCTTCCCGGAAGTACTGTGGATTTGGCATATCCTGTCCAGGATTTTGTTTAAGTTGGATATCTCATCACTGTTATCCTTAAGGGGCAGTTTTTTGTAGTTCTGCCGTGAGCTTTTGAATCCGGGCGTTGATCGCCGCGCTTTTGACTGTTCCCCTTAATCCGCACCGGGTCCTTGCTGCGTCGTGGGTTTCGCTTCCATCTCCGACTTCGATGTACTTGGGTCATTGGTATCGCATCTTGCTTAGCCAGCTATCCTCTCCGCGCAAAAAGCGGGTCATGAGGCTTGTTAGTGCGGCCATTGTTCTTGGCTTTTCCTCGCCAAGGTGCTCGGCAAGCCATTCGCCTCGGACGCTATGCTTGAAAGCTGCTAAGGCTTCAGATCCTAACAAATGACTTATTTGGTTCTTTTTGGTGAGGAACCTGTTCCAGACTTGCGGCTGACTCTCCGGTTGTTGAGTTATGTGACTTAAATCGTCTCCAGATCCTGAGGGCGGACATAAGTCCCTTGAAAATTCACCAAAAGCATCCTCGAGCTCTTCCCAACTTCCAATGGTATTTTCGGGAGGCTTTTTAAGCCAAAGGCCGTCGGTTGGCCCTTTGAGCTTGAGGGGTAAGTATTTTATGGCGTGAGATCATCTCCTCTAGCCATGTGTATGTGGAGGATGTAATCCTCAATCCGCACTCCCGGTCTGTTGTTCCATCGTGATGCCTCTATGTTTACGGGTTTAAATCTCACTGAAATTGTGATCCAACACCTCATCGGTGAAGCATAGGGGGTGTGGCACCCCTATATTTGGGTGTGCCGTAATGTCTGGATATTTGGCGTGCTGCATTGCTTAGAAGAGCTTGCTTTCTTGGCCCGTAGATGGACCTAACTGGGTCATCCTTTCGATGCGAATCCTTATGCGGATCGCGTGCCGGATTGTGTGCGGCGCCGCTTGCCGCTCCATGCTTGTCATGTGGTCGTCTATCCGACCGGGCGGCCATTTTGTTCTTTGATTGCGGGGGCTCTAAGGCCTCCTCATCGAATTCGGGCAGTAGTTTGCACTTCGGGTAGTTTCTTGTTTGGCGACTATCGCCCGTATTTGTCTCGCGGTGTTGAGTACTTTGCTCCATCTCGATTCTCGAGTGATTCTTCCGCTGTTTGAGCTTCCGCTTACGCCTTTTCAGAGCTACAGCGCGTAACAGCAAGCCTTTTGTGGAGGTTCTTCTGCTCCAACAACTTGTTCGGTGTGAGATCGTCCGGATTGTTATCTTCGCCGGGACGGGTTGTTTATCCAAGTTGTCCTGTTCGGACGGTTGTTCAAAGGGCGTGTTTGTCGTCCACCGTTCAACCTCGCTTGATGGCTTGGTCCGTGTGGCTGCCATTTTTGTCGAGGCGGGACTTGGTGCGGCGCGACGCTTGCCGCTTAGACTGCTTTTCGAGGGATTTAACCTTCATAGCGCCCCGTTGTTCCTCGTCTTCACTTCCTTTAGGAGTATCCGCCATGTATACATCGTGAGATGAGGTGGCTGTCCAAAGATCCTATAGGTGCTGGTTCGTGGTTATCTCCTACATCGCCGCCCATACCGTCGATGTCTTCGAGTCAAAATTGAGCACGTCGCTTAAACTTTCGACGGTGGCTACAAAGTGGGTCTGGGTGGGCATCGAATTTCTTCGCCTTCCGTGATCCCAACCTTCCCGACCATAGTCCGCCAGGGCTCTCCGACAAAGAGAGAGACTTTAGTGAATTCAGGATGTCGCCAAGGGGCGAGTCTTTGAAAAGATGTCCGCTGCAGTTGAACTCCATAACCGACGCCCAATCGGATTCGACCGCAGGGGGCGCTGGAGGTTCGGAGTCCGGAGAGGAGTCCGCACCTCGTAGTTACGGGCTTTGCAAAGGACGAGGGTTGTGTTCGGCTCAATCGCCGCAGATCATAGCCCCGAGGCGGTGTCCAGCCACTCGCCCTCGATCGCGAAGTTTCGGCTCCAAACTAAGGGTCCGGAGCGACAGTGCGGCCTCCGTGACACTGTTCGCGGCAGAGCTAGATCATGCCCATCGAGACAAAGGCGGGCAAGATTGGTCAGGGCTCGAATCCGTCGAAGATCAAGTCTCCACGGATGTCACCAGTATAGTTCAAACTCCCAAATCTGACTCGATGACCAGGGGCGAAGCTTCGATCTGCTTCCAGATGGCCAAGTGAATTGGCCTCAGCAAAAGCCGAATACACGAAGATCTCGTCTGGGAGAAAAGTCTCACCTCGGACCGCGTCGTTGTTGATGATCGAAGGAGCCATCGGGCCTATAGGTGACGACACAGAGGAACTCTCAATGAAAGCACCAATGTCGGTGTCAAAACCGGCGGATCTCGGGTAGGGGGTCCCGAACTGTGCGTATAGGTGGATGGTAACAGGAGACAAGGGACACGATGTTTTTACCCAGGTTCGGGCCCTCTCGATGGAGGTAAAACCCTACTCCTCGCTTGATTAATATTGATGATATGGGTAGTACAAGAGTAGACCTACCACGAGATCGTAGAGGCTAAACCCTAGAAGCTAGCCTATGGTATGATTGTTGTTCGTCCCCACGGACTAAAACCCTTCGGTTTATATAGACACCGAATAGGGTTAGGGTTACACAGAGTCGGGTTACAATTGGTAGGAGATCTACATATCCAGACGCCAAGCTTGCCTTCCACGCCAAGGAAAGTCCCATCCAGGACACGGGACGAAGTCTTCAATCTTGTATCTTCATAGTCCAGGAGTCCGGCCAACGATGATAGTTCGGCTATCCGGATACCCCCTAGTCCAGGACTCCCTCAATGGGTGTGCAGGTCGTCGACGTGGGTTTATTGCGTGTGTATGCCGAGGTGTTCATCACGGTCGATGACTCGAGGAGGCCGACGAACAGGACGCCCTTGAACCGGCATGGCGGGGGGAGGCCATGTAGCACACGTTGCTGGGTTGCCTGTAGATCTCGGACACCGCCAACCACGGGGCTTCGGCTGCACCTCGCTTCCGCCGCCTCCGACCAGGGGGACTCTCGTGACATGTTGCTTTGTATCCTGCCACCTGAAAGCGAGGGCTCCTCCTCGCACGTGTTGCTTTGTTTCCCGTCCGCTGCTGACCACTTGGGCTCCGGCTTCACGTGTTGCATCAAGGCCCACCACTCCTTTGGCGGCGGTGAGGATGCGCTGAGAGCTCATTCTACCACGATGGAGAACTAGATTTTTTTTGAGAGGGAGAACGGGAATTCTAGCTAGGGGAACGAGGAGATTATTAAAATTAGGAGGCCATCATGGTATGGATATTTTTATTGTTTTTCTTTTCGGTTTCATACTACTAATGGATTTTGTTGTTTCTCACTAAGAGTTATTCGTCTTATAATCCCAATGTTCTGTTGTTATTTTCCAAACTTTTAAAAACTGGGTATGTGCTTTATTGTGAACTTTCACAATAGAAGCTTACTATTTGAAATAACAGGTTGCAAATACCTTCGTGGCTCTGGACCTTGTCATGGAAGGGTTAACACTAAATGACCATAAATGAATTACATTGGCCAAGACAGATGGTCCACAAATGGCAAGGTAAAATCATGTCGATTTGTTTGTGCAAGGAAATGGAATGTTTAATCTCTTCTCCCAAAGTAAATTCAGGAATCAGGTCTAAAAATGTACAAGTAGCAAGGGCTACATGGGTTAATTCAGTTAACAAGTCTGAAAACTAAATTCGGTTATCAGCTAATCGGCCTGCAGTCGTGCGACAAAGACGGCGTGGCATAGCCGACCACCACCATGGAGACGGGTGTGCAGGTCGTTGACGTGGGGTTGCTACGCGCGTATGCCGAGGTGTTCATCACAAAGTGCATTTACTCGAGGAGGCCGGTTAACAGGATGCCTTGGACCAACATGGCGGGGAGGCTATGTAGCACGCGCAAGGTTCTGGTTGCCCTCAGATCCTGGACGCCCGACCACGGGGCTCCGGCCATACACGAGCGTGTTCCCGCCGCCCGACCGGGGGGGCTCGCACGACGTGTTGCTTGGTATCCCGGCCACCGCGGACAGCAAGGGCTCCCTTTGCACGTGTTGCTTTGTTTCCCAGCTGCCGCTGACCACTCGAGCTCTAGCTTCACGTGTTGCTCTACGTCCACCGCTCCTTTGGCGACAATGAGGACATGCCGAGAGCTCATTCTACCACGACGGAGAACTGCATTGTTTTTTTAGAGGGAGAACGGGAATTCTAGGGGAACGAGGAGATTATTGAAATTAGGAGGTCATCATGGTTTGGATTTTTTTTTTTGTTTTTCTTTTCGGTTTCATACTACTATTTGATTTTGTTGTTTCTCACTAAGAGCTATTCGACTTATAATCCTAATGTTTTGTTGTTATTTTCCAAACTATTAAAAACTGGGTATATGCTTTATTGTGAACGTTCACAAGAGAAGCTTACTATTTGAAATAGTAGGTTGTAAATACCTTCGTTGCTCTGGACCTTGTCATGGAAGGATTAACACTAAATTACCATAAATGAATTATATTGGCCACGACCTTCAGTCTATGAGTAAGTGTGGTTCCACCTTTAGTGGTTTGTGCATCTGTTTTGTCCGTTAGCGAGTTTTGTGACTGGTTTCACGTGTTCCAGACATTGCTTGGTACAACCGTGGGGGCGAGGATGTCTTATTGATACAACTTGATGGTTTGTTTCGGTATGAACTAGCAACGTTTTGTTTCTTAGATGTGCAAACTTATATCTCAGGACTTTGATGAATTATGTCATTTGATCAGCTTCCGTGGAAACTACTAATTTTCTGTTGCCTCTATATACACACTTACATATCTTTTTTCCCAATGCCTATTGGCAGTGGCACATTTGTAGGTACCGACTACAAGAAAATAAGATTAAAAATATATTTTTCTTTGGTTCGGAATATATACCTCAAATTCAGTTCAGTTTAGATCAAATGATTACTCTAATCTATGAGTAACACGTGAGTTATGTCAGTTATGTAGTTTAAGAGGTCATGGCTGCAATGTATGGCAAACAATTATATCTGCATGATGAACATCTATATAGTAACATGGTAGCCCGCGAGGTGTTGATGATGGCGTTGGTTGCCAAGATGCAGTAACGGGGGGGGCATAATGCAAATATACTTGGCCACAATTTAATTTTCTTCATGGACTGAATTTGTATCAATTAGTTAATGGTATTTGGTAGTTGTTACGCAATGGACTTGGGCATGTATTCATAAAGCATGATGTTTTTTTAGTCATTTTAAGGACTTAGAAATTATATGCTTTTTGCATGAGATTTCAGCTTCACGGAAAGTAGGTTTACGTTATAATAGAATTACTATGTTTATTTTAGTCGAGACGTCCGTTGCACGTACATGCTTACTAGTCCTGAATAAACGATCGAGGGAGAAGTGAAATGAAATTAACCTTAGCCGTGGTTCCTCCGCAGCGGCGCAGCCACTTCTCCAGGCACGACCTACCGTGTACATGGCCACAGGGGATGCAACTATAAGCGCGTAGCGAACGGAGTTGAGAATGAAAACGGAAGCACGCGCGTACGGATTGCGTCAAACTAAAACTAGTACGGATCAAATCGTAAAAAGATGTGTGTACCAGATGCGATGCGCGCCATCGGAGGTCCACGGCTCCATGCAGACGCAACAAGTGGCTGCCGCCGGCTTAGTACCGCCGCGATCCGCCGCCGCCGCCGCTGCCTTTTTCTTGGTGCTTCTCAATGTCTGAACCAGGGCCGTAAGCTCCTGCCGGTCATCGTCCAATTGCTCCCCGTCGGGTTCCTGCGAGGAAGCGGAGCTCATCTCGATGTCCACTTCGTCTCTTTCCTTGACCTCGAAATCGTAATCATCGTCGTCGTCCATATCGTCACTCCTTTCTCCGTCATCTGAGCCGGACGCCTCCACGTTTGAAGCCGGCGTGGCAGCTCCATCTTCCCCGGCGACGTGCAGTGGAGGAGGCGCCTCTCCCGCCACCGTGTCCATCTCCTCTTCGTCCAAAGTGGGCGCCGGCGGCGAGGAGGACATGGACCGGGAAGGGAGATGGAGCGGAAGCGTCCTGGACCCAGTGCCTTCCTATATATAAGCTTCACCGCGTGCCGAGCCCTTCGGGAATCGGAAGATCATTTATTCTCGGCTAAACTCTTCGGGTTGCATGCACGCACACCGATGGGACACCTTGAGAGGAATCATGCACAAGACGTTAGTACACGCCAGGCCACGTCCACGACTGGTCTTGATTTGGTAGCATACAGCACAATGCAAAAAATCATCGTCGGCAGCAGGCGTATCATATAATCGGCAAAATATCATTGATTATTCAGTTAACAATGAGAGCAAACCAATTGGCATCCGTGTGGTATGCTACTACAAAAACAGTGTGTGCAATTTGACAGCAATGCAAGCCAACTAAGTATACATGTATGTGCAAAAAATACACCCCATACTGAACATGCTTTGTGCAGTGTAGTCGACTACCTGAAGGTTCCTGTGCAACTAAAGAACCCGACTAGCCAACTATGTACTCCTTTGCGTGCAACTTCACCAGACCTGTCTAAAAGAACAACTAAAATTGGACAACTTATGCAATGCAATCAATCCCCTGACAACTAGCACTTCGCCGGAGTCCCGTGCAAACACAGAAATGGAACATCGCCCACCCCCTGTGACTCACTCCTGCAGCAACCCCGAGCAACCGTTGTTGCCGTGCGTGGTTCCTCACTGTCATCACCACGCGCGGCAGCAATTTTGCATCCTCCGGTCTTCCCCTCTACATCCTATGAGAGCGCCCGACAACAGCTCTGCATCCTCATGCCGCGCCAACTTATCATATGTGTGTGCAACTAGTCCTGCCAACTAAATATCAATGTGTGTGCAACTAGACTACATTGCAGGTCAACTGAACATGTGTGTGTGTGTGTGCAACTAGTCCTGCCAACTAACTGTGTGTGCAACTAGACTACATTGTAGGCCAGCTGAGTATATATGTGTGCAACTAGTACTGCCAACTAAACATCAATGTGTGTCAAACTAGAATATATTGCATGCCAATTGAGAATATGTGTCTTGCAACCAGTCCTGCCAGTTAATCATCAATGTATGTGTAACTAGACTACATTGTAGGCCAACTGAGCATATGTGCATGCAACTAGTCCTACCAACTAAACATCAATGTATGTGCAACTAGACTACATTGCAGGCCAACTGAGTATATGTGTATGCAAAAACACCTAGAGTGCATGAACATGCTTTTATGCAATGCAGTCAACTTCCCTACCGTTTCTATGCAACTACGTAATCTAAAGGGGTGTTTGTTTCCAGGGACTTATTGGTTTAGGGACTTAAAAAAGTCCCTATAAGTCCTACCTAAACTAAACACAAGGGACTTATTGTGGTGATTTGGGACTTATCAAATAAGACTCTCAGGGAGGAGCTTTATTGGGACTTATTTGCTCCAGGCTGTTCCCCTTGCGCCCGTCGCCCGCCCATCCGTCACGCCCGCCCGCCCGCCTGTCGCCGCCCGCCTCGGTTCGCCGCCCGTCGCCGCCCGTCGTGCGCCTGTCAGCCGCCCGCCTCGGGTTCGCTCCGCCTCGGTTCGTTGCAGCGGTGCCTCAATCGCCGGGCAGGCCCTCTCCTGAGCCTCGTTGCAGCGGTGCAACATGGACTTATAAGTCCTCAGAACAAACAGGTAGAGGACTGGGACTGTAAACAAACAGGTAGGGACTCGGGACTTATAAGTCCCAGTAAACAAACAGGTAGGGACTTATGACTTATAAGTTGGGACTTAAAAAAGTCCTAAGACTTATGAAACAAACAGGGCTAACTAGCCAACTATGTAATGCTATCCGTGCACCTACCCAGATCCGTCGAGGAAACACATAGGGCGCACCACCACCTAGAATCTCATCCTGTAGTCCCGACGCAACACACGCCGGGACCGAAGCAAGAAACCCATTCCTATGCCCCACCTACCCACCACATCCACGGCGACTAGAACCTCGCCGGAAACCGCAGCTGCGGATGCGAAACGCCAAGATGTGAAACCACAAAACCCGGACTACCGCCACTGAATCATCTCCTTTCCATCCATCTTTGATTTTCCTTGCTACAGCAAATCAATTCTTTTTGAGAAAAAAAAAAGAACTCTGAACTTTCAAATAGAGTATGGCATATGCTTCTAAACTCATCTTTGAGACAACATTCAGGATAAATTGATACGGGATACTGCTATGTCCCAATTCGACAATTCCTAAACAAACTGATAATCATAATTGTCTATCTACTATTGCCTACGAAAAATGCCCCAGTGTTTCAAACACAGTGTCCATAATTGCCTCTCAATCCTTTCTACAATTCCCAGTACACGGTCGAACTGCCCAACAAATTTGATGGGGAAAATTTTCTCTTGTGTACCAATCCCCCTTGCTCTCCCCACGTCTTCTCCACACCGCCCCGCTGAATCATCTCCCGGACAATGGAAGCAACACACATGGCTACATCGATACTCAAGTGAAGGAGAGAACCACATGAACAAGTAGTTCGAAAGGGGGCAAACCTTGCGACTTCCAGTCTTGCACGCTGCTGATGCAGAACCAGTTAGCTCCCGCACCACGCGGAGTCGCCTCTCACACGCCACCGTCGCACAAGCTCCCGTCGCACCACCGCCTCCTGCTACATGAGGGTCGCGTGAGCTGTCAATGTCAAGCGACTTATCTCCCTCACCATGGGGGCACCCTCCGACAGCGAGCAAAGTCCTGCTACTCCCTCGTCGTGCTTGCAGATGCTGAGCCGCTCAGTTCCGTTAGCTCGCCGGATCCAAGATGCACTGTCACCGGCACCACGCCGCTGCGCCGACCCGTGTCCCTGTGGACGGATGGGGAGAAGGGGTGTGTGTGTGGGACAAACCGTCAAAAGGGTGAGGAATGGACACCGACCACGAAACGACAGATATCTACTAGTCGGTGCGCACCGCATCAAAATCCTACGGCTCACGGCTGGCCGCTCGATCACGCGAAATAGTGCGCGTGCACTTTTTAGAATTTAGAAAAAAAAAAGACTACCCAAGAGGCACTGGCGTTCCACAGACTCAAGACCTTCTGTGCTAAGAGCATCTCCGTCAGATCTTTTAAAACCGCCATCCATAAAAACACGTTTAAAAGGTTCTTTAAACTGTTTTTACGGTGCGAAACTGGGCCAAAAAAACTAGGGGCATACTAGGAACACTCTGTTTGTCTATGTATTCACACATGTATTAAGTTTTCGGATAATACAATTCTAGCATGAATAATAAACATTTATCATGATATATGCTAATTGAGGGAGTTCGGGATTAAGGGGTCCTCGGACAGCCGGACTATATACTTTGGCCGAACTGTTGGACTATGAAGATACAAGATTGAAGACTTCCTCCCGTGTCCGGATGGGACTTTTCTTTGCGTGGAAGGCAAGCTTGGTAGTTCGGATATGTATATCTCCTTCTACAGAATCGACTCTGTAACCCTAGCCCTCCGGTGTCTATATAAACCGGAGGGTTTTAGTCAAATAGGACAACAACAATCATAATCATAGGCTAGCTTCTAGGGTTTAGCCTCTACGATCTCGTGGTAGATCAACTCTCGTAATACTCATATCATCAAGATCAATCAAGCAGGGAGTAGGGTATTAACTCCATCGAGAGGGCCCGAACCTGGGTAAAACATCATGTCCCCCGCCTCCTATTACCATTAGCCTTAGATGCACAGTTCGGGACCCCCTACCCGAGATCCGCCGGTTTTGACACCGACATTGGTGCTTTCATTGAGAGTTCCACTGTGCCGTCGCGATAGGGCTTGATGGATCCTTCAATCGTCTTCACCGACGCGGTCCAGGGGGAGGTTTTCCTCCCCGGACAGATCTTTGTATTCGGCGGCTTCGTACTGCGGGACAACTCGCTTGGCCATCTGGAGCAGATCGATAGCTACGCCCTTGGCCATCAGGTCAGGTTTGGAAGTTTGAACTATACTGCCGACATCCGCGGAGACTTGATCTTCGACGGATTTGAGCTCATGTCAGGTACACCGAACTATCGCGACGAGCACGACTTAGATCAGCCATCAGACATTGTTCGGGAGATCGCACCTGCGGCGGCCCCGGGAATCAATCCGGAGCAGATCGCGCCATCCGAGGACGGGTGGAGGGACCCCGCCACGGAGGTCGCACACTCATCGGCGTTGGAACCGAACACCGATCCCACTTCATATGAGGATGGTGTCATCGGACCCTCGGACTCATCCCCGGCTACAGGATCCAAACCGCGTATGCCCGTGTCTATCGAATCTGATTGGACACCGGTCATGGAGTTCACCTCCGCGGATATTTTTCAGCACTCGCCCTTGGGTGATGTGCTAAATTCATTAAGGTCTCTTTCCTTATCTGAAGACTCTTGGCCGAACTATGTCCGGCTCGAGTGGGAACGGACGACGAAGAAATTCGTTCCCCACCCACCACCCACTTCATAGCCACTGTCGATGACTTAACCGACACGCTAAACTTCGACTCCGAAGACGTCGACGGTAATTACGACGATGCAGGAGAAGAACAGGAACCACCGCCCACTGGGCGCTGGACTGCCACCTCATCATATGATATATATATGGTGGACACACCAAAAGAAGGCGATGGTGATGATGCAATGCTATGCCTTGAGGTTGCGTTAGTTTCCTTGAAAAGGAAAGGGTGATGCAGCAGAGTAGCGTAAGTATTTCCCTCAGTTTTTGAGAACCAAGGTATCAATCCAGTAGGAGGCTCCTCAAAAGTCCCACGCACCTACACAAACAAACAAAGAACTCACAACCAACACAATAAAGGGGTTGTCAATCCCTTCACGCCACTTCATGTAAAGTGAGATCTAATAGAGATAGTATGATAAGATAAATATATTTTTGGTATTTTATAATATAGATGCAAAAAGTAAAGATGCAAATAAAAGTAGATCGGAAGCAAATATGATAAGAGATAGACCCGGGGGCGATAGGTTTCACTAGTAGCTTCTCTCAAGATAGCATAAGTATTACGGTGGGTGAACAAACTACTGTCGAGCAATTGATAGAAAAGCGCATACTTATGAGATTATCTAGGCATGATCATGTATATAGGCATCACGTCCATAACAAGTAGACCGACTCCTGCCTGCATCTACTACTATTACTCCACACATCGACCGACTCCTGCTTGCATTTAGAGTATTAAGTTCATAAGAACATAGTAACGCATTAAGCAAGATGACATGATGTAGAGGGATAAACTCAAGCAATATGATATAAACCCCATCTTTTATCCTCGATGGCAACAATACAATACGTGCCTTGCAACCCTTTGACATTCTGGGTAAGGACACCGCAAGATTGAACCCAAAGCTAAGCACTTCTCCCATGGCAAGAAATTTCAATCTAGTAGGCCAAACCAAACTGATAGTTCGAAGAGACTTGCAAAGATAACTCAATCATACACAAAAGAATTCAGAGAAGATTCAAATATTATTCATAGATAAACTTGATCATAAACCCACAATTCATCGGATATCGACAAAACACACCGCAAAAAGAGATTACATCGAATAGATCTCCAAGAGAGGGGGAGAACATTGTATTGAGATCCAAAAAAGAGAAGAAGCCATCTAGCTAATAACTATGGACCCAAGGTCTGTGGTAAACTACTCACAACTCATCGGAGGGCTATGGTGTTGATGTAGAAGCCCTTCGTGGTCCGATTAAGCCTCGTGAGAAGCGCCGACGAAGGCTCCAAGATGGGATCTCGCGGATCTGAAGATTCTACGGTGGAAATTGTGTTTCGGTGGCTTCTACCGGATGTTTTCGAGTGCACGAGGGCTTATATAGCAGGAAGAAGTACGTCGGTGGCCGCCCAAGGGGCCCACGAGACAGTGGCGCCCTATAGGGGCGCCCTACCCTCTAAGTGGGTCACGCCTCGGCTGCTTCTTGACTTGCACTCAAGTCCTCTAGATCACGTTCGTTCTAAAAATCACGCTCCCGAAGGTTTCATTCCGATTGGACTCCGTTTGATATTCCTTTTCTTCGAAATACTGAAATAGGCAAAAAAAAACAGCAATACGGGCTGGGCCTCCGGTTAGTAGGTTAGTCCCAAAATGATATAAATGTGTAAAATAAAGCCCATAAACATCCAAAAGCGGTAATATAATAGCATGGAACAATCAAAAATTATAGATACGTTGGAGACGTATCAAGCATCCCCAAGCTTAATTCCTGCTTTCGTCCCTCGGTAGGTAAATGATAAAAGAGTATTTTTGATGTGGAATGCTACCTAGCATAATTCTCAATGTAATTTTCTTTATCGTGGCATGAATGTTCAGATCCAAATGATTCAAAATAAAAGTTCATATTGATAAAAGAAATAGTAACACTTCAAGCATACTAATCAAAGTAATCATGTCTTCTCAAAATAACATGGCAAAGAAAGTTCATCCCTACAAAATCATATAGTTAGGCTATGCTTCATTTTCATCACACAAAGATGTTCCCAACTTCTATACCCCCGATGACAAGCCAAACAATTGTTTCATACTTAAATAATCTCAAACTTTTTCAACCTTCACGCAATACATGAGCGTGAGCCATGGATATAGCACTATGGGTGGAATAGAATATGATGATGGGGATTGTGTGGAGAAGACAAAAAAGGAGAAAGTCTCACATTGACGAGGATAATCAACGGGCTATGGAGATGCCCATCAATTGATGTCAACATGAGGAGTAGGGATTGCCATGCAGTGGATGCACTAGAGCTATAAATGAATGCTCAACAAAAGAAAACTAGTGGGTGTGCATCCAACTTGCTTGCTCCACGAAGACCTAGGGCATTTGAGGAAGCCCATCGAGGAATATACAAGCCAAGTTCTATAATGAAAAATTACCACTAGTATGAAAAAGATAACTTATGAGACTCACTATATGAAAAACATGGTGCTACTTTGAAGCACAATATATGAGACTCACTACATGAAGAACAAGGTGCTACTTTGAAGCACAAGTGTGGAAAAAGAGATAGTAACATTGCCCCTTTTATTTTTTTCTTTTCTTTTTTTTTTCTTTTCTTTTTTTGTCCTTTCTTTTTTTTTCTTTTGGCCTTTCTTTTTTTCTTTTTCTTTTTTTTTCTTTGGGCAATGCTCTAATAATGATGATCATCACACTTCTATTGATTACAACATATGAATTACAACTCGAAACTAGAACAAGATATGACTCTATATGAATGCCTCCGGCGGTGTACCGGGATGGTGCAATGAATCAAGAGTGACATGTATGAAAATTAATGCATGGTGGCTTTGCCAAAAATACGATGTCAACTACATGATCATGCAATGGTAATATGACAAAAGTAAAGTATGTCATGATGATGATGAACGGAACGGTGGAAAGTTGGATGTCAATATATCTCGGAATGGCTATGGAAATGCCATAATAGGTAGGTATGGTGGCTGTTTTGAGGAAGATATAAGGAGGTTTATGTGTGATAGAGCGTATCGTATCACGGGGTTTGGATGCACCGGCGTAGTTTGCACCAACTCTCAAGGTGAGAAAGAGAAATGCACGGTACCGAAGAGGCTAGCAATGGTGTAAAGGTAAAAGTGCGTATAATCCATGGACTCAACATTAGTCAAAAGAACTCATATACTTATTGCAAAAATGTAGAAGTCATCAAAAATCAAGCACTACGCGCATGCTCCTAGGGGGATTGAATGGTAGGAAAAGACCATCGCTCGTCCCCGACAGCCACTCATAAGGATGCACAAGCCAGGTACACTTCATGTTTTAAATTTGTTACACAACTTTAACCATACGTGTATGCTACGGGACTAGCTAACTTCAACACAAGCATTCTTTATATTCATAATCACCCAACTAGCATGACTTTAATATCACTACCTCCATATCTCAAAATAATTATTAAGTATCAAATTGATCATAGCATCCAATTCACTTCCTATGATAGTTTTTATTATACCCAACTTGGATGCCTACCATTCTAGGAACAATTTTATAACCATAGCAAATACCATGCTGTTCTAAAGGACTCTCAAAATAATATAAATGAAGCATGAGAGACTAGAAATTTCTACAAAAATAAGCCACTGCCGTGCTCTAAAAGATATAAGTGAAGCACTAGAGCGAAAACTATCGAGCTCAAAAGATATAAGTGAAGCACATAGCATATTCTAATAAATTCAATCAAGTAGGCTTCTCCAAAAAGGTGTGTACAGCAAGGATGATTATAGTAAACTAAAAAGCAAAGACTAATATAATACACGACGCTCCAAGCAAAACACATATCATGTGGCGAATAAAAATATAGCTCCAAATAAAGTTACCAATGAACGAAGACGAGAGAGGGGATGCCTTCCCGGGGCATCCCCAAGCTTAGGCTTTTGGCTATCCTTGAATATCTTGGGGTACCATGGGCATCCCCAAGCTTAGGCTCTCGCCATTCCTTATTCCATAGTCCATAAAAGCTTTACCCAAAACTTGAAAACTTCACAACACAAAACTCAACAGGAAATCTTATAAGCTCCGTTAGTGAAAGAAAACAAAACCACAACATAAGGTACTGTAATGAACTCATTCTTTATTTATTATGGTGTTAAACCTACTGTATTCCAACTTCTCTATGGTTTATAAACTATTTTACTAGCCATAGATGCATCAAAATAAGCAAACAACACACGAAAAACAGAATCTGTCAAAAACAGAACAGTCTGTAGCAATCTGTAGCTAACGCAAACTTCTGGAACTCCAAAAATGCTACTAAAATAGGAAGTCCTGGAAAATTTGTCTATTGATCATAAGCAAAAAGAATCAACGCAAAAGCACGTTTCTGTGATTTAAGAAAACTAAATTCGTGCGCGCAAAGTTTCTGTTTTTCAGCAGAATCAAATCAACTATCATCATAGGTTATCCTATAGGTTCTACTTGGCACAAACACTAATTAAAAGATAAAAACACATATAACAGAAGGTAGATTCAAGATTTATTACTAAACAGGAACAAAAACAAAAAACGCAAATAAAATTGGGTTGCCTCCCAACTACCGCTATCGTTTAACGCCCCTAGCTAGGCATAAAAGCGAAGATAGTTCTAAGTAGTGCCATCTTTGGCACTAAATTCATAAGTAGCTCGCATGATAGATTCATAAGGTAATTTGACTTTCTTTCTTGGAAAGTGCTCCATGCCTTTCTTTAATGGAAATTGGAATCTAATATTCCCTTCCTTCGTATCAATAATCGCTACCGATCGTTCTAAGGAAAGGTCTACCAAGAATAATAGGGCAAGAAAGATTGCAATCTATATCAAGAACGATAAAATCTACGGGCACCAAATTTCTATTTGCAACAATGAGAACATCATTGATCCTTCCCATTGGCTTTTTAATGGTAGAATCCGCAAGGTGCAAATTTAAAGAGTAGTCATCAAGATCATGGAAACCTAGAATATCACATAAAGTTTTCGGAATCGTGGAAACACTAGAACCCAAATCACACAAAGCAAAACACTCATGATCTTTAATTTTAATCTTTATAGTAGGCTCCCACTCATCATTAAGTTTTCTAGGTATAGAAACTTCCAAATTAAGTTTTTCATCATAAGATTGCATCAAGGCATCAACGATATGTTTGGTAAAAGCTTTATTTTGACTATAAGCATGAGGAGAATTAATAACGGATTGCAACAAGGAAATACAACCTTCTAAAGGACAATTATCATAATCAAATTCCTTGAAATCCGAGATAGTGGGTTCAATGCTATTTAAAGTCGTGACCTCTCCAATCCCACTTTTACCAAATTTAGCATCAAGATCTAAAAAATCCGAATTCTTGGGACGCCTTCTAGGTAAAGTTGACTCATCATCAATCCCATAATTTTCAAGATTCATATTGCAAAACATAGGTCTAATAGGAGACGCATCAATAACTTTAAGATCTTCATCATTATTTTCATGGAAACTAGAAGAACACGCCATTACAAAGCAATCTTTCTTAGCACGCAATCTAGCGGTACTTTCCCTGCACTCATCAACGGAAATTCTCATGGCTTTGAGAGACTCATTGATATCATGCTTAGGAGGAGAAGATCTAAGTTTAAGAGAATCAACATCAAGTTTAAAGTCTATCAACGTTCCTAGCCCAATCATCAACTTTGAGCAATTTTTCTTCAAGCAAAGCATTAAAATTCTTTTGAGAGATCATAAATTCTTTCACACTATTTTCAAAATCAGAGGGCATCTTATTAAAATTACCATAAGAATTATTGTAGGAATTTCCATAATTATTAGAGGAATTACTAGGGAACAGTCTAGTATTAAAGTTTCCTCTATAAGCATTGTTTCCAAAACTATTCCTACCAACAAAATTCACATCCATATATTCATTATTATTCTCAATCAAAGTAGAAAAAGGCATATCACTGGGATCAAGAGGAGTATTTTTAGTAGCAAATAATTTCATAAGTTCATCCATCTTTCCACTCAAAACATTGATTTCTTCTATAGCATGCACTTTTTACTAGAAGATCTTTCGGTGTGCCATTGAGAATAATTACTATAATATTATCAAGAAGTTCTGTAGCATCTCCTAATGTGATTTCCATAAACGTGTTCTCCCGCTTGATCCGAATCTAAGAGATTTCTAGAAGCAAAGTTCAAACCAGCATAAAATTTTGATATGATCATCCATAAATTCAAACCATGAGTAGGGCAATTGCGAATCATCAATTTCATTCTTTCCCAAGATTGGGCAACATGCTCATGATCAAGTTGTTTAAAATTCATAATATTGTTCCTAAGAGTGATAATCTTAGCGGGAGGAAAATACTTAGAGATAAAAGCATCTTTGCACTTGTTCCAAGAATCAATACTGTTTTTAGGCAAAGACGAAAACCAAACTTTAGCACGATCTCTAAGTGAAAACGGAAATAACTTCAATTTAACAATATTGTTATCCGTATCTTTTTTCTTTTGCATATCACACAAATCAACAAAGTTGTTTAGATGAGTAGCGGCATCTTCACTAGGAAGGCCATGAATTGATCTTTCATAACAAGATTCAGCAGAGCAGTATTGATTTCACAAGACTCAACATCATTAAGAGGAGCAATTGGAGTACTAAGGAAATCATTATTATTGGTATTCGAGAAATCACACAATTTGGTATTATCTTGCACCATGGCAACAAGTAATCCAACACACAAGCAGACAGGAAAGGGCAAGCAAAAAAGAGAGGAGGAGATTGGGGAAAAGAGGGCGAATAAAACGGCAAGGGTGCAGTGGGGGAGAGGAAAACGAGAGGAAAATGGCAAATAATGTAAATGCGAGGGACATGAGTTTGTGATGGGTACTTGGTGTGTCTTGACTTGAGCGAAGACCTCCCCGGCAACGGCGCCAGAAACCCTTCTTGCTGCATCTTGAGCTTGCGTTGGTTTTCCTTGAAGAGGAAAGGGTGATGTAGCAGAGTAGCTAAGTATTTCCCTTAGTTTTTGAGAACCAAGGTATCAATCCAGTAGGAGGCTCCTCAAAAGTCCCACGCACCTACACAAACAAATAAAGAACTCGCAACCAACACAATAAAGGGGTTGTCAATCCCTTCACGGCCACTTCATAAAGTGAGATCTAATAGAGATAGTATGATAAGATAAATATATTTTGGTATTTTATAATAGAGATGCAAAAGTAAAGATGCAAATAAAAGTAGATCGGAAGCAAATATGATAAGAGATAGACCCGGAGCCATAGGTTTCACTAGTGGCTTCTCTCAAGATAACATAAGTATTACGGTGGGTGAACAAACTCACCGAAAGCAATTGATAGAAAAGCGAATAATTAGATTATCTAGGCATGATCATGTATATAGGCATCACGTCCGCAACAAGTAGACCGACTCCTCACCGCATCTACTACTATTACTCCACACATCGACCGACTCTCGCCTGCATCTCGAGTATTAAGTTCATAAGAACAGAGTAACGCATTAAGCAAGATGACATGATGTAGAGGGATAAACTCATGCAATATGATATAAACCCCATCTTTTTATCCTTGATGGCAACAATACAATACGTGCCTTGCAACCCTTTCTGTCACTGGGTAAGGACACCGCAAGATTGAACCCAAAGCTAAGCACTTCTCCCATGGCAAGAAAGATCAATCTAGTAGGCCAAACCAAACTGATAATTCAAAGAGACTTGCAAAGATAACCCAATCATACATAAAAGAATTCAGAGAAGATTCAAATATTATTCATAGATAAACTTGTTGATAAACCCACAATTCATCGGATCTCGGCAAGCACACCGCAAAAAGAGTTTACATCGAGTAGATCTCCACAAGAGAGAAGGATAACATTGTATTGAGATCCAAAAAGAGAGAAGAAGCCATCTAGCTAATAACTATGGACCCGAAGGTCTGTGGTAAACTACTCACAACTCATCGGAGGGGCTATGGTGTTGATGTAGAAGCCCTTCGTGGTCGATTCCCCCTCCCGTGCAGGCTACCGTGAAGGCTCTAAGATGGGATCTCGCGGATACAGAAGGTTACGGTGGTGGAAATTGTGTTTCAGTGGCTCCCTGGATGTTTTCGGGGTACGTAGTCTTATATAGGAGGAAGAAGTACGTCGGTGGCTGCCCGAGGGGCCCACGAGACAAGGGGGCGCGCTCTATAGGGGGGCGAGCCCTACCCTCTCGTGGCCGCCTCGGCTGCTTCTTGACTTGCACTCCAAGTCCTCTGGATCAGGTTCGTTCCAAAAATCACACTCCCGAAGGTTTCATTCCGTTTGGTCTCCGTTTGATATTCCTTTTCTTCGAAATACTGAATTAGGCAAAAAGCAGCAATACGGGCTGGGCCTACGGTTAGTAGGTTAGTCCCAAAAATGATATAAATGTGTAAAATAAAGCCCATAAACATCCAAAAGGGGTAATATAATAGCATGGAACAATAAAAAATTATAGATACGTTGGAGACGTATCATGCAACGAAGGATAATCCCCTCGATAAGCCACCAAAGCGACGCCGTAGGCGCCGCTCTAAATCCCGCCACAGCAAAAACAGCGACAACAGCGCAAGAAAGAATAATACCCCGGTCGACTCCAAAGGAAACGATGACTCCATGGACCCAGCAATGGAGCAGGACGAGCCAGGGGACGGTGAACATAGTCCGGAGCCGACGTCAGATGACGCCGATCCCGAGGGTAAAAGTCATCAACCTGTCTCCGGAGAGGAGAACAGTCCGGACGATGATGCACTCATCATCCCAAAAAAATACTTGGAACAAGAGAACCTCCACAGAAGGCTTATTGCCACTGCGAGGAGCCTAAAGAAGTAGAAGCAAAGGCTTAGGGCCGCACAGGACACGCTCAACCGCAGATGGAACAAAGTGCTCGACACTGAAGAAAAATACGGTGGCGATTGCCACACAAAGAGCTATCCAAAGCGCAAGCTGCTGCCCGAATGGCCGATCAGCCGGACCGACCACCCGTGGCATGACAGACGGCTAATGATGTCAGACAAAAGTCAGCACACGACGACGTGGAGCTCCTGGACAAAAAGTCCGGTATGGCCAGGTCCATCTATGGATCTAGGAAGCGCTCTTCGGCACAGGATCAGAGCTACCAAAACGATGACATTGATCGAATACCAGCTAGGAATCAGCACCGAACACAACAACCGTCGACAGCATGCCACGACACGTCCAAATACAGGGGTGCCGCACACCCCCTGTGCTTCACCGATGAGGTGCTGGACCATGAATTTCCGGAAGGATTTAAACCCGTGAATATAGAGGCATACGACGGAACGACAGACCCTGGGGTCTGGATTGAGGACTTTATCCTTCACATCCACATGGCCCTGGGAGATGATCTCCATGCCATTAAATACCTACCCCTCAAGTTGAAAGGACCAGCTCGGTACTGGTTGAAAAGCCTCCCTGAAAACTCAATTGGAAGTTGGGAAGAATGTGAAGATGCTTTTAGGGCCAATTTTCAAGGGACCTACGTCCGACCTCCAGATGCAGACAACTTAAGTCACGTAATTCGACAGCCCGGAGAGTCAGCCCGAAAACTTTGGAACAGATTTCTTGCTAAGAAGAATCAAATCGTCGACTGCCCGGATGCCGAAGCCTTAGTAGCTTTCAAGCACAGTGTCCGGGATGAATGGCTTGCCAGACACCTCGGCCAGGAAAAGCCGAGGACAATGGCAGCCTTAACAAGCCTCATGACCGCTTTCATGAAGCGAGGACAGTTATTGGCCCAGAAGCGGCACCAGCAATCCAGGCACATCCGAAGTCAGAGAAGTCAATGGGAAGCCGCGACGCAGTAAAAACAAGCGTCGAAACAATGAAGACAGCCCAGATAACACAACGGTCAACACCGGATTCAGGGGCTCTCGACCCGGTCAATGGAAGAAGCCATTTAAAGGCAGCAGAGATGGACCGTCCAGCCTAAATAAGATTCTAAACAAATTATGTCAGATTCATGGCACCCCCCAAAAACCTGCAAATCATACCCACAGAAAGTGCTGGGTCTTCAAGCAGGACGGCAAGCTAAATGCCGAACACAAGGGGAGGGACACGCCAAGTGAAGACGAGGATGAGCCTCGCCAAATGTAACACCGGGGACGAGAAAAAATTCCCACCGTAAGTCAAAACAGTAAATATGATTTACTTAACTCACATTCCAAAGAGAAGGCGCAACGCAGCACTCCGGACGATATCGCCAGGAGCCTGTTGCCCCCAAATACAATCCCTGGTCGGCCTGCCCGATCACCTTTGATCGCAGGGATCATCCGACTAGTATCCGGCACGGCGGATCGGTTGCCTTGGTGCTCGACCCAATAATTGATGGATACCATCTCACTCGAGTCCTTATGAATGGCGGCAGTAGTCTTAACCTGACATATCAAGACACTGTCTGCAAAATGGGGATAGACCCGTCAAGAATCAGCCAAAGCAACACTACCTTTAAAGGAGTGATACCAGGCGTCAAGGCCCGCTGCACGGGCTCTCTAGTACTAGAGGTTGTATTTGGTTCCCCCGACAACTTCATAAGCGAAGAACTAATCTTCGACATCGCTCCATTCCGAAGCGGCTATCATGCACTACTCGGAAGAACGACCTTCGCTTGTTTTAATGCAGTACCACACTACGCCTATGTTAAACTTAAGATGCCCGGTCCATGCGGCGTCATCACAGTTAGCGGAAATCTGAGCAGCTGCCTTCATACAGCGGAAGAATATGTGGCGGCTCTAGCAGCCGAACACTCAGCGGCCCCTCCAACCAGCATAAACAGTCGGTCGTCAAGACCACGGACACGGTTAGACGAGTCCGGCGCTCCACCAGATGTAACAGCTCAGATAAAACCTGAGCTGGGGATATCCCCATAAGTGGTGCTAGGGGCTGCTCGCTGATACGTCTCCAACGTATCTATAATTTTTTATTGCTCCATGCTATATTATCTACTGTTTTGGGCAATATTGGGCTTTATTATCCACTTTTATATTACTTTTGGGACTAACCTATTAACCGGAGGCCCAGCTTGGCATTGTTGTTTCTTGCCTATTTCAAGGTGTTTCAAGAAAAGGAATATCAAACTGAGCTCTAAAACGGAACGAAATCAACTGGAGAAGTTATTTTTGGAACGAAAGCCACCCGATGGACTTGGACCCCACGTCAAGGAAGGAACAAGGAAGCCATGAGGGTGGGGGGCGCGCCCACCCCCCTAGGGCGCGCCCCCTGCCTCGTGGGGCCCTCGTGGCTCTCCTGACATGCTTCTTCCGCCTATATAACCTAATGCACGTACCTAAAACTTCCGTAACATAAAATAGATCGAGTTCCTTGTAGAAACCTCCAAAGCCACCAAAAACCAATTGGGACCCTGTTAGGCACCTGCCGGAGGGGGGAACCTCACCGTGGGCCATCTTCATCATCCCGGCGCTCTCCATGACGAGGAGGGAGTAGTTCACCCTCGGAATGAGGGTATGTACCAGTAGCTATGTGTTTGATCTCTCTCTCTCTCTCGTGTTCTTGATTTGGCACGATCTTGATGTATCGCGAGCTTTGCTATTATAGTTGGATCTTATGTTTCTTCTCCCCATGTACTCTCTTGTAATGGATTGAGTTTTCCCTTTGAAGTAATCTTATCGGATTGAGTCTTTAATGATTTGAGAACACTTGATGTATGTCTTGCCGTGCGTATCTGTGGTGACAATGGGATATCACGTGATTAACTTGATGTATGTTTTGGTGATCAACTTGCGGGTTCCGCCCATGAACCAATGCATAGGGGTTGGCTACGTTTTCGTCGTGATTCTCGGTAGAAACTTTGGGGCACTCTTTTGAGGTTCTATGTGTTGGTTGAATAGATGAATCTGAGATTGTGTGATGCATCTCAGATAACCATACCCACGGATACTTGAGGTGACATTGGAGTATCTAGGTGACATTAGGTTTTGGTTGATTTGTGTCTTAAGGTGTTATTCTAGTACGAACTCTAGGGCTGTTTGTGACACTTATAGGAATAGCCCAACTGGATTAATTGGAAAGAATAACTTTGAGGTGGTTTCGTACCCTACCATAATCTCTTCTGCTTTGTTCTCCGCTATTAGTGACTTTGGAGTGACTCTTTTTTGCATGTTGAGGGATAGTTATATTATCCAATTATGTTATTATTGTTGAGAGAACATGCACTAGTGAAAGTATGAACCCTAGGCCATGTTTCCTAGCATTGCAATACCGTTTGTGCTCACTTTTACCACTTGTTACCTTGCTGTTTTTATATTTTCAGATTACAAATACTCATATCTACAATCCATATTGCACTTGTATCACCATCTCTTCGCCGAACTAGTGCACCTATACAATTTACCATTGTATTGGGTGTGTTGGGGACACAAGAGACTCTTTGTTATTTGGTTGCAGGGTTGTTTGAGAGAGACCATCTTCATCCTACACCTCCCACGGATTGATAAGCCTTAGGTCATCCAGTTGAGGGAAATTTGCTACTGTCCTACAAACCTCTGCACTTGGAGGCCCAAATAACGCGTCTACAAGAAGAAGGTTGTGTAGTAGACATCAAGCTCTTTTTTCTCTGGCGCCGCTGTTTGGGAGGTGAGTGCTTGAAGGTATATCTTTAGATCTTGCAATCGAATCTTTTGTTTCTTGTTTTAGCACTAGTTTAGTTTATAAAAGAAAACTACCAAAAAATGGAATTGAGTTTGTCTCATACGCTTCACCTTTTTAATATCTTTCGTGAGTATGATGGGAAGGAAAATTATGCCAAAGTGTTAGAAGAAGAATGCATTAAATTGTTTGGCACTAAATCTCTGAATGATGAGCATGATTGAATGTTGTTAGTATGAACTCCTTGAAAATCCATAGTACTAATGATGATTGCACTAGTTATGATGAAAATGCCTCCTATAAACGTGTCAATTTTTGTGGAGTACATTGGGTTTGTAAGTACACACCAAATAGGGAAGATAGATATTGCAAGAGGCATAAGTACTCAGAAACCAAATTGTTGCAAGAAGAGCTAGATGAATGTGCTAAAAATTTAATTTTTCTTAGCCATACTTGTGAACTTTGCAATGAAGGTGATCATTTTAGTACCCAATGCAAATTGTTTCATGATCGTATCGTGTCCAAAAATTGTGATGACTTGATTTCCTTGCACATCATAATGAACTTAGTTTGCTCTTGGGTTATGAAGAAATTAAACGTATAACTAAGGATATTCCAAAATTTGCCCTTGATAAAGTTCTTCATTTTGATCTAGAGAAAATTTATATGTATTGTGTGAATTGTATTGAAAATCCCTATATTGCCAATTACATAAGGAAAAGAAAACAAATAGAAGATGAAGAGAATGCTAATGAAAGGGAAGAGACTTCCCAATATCCTCCTATTATTTCTTATGATGAATCAGGTAACGAGGAGGAGCCTTCTATTCAACCAATCTCATTAATAAGGAGCTCCAAAAATAGGATTGAACCCACACATGATGTGGTGAAGAAGAAGAAAAGAAATAGGAAGAGAGGTAAAAAGGTATCTCTCCCAAATAAAGTTGCTCCTATTATTTATGTGCCTCATGAAAATGAAGATGATACACTTGATGATGATCTCGTTATGCCTATTGCTTGTTGTGATGATTATGATTGGGAAGATAATGATACTTCTTATGATCTTGAAAAAAATCTTTTTGGCACTTGCTTGGAAGAATATAATAATTGCTATACTATTGGTGCTATCCATACTATTAATGATGAGAGTGAGTATGCTTATGATATGAAAAGGCCCAAGCTTGGGGAAGCTATGTTTGATGAGGATGACATATTTGAGAATATATTTGCTGCAATTAATGTTTGTCCTAAGCTTGGGGATGCTATGTTTAATGAAGATGATATTTTTAGCCTCTCAAGCTTTGATATGCAAAGTTGTTATGATGATAGCATGCCTTCTACCTATGATGATTATATTGATGAAAGTGGGTTTGGAAGAGTGTCAACTTTAGGAAGTAGTGATACCACTATTTTGGAGGATGTTGAATCTTATAATATTTATGAAAGTGGATTTGGAGTGGTTATGACTTTTATTCAAAGAATGATTCCACTTATCTTGGAAGAGGTTTCAATCGATTATGATGAGAACAAAGTTGCTACTTATGATGATTATTGTGATGAAACTTATGCTATAAAAAGTAGTGATGATTATATTTATAAAGCTTGTCATGATTATGATTATCCTTTTTCTGAACACTACTCTTTTAATGTGGAAACAATTTATTGTATTCAAGTCTCTTATGATACTCCCACTATTCCGAATGAGAAGTATTTTGCTTATGTGGAGAGTAGTAAAATTTCTATGCAAGTAGATCATGAAAAGAATGCTTTAGGTGCTGGTTATATTGTTGAATTCATTTATGATGCTACTGAAAATTATTATGAGGGAGGAATATATGATTGTAGGAATTGCAATAATATCAAGTTTCCTCTCTATGTGCTTAAAATCTTGAAGTTATGCTTGTTTTGCCTTTCTATGCTAGTTGAATATTGTTCCCATAAGTTGTTTGCTCACAAAATCCCTATGCATAGGAAGTGGGTTAGACTTAAATGTGCTAGTAATATTCTTCATGATGCTCTCTTTATGTCTCAATTCTTATCTTTTATGCGAGCATCATTGAAATCATCATGCCTAGCTAGGGGCGTTAAACGATAGCGCTTGTTGGGAGGCAACCGAATTTTATTTTAGTTTCTTACTTTTTGGTTCTGTTTTAGATAATCCGTCTAGCTTCTGTTTAGATGTGGTTTTATGTTTTAATTAGTGTTTGTGCCAAGTAGAACCTTTGGGAAGACTTGGGTGAAGTCTTTATGATCATGCTGTAAAAAACATAAACTTTAGCGCTCACGAGATTAGCTAGAACTTTTTACTGGAAAGTTCTATTTAGTTGATTCTTTTTGCAGATGATTACTAGACAAATCCCTCAGGTCCACCAATTTATTTTAGAATTTTTGGAGTTCCAGAAGTTTGCGTTAGTTACAGATTACTGACTGATCTGTTTTTGACAGATTCTGTTTTCATTATGTTGCTTGCTTATTTTGATGAATCTATGGTTAGTAAAATAGTTTATAGAATACAGTAGGTTTAACACCAATAAAAATAAAGAATGATTTCATTACAGTACCTTGAAGTGGTGTTTTGTTTTCTTTCGCTAACGGAGCTACGAAGTTTTCTCGTTAAGTTTTGTGTTGTGAAGTTTTCAAGTTTTGGGTAAAAGATTCGATGGACTATGGAATAAGGAGTGGCAAGAGCCTAAGCTTGGGGATGCCCAAGGCACACCAAGGTAATACTCAATGACAACCAAGAGTTTAAGCTTGGGGATGCCCCGGATGGCATCCCTCTTTCGCCTTCGCTCATCGGTAACTTTACTTGGAGCTATATTTTTATTCACCACATGATATGTGTTTTGCTTCGAGCGTCGTTTTATTTTCTTTTGTTTTGCTTGCTGTTTGAATAAAATACCAAGATCATCTGAAATTATTAAATGGGAGAGTCTTCACATAATTGCATAATTATCCGACTACTCATTGATCTTCACTTATATCTTTCGGAGTAGTTTGTTATTGCTCTAGTGCTTCACTTATATCTTTTAGAGCACAATGGTGGTAGTTTTATTTTGAAGAAATAGATGATCTCTCATGCTTCACTTAGATTATTTTGAGAGTCTTAAATAGCATGGTAATTTTCTTAAATAATCCTAATATGCTAAGCATACAAGATTTGTAAGAATTCTTATGAGTGTGTTGAATACTAAGAGAAGTTTGATGCTTGATAATTGTTTTGAGATATGGAGGTGATAATATCAAAGTCGTGCTAGTTGAGTAGTTGTGAAATTGAGAAATACTTGTGTTGAAGTTTGGAAGTCCCGTAGCATGCACGTATGGTAAACGTTATGTAACAAATTTGAAACATGAGGTGTTATTTGATTATCCTCCTTATGAGTGGCGGTCGGGGACGAGCGATGGTCTTTTCCTACCAATCTATCCCCCTAGGAGCATGCGCGTAGTGCTTTGGTTTTTGATGGCTTGTAGATTTTTGCAATAAGTATATGAGTTCTTTATGACTAATGTTGATTCCATGGATTATACACACTCTCACCCTTCCATCATTGCTAGCCTCTCCGGTACCGTGCATTGCCCTTTCTCACATTGAGAGTTGGAGCAAACTTCGCCGGTGCATCCAAACCCCGTGATATGATACGCTCTTTCACACATAAACCTCCTTATATCTTCCTCAAAACAGCCAATTATACCTACCTATTATGGCATTTCCATAGCCATTCCGAGATATATTGCCATGCAACTTTCCACCATACCGTTCTTCATGACACATTCATCATTGTCATATTGCTTAGCATGATCATGTAGTTGACATAGTATTTGTGGAAAAGCCACCGCTCATAATTCTTTCATACATGTCACTCTTGATTCATTGCATATCCTGCACATCACCGGAGGCATTCATATAGAGTCATACTATGTTCTAGTATCGAGTTGTAATCATTGAGTTGTAAATAAATAGAAGTGTGACGATCATCATTTAATAGAGCATTGTCCCAAAAAAAGGAAAAGGAGAAAGGCCAAAGAAAAAAAAGGCCCAAAAAAAGGGGGGACAATGCTACTATCCTTTTTTTCCACACTTGTGCTTCAAAGTAGCACCATGTTTTTCATATAGAGAGTTTCATATGTTGTCACTTTCATATACTAGTGGGAATTTTTCATTATAGAACTTTGCTTGTATATTCCAATGATGGGCTTCCTCAAATGCCCTAGGTCTTCATGAGCATGCAAGTTGGATGCACACCCACTTAGTTTCTTTTGTTGAGCTTTCATACATTTATAGCTCTAGTGCATCCGTTGCATGACAATCCCTACTCCTTGCATTAACATTAATTGATGGGCATCTCCATAGCCCGTTGATTAGCCTCGTTGATGTGAGATATTCTCCTTTTTGTCTTCTCCACATAACCCCATCATCATATTCTATTCCACCCATAGTGCTATATCCATGGCTCACGCTCATGTATTGCGTGAAGGTTTATAAGTTTGAGATTACTAAAGTATGAAACAATTGCTTGGCTTGTCATCGGGGTTGTGCATGATGAGAGCATTCTTGTGTGACGAAAATGGAGCATGACTAAACTATATGATCTTGTAGGGATGAACTTTCTTTGGCAATGTTATTTTGAGAAGACATAATTGCTTAGTTAGTATGCTTGAAGTATTATTATTTTATGTCAATATTAAACTTTTTTCTTGAATCTTTCAGATCTGAATGTTCATCTCACAATTAAGAAAAATTACATTGAAATAATGCCAACTAGCATTCCACATCAAAAATTATTCTTTTTTATCATTTACCTACTCGAGGACGAGCAGGAATTAAGCTTGGGGATGCTTGATACGTCTCCAACGTATCTATAATTTTTTATTGCTCCATGCTATATTATCTACTGTTTTGGGCAATATTGGGCTTTATTATCCACTTTATATTACTTTTGGGACTAACCTATTAACCGGAGGCCCAGCCCAGATTTCATTGCTTTTTTGCCTATTTCGTTGTTCAAGAAAAGGAATATCAAGCGGAGTCAAACGGAACGAAATCAACTGGAGAAGTTATTTTTGGAGCGAAAGCCACCCGATGGACTTGGACCCCACGTCAAGGAAGGAACGAGGAAGCCACGAGGGTGGGGCGGCGCCCACCCCTAGGGCGCGCCCCCTGCCTCATGCGGCCCTCGTGGCTCCCCTGACGTGCTTCTTCCGCCTATATAACTCCACGTACCCTAAAACTTCCAGAACAGAAAATAGATCGGGAGTTCCGCCGCCGCAAAACCTCCAGAGCCACCAAAAACCAATCGGGACCCTGTTCCGGCACCCTGCCGGAGGGGGGAACCCTCACCTGTGGCCATCTTCATCATCCCGGCGCTCTCCATGACAAGGAGGGAGTAGTTCACCCTCGGGGCTGAGGGTATGTACCAGTAGCTATGTGTTTGATCTCTCTCTCGTGTTCTTGATTTGGCACGATCTTGATGTATCGTGGGCTTTGCTATTATAGTTGGATCTTATGTTTCTTCTCCCCTCTACTCTCTTGTAATGGATTGAGTTTTCCCTTTGAAGTAATCTTATCGGATTGAGTCTTTAATGATTTGAGAACACTTGATGTATGTCTTGCCATGCGTATCTGTGGTGACAATGGGATATCACATGATTAACTTGATGTATGTTTTGGTGATTGCTACCTCTTGAGCACTGTGTTGGATTTCCCCAAAGAGGAGAGGATGATGCAGCAAAGTAGCGTAAGTATTTCCCTTAGTTTTTGAGAACCAAGGTATCAATCTAGTAGGAGGCCACACACAAGTCCCTCGTACCTGCACAAAATGATAGCTACTCGCAACCAACGCGATTAGGGGTTGTCAATCCCTTCACGGTCACTCACGAGAGTGAGATCTGATAGAGATGATAAATAATATTTTTGGTATTTTGGTATAGAGATGCAAAGTAAAAGTAAAAGGCAAAGTAAAAACAAAGCAAGTATAAAAGTGATGGAGATTAATATGATGAGAATAGACCCGGGGCCATAGGTTTCACTAGTGGCTTCTCTCAAGAGCATAGGTATTCTACGGTGGGTGAACAAATTACTGTTGAGCAATTGGATGTAATTGAGAATAGTTATGAGTATATCTAGGTATGATCATGTATATAGGCATCACGTCCATGACAAGTAGATCGAAACGATTACGCATCTACTACTATTACTCCACTCATCGACAGCTATCCAAAGATGCATCTAGAGTATTAAGTTAAAAGCAGAGTAATGCCTTAAGCAAGATGACATGATGTAGAGGGATAAATTCATGCAATATGATAAAAACCCCATCTTGTTATCCTCGATGGCAACAATACAATACGTGCCTTGCAACCCTTTCTATCCTTTGGTAAGGACACCGTAAGATCAAACCCAAAGCTAAGCACTTCTCCCATTGCAAGAACTACCAATCTAGTTGGCCAAACCAAACGAATAATTCAAGAGACTTGCAAAGATAACTCAATCATACATAAAAAGAATTCAGAGAAGATTCAAATATTATTCATAGATAAGCTGGATCGAAACCCACAATTCATCGGGTCTCAACAAACACACCGCAAAAAGAAGATTACATCGAATAGATCTCCACGAGAGGGGGAGAACATTGTATTGAGATCCAAAAGAGAGAAGAAGCCATCTAGCTACT
Source organism: Aegilops bicornis (assembly GCA_021605145.1). Lineage (NCBI taxonomy): Eukaryota > Viridiplantae > Streptophyta > Magnoliopsida > Poales > Poaceae > Aegilops > Aegilops bicornis. The sequence continues at coordinate 546,992,863 of CM038672.1, forward strand.
AAATATGGACCCGAAGGTCCGAGGTAAACTTCTCACACTTCATCGGAGGGGCTATGGTGATGATGTAGAAGCCCTCCGTGGTGGATGCCCTCCAAGTGAGCTCCGGAACAGGCCCCAAGATGGGATCTCGTGGATACAGAAAGTTGCGGCGGTGGAATTAGGTTTTTGGCTCCGTGTTTGATCTGTCGGGGGTACGTAGGTATATATAGGAGGAAGGAGTACGTCGGTGGAGCAACAGGGGGCCCACGAGGCAGGGGGCGCGCCTGTGGGGGCGCCTCCACCTCGTGACCGACTCTTTGTTCCTTGGAGTAGGGTCCAAGTCCTGGATCACGCTCGGTGAGAAAATCACGTTCGAAGGTTTCATTCCGTTTGGACTCCGTTTGATATTATGTTTATTGAAACACCGAAATAGGCAAAAACAGCAATTAATTTGGGCCTCCGGTTAATAGGTTAGTCCCAAAAATAATATAAAAGTGGAAAATAAAGCCCAATATAGTCCAAAACAGTAGATAAAGTAGGATGGAGCAATCAAAATTATAGATACGTTGGGGACGTATCGCATCCCCAAGCTTAATTCTGCTCATTCCTCGAGTAGGTAAATGATAAAAAGAGAATTTTGATGCGGAGTGATACTTTGGCATATTTTCAATGTAAATCTTCTTAATTGTGGTATGAATATTCAGATTCGAATGAATACAAAATAAAAGTTCATATTGATAAAAGAAATAGTAATACTTCAAGCATACTAATCAAAGTAATCATGTCTTCTCAAAATAGCATGGCAAAAGAAAGTTCATCCCTACAAAGTCATATAGTTAGGCTATTCTTCATTTTCGTCAGACAAAGATGTTCCCAACTTCTATACCCCCGATGACAAGCCAAGCAATTGTTTCATACTTAAATAATCTCAAACTTTTTCAACCTTCATGCAATACATGAGCGTGAGCCATGGATATAGCACTATGGGTGGAATAGAATATAATGAAGGGGATTGTGTGGAGAAGACAAAAAAGGAGAAAGTCTCACATTGACAAGGATAATCAATGGGCTATGGAGATGCCTATAAATTGATGTCAACATGAGGAGTAGGGATTGCCATGCAACGGATGCACTAGAGCTATAAATGAATGCTCAACAAAAGAAAACTAGTGGTTGTGCATCCAACTTGCTTGCTCATGAAGACCTAGGGCATTTGAGGAAGCCCATCGTAGGAATATACAAGCCAAGTTCTATAATGAAAATTCCCACTAGTATGAAAAAGACAACTTATGAGACTCACTATATGAAAAGCATGGTGCTACTTTGAAGCACAATATATGAGACTCACTACATGAAGAACAAGGTGCTACTTTGAAGCACAAGTGTGGAAAAAGAGATAGTAACATTGCCCTTTTTATTTATTTTCTTTTTTTGGGCCTTTCTTTTTTTTCTTTTTGGCCTTTTTTTCTTTTTTTTTCTTTGGGCAATGCTCTAATAATGATGATCATCACACTTCTATTGATTACAACATAAGGATTACAACTCGAAACTAGAACAAGATATGACTCTATATGAATACCTCGTGATGTATGCGGGATGGTGCAATGAATCAAGAGTGACATGTATGAAAAATAATGCATAGTGGCTTTGCCACAAATACGATGTCAACTACATGATCATGCAATGGCAATATGACAAAAGTAAAGTATGTCATGATGATGATGAACGGAACGGTGGAAAGTTGCATGGCAATATATCTCGGAATGGCTATGGAAATGCCATAATAGGTAGGTATGGTGGCTGTTTTGAGGAAGATATAAGGAGGTTTATGTGTGATAGAGCGTATCATAATACGGGGTTTGGATGCACCGGCGAAGTTTGCACCAACTCTCAATGTGAGAAAGAGCAATGCACGGTACCGAAGAGGCTAACAATGGCGGAAAGGTAAAAGTGTGTATAATCCATGGACTCAATATTAGTCAAAAGAACTCATATACTTATTGCAAAAATTTAGAAGTCATCAAAAATCAAGTACTACGTGCATGCTCCTATTGGGATAGATTGGTAGGAAAAGACCATCGCTCGTGCCCGACCGTCACTCATAAGGATGCACAAGCCAGGTACACTTCATGTTTCAAATTTGTTACACAACTTTAACCATACGTGCATGCTATGCTAACTTCGACACAAGCATTCTTTAAATTCATAATCACCCAACCAGCATGACTTTAATATTACCACCTCCATATCTCAAAACAATTATCAAGTATCAAGCTTTTCTTAGTATTCAACGCACTCAAAAGAAAGTTTCACATATCTTGAATACCAAGTATATTAATTTTAAGAAAATTACCATGCTATTAATGACTCTCAAAATAATCTAAGTGAAGCATGAGAGATCAATAGTTTCTTTAAAACAAATCCACCGCCGTGCTCTAAAATATGTAAGTGAAGCACTAGAGCAAAAATTATCAAGCTCAAAAGATATAAGTGAAGCACTATGAGCAAAACTATCAAGCTCAAAAGATATAAGTGAAGCACTATGAGCATTCCATCAAATTCCAATTCATGTATGGCTCTCTCAAAATTTTTGTACAGCAAGGATGATTGTGGTAAACTAACAAGCAAGGACGCAAATAATACAAGACGCTCCAAGCAAAACACTTATCATGTGGTGAATAAAATATAGCTCCAAGTAAATTACCGATGGAAGTAGACGAAAGAGGGGACGCCTTCTGGGGCATCCCTAAGCTTTGACTTTTTGGTGTCCTTGGATTATCTTGGGGGTGCCATGGGCATCCACAAGCTTAGGCTCTTGCCACTCCTTGTTCCATAATCCATCAAAAGAATTCACCCAAAACTTGAAAACTTCACAACACAAAACTCAATAGAAATCTCGTGATCTCCGTTAGAGAAAGAAAACAAAAGACTACTTTAAGGTACTGTAATGAACTCATTCTTTATTTATATTGCTGTCGAACCTACTGTATTCCAACTTCTCTATGGATTATAAACTATTTTACTAGCCATAGATTCATCAAAATAAGCAAACAACACACGCAAAACAGAATCTGTCAAAAACAGAACAGTCTGTAGTAATCTGTAACTAACGCAAACTTTTGGAACTCAAAAAAGTCTACCAAAATTATACGACCTAGACAATTTGTTTATTGATCAGCAGCAATTAGAATCAGTATTTTATCACGTTCTGGTGATTTTTAATAATTCGGGCACTGAGCGCAAAGTTTCTGGAAATTACAGCAAGATCAAATAACTATCATCCAAGAAGATCCAATAGGTCTAGCTTGGCACAAACACTAATTAAAACCTAAAACCACATCTAAACAGAGGCTAGATGGATTATTTATTCCTAAACAGGAGCAAAAACAGAAAACAAAAAATAAAATTGGGTTGCCGCCCAACAAGCGCTATCGTTTAACGCCCCTAGCTAGGCATAAAAGCAAGGATAGATCTAGGTTTTGCCATCTTTAGTTTTCAGTTTTTTAGCGGAGTCATGCTCGAATCCGGGGGGTTCTTCCCGCTTCCCTTCATACTCGGAAATTTTTAGATCTAAAGAATCCAACCGCTTATTACAAAGCGTAATCAACATATTCATGCGGTGAAGATTTCTGCTAACACTTTTAAGAGGCTCAAGAGACTTTTGTAAAAAATTTGTTACTTCGCAAATCTTCTCAAACACTTGGGTTCCTTCCTGGGTAGGATGAGATCCTTCCTTTTGGGGTAGTGTTCCCACTATTCCCTCTATAATTTCATGCGCATAATCTGGGGTCAATCTCAATGAAATTTCCCTTGGCAATGCAATCCAAGAGTTGTCTATGCGTCATATTTAACCCAACATAAAAATTACGAAGAAGAATTCTAAAGTTCACCTCTAGGGTTCACTTACGATAAGATTCCATCATCCTATACCAAGGATCTTTCAAGTTTTCTCCTTGCCTTTTCTTGAAGTGAAGAACTTCAAACTCGGGGGACATAGGAGCGGATAAGGAATTAGACATAACGACAAGCAAGCAAACTAACACACGAGCGAACAAACGGACGAGGAAAAGGCAACGGGAAAAAGAGGAGGAGATTAGGAAAGAGAGGGCGAATAAAACGGCAAGGGTGAAGTGGGGGAGAGGAAAACGAGAGGCAAATGGCAATTAATGTAATGCGAGAGATAGGGATTGTGATGGGTACTTGGTATGGTTGACTTGCTCTTGCGTGACACCCCAAAGAACGGGCGCTGTAAATTCTTCTTGCTACCTCTTGAGCACTGCGTTGGATTTCCCCGAAGAGGAGAGGATGATGCAGCAAAGTAGCATAAGTATTTCCCTCAGTTTTTGAGAACCAAGGTATCAATCCAGTAGGAGGCCACGCACAAGTCCCTCGTACCTGCACAAAACGATAGCTACTCGCAACCAACGTGATTAGGGGTTGTCAATCCCTTCACGGTCACTTACTTAGAGTGAGATCTGATAGAGATGATAAATAATATTTTTGGTATTTTTGGTATAGAGATGCAAAGTAAAAAGTAAAAGGCAAAGTAAAAACAAAGCAAGTATAAAAGTGATGGAGATTGATATGATGAGAATAGACCGGGGCCATAGGTTTCACTAGTGGCTTCTCTCAAGAGCATAGGTATTCTACGGTGGGTGAACAAATTCTTGTTGAGCAATTGGATGAATTGAGCATAGTTATGAGTATATCTAGGTATGATCATGTATATAGGCATCACGTCCATGACAAGTAGATCGAAACGATTCTGCATCTACTACTATTACTCCACTCATCGACCGCTATCCAGCATGCATCTAGAGTATTAAGTTAAAAACAGAGTAACGCCTTAAGCAAGATGACATGATGTAGAGGGATAAATTCATGCAATATGATAAAAGCCCCATCTTGTTATCCTCGATAGCAACAATACAATACGTGCCTTGCAACCCTTTTCTCATTCTTATCGTAAGGACACCGCATGAGGATCGAACCCAAAGCTAAGCACTTCTCCCATTGCAAGAACTACCAATCTAGTTGGCCAAACCAAATGGATAATTCAAGAGACTTGCAAAGATAACTCAATCATACATAAAAAGAATTCAGAGAAGATTCAAATATTATTCATAGATAAGCTGGATCATAAACCCACAATTCATTGGTCTCAACAAGCACACCGCAAAAAAGAAGATTACATCGAATAGATCTCCACGAGAGAGGGGAGAACATTGTATTGAGATCCAAAAGAGAGAAGAAGCCATCTAGCTACTAACTATGGACCCAAAGGTCTGAGGTAAACTACTCACACTTCATCGGAGGGGCTATGGTGATGATGTAGAAGCCCTCCGTGGTGGATGCCCCTCTGGCGGAGCCTCGGGCAGGCCCCAAGATGGGATCTCGTGGATCTGAAGAAGTTGCGGCGGTGGAATTATGTTTTTGGCTCCGTATTTGATCATCGAGTAATGTGAGGTATATATAGGAGGAAGGAGTACATCGGTGGAGCAACAGGGCCCACGAGGCAGGGGGGCGTGCCCGGGGGCGCCCCCACCTCGTGACCGACTCTTTGTTCCTTGGAGTAGGGTCCAAGTCCCTGGATCACGTTCGGTGAGAAAATCACGTTCGAAGGTTTCATTCCGTTTGGACTCCATTTGATATTCTGCTTTCTTGAAACACTGAAATAGAGCAAAAAACAGCAATTGGGCTGGGCCCCGGTTAATAGGTTAGTCTTAAAAATAATATAAAAGTGGAAAATAAAGCCCAATATAGTCCAAAACAGTAGATAAAGTAGCATGGAGCAATAAAAAATTATAGATACGTTGGAGACATATCAGTGATCAACTTGCGGGTTCCGCCCATGAACCTATGCATAGGTGTTGGCACACGTTTTCGTCGTGATTCTCCAGTAGAAACTTTGGGGCACTCTTTGAGGTTCTATGTGTTGGTTGAATAGATGAATCTGAGATTGTGTGATGCATGTCGTATAACCATACCCACAGATACTTGAGGTGACATTGGAGTATCTAGGTGACATTAGGGTTTTGGTTGATTTGTGTCTTAAGGTGTTATTCTAGTACGAACTCTAGGTCCTGCTTTGTGACACTTATAGGAATAGCCCAACGGATTGATTGGAAAGAATAACTTTGAGGTGGTTTCGTACCCTACCATAATCTCTTCGTTTGTTCTCCGCTATTAGTGACTTTGGAGTGACTCTTTGTTGCATGTTGAGGGATAGTTATATGATCCAATTATGTTATTATTGTTGAGAGAACTTGCACTAGTGAAAGTATGAACCCTAGGTCTTGTTTCCTAGCATTGCAATACCGTTTGTGCTCACTTTTACCACTTGTTACCTTGCTGTTTTTATATTTTCAGATTACAAATACTCATATCTACCATCCATATTGCACTTGTATCACCATCTCTTCGCCGAACTAGTGCACCTATACAATTTACCATTGTATTGGGTGTGTTGGGGACACAAGAGACTCTTTGTTATTTAGTTGCAGGGGTTGTTTGAGAGAGACCATCTTCATCCTACACCTCCCACGGATTGATAAACCTTAGTTCATCCACTTGAGGGAAATTTGCTACTGTCCTACATACCTCTGCACTTGGAGGCCCAACAACGTCTACAAGAAGAAGGTTGTGTAGTAGACATCACTCGCAAAAAAAAGAAGCCCATAGTTCGGCTCGACCCTATTAATACAATAACATATTGCATTTGCATGGTACATTCAGATTAACCAATTCCTCGCATGAAGTCTTTCACCTGGGTTTTTCCTTTTTCACTGATGATCATCGTGCTACACCCTTCCAGGATACGGCACAACGGAGATAAAGGCGCAGACGTGCAGCAGGGCCCCGCTCAAAGGTTTCTCTTTAGATTAAGACCCTGCGTAAACCTTTTTTAATGTCTCTTGTTGCTTCTTTCCCTCAGTACAATTAACACAACTGGGAGGGATACTGGCTTTGTTGGCATTTTTGTCACACCAGACTAGTGCACATACCTGAAACTCAGGGCTTATTATCGAGGGCATTATTCAGCCCAGTATATGTTGTAAAGTCCGAATACCCTAGGGAGTGTTCGGCGTCGCGAGTTTGGCCGTATATGCATCAGCTCCGAATAATGTCTTTGGTCAAATGTTGGGTTTTCCTGGCTCCCGTGTTTTGCTACCTTACGTTCCACTCTATCGGCTAAGGCGGCACCGGGAGAACTACTGCGATTGTGCCCTGGTTCATCTGGATGAGCACCTCGATGAAAGCCAAAAAGCTGGTATCCACGATCTGACGCGAGACTGGTCAACCACTTTCGATGACTCAGCGGAATCTTCGCGATTCCTCCGCATTAAAGAAGGACCTGTTTCCGGTCGTATGCGTCTGGCGCGCATCGTATTTGGATGAGCAGCGGAAGTACCAGGGGCTATATAGTAGCCCCACTGTCAAACTCCTATGGCTAAGTGAAAGTGTTAAAGCTATATAGTCCGATTGCCTGGTTCGCCGCGCTACCACCTCCTTATCGGACCAAGACGTTGGATCAAGTGTGACTACACGCTTTCCCGAACACCCCCGCATTATATGCGTGGGGGCAGAAGCCGACGACTGCAAACTTTCAGATTATATATATACATAAACGGCCGTACAGGAGGCACTATAATACTTTCGAGCAAAAGTGTAAACACAGCCTTTATAATCAAAATAGCATTGTTTTTACAATTGAGATACATGTCACTCGAACATGACATCCTTCGAGCACTGAGCCTCTATTAAACGGGCGCCTTCTAAGACTTCTTCAAAATAGTGCTCGGCCGGGTCCTGGCCTGCCGCCGGACCCCGGGTCGCAATAGCGGTGGTTTCCATTCCTTTCCAGTATGTTTTAACACGGGCAAGAGCCATCCGCACACCCTCTATGCATGCCGACCTCTTGACAGCATCGATATGCGACACAGCACCAAGGAATTGTTGCACTAATCCAAAATAAATGTCCAGCCTTGGTCCCCGTGGCCAAAGATGATCCAAGATAGACCTCATAGCAAGCCCGGACAACCTGTGGAACTCGGCCTAGGCGGCCATCTTTTCATTCAACGGCAGCGGAGGCGTCGGGGCACTGAACTGCGACCAGAATAATCTTTCTACCT